>CM062816.1:1103693987-1104338987 GCA_031772625.1 Pinus tabuliformis | reverse complement strand
AAAAACATTTTGATTTTTATTGAAAGTTGGTTTCAAGCAACTATAAGATCATATCTCTCCTTCATTCTTCACTACTTCTTAACATCATCATTAAAACAATTGGTTCTTCATACTTAGGTATTCATTGAATATTATATTTTAAACTTGAGTATGAATGCATTTTTACACCTATTATGCACATGGTTACATTGGAAATACTCCTATACTAGAGAAAAATAATTTCTTTTTCTTAAGTAGAGTAGGATAATAAATAAATAAATGCTACATATAGTAGTTAGTTTAGTTATAAAATATAGTGAAACATCTTTCTCATTTGTTTTGAATAAGTGGGGATGTTAATAACTAAAATGAAACTAGTTGAAAATGAGAGATCTATGTTCTTATAACATATTTCTGTTGGGGTCTCTTTCAGCTGCATATTGTTTTAATGAAGATTTCCACTCAGTATTATTTCGAATTATAGCATGGTTCAACTATTACTTTACTTTCCTACTTATTGTTTCTTTTTGATAGTTAGTTTTTTTTTTTTTGTCAACAAAGTAGGCTATGCCCATTATGTTTGGAATCTTATGTGAAGTAGGAAATGATTGCATTACAACATCATCTAGTATTGCATACCAACTATTTGGTACCTTGTTTCAACTAATTAATACCCATAATTTTCGTACCAATTTGCTATTTTGCAAGACAAAGCAAGATTCAAGGATATTGTTCATTTGGGATGATTAAATACTAGAAGAATATTTTCAAAAGTGAAAAAGACATCTTCATCAATGGAATGGAAAACTTAGGGGAGTATTTAATGATATCTTTATTTTTCCTTAAGTTGTTAAAAATGATGCCTTCATGCTTTATCATTAAGACCATTATTTCGCAAAGAGGATCAAATAATCATTCTTTTCCTTAAAAGTTGAATTGAATGATACTTCCAAACTGTTCATAGCTATCATTTATGATTTGGAATTTCATTTTTCTTATACATATAAATTTGTGATTACCAATATGAAACAATTGCTCACAATATAATTACCAAAGCATACTAAGGGGGTTAAAAAAAATTTAAAAGGTCCATACAATGATATCAATGAAAAAAATCAACTTGAATACCATAACCATAACACCAAAGCAAAAGCATACATGAAAGCTATGATTATAGGACTATAGGTGTCTTTTGGTTATTCTTTGGCAACCTCATCCATCTCACATTAAAATGGCTCATAAGTACCTATAAGTACCTTGTGCGTCTAAGAAATTATGCAGGTAACCTAAGTCACTTTGAAAGGTGTCATCCTATGCCTTTCAGGGGATTTCTAAAGCCGCCCCCCATCTACTAATTACAAAAGTAATATCCATAATATAAAACTAAAATGGTAGGAAACATGGTACTAGAGCCTTCAGTGTAAAATAGGTTTAAAAGGTTAACCCATCGAGGCTATGGACGCCTGTTGGAAGCAGGTATTGACATGTGATACCACTAGGAAAACTCATCAAGGCTATGGATGCTCATAGGAAATGGGGCATTCTGCCTCAATAAGTGTCAACCAAACTAGGGCTTTTGTCTGTACGTACGATGGTTACTCTATAATGTTACAATAAAAAGGAAGCATGTGTGGATGAAGTCAAGGGAAAAACAAACTCCATAAATTTGTTGCTAAAGAATGGCCTTAAGGTAACCTTGAGTCCTCTATCATTGGTTTTTCATACTATATATAATATTTAATTACCTTAGAAGTGGGACCTATGATCATAGAGAATTAATAAAACTTAAATGCAAAGCTTATCTGTAATACTTGGATAACTATAAGACTTTCGGATTTTCTTAGTAATAACTATTTTTCATTGGTTCATCATTTTTTATGATCATAAAATCCTCCTTTACTACAAAGAAGGAGATCCCATTAAATTTATAAAAGGTTTCTATTCTTGAGCATAAAACTGTTAAAGATTGATGAAATCATGTTGAAAATGCAACAAGATGATGGAGCTTAGTGAAAAGAAGTCGCCTTCACTAAGTGGGCCCCCAGGCTAATTTTGGCGCAAAGTCTATTTTTAGACATATGGATCATGGTCTATGAGTCGCAGGATGCTATTTGTGGATGATTGGTCATGTTGGTAAAAAGAGATGGACTTCTATTTTTAGACATATGGGCAGAGTCTGTTTTTAGACTGCCAGGCTAAAAATAGAACAGTCGAATATTATTAGCTCTTAACAATATTTGGATTATAAACATTATCTTATCCTCTTGGAGCACTTCAACTTGAGCTACGGATGTGGCACATGCAACTGCCAGAAGGAAATACGTTTTTCTTATGGGTTAGTTGAGCTATTGCATGATGGACTTCAGTTAGAACTCAAGTGATTGAGTTTGGTGGAGTTGATTGAGGAGTTGATGGAGTTGTGTTCAGTTTGACTTGGTTGAACTAGTTGTATTTAGTCTAACTGAAAATACACTAGTGATGAGTGATGTGAATTAGTTATTAATTAATTCACTAATTATTAACTCATAAAGCAACTAAAGAATACATCAGTTAACTCAGTGCATGGACAGTTCAGTGGAGACAGGTGTTAGAGGTGGAGACTACTATTAGTTGTGACTATAGTTGTGCATGAGATTTGCACAATCAATGATGGAGATTTCCAATGAGGATTGCGCAGTACAAGCCAAGGAAAATGAGCTTGGATCATTCCTATTCTCATCTTGGATTGCGCAGTAGAGGCAGGCGAACAGTGGAGGAGATTTGAACCTGTGACTTGATTCAGATATGAGCTAGTTTGTGTGTAGCAGGTGGAGATAGTACTGAGTACTTGTGAGGAGTATTGTACTATGTATTGTTACATGTTCTCTATCATTATAATATACAGATAGTTGGGGGTTTTCAGCTGTATGCTTTCCCCATTACATACTGTGTTAATGTGCGCATGCGATTGATGTTTCATTGTTTTTAATTCCGCAAAATTGATGATCAACGTAGAGGAGGTTATGTATTATGCATGCATTCTGAAAATAGTGTATAACCAGGATAATCTCTGTGAATAAGTGTTATATTATTCAAAATTTCTACAAATCATATGTAATGAGTGATTTGGAATTTATTTTATGATTAATGTTAGTTTTACATCATTTTAATAAATCCGAGATGAATTATTTTTGTTTAGTATTCATGTCATTAGCTCCATTGTTTTGTTTTTCAGGTTCCTTTGTACTAGATCCATCTCGGCAACCCTCCTCACTTATTCAATAGCTCACCTTGTTTGTATGAGGAAATGAAAAACCTCAGGCATGGGAGGGTGGTTGTTGGGACCTTTTCAGCATCTTCAGTTCATTCTCTTTAGCAAACTAGATTGACATTCATCATTTCAGACTCTCAACCTTACTTTCCCTCATCTTCAACTCCATACAACTTCCATTGTAGCCTGCAGTACATATCAAAATTCAAAAGGTATAGTTGAGGTAAAACATGTTTAAAGGCTCTTTAACTCATTAAAATTTAAGGAATCTTGATGATTAACCACTTCTTATTGCATAAATCTCACCTTTCTTAAACTGCCATTAAACCCCCATTTCCAAATCCATTAATACATATTCTAGTAAGACCATAAGAATGATTATGGTAGATGAATATATATAGTGTCTTCTCCTTGTACATCATAAAGCATTCACAAAATCATCATCTGAATGCTCTCAATAAGAGGATGAAGTCATTGTTTCTTATCTGAGAAAAGAACCACAAAATAAGTAATGGTCTTACAAGTTTCCAAGTCCATATTTATTTAGCCATTATCTTCTTCATCACCTTATATCATCGACCATCCCTTCCTAGCCCATATTTTAATTGCATGAGGGCATGCAAAGTCTTAGGCATGAGGGGATGTTAGGCCCCATATATGTTATCGTATTGGCTATCCAAACCTTTCATTTACAAGCCATATTCATACCTTTACAACATAGTATGTAACTATTATATTACCAATTTTCACTAAATGCATTCATTTTACCTTATGGTTAATTATTAATGATTAAATGAGTTTTTAACGTGGTTGTTTGATGATGGTTTACTAATATGTTTATGTGCCCAAACAAGAAGTTCTAGTACTGGAATTTGACAATCCGATACTTATATAAGCTTCGGCACTAAGCAAAGGTGAACACATTGGCACTTCTCGAGATGACACGGGTTGCAACTACATGTTTATGGATGGATTTATGTTTATTGGATCACATCTAGATCACATGTGAAGCTTAAGACGTTATTCAAAGTTACAAACAAACCTAAATTCCACCTAAAACAATTCGATACTTAGTTCAGTACCAATTTGGCATTTTCTAGAAATTTGGTACTTAGTTCGATACTTGATTCTGCACCTATGCACTAATAATTACGTGAAGTTATGTCTAGATTTGTAGTTACGTCCAAACTTGGAAAAGGTCAAACTATTGCCAAGTAGCATCATTTCCATCTCCAACGAATGATTTAACATGATCTTGAATCATAAAAAAATTGTTTTAAATGATATTTGCTATTTTAGCTATAGTATGGAGCGAGAGTTTTTTGGGAGTCAATGTCATCTTTTGACCATCTCTTCCTTTGCCTTATGATGATATAAAAAATTAATCTATGCAACAACGTGGGGGGGGGGGGTTGGAGAATACACAGAGAGACTTGATTCTGAAGTTGATTATTGTAATAAATTTGAACCTTCACATGTAAACATAAGCTCGAGTTTTTGGTAATGAAGATTTAATTATTTAAATTTGAGCATCCTACTAGTTTGAATTAGTTGTTGGGAACGTTTCCAAGTCAGGAAGGGCTCCTCAACTCAAGTAACACACTAGTTTTTATTTGTAGAGTAGGTTAATATTCAGTTTTAGTTTTTTTATTATGGATTTTATTTGATGGCTTTTTTGTTTTTGTTTCAGTGGATTGGTATTTCACACAGTCTTAGATTTATTGTTCTACCTTCAAATTTGTTAAGTAAAAGGCATTATGATCATATTAGAATAAATTTTATGAGGCTTAAGAGTTAAGAAAACTTGAATTGGTTTCTTAATATGTTTTGGTATCCAGAATTTTAATCTACATAATTTATGTACTTAATTTGGTACTAATATTCAAAATTACAATTTCCAAACTTTCTGTACTTATTTAATTCGCAGTTTAGGATTATTTAATTGATTGGAACTTTGCTGCTACTTGGTAAAAGATTCCTACAACAAATAAGAACCTACAATATATCATTATGACTCTAAGCTTTCTTAACATTTATTTTTGATATTTTATTAATTCATTTCTTGTAGCTTATTTCCTTGTCTTTTTTATTTACCTTGCATGCTTTTTTCTTATAGTTGTTGGCATTTACTATTTTGCAGCATGTTTAATGGGTTTTCATCATTAGAGGATTATAACCACTAAAGTCTTAAGATTTAATAAGCTACATAAATAAAACCACATGAACATTATCAGTTGGTTATGAAAGATTGTGGTTTAGAACCCGATAAGCATTATAGTCCCATAGTCTAGTGACAGGTGATAATCCTTAGTGATTACTTTTTTCTAGTGTTAGTTGTTAGCATAACCTAGAATAGGATCTAACCCTGTATTTATTGTGCTTGCATCTCTAAGTCTTATGATCCCAGATTCGATAATTAAATGTTGGAATTAGAGTACATATATCTTTGCCAACAAAGAGACATTTAAATTTTTTTGGAGAATGATGATTTTTGTTTTAGATATGATTTTATTTAGGATTCTCATGACCTTTATCCAGGTTTGTTTAAGAAAACCACTCAAAAATCTTTGTTACATTTTTTTTAATTTCGATTGTGCTTTTTTTTTCCTAAACATGTTTGCTATATTTTATTGCAAAAATATTTTAGGACTTAATTTATTTTATGTATAAATCGTATCTGACAGAAGGAGAAATGAAATCAAAGATTATATTAAGGGTTAGTATAGCATTTATATCATGCATAAAGAAATTTATCGCCTTACCCACTGTTGGTTTCCAATTCAGTCATCTCATGTGTAACCTATGTAGCCCATTTGGGCAGATTGTCATTACTGCGGATTACATCATTTTATAGAATCAATCATGTTCAGTAGAAACTCTAATCCATTGCCACACAAAGAACAAACTTCATTGCCTCCAAAAGTTGTGGAAGAAGCATCTCGAATACTTGTCGAAGAAGATGTTAGATGAGGTAAACAAAGACAAATGAAGCAAAAAATAGTCGTGCGCTGAAAGTCACAGAGATTCCTTAAAATTTCCAAAAATGATTCTCCGTGTGATGATGAAGTAGATTCTAACGATAATGATGTATAGGTCTAACTTAGTAATATAGGAAAACCTTATGAACTTCGATGTCGCTCATCTATATAGTTTGTTAGGGGCAAGGCTCCAATGTTTGATACAATTTCTCTTCTTAAAGGAGAAAAATATTTAGAAGAGATCATTATCTGCAAAGTTATTGATGAGTCCCATATAAGAAATGTAGAGTTGACATGCCTGGATCCTTGCAGTAATGATCCAATTATTTACACTATTGGTACCAGTGGCACATGGACATGTAGTATGGATGATGTTCTTCCTATTCAAATGGTGTATGTAGATGAAAGTGGGAAGCTTATGCTGCACCATCCTTCATTGTCTAAAATAAAATCACAATTATCTTTGAGTGGGTCAGATGAATACCACACAAAAAAGTGCATTGAGTCATCAAGTGAGGATATTTCATGGGATCCAGTTTAGATGTGACTCCCTTATTGGGAGATGGTCATTTTATCAAGATTGGAAAAAATAAATTCATTCAAATGGATGGACTTATGGTATGCAACACAAATCCATTTGATTTTACCATAAAGGCAGGCATGTATGTCCTTATTTATTATGGAAATTTTCCTAGTATATCCAACAAAGAGTCATTGAAAAATCCATGTCGTGTGCAAGTTTTGAATTTTTTAGTAGATGTGAAGATTGGTGGAACTTTTTTTTGGGTAAGAACATTTGAAAATGATGTGGACGTTATTGGTAGATGCCACATATTCCTGAAGGTGTGAATTTGTATCCATGTGAGGTGTTCTATACAACATAAGGATTTGTTAGATCTAAGACTTTTGTGATCCATAATGTATAAAACAGTCTTTCGGATTAATCACATTGTAAGGATTGGGTTTTCCTTACAATGTGATTAATCCAAAAGACTATTTTCAACACAAGGATTATTGATACCAACTGAAATCATTGATGGTAAGCATACATGTGTATCTCTTTAATTCACATTTTTCATTTCATGTCAAGAAAGTTTTTTTATAGTATATGTTATGCCTTGAGTGGGATTGAACCAAAATTGTAGTTTTTCCACTTCATAAAAATTCTCAAAACTTTGAGACATAGTCTAGGAAATAGTTTTTGGAATTATGATAAGAATATTGAACTTTATATTATTGTATCTAATCTTTATATTACAAAATTTTATACACAAATTTAGCTATGTTATAAAATTACCTTGGCTCAGATCTATCAAGGCATCTCTTAATGGTTTAACTCTATTTTAGCAATATCTAATGTTATCTTTATTGTATTGTAGGTATTGTTGACGTTTTCTTTACTGTGAGCTATATCAGAAGGAGGGGCACTAGTACCCAAAATGGAGAATCTTTGTTTTATCGATTTATTGCTATGAAATATGATAATCACAAAAATTCCAACTTCTTGCAACAAAAGGTGATGATGAAGTTGTAAGTGCTAGATTAGCCGCCTCTGCAAAATATGGGAGTTACAATGCATTACCATCATAAATTAGAGTATTGCAGCCACATCGAATCCATCAACATAACATTCATATTCTTTCCTACAAAGTTTTCAACAACATAAGGTCTTAGAACATGATACGTAGTGAATCGTATGTGGAAATTCCCTTTTCAGATGAAAGTTTCATGGTTACTTTTGAGCTGATTGCAATGCATTTTGTACCTCCTTGGATCGTGAAGAAAAATAATTCACTGGAGTTTACCATAGATGGCAGAACTAATCTTAAGGAGGTTGTTTTCTATACATGGAAAATCTTCCTGATAGATATCAACCATCTTCAGTGTCAAGCAATGATAATCAACCTCTTCTTAAATAGAGTGTGGATCCAACATTTAGATTTTTCTTTTTGTATAATAGCCTACAACCTCATATGCAAGTGCACTTTTCATGGGTTTCACACCAATGGGATAATATCCATTGTTGTTATGGATACACTAAATTTTTCTAAGTCCAGTTTTGCAGATTTACATTTTGTTCTTTACAGAACAATTCAAGAACTTAGTCGTTAATTTTGAATTTGAACAATACGATCATGCAATCTCTAAGTGTATTTGTATGTTTATGGGTTGCATTTTAGACCAAATGTCCATCAAAGTCAAATATGTTAAAAGTGCACTTTTCATAGATCCACTGTGAGGTGATGAAGGAAGGTTATAAAAACTCAACACAAGAATTTTATTTCCCAATATGTGTACCTATCCTATTCCCAACAGGAAGGATACCAGTTCGAATGAGCCATTTGATACAGGGATGGGGAACTAAATGGTCCCAGGTTTGGCATGTGCCAACCTTGCACTACGCCTCTCCCCTCATTCATGACCATTAAATGGGGGGATGACGTGGAATTGTATCCCCATGCCGCTACCTTCACCCACATCTGAGTATTTACTATAAGAATTTCATAACAGGGGATGGATTTCATTTTTATTAAACTAAGGGGACATCTCATAAATACAAGACAACACTAAGGTGTTTTTGGTCAACAAGAATATTTTTAGCCAAAATTGAAAAACTAGGTGTATAATGAGGTGGAAAATAATATAACACACCATTACCAACTGAAATTACTTAGAAAGAAGCAATAATGAGGGTATGATGGGCTTTTTTTTGAGCTGGGTAAAACTGGCTTAAATACTGAAAATATGCCATTTTGCCAAATCAAGTGCAGGAAACAGACACAAAATTTGAGGAATGCGAAAGAGGTTTTTGTCACAAATACATTTTTCTTGAGCCCCATAATATTATTTTCAATTAATGACATCTGTATAGTTTGCGGCAAACATTTTTCTAAGCCCATATTTGTATATTTACACATTGTTCTTTACCAAAAAATTCAAGAACATAGTAATTAGTTTTGAATTTTGACCAAGAGACTTACATATTGTGCACAAGTGTTAATAAATTATTCATTCAAATGTGATCACACAATCTTTGTGTGCATTTGTATGTTTATGGCTCGCATTTACACCAAATGCCCATCATAGTAAAAATTGCTAAAAGTGCACTTTTCATAGATCCACAATGAATAGATGAGGGAAAGTTATAAAAAAACCAATAGAGGAATGTTCTTTCCCAATATGTGTACCCATCCCATTCCGAAATCCATTTAATATAATCATTTCATAATAGGGGTTGGCTTGCATTTTTATTAAACTAAGGGGACATCTCATGGATGCAAGACAACCCTTAGGTGTTTTTGCTCAACCAACACATTTTTAGCCCGAATTGAAAAACCAAGTGTATAGTGAGTTGGAAAATAGTAGAAAACACAATTGCAATAGAATTCATTGAGAAAGGAGGAAGAATGAGAGCATGGTGAGCATTTTTCTGATTTGGGTAAAACTGGGATAAAAACTAAAATATTGTCATTTTGTCAAATCAATTACAAGAAGCTGACATAGAATTTGCGCAATGTGAAAGAGGTTTTTGTCACAAATACATATGTCTTCATAACCATAGGCTTATTTCCAATTAATGACATTTTTACATTCTTTGGCAAACACTTTTCTAAGCCCCTTTTTGTATATTTGCACTTTATTCTTGATAGAAGAATTCAAGAACTTAAGTCATTACTTTTGAATTTTGACCAAGAGACTAAAAAAATGCGCACAAGTGTAAATAAATCATTCATTCAAATATGATTTTGGAATATTTGCATGCATTTGTATGTTTATTGTTTGCATTTTACACCAAATGTCCATCATATTAAAAATTATGAAAAGTGCACTCTTCATAGATTGAATGTTGATTATAAAGCTTATTATATAAAAGCTTATAACATAAAGTTTATTATATAAAAAGTTTATACTATAAATTTTATTATTCATATAAATATCTAAAAACTTAGTTTGATGACATCCTCGACATGCATCTTGAACTGCCATTCTTAGAGTGCATCCTCCATGTGCATCCTCAGTGTGCATCTTGAACTTCCATCTTTAGCATGAATCCCCAACTTGCATCATCAACTTCCATCCTCAATGTGCATTCTCAACTTCCATCCTTAACGCGCATTCAACTCTGATTTAAAGACATAGTCGAGCACGAAAACAGGGGCTTGTCTGCCACAAAATAAACTAACAAGCATGGTTTCCAAGTTGAGAGTTTTTCACTGAAAAAGTTCCAATAGAGCGTCGATGAGTGGAATGATAGAATTAAGTGTCCATAAGGTATGCTCGATATAGTCTTAAGAGTAGGAGTTCATTAGTTTAGTTTTGGAGAATTCAATTTCATAATTGAAGAGATAGATGGGGCTATTTTTAATTATGATCACGAGTTGAAGGAATTGGTAATTTTTGGGAACAAGTTTTTTCTGGAACCTAATTTGGTTGCAAGAGCAACTAAAAACCAAGTAGGGGAGGAGTAATGTTGGACCATTTGGAAACCCTAAGGTAGAAAAGACTGAGATGGCTAACCAAATTTGTGGAAAAAAATAGTTGTTCCCACAAATGGTTTAAAAATGCAAGATGTTCCTCTAGGGTTATATAAATCCCTAATTCATATTGTCCTCAGGACCATTTTGAATCACCATAAGAAAAATATTTCTAGTGAATGCATGAAGCTAGTCATACACTAGGTAAAGACTTGGCCATAGATGTACCTTTTGTATTGGCTAAGAAATTGCACCACACATTGTAGGAAAGTAAACTTAAGAGGGTCAAGTTCAACTATCCTAGCACACTGCAAAAAATTATTGACCTGTATCAACCCAACACATTGTGATCAAGGAGTCCTAAAAAAACATATAATAGGAGGTGCAAAGTGCAGGAAGACAATGAAAAAATACCTCAACATTCTCTAGAGAAGAATGTAGAAGGTGCTGCTCCTGCTACCACTTCACAAATACATGAACATTTTTGGAGGAAAATATGGAAAATCTGGGAACTGGCATCAATCTAGTGAACCTTGATGAACTTATCGTTTGTAGCTTTGGTGGGCTTAAATACATGCCAAGGTGTAGATATGGTGTAGGGATTTTTCAACACTAATGAAGAAGCCATTGATGATGGTATTTTTTCTCCTTCAAAGGGTCAAGATGTTTCATCTATAAAGAGTTGTGAACTGTGCATGGCTAAGGATAAGAAGATTATTGTACTCATGCAACAAATTATATATTTAAATAAATCCAAAGAGTCATTATCTTCATAGGTTCACCATAATTCCTAAAAGAAGAGCAACAAAATATGCATGAATAAGGATCAACAAGTTCTTCATCTAAAGTAGTCAGTTGTAGGCTTGTAGAAATATCTAGTGGATAGTGAACATAGGGAAAAGATATCTATATATAGGTACAAAAAAATATTGAAGATTTGAAAGCTAAAACACGTAAATATATAGATGATGCAATTAAGGAACTTAATGACGTTTATGAAATGTATAATGTTGAGCAAAATAAATATGAAGCAAAGATCCAACGACATAAAAATGAGCTTCAAAATAGGCCTTAAGTTCTTAACATACCACCTATAAAGAAGTGAAAGAGAAAGAAGAATGTATTCATACTTTAGAGGATGAGTTTCAAAATAAAATCACTGAACAACTTACTAAACACAGGGAGGAGAGTGAAATTTATGAAAAAAAGGTTAAAATGATGGAGAGTAAGATTGAAAAGAAAGATGAAGAGTTGACAGGTGGCAAGAACTTCAAGTCCTTGTTAGAGTTTGAGTGCTAATTAATAGCACGAGAGAATAGATTGAATCAAGCTATTGAAGCAGTAAATGCTAAAGATAATAAACTCAAAGATACATTGCTTAAGTATGATTGGGACTTACGAGAGCGACAAATGTTGTTGTTTAAATATGTTGCATTAATGGATGTTGGAGGTGACGTGTTTGAAAAGTCAACAATAAAGGAATCACTAAAGAAAAAGCTAATTGAGAAGGAAGAGTAGATTAAGGAGCTTAACAAAAAAATATTGGACAAGCACACATACAACATTTGGGATGCTAAAGTTAGATAGAATATTTGAAATCCCAAATTCTCACTTTGCAGAATAAGCCCATACATCTTGCAGTTACAATTTTTTATATCTCATATCAAAAAAATTTGAAGGCAGTAGAATCTGATGAAGCACAAAATCTTAAGGCTCAATTGGATCAAGTTAAATATGATCTAAGATATGTGAAGGATGCTACTCAAGAAAATTAAAAACATTACCCTAAAGAGTACAAGAGTAATGTGGAGTTGTTGAAGAAGTACATCGTTGAAAAAAGTAAAATGCATGGCACTTTGAAACAATATATAAACATGGTGAAGGAGTTGGAAGATAAATTGCAAGCAGGTGTTGCAACTTCTAATGAACCATAGGCTTCTACAAAAAGCAAGAGAGATTGTATTGTATTATATTCTTATGAAGAGGAGGACTTGTAGAGGCCTCTCCAGTAGCCTACAGGTCTATAACAACAATCTTTATATATGTTATTACTGTAAATACATTTCAATGTTTAATATAATTTTTTGTTTTGTTTTGTTTTGTTTAATATATGTTATTACTATAAATACATTTCAATGCTTAATATAAAAATATTTTTTTCTTTTCTTTTCTTCGATAATGTTTTTGTTTATGCAAATAATCTATTTTTATGTGTTTAATTTCTTTCTCATAAGATTTTTTCATCAATGTATTTCATTAAGAAACAAATGGTTCTTTGTTATTCATAGAATCAAAAGGACTTACACAGCCAAATCAGAGAGGAATATTATTTGCATACTAGTTATAACTTATAAGAAAACTAAACAAATTTTAAGGCACTAGAATCTGACGAGGCACAAAATTTTAAGGCTCAATTAGGTCAAGTTAAATATGATCTAAGATATGTGAAGGATACTACTCAAGAAAACAAAAAACATTACTCTAAAAAGTACAAGAATAATGTGGAATTGTTGAAGAAGTACATCACTGAAAAAAGTAAAATGAAAACCCGCTTAAAACAATATATAAACAGAGTGAAGGAGTTGGAAGATAAATTACAAGTAGGTGTTGCAACTTCCAAAGAACCAAAGGCTTCTACACAAGGAAAAATATATTGTACTGCATTATATTCTTTTGAAGAGGAGGACTTGCAAAGACCTCCCAAGCAACCTAGAGGTTTATAACAACAATCTCTATATATGTTATTAGTATAAATACATTTCAATGTTTAATATATATATATATATATATATATATATATATATATATATATATATATATATATATATATATATATATTTGTTCGATAGTGTTTTTGTTTATGCAAACATTTTATTTTTATGTGATTAATTTATTTCTCATAAGATTGTTTCATCATTGTATTTCAATAAGAAACAAATGGTTCTTTGTTATTCATAGAATCAAAACGAGTTACACAGTCAAATAAGAAAGAAATCTTATTCGCATACTAGTTATAACTTATAAGCAAAGTAAAATCTTGTTTCCATAGTTTTTCCTCCACTAAAAAATAGAGCATAATTTTATAATCAAAAGATACAAAATTACACTTGGTTGATACATGTACAACATGTATTCGAAGTAGTGATCTCATGGAATTGACCACAAAAAGGCTTACAACCATTAAAATAAAATAAAATAAAGATATAACAATTCATATATTGCATATAAGATCATATGGAGGATTGGTTACATAATATATGTGGATACCTTGAATATATCAATATGTACGGACCAATAGCCTTCTTAGAGAGAATATATGCCTTGGAATTTAGCTTTGTAGACAAGT
Organism: Pinus tabuliformis; assembly: GCA_031772625.1. NCBI lineage: Eukaryota > Viridiplantae > Streptophyta > Pinopsida > Pinales > Pinaceae > Pinus > Pinus tabuliformis. The sequence goes on along the minus strand of CM062816.1, from coordinate 1,104,324,959 downwards.
TCATATCTTCCACCTTTTTGCATACAATGTTGCAATTTAATCATCCATGACCTTTTTAATTTTTGTTGGTCTCATACTTTTTTATTGGCACCAAGTTGTACAAGATTTTAAACTTCCTTCCTTTGGATTCAACTACTTCCCCTGAAATTTCTCGGTTTCCCCCACTCTTATCTACACCATTTATCAAGGATGGAACCTCCATTTGATTGTGAGTGATTTCCTCCATCATCGACATATCAGTAGTAGTTGCTCCACACACTTCTTGTGTTTAGAAACTGCAATAACGGTTGCCCCATTCATTGGATGTGTATCATCAGTTTGATCACACTGACCTAGTACATTTCTTGAAATCAACGACATTTACCATATCAGAGTGCATGTAAAATATGTACTTTGCTAAAATTACAATGATGTGTAACATAATAAATGTCAAAATTGTAAATTAGGAAAATTTACAGATTTGCACCCTCTTTTTATAGATTTACACTATGTTTTTTACTATTCTACAAATTTACACACAGTGTTGTAGATTTACACTGTATTAATTTGATATTTTAGAAATCTACAAAGTTATTGATTTAGTGAAAATCACACTCACCAATGAAGAGATGGCTACATTTTTTATTTTTTGTTTGAACCTTATTTTTGCCTTGCACTTTCCAAAGCAATGTGATTCACGATAATCTTCCTCACCATATTTGCTTATTGGCCTTGATATTACAAGATGATTACTTATCTATAAGGACATATTAATAGTTAAACACACCACCATGAGCCCAAGCACTATAAAGTAAAGAAGAATTATATACCATTTAAAATTATAACATACTTATAATTGGTGGAGCAATCAATGATTTATTTGATTGTTTCACCCATGAGTGAAATAGTTGTTTTATTTGGTGAGAAGTGACATCACGAAAGTGGGATGCCAATTGTGTTGTAGTTTCATCATTTGGATTTCTTGTCTTCTCATATTCAACACAAAGTTGAATTCTAATTGTTGAATCTTCTTTCTTTGAAGTTTTGGAAGGTACCTTTTGACCTCATAACAAGCTTGAAAAATTATGCTCACATATCGTTTACAAGACACATTTTGTCATGTTCAAATTTGTTTCTATACTCGTTAGCAACCCCTCTCTCTCCTCTATTTCTAATCAATTTTTTCATTTCCCTATGCTTACTCTCCATTAATTCATTCCTTAACCTTCCTAAGGTATAAGGATGAATAGCCCTAGTCATATCAAAAGCACGGGCGCCTTGGATATGCATATGAGTAATCATCTCATCTCATAAACAACATGAACATAACCAAAGCAAGTTGCTGGAAAGGAATTCAATCCTGCGTTGATAGTCGATCAAATTTTTTTATCATGAATGATTCAAAACCACCATGCTGAAATACAGTATACACTAAAACTAATAGAAATTGAATTTGACATACCTTTCCTCATATACATTTGCATCATCCCCTCTAGTCCCTTGTAATTGTGACACGTGGATTTTTTTTTATAACACTTCCACAACCTCACTAAATTTCTATAATCTTCTTCATTTGACATGCCTTCAATAACCTTCAAACACAATATTTTTTAATACACGATTACTTAATTTAATTTTTTTCCAAAAAACTATTATAATTAATTTTATTTTTTCACACTTTGTAATGTTAATATATAACTTATATATAATAATATGCTATATATTAAATGAAAAATGCAATAAATGTTATTTTAAGTGTAATAATGTTCCTCTATTAGAGTGCATTCGATTTTCGACGACACAGAGGTGTGCACAATGATCAACGACCCATGATTAAAAGCAGACCCCCCAGTATTTGATGTTTAAAAAAGAAGGGTGGGGGTTCCACTATTCATTGTTTTATTAAAACAATCGAAGTGGTACGTGGTAAAAATGGGTTAAAATTAGACCCCCCCACCCCAACGTGAAACCTGATACAACCACACGCCCCCACTATTTTGCCTTTGGTTTTGCACATGTCAGATGATGTCATAGAGTCGTTTGCCTCCATTTTAAAAGTCGTTTGTTTTAAAGTTTTAAAACATAGTTCTTCGAGAGTTCTTTCTCGACATTTTCAGGGAGCGTCAAAGATAGGAGATACATCACATTAGTAAATCATTCAACAAAAATGTGAATGGGTAACTTTTATCCTTCTTCTCTCTCCCTTACTTAAACATGAGTTAAAGAAAGAATCAATCTGGTAAAGCTCAGTTCAAAACCCCTCTTCCTACTACATTTGTAAAAATGGACAAAATGCCATTAATTTACAAAGATACCAAAATGATCAAAACCCAGTGTGAAATTGACTAGTATGAACTTAGAAATTGGGATTTTCAAATGTTCTAGTATTATAGTGATCAATTTTCCCTTTGGGAATATTTTCTTCCCCATTTTTCCCCTCATAATCATCTTTTCCTTGAGTTTATTGTTTGGTTCTCAGAAAGGTATCTACCTAGTAAAAGAGCAATAATCTCCAAAGATGAAGTCCCCTTGTTTTACATTGCGTCAGAGTCAATTTCGGAAGCCCTGCAAGTTTCTATTCCCGATCCAATCCAGTCATTCTCTAGCCAAGTATTGCAGGAAACTTTTCAAAGGTTAACCCCTCAAGGAAAAAATGTTCTACTTGAATCTTTTTTACCAGAGGAAGCCAACATTCCTCAACATAACCCTCCTTACCCTTCAAACATCTTTCCAGAAATCTTCAGGAAGATTATATCTATGCTTTGTTGTTTATTAGGGTATGAGAATGGTGAATTTATGAATGAAGTAATTTTAGGTTTTCTATCCACTCTCTCTCTAGGGAAGAAACCTTCTATGCATTTCAATATTAACCAGTATCTTTTAGATACGATTCAGGAGCAATTTATGAATTCTTATATCTTTCAAACCTCAGTTAGTTTTGGTATATCTAATTTTGTTTCATCAATCAAACATGTTCTCTCAAATACAATATCAGAAACAAGATTTTAAGGGGAAATTGTGGCCAGTGTTACATTAGACATCCTTTGTTAGAAAACACTCTGAAATGTTCTCCTTTTCAGATTTTTTGAATCAATTTTTATCAGTTTTCTATAGTCTTCCGAGTAGTGTTGAAGCCCCAAGGATTTTACCGGAAGTGAAGCATATGTTACAATTAAGTGAGTAAATAAAGCTATAGGATTAACATATACAATTTTTTTTTACTAAAACAAGGTTGTACGGGTATGAAATTCCTCCTTACCATTTATCAATTTGTCTTCCAATAAGGATTTTTGTAGTTGACTTTGTAAGGAAAAGTTTAAACATTGATCATCTGCATTTTCTGCCAGAGAAGAAAGAAGCCCTTTTTAAGTGTAAGACTGAAATATGATCTTTTATTGTAAATACTAGGGCTGCAGATAAGGAGATTGAATTTTTGTTGTAACAAATGAAATTTGCAAAAGGGAAAAGTTCATGTTATGATCGAATTGTCAATATTTCTTCCCTAAGAATTCAATAGAGATCCACCCAACATATACATCATAAAAACCAGAAATTGAAAAGTATGCAAATAGGTAAGTATGGGAAGAGGGTACCCTAGTGGATATACCAGAAGGGAAAGAAACAAGCAACATGTAAAACTTATTGTTTAAGCTACTCCACAATATAAAGAGAAAGAACTCAGAAGAGTTATTAAAGATATCCCATAATCAACTTTAGATTCAGAGGGAGGAGCATTTAGAGTATACAAGAGACAAAAGGTGAGAGAAACAAAAGAATAGATGTTTGAAACTATCTAAACAAAAATTTCTACACCTTTAATAGTTGATATATCAAGTGAGCCTATGTATAATCTTCAATAGTTAGAAACATCTACAAGAGAATTCTCTTCCTCCTCTTTTGCGAGTCAAAATATATTTTCTCAATTCATGGAAAAGAAGAAATGAAGCTTTGAAGACTATAACTTATAGTCAATTTTGGAAGCAAAGTTCTTCGACAAAGGATAGATTACTCTCAACTTTGGATGCTGAGAAGGGGTAGTTTCAGATGGCCTTCCTAGAGCCTAAAGTCCAATGTGCCAAGTCAGTAGAGGATTATAAAACTTCAGTATTTTCTTTCAATACAAAGCATATTCATCCAATAGATCAGATTGATCATCATAGACAAACAAGGGAGATGAAATATTCCTCTCACCACACATTTAATTTATCCAATTTGCAAAACATATTGAACAAAACAATTACTGAATTGATGATGGAAATAATGTCTTCTTTGGCTAAAGATATCATAATCAAATCTTTGGAAGACATTATTTTTGAGATGAGGAACCGGTCCCAATGATGTTAATGTTGTCCAAGAATTAATAAAGAATAAGAATGCATATATTCAATCACTTCACAAAAAGCTAAAGTTGCTAGTGACTAAACATCCTCAAACACAAGAGATTGGGGAAATGCATAAAGAAAAGGAGATGCTCCACTCAATAATGATTAAACAAAACAAAGCAATGAGTAGTCTGGAATCACAAGTTGAGCAACTACTACAGGAAAGAGAATAGGTGAGAGATACAATTGTTTCTTCATCTTAGTTAATTTCAATAGAAAAAGATTCACCAGAAGATTTAACAAAGGCATTGTCATATTTAAGCCTGAAAAATCAAGAAATTGATGATTTAAAGAAAGATTTAGAGAAAGCTCATGATGAAAAACTTAAGAAAGACAATTTCTTGATTTTTGAACTTCAAAAAAGTGCCAGGTTGCAGAAACATTTAGAGTGGTATATAAGTCAAGCCAATCCTTCTCAATGTTTAATTCAGGCTAAATCTAATTTGTGGGAGGATATTATGTCTTTTGTATCTAAAATTTAGCCTTCAATTGAAATTATTTTCCAAGAGGAAGAATTGTTGGAATAGGCTAAAGAATCAATAATTGAAATTGAAAGAGGATTGGGAAATAAACCAACTCATGTTGGTAAGTTTATCAGATTCATGAACACCAAATCAAAGTTGGATTTAGAAGAAATAGGTATTCTTGATAGAAATGACGCCATCATGGAGATAAAGAAAGTTTTGACTAAAAATAATTTGGCAAGACATGTGAAAGATTCACAAAGATTAATGTAAAGTTAGATTAATAGATTCTACAAAAAATTTGACCTTTTGCAAGAAAAATGATTACCATTATTCAAAAATTCCCAAGGTAGAATTGTATCTAAAAATCAATATCATAAGTTGTTGAATGAGCGTTCAAATGATAAATCAAGTTTTATTGTTTTAATAGGAGCTCTTAGTGGTCAAACCCTCCTTGAAAAGTTATCTGACAATTTGTTAATTTTCTATGAGATTAAGCATATTTTTGCAGTATACCCAATTTATAAAAAATATACTGAGTTGGATGAGTAATGTAGAAAGTTAATTTATTTCACTTATCCAACTAGAACATACTGGTATAAGTTTGTTAACATCCTATCTTAGGATCTTTCCTTGCAGGTTATATTTAGGAACATAATCAAGATAGGTCCAAATTGTGGGTTGTTCCAAGATATCAACCTAGAGATCGTAGTTGTAGTTCGAGTTGTTTTTTTGGATAGAAGTTTATTTCCTTGTAATTTGAGGCAATTGAATTCTATAGAAGCTCTATATATATTGCAAATTTTGATACGGAAAGGGTTAATTCTTGGACCAAATATTTTGATATTTTGATATTACCTTACAATTTGAAAGATAATCAAGGAGTATTGGTTTCAATTTATAGAAATGTTGTTTCATATGTGAGTTCATCTTGTTTTTCATTATATTTTTCTTCATACATTTATGATTGTTTAGATAACTGGGAAAGGTTAGAGTGAGAATCAACCTCCCTGAAATCCCCTAGCAAAGTTATGTTCAATACTGAGTTAATTAAACAAATAGTCATTTTGTTTTAGTTACTCTGCATACTTTGATTGTTGCCATTCTATACAACTCCTACTTGTATTAATGTTTTAGCTATAGAAGATTCATCTATACAGTTTCTGTTCCTATTGGTTAATTAAATATTTAGAACGAGTATATGAATTGTCTAATGTTTCCTTCATTCTTCTATCAACAATTTTAAAGATCATATGTTGTTATTGTTGAAAATGAACACTTTGGTTAATATTTAAAAGACTAAGGCTTATCTACTTAATCCATGGATTTTATCCTTGAACCAATCATTTTTAAAAGCAGATCCTTCATGTAGATGCTTTGACATAGTTCCTTAGATGGGAATTGTCAACAAAGGACAACAGGGACAAATAATAAAGAAAAATTGCTAACATCAGGATTGTAATTTTGAATCATATTCTCAATGATATATAAATTTACGTTTTTTTTGAAGTAAAATTGTTTTATTAAACCATTAGAATTGTAAGAGCCCTGGTTAAAAACTCATGTAAAAATATATAAGGCCACGGTCATGGGACACATATTCCAAGATGAATGGTGGGTAAAACATCCTAGTGGGGTGTCACTTCCATTTATTATAGCTTAGGAGATTTGGAAAAGTCTTTGGAAAGGCAAGAGGCATTAATTGGAATTTTATTTATGAAAATAATGGAAATTAGGAGAAAAGGGAGGTGAAAGGTCACAAGTTGCATGTGAGGAGAAAAATGAAGGAAAATAATGGAAAAATGAAGAAAATAGAAGCCTCATTGATAAAAAGGCTTCTAAGGATCAATGGGTAATCTTTGTCAGTTTAGTTTTGGAGCTCTCTCATTATTCTCTCTCCCTCTCTCATACTCTTGGTGTAACATCCCTGGTGAAAATTCCACGTAATAAAAGTAAAGAAAGGAAAAATAATAACCACAGATGATGGGACACTTATTCCAAGATGAATGTTGGGCAATACATCCTAGGGGTTGTTCATTTCATTGTTTTTGTCTAAGTAAATTGGCAAAGGCAGTGACTAAGGATTTTGAGAGGCAAAATGGAACTTTTGGCACAATTATTTATGAAAATAATGGAAATTAGGAGAAAAGGAAGGTGAAAGTTCACTGGTTGCATGTGAGGAGGAAAATGAAGGAAAATGATGGAAAATGAAGAAAATAAAGGACTCATTCATAAAAAGGCTTCAGAGGATTAGTTGGTAACCTTTTTTCAGTTTAGTGTTGGATCTCTCTTCTATTCTCTCTCTCTCTATCTCATACTCTTGGAGACTTAGAGTTTTCTTGGGGCACCCTGGGAGGGTGTGGCATACTTGGATTTTTGGAGCAAGAAGGAAAAGGAAGAGCATGCCAAGAAGGCATCGAGATCAACATCTACATTAGATTTGCTTGTAGGTACCAAGTTGCATGTATGTTTCCTTCACTAGTTTTGGCATGCATGTGGATTTTTGGTTGTGATCTATCATTGGCATGGAGGATGGATGGGATTGATAGTGGATTGCCTAGCCTTTCCATTTCCTGGACAACCATGGTGATTGTGGGTTTATTTTCATTGTTGTGTTTTTGGTTGGTTCTCATGTTTCCTTAGCTTGGGTTGAGTTATTAGTCCTGAAGCCTTGGTTGGACAAATGCTCTGGAGCCCTGGAACAACTTGGGTTGAGTTGCTAGTCTCGGAGCCTTGGCTGGACAAACGCTCTCGAGCCTGGTAAAAGATGTGGTTTGAGTTACTAGTCCTAGAGCCTTGGTTGGACAAAATATCTAAAGCTCGGTAAAAGATGTGGGTTGAGTTACTAGTCCTAGAGCCTTGGTTGGAAAAATGCTCTGGAGCCCCAGATAGTTGGGATATAGATCGATTGGATGATGGTTTTGTGATGTCTGATCATGAGGTGGAATCACTATTTGATGGGTTGAGGTGGATGGCCTCTGGAAGCCCTAGATGAGTTTTGATTGATGTGTTCTATGAAATACCACATTCATTCTTGGAATATGGTGTTAGAGAATTCTATATTATAGAGCAATGGAACACATAAAATATTGCAGAAATATAAACACAGAAAAACACATAAAACAAGAGAGACACAGATATACATGGTTATACAATTTGGGCTACATCCACGAAGAAACAACCAGTCCTTCCTTTTATATTATCTAGCAAACTGATGAGATACAACCTACAACAGATCCACTGTAATTTCCTCTTCGCTCTCAATCTCCTCTCTCTTCCTCACTCAGAATACAGATATACATAGACGCAATACAATTCCCTCATATATAGTGAGGGGGTTTTCCTTCTAGGGAAAAATACCATAAATTAAACATAACTTCTACCGTTAGATCTCCTCCTAATGAACGACCCAGATTGACTACGAAATTACAACATTTTACAAGGAAATTTTACATCTATTCTTAGCTTCCGGGGGCGCTGGCCCTGATCCCCCCACCAGGGGGGGGCTCCCAAAGGTCACAGCCGCCCCCCCCCCAGACTGCCCTTGCAGCGAATATTTTACGGGCAACACGAATTGGGGTCCAATGCGGCGATACCTTTGAATATAGAAGATAATCAGGTTCCACACCCAACAATCTCCCACTTGGAGACTGATTATAGTGTTATATACCTAGGGGGGATAATATGGGGTACCAAGGGTGGTACCCAAGGTAATAATGTAATAATGGGATGGGCCATAGTAATAAATAAGGTGGTTAACCCATGTCATGTAAGGGACCACAAGTAGTTAATAATAATGTAATGGGCCCATGGTATTAGTTGATGGTATGAGGGAACCATGGTAATGATGCATGGTATTGTATGTATGAGGCCTATATAAAGGCTAGAGACTCCACATGGAGAGATATGAAGTGAAGTATTATTGTATGAACATGCATATGGCTTGTGGAGTATTCTCCTTCCTTAAGGAGTGAATGTATGGTGTTTCCCTACCTTAAGGGTTTGATATCAATAAAGAATCATTTCTATATATTTCTATCTTGTTATTCTTGGGTTATTTCTATTATCATAATATTCTTGGATCAGATATACAACATATAGCAACTCCATCGCTGCTTCATTTGTTCGACAATGACTCCACTTTGGACCTGGCTATTTCTCATCTTCTACATCATACTTGAAGACCAATTGAAACTGAGAAAATTCTCAGTTTCTCGCTAGTGTGTATCTTTTCCATCTTCAACTATCCATCTTCCAACGCTGACCGTATGAAATGGTACTTGAGTTGTATATGTTTAGTCTTGGAATGAAATGCAGAGTTCTTTGGAAGATGTATGGCACTTTGGCTGTCACTGTATAACTTGCCTAACTCTTTCTTCTTACCCAATTCATCTAAGAACCTTTGTAACCAAATAATTTCTTTACTAGCCTCTGTAGCAGCAACATACTCTGCTTTTGTTGTTGATAGTGCAAAAACACTTTGCAGTTTTGAGACCCAAATGACAGCTGTTCCACCTATAGTAAACACATACCCTGTTGTGCTTCTCCTGTTATCTCTATCACCCACCATATCTGCATCAACATATCCCTATAGAGCAATGTTTGAACCACCAAGCATAATTCTTGATTTGTGGTACTCTCAAATACCCGAGAATTCACTTCACCGCCATCTAATGTTCTTTTCTTGGATTCTTCATGTACTTTCTTACAACTCCCACTACATGTGCAATATTAGGCCTTGTGCAGACCATTGCATACATTAAGCTTCCAATTGCTGATGCATATGGAACTTTAGACATATGAGCCATTTCTTCCTGAGTCTTGGGACACTCCTCCTTACTTAATTTGAAATGGCTAGCCAAAGGTATACTAATTAGTTTTGCATTCTGCATATTAAACCTTTTCAACACCTTTTCTATGTACTCACTTTGAGACAATGTTAATTTGCAATTCTTCCTATCTCTAGTTATTCTCATACCCATAATTTGTTTTGCAGCACCCAAATCCTTCATTGCAAATGAGTTTGCCAATTTTATTTTAAGCACATTTATTTCCTGCATGTTAGAACTTGCAACTAGCATGTCATCTACATACAATAACAATATAATATAGTTGCCATCATTTTGCCTTTTGAGATAAACACAATGATCAGAGTGACATCTAGTATAACCTTGTTCAGACATAAACCTGTCAAATTTTAGATACCACTGCCTTGGAGCCTGTTTTAAGCCATACAAGCTCTTCTTCAACCTGCACACTAGTTTCTCCTTCCCTTTTACCTCATATCCTTATGGCTGCTGCGTATATATCTCTTCCTCCAAATCCCCATGGAGAAAGGCTGTCTTTACATCTAACTACTCAAGATGCAAATATTCAGCTGCTACTAGACTTAAAATAGTTCTGATTGAAGTCATTTTAACAACAGGAGAAAAGATATCATCAAAGTTTATACCCTTTTTCTGTGCAAACCCTTTCACCACAAGTCTAGCTTTATGCCTTTTTATACCTCCATATTCTTCCTTCAACTTGTAAACCCATTTATTCTGCAATGTTGTTTTACCTGCAGGCAACCTGACTAAGTCCCAAGTCTGGTTATGTGCTAAGGAATCCATCTCTTCTTTCATGGCTTGCTCCCACTTCTTCCTGGTTTCTACCTGCACTGCTTCTTCATAACATTCTAGTTCACCAGAATCAGTCAACAATACATAATATAATGAAGGAGAGTATCGTTCATGGGGTCTACTTATCCTGGTAGATCTTCTAACACCACTTTCAGGTGTTTGAGGTGTTTGTTGTTGTTGTGGTTGTTGTTCTGGCTATTGATCATTGTGATTTTTAGGCACCATCACTTTTTCTGTGATCTCGTCAAGCATTGTGTATTCTCTGTTTTATTTTTCTTGCAGTTAATCCTTATACAAAACCTTTTCATTGAATATGACATCTCTGCTCCTAATGATTTTGTGTTTTTCATAATCATAAAAGCAATAACCAAAATCATTAACACCATATCAATTAAAGGTACATTTCTTTGATTTTGTCTCAAGATTTGTTCTATTTTCTTTATTTTTGTGGACAAAGGCTTCACAACCAAAAGTCTTTAAAAAATAGTAGTTTACCTTTTTACTTGTCCATGCCTCCTCTGGAATACCATCATCCAAGGAACTTGAAGGCCCTCCGTTTATTAGATAAACAACAATATCTACAACATCTGCCCAAAATTGTAAAGGCAATCATGCATGCAATCTCATGCACCTTGCACGCTCCATGATTGTCCTGTTCATCCTTTCTGACACACCATTTTCTTGTGGTGTTCTTGGAACTATCTTCTCTCTATGAATTTCATTCTCTAAATAGTACCTATCAAACTCTTTGTTGCAATATGCACATCCATTGTCTGATATAAGACACTTCAACCTTTTTCCTGTCTCATTTTCAACCAAAGCTTTCCATTTCTTGAAAGTATCAAATACATCAGATTTATTTCGAATACAATAAATCCAGGTTTTTCTGGTTGCATAATTAATAAATGTAACATAATAATGATAGCCACTAAGAGATGATACCTAAGTAGGTCCCCATACATCTGTATGCACAAGCTCTAGATTTTTTCTCTTTCTTTCTTTACCAACTCTAAGGAATATGACTCTCTTCTGTTTTCCATAAACACAATTCTCATAGAATTCTAAATCAACATGCTTCAAACCTAGCAACAAATTTCTTGAGTTAAGAATCTGCATCCCCTTCTCACTCATGTGCCCGAGCCTATGATGCTACAATGCCGTATCTTCTCCTGTAGAGGTTAAAGCATTAACATAATTAGAAATACCATTGCATAAATACAATGTACGAACCTTTCCTCCTTTTGATATTACCAGGGATCCTTTAGTGACCTTCCAGGTTTTATATGTGAAAGCAGTTACGCAACCTTCACCTCCCAATTGCCTTGTTGAAATCAGATTTTTCTTCAGATCTGGAACATGCCTTACCTCCTTCAATAGCCACTAATTTCCATTTTTCTGTTTTATGAAAACTGTACTCATTCCAATGATTTTACAGGGTTTATCATCGCCCAATCGAACCTGTCCAAAATCTCCTTGAACATAATCATAAAAATGTTTCCTATCAGGTGTGGCATGGAATGAGGCCCCTGAATCTACCACCCAGGCATCAATAATATTTTCTAATGAAAGAATCAAAGCATCTTGCAACACATCACCTGTTACATTCACTTCATGATTAGTTTCCTAGTGCGCATCTCCTTCCTTTCCTTTTCAGCACATTTCCAACACACTATCCCCGAACTGGATTTGTATCTGCCTTTTCTTGACTTACTGTGATATCCAGGGCTCTTTCCTCTTTCCATTTTTCTTCCTCTAGTCTCTGCAGTCAAAGCATTACCTGATGTCTCACCAGAGCTTTTCCATCTCATTTCCTCACTAAGGATTGCACCGACAACATCATCAAACTTTAAAGTACTAGATCCAGAGACAGAGTTACTAATGGCCATAACTAAACCATTCCAACTTTCTGGCAATGAGCACAGAAATAACAGAGACCTAACTTCATCATCAAAAGTTACCCCTACAGAACTTAACTGATTGGTAACTGTATTAAATTCATTTAAATGATCAACAATAGATCCACCTTCTGACATCTTCATATTAAATAAACGATTCATAAGAAATACCTTATTTGAGGCCGAGGGTTTTTCATATAGTTTGGCCAATGTCGACATTAAACCCTTTGTTGTCGTTTCCTTTGAAATATTAAACGCTACCGACGCTGCTAGGCACAGTCGTATTGTTCCAAGTGCTTTTATGTCGAGAATATCCCATTATGTGTCTGTCATACTCGTCGGCTTCTTTTTCTTTCCGCTCAGTGGTTGGTACAGATCTCTCTGGTACAAATAATCTTCCATTTGCATCTTCCATAGCTGGTAGTTTTGGCTGTTAAATTTTTCAACCCTAATCCTACCATCTTCTGCCATTGCTCCCACTCGAACCAGGAACCCTTCTCTCCTGTGAGTTTATTAGCCAAATAGACCTTCAACTCTGATACTAGTTGTTAGAGAATTATATATTATAGAGCAATGGAACACATAAAATATTCTAGAAATATAAACACAGAAAACACATAAAACAAGAGAGACGCAGATATACGTGGTTCACCCAATTTGGGCTATGTCCACGGAGAAATAACTAGTCCTTCCTTTTATATTATCTAGCAAAGTGAAGAGATACAACCTATAGCAGATCCACTGTAATTCCCTCTTCGCTCTCAATCTCCTCTCTCTTCCTCACTCATAATACAGATATACATAAACACAATACAATTCCCTCATATATAGTGAAGGGGTTTTCCTTCTAGGGAAAAAAACCCTAAATTAAACATAACTTCTACTGTCAGATCTCCTCCTAATGAACGGCCCAGATTGACTATGAAATTACAACATTTTACAACGAAATTTTACATATATTCTTAGCTTCGGGGGCGCTGCCCCCGATCCCCCCACCAGGGGGGGCTCCCAAAGGTCATAATTGACCCCCCCCAGACCCCCCCTACAGTGAATATTTTATGGGTGGCATGAAGTGGGGTCCAATGCGGCGATGCCTTTGAATACAAAAGATAATCAGGCTCCACACACAACATATGGGATGGGGGTGAATGTCTGAAGAGAGATTTGGCTTAGCCATTCTATGGCCGGGTGGAACATGGAAGTCCCATCCCGGGATTGGATTTTGTATCATTAATGAAAGGTTATTCCTCATTGTATTTCTATGAGAATTTTGATGGAGTGTATGTGGTCTATATGGTTGTACCTTCATGAGTATTTATGCCCCTATTATGCTAGTTATGCATGTGTTTTATGACAACAACCATGTATGGATTTCCTCATGTTTTTACTTGTAATTGAATGATCAATGTATCTATGACCTAATAGATGGAATGAAAGTTGATGTGTTGAGGCATCAATGGTTCTTAGTGATTCTCAGCTAAGTATGAGACCCCTATGCTCAAAACAATTAATTACACTTGTAGATTACACATTTGCAATATATTTGATGAAATGCTTAACATGGCTAGTAGGGGTCCAGTCAAGGCCTTGAACATGTATTTGTTTTAGTAATTTCATTTCCATGTCATTTTAATGATATGAAGATATGGTTCAATTTTGGGCAGTGAATTGGGCTCTGGGCCTGAAAAAGTGGCTTAAATCGCGGAATCGTTGGCATAACAATGAAATTTTTGGTCTATGGTCACTGACATGCAAGTTTGTGAGAGCGACTTTGGGTTGTTGGTGGCACTCATGCCTATAACATGGGAGAAACTGAGCCTTAACTTGTCCAAAATATTAGTGGGACCCCAAGGCAAGCTGTCTAAAGTATTTGATTGGTTCCTGAGGATCATGTATCTAATAGGTAATGTATGTATGGTGTGTTTCCATTAGTTCCACTTAACGTGACTTAGGAGGTAGAATCATATCATAGTGGCCTCTCGTCACATGTTTACCCCGACTGGCTGATTGCTTGGGTAGGGGTGGGAGGAGGGTGTTACACTTGGATACTTAGAGTTTTGTTGGAGCACTCTTGGAGGGTGTGGCATACTTGGATGTTTGGATCGAGAAGGCAAAGGAAGAGCAAGAAAGCACAAGAGGACACCAGGATCAGCAACTACAACGAGTTTTTCTTGCAGGTACCGAGTTGCATGTATGTTTTCCTTACTAGTTTTGGCATGCATGGCACACTCATGTGGTTTCTTGGTCATGACCTGTCATTGGCATGGATGATTACCTACATTGACAATGCACTTTCCTAGCCTTGGAATTTCCTAGATAACCATGGTGTTGTGGTTTTATTTATTTATTTTTCTGGTTGGTTCTCATGTTTCCTTTAGCTTTGGTTGATTTATTAGTTCCTGGAGCCTTGGTTGGACAAGCTCTGGAAGCCATGTAACAACTTGAGTTGAGTCACTAGTCCTGGAAGCCTTGGTTGGACAAACTCTCTAGAAGCCCTGTAACAACTTGGGTTGAGTTACTAGTCCTGGAAGACTTAGTTGGAAAAATGCTTTGGAAGCCCTTGGTGGTTTGAGTTACTAGTCCTGGAAGCCTTGTTTGGAAAAATGTTTGTGGGTTGAGTTACTAGTCCTAGAAGCCTTGGTTGGACAAATGCTCTAGAAGCTTGATGATAGTTGTGGGTTGAGTTACTAGTCCTAGAATCCGGGTTGGAACAAATGCTATAGAGCCCTAGAAGGCTTGGGTAGAGACCAATTTGGTGATGGTTTTGTGATGTCTGACCATGAGGTGGAATCACTATTTCATGGGTTGAGGTGGATGGCCTTTGGAAGCTCATGATGGTTTTTGATAGATGTGTTTGAGGTCCCGCATTCATGCTTGGAATATGGCATGGGGGTGAATGAATGAAGAGATATTTGGCTCAACCATTCTACGGTTGGGTGGAACATGGTAGTCCCATACTAGGTTGGCTTTTGCATCATTAATATGTGGTTAATTCTCCTTGTTATATCATGAGTATTATACTGGTTTATATGTGGATTATATGGCTAATTTTTCCTTGGTAGTTCTGTTGTTATTATGTTGGTTATGAATATGTATTATGACAAGTGGCTATGCATGGCTCTCATCATGTTTCTACTTGTAAATTAATGAACAATGTGTCAATGTCTTAATGGTTGAAACTACAACTAATGTGATAAGGAAACAATGACTCATAGCGAATCTCAAATAAGTATGAGACCCCTATTCTTAGATCCATTATTTACACTTGTAGATTACATATTTGTGATATGTTTGAAAAAATGCATGTCATGGCTAGTAGGGGTCCAGTCAAGGTCTTACTCAAGTAATTGCATTAGTAGTGTTATTTACATGTTATCTTACTGTTATGATGGTGTCACTAAATTTTGAGTAGTGACCTAGGCTTTGGGCCTGAAAATGTGGCTTAATTCTTGGGGATGCTGGCACAACACTGTGCAAAAAAGTCCCTAGACACTGGCTTGCAGGCCTATGGGAGAGTCCATAAGTCCCTAGACGCTGGCATGCCCAGAGCATGAGGGCATCCAAAGGTCAAGTGGTCTAAAAGCTTAGTGGGACCCAAGGGATGGTTGGCAGAAAGGTTGGGATGGTTCCTAGGGGTCCTATTGCTGATGTGGAAGGTTTGTATGGTGTGTTTCTGCCGGTTCCACTTCCTTAATGTGACTTAGGAAGTCGAATCATATCATATTAATTTCTCGTCACATGTTTACCCTGGTTGGCTGGTTACTTGGGTAGATGTGGGAGGAGGGTGTTACAAAAATTCCTTCATGCCGAATGAGTATCTTATTTGATGTCAATCCATCTAATTGTAAATAGTTAAGGTCATTGTACTATTGGATTTTATGGTGGTATGGTTCCCGAGGCTTACAATGAACCCGAATTTTCTCCATCTCCTCTCAAATCTGAATAATTTTAGTTTTCTCAATCCCTTTAGTTGTATGAACCTTGTCATAGTCTTGTGCAGAATGTCACAAAAACAATTCTAATTCTAGCATGTCATACACAACATATAAGCTTGGACATTGGGCCCATAAGTTTTTCATTATTTATCAATTAAATAATAAGAAATGTTACTTATTAAAAAGAATTAATTAAGAAAGAATGTACCTTTTCATAAATTGTTCTATTTATGGGATACTTCTTGATAACATTCAATTGTCCACTGTATAAGGTTGGTTGAATGTCTGTAATACACTCATCCAGGTTTTTTTGCCATCTTTCCATTCTTTGTTCCAAATTAGGATTCAACTCCTAATGTTTTAAAACAAAGTTAGAATAAGAAATTAAGTGAAGATATCAACAAAAAAATAAACTCTAAATAAATCTATAAAACTTACTAGTAGCAGATTTGGTGACATTGCATAAAACTTGGAAATACTATGAATAGTATCCCCATCTTGGATTTTGGTTTCATCTGTAACCATGTGTATATATATATATATATATATATATATATATATATATATATTTATGGAATATGCACCAATGAAATAAATTATTCCCCATTGGAAAAACATTATTATTGCATACTAAACTACATATGGCCACTAGATCATGGCACTCAAACAAATCCACTTTCACTACTCTTTCATCTCCCATCGAGATACCATCTTGTGACAATCTATTTAATTGTTCCATCAAGTTATCCTCATTTGTAGGGTCAATAACATGTGCTAAAACCTATTTATATTATTCATTTACGTCCCATTTCACAAGTTTTACACAAGACATCAAGCCACTATATTCTAGTAACTCAAATAATATCTCACATACTTTCCCACCCCGATCATAATGCACACGAGAATCAATACCAAGTTTGAAAGAAACTTGAATGATTGTACTGTCAATACTTTTTTCATATGACTCAACCATTAAGGAAGCATATGACTTTACTTCACTTTAACTCCATATGTGAAACCATCTGTTTTTTCCCAACCCATATCAATATCCTCAACTTCATTGCTCCACTTTTTCATTTCTTCTAAAACTGAAGTACGATTAGCTCCCTTGAACACGCCATAACAATCAATCTATATCAAATATTCCAAATCCTGATAGGTCATGCTTAATTAAATAAATATGGAAGCCATATTTCTAGGCATAAAATCCTTACGAATATATTTCATAATGATTGAACGAATTTTTTCAAGTACTACATCTAGGTGTTCAATAACATCCCCAATTTTGGACTCTTTATTATAGTTTCTACTCATGAAGTGCCCAATTCCAACAATAATTTCATTTTCTTCTAGACCTTGAAGTGACTTTCCAGAGAACCATATACCAATTTCCCTAAATTTCTTCTACCCCTCATCTACTCTGTGGTTAAACCATCCTAAGCACTTCTCAAGACTGAATAAGGATGTCCTCAAGCAATTTCCTGGTGACCTTTTGTTGAAGCCTCGAAAATCACTACGACAACATGGGGGAAAACCACCCGGTCTGGACCTTGAAAGAAACTCCTTTTCCGTTTGGTATAGTGGCTCTGATTGGGGATAATAGGACTAGTTTCCCAGAAACGATTTGGTAGTGATGGTGGGATGATATATGATGTAACAAGAGATGATTAAGCTAAGTCTAATCTAATCTAACTTCTAAAAACATGCATATATCCTAATTTAACATCATTTAACTATAAGTATATCCGGGAGTCAAATACAATATGCGATCTACAATGATGTCTTACAACAATTGGTAATAAAGATCATTCAACTGCCACAAGAAATTAAATCGTTTAACAATAATCGTTTTGGATAAATAGTTAGACAAAACGATTGAGAAAAACATATTGCATATAAAATCATTCACGTATTCACAACAGAATTAGAGCTAACATCATACAGAGGTGCAATAATGCTAAAACTATAATTCAGACTTTCATACACAAAACAATTGAAAGAATAAGTATTGCTTGATACATAAATAAAGCACGATCATAAGATAAAAGTACCATATATGATAAGTCCTGCTCATGTGCTTCAACAATATTGACCCAATTTTAATCAATCCAACACATTCTATGAGTACAAAAGTGGATTTCAGTAGAGCATTATAGATATTTAAAAGAAAATAGATCCTGTTCCATTCATTTCATCAAAACCTCCTCAAAAGTACAGAAGTGCAATGTTTTGGAAACTGTTTTTGATAAAATTTCTGGACTCCTCTCTAAATGCACGAGAGGGGTTTAAATACTAAAATATACGTCTTAAAATATATTATTACAGAAATAGTTGAGGAGGTTTCAAACAACCTTGCTCAGAATATGCAAAAACAAAACTAAAAGAAAAAATAAATGAATGACTAGCTTTTTTGAACTTGATCTTTAAGGTCGCAAATATCAGTCATGGGCTTGAGCTGAGGCGATTGGATGATCGCAGATTTTAACTGCCCAACAAATATGGCATCTGTTAGTGTTGACACCATATTTTGTGTTGAGGTTGTTAAACATCTTAGAGTCATCCACTGGCTGTGTGGTTTTACTAGAAACTACTAGTATGCTTCCCAATTCAGCCTGTTTAACTGTTTGATTACTTCCTCCTTTTCCTGTGCTGCCTATTTCACTGCTGCTCTAGCTATTTGGAATTTGGAAGAAACCACGGTACAAACTCCTTGACAATATTAGTGCCA
The DNA here is from genome assembly GCA_031772625.1 of Pinus tabuliformis. NCBI lineage: Eukaryota > Viridiplantae > Streptophyta > Pinopsida > Pinales > Pinaceae > Pinus > Pinus tabuliformis. The sequence goes on along the minus strand of CM062816.1, from coordinate 1,104,305,955 downwards.
TGAATATTTTCGTTAATGGCTTCTATTATGATGTTTGCTGCTATCGTTGCTATCGTTGTTGCCCTTTCCGCCTGTTTCAACCGAGAATCCCAATCTATGAACAAAATATATTTATGAGACTCTTCCAGCTTTGGTAGGTCAACCTTCCTCCCATCCTCTGATTCTTTCCAGGTGATAAATTCATAAACCCTTTTGTGGATTTCATCATACTCAAACCTCATATCAATAACTTGGTTTGTTAATTTATCATTGGTCTCGCAATAAGGATTTATCTGCGAGATTTTCTAGAAAAATACTTCCTTTTGCTGCATTAGTAAGGAATTGAGGCTGAGTGCTTCCTTGATGAATTCGTCAATTTTTATATTGTCTTTAAGTTTATCTATCATGGCTTGTATCTGCAAATCCTTTTCTGCTAAGCTGGCTTGATGTTGTATTCTCATCTGTTCGAATTCCTTTTGGAGTTGGGCTACTTGTAATTTTGCTTGCTGATTAGATTTTTCTTGGGCTAATTTTTGTTCTAGCAGCAAAATTATTTGTTCCTTTTCCTTGAACAACATTTGGACCTTTGTTGCCTTGTCAATAGTTGTTGTGGCACAGGCTCTTGCGAATTGCGACAGCTTTGTGAGATTCTCAGATGGGTCGATAGGCAAGTCCTTCCATACGATATCCATTGGTTCATTTTCCGGAGTCGCAACAGCCACATTGTCCAATTTTCTTTTCTTCCTTTGTCTCTTGACTACAAATTTGTGGGTAGGACTATAGAATACATCTAGTGGAGGTATTTCCTCAATTATTAAAACAATTTCTGAAGTAGGAGTAGCAGGAATGATCTCAACGTCCTGAGTGCCTATAGCTCCTTCCCCTGTTGTTTCTGGATTTGACTTATGTTGGGTTTGCTTGGGAGTCTGTATTTTAGATGTTTGCTCAGGGTTTGTGTCTGTGTGGAGCTTTTTATTGAACTACTCCCATTATTGTTCTAGGTCAATGAATCGAGCTTTACCTGAATGAGTTGAAGTAGAAGCAACATCTGCTTGTTTCTTTACTTTGGCCTACTAGACCGCCTCCTCTGTACTTTGAGCAATGTATTTTTCAGACTCCTTATTTTTGTTTCCTCCCCCATTTTGAGACTGCCACTATGAGTGCTCTGATTCATGCGTAGATCTCTCTTGAGTTTCTTCTTCAGAGTTTTCTTTAGAGCTGCCCTCCAAGCTCACGTTGGGAGTTGGCTCCCTTATTGGTTCAATCTATAGTAGGTCCAATGGGACCTTTAATAATCTCTTTTTCTTGTACACATGAAAAGCCTTAACATCTTCCGGGGTCAAAATTAGTGATTCCATATGCAAAACTTGTGAAAATGTTTTTTCCTGTAGGAAGAGGTCATAAAAGGTGTCCTCTTCGTGGGTGAACTTTTTTACTTTTACCATAGTAGTAAATTCCTTAACAGTGCCATTTGGGTCATACTTCCTTCCCAAAATTGTAGCTAATTTCAAAGACTTAATAATCTCTGCCTCTTTTAATGCACGTCCATAATCGTGTAGTGCAAAATCACCACATTGTAATGGGAATGTAGGCCAAATGGCCTTCTTTTGCTCTTTCAGTCCTATGCTCATTCCACCTTCCCCTGTTGTTTGGTAGGCTATTTCTCTGGCCATTAGTTTGTTGAGGACATAATATGGGAGGACATGCGGTGAAGAAATGCTCCCAAAAACTCTGATGTGGGTGAATGTTTTTTCCCCAAACCATCTAGCTACTGACAAGATATCTACTTCGGCCTCTTTAAAAAACTTAGGGGTGGTTCTATCATAAACTTCTCTATGAATGGGTGTTATAGACATTTTTGTGCCTTACAGCATGAAGCATGAAATGTCCATAATCTAAGGGATCCAAAGTCCCTAAACATGTTGTTCCTACCCCTAGAGGAACAAGGTCAGAAAACCACAGCACTGAATAAAAGTTCTCCACCTGAAAACACTAAAAAACAAGGCAATTATGGATCATGTCAACTGCTCCACTGAGCATCTGCGCTGAATGTCAACTGCTCCACTGTCTACCTGCGTTGAATGTCAACTGCAAAGAAGGCTACCTGCGCTGGGCGAGTTTGGACATGTGGCACAGTCATTCCTCAAGGTGTCAATGCCCAGGAAGCTTCCAAAATGACACTTGGATCAAGGAATTCGACTGGTGATGAGTAAGAGGTTCTAGATCTCCAAGTGGAAGCAAGAACCTCCAAGTGGACTCAAGAACTGAAGAAGAACTGAAGTGGGAGAGGACACTAGTCAGCTTCATGCCAGACTCAAGCTGACTCATCCTTTCTCCAAAACTCCTATATATAGATCTTTCTCATGAGGTCTAGGGAGGCTGGAATCTTGTGAATGTAAAGAATTGCTGTTGGTTTGAGTTTAGAACTATTGGGTGATTTGCTTTGAAGGAGGTGAAGAGGAGATTTCTTTCTGCTGGGAAGGTGATGCTAGATTGGGCCTCTTATGATTGTATCACTTCCTGAACCTTACTTCTTCCATTAATAAAGCATTTGAGGTTCTTCTATATGCATGTGTCTCAATGGTGTATTGTTATACTTGTGTATTTGATTTATTCTAATCCTTGAATCAATTATGAATGTATGCTTCTTGTAGTTTCCCTCTCTTGCCATTTTGCAGGATCTTGGTGTAGCTGGGCCAGTGAAAGAGCAAGGAGCTGGGGGCAAGCAGCAAGGAGAGAAGATTGGATCAATCATTAACGAAAGACATCGGTTAGTGGATCTCTTTCTCCCCTATTTTACATCTCATAAAGAAGTAATCTCAGATAGCTTTGCTTTGATTGTTGCTAAGGAACTATCACCCTTAGAGTGGGATAGGGTCATTCCGTATTGGATACTTTTCCCAACAAAAAATTGGCGACTCCGCTGGGGACCATATCTTGTTGGTTGTTTGTGTTTTTTCTATTCATTTCCTAAACACAAGGAGTATCGAATCGAACTGCATTTGGATCTTTCAAATGCAAAGTAGAGGGCAACTACTCTAGCTCAGTTTCTGGGCATATTTATGATTTGAAGAGCTGATCCACAAGGACTCTGAACAACTCTTAGTGATAGCTTTTCATCCTTTAGTGTGGACTTGATTGATAGCTTTGATTTGGCCAAAAACTGTTGATTTCTGAGCAATCTGTGACCCAGAACCTAAGAGAAACGAGAGTTTCTCTGTTCATTGCAGGCACTGTGAAGGCAATCTGCATTTCATCGTAGGTCCCGAAGGGGCTACCTGCACTGAATGTCAAACTGACAGTGTTCTAGCCGCGCTGAACCAGTGTGCCCTTGTGCAACTGGGGTTCTCTGCTTTCTGTTGCCCTGTTTTCATCCCTGTTTTTGCAGCCTGTTATCAGTCAATGTACCTATCTGAAACCACCTTTCTTTTCCACTATTCCGCCTCGGTTGTATAAAGAAACTGTATTTGTTCTTTGTGTATTTCTTACATCATTTGCAGTTTCCCATGACGAAAGTGAACTAGTTTTGCTGTGACCTCTTAGATCTAGACCTGTGATAAGTGTCGTTCTGATCTTAAGAGTTAGTTTGTTTACTGTTCATAGCTGATTGAGCTTTTGCTTTCATCATATGGTTTGAATTTATGTATTTCTAGTGTTGAAACAAGTAAATCTTAAGGTGTCTTTTGATTTTGGACAAAAGCTTGTTTGCTTTCACTTGAAATTGAATTCAAAGTTATACAACAGCTTTCTTTTTGTAGTACATCAACATTAAGAAAGAGAAAAGAAATACCTGCATTGTGCATTTTGCATCTGATAAGTTTGCATGTTGATTTATGAAAAAGTGCATTAGTGTGTGCTCTATGATCTGTGTGAAAAGATGATGTCTTTCTTTTCCCTCAGTAGTTAAGATTTTCATAAGTTGAAAAGATTGAAAAAGCTTGCTTCTCATCTTTAGACTGCATTTAGGAATTTGTGTCATACATCTCGTGGTGAACCTTGAAAGGCAAACTTTAAAAAGATCAACTTAAAATAAACTGAATGAACCTAACAACGCTTTGCAACATAACGCTCATCGTAGACGTCTAAGTAGAGACGTGTTCCGGCGTCGTTAAACGTAGTGACTGTCGATCTCTAAGAAGGTGGGTGATTCCTCCTGAGGGACGATTGCACTAATACGAACTTGTGCTCCCACGTATCGTCGCATATATATTGGGAGACCCCTATAGGAACAAAGCCTTTATCCATAGGAAGCCGTGTCGGCCGCCCTACTGATCGCAATGCAGTGAACACAACATTCACGAAGATCAACCACCCGTACCGTAAAACGTATTCTGTGGTTTTGCGAAAATTTTGGCACACCCTCTGCCTAGAACTCCAGAGTAGTTTCTTTTGGCCTTTTTCAAACTCTATAACTGAAAAAGTCCATCCGAGCATTTGTCACTTCGGGCTCGTTAAAACATCGAAGGAGACTAGAGTCATCTTTAGCTTTTTCTCGACTCTTTAAAACTGAAAAAGCAAAGTTGTGTCTAAAAGCGTCTAATAAAATTCATTCAATTCGGAAACAAAAAGTTCCCCTTTTAATATTTTGGTTGATCGAGTAATCCGCAATCGTGGAAGAAAGTCAATTGAAACCCCGTCGTTCGCGGAGGCTTACGAGTCAACCGTCTTTGTCTCCGGAATCGAAAACAGTACGGACAAAGCGAACTCGTTTAACCGGTTCAAAATCTCCTATAAAAGTTAGAACAAGTGTTCCAACTACATCTGAGGTTCCGGTTACTCCAAAAATTTCTGGAAACCCTGCCTCTATAGAAGAAGTTCAACAGCCACAGAAGGACAGTAATACTGATCCTAGTCTGGGGGCAAATACTTGTATAACTGAACTAGTTCCATCTGTAACCGGTCCAGAGAGTTTTGTTCCTCAAACAACTGTCGCTGTCGAGACAACCACTTCTTCGGCACCAGAAATATTTTACAGACCTGATGGTCTTCCTCTTCCACCGGGTTTGATTGCAATAGAGGAAATTGCAGAGGATCCGCAAGCAAGTACTCCAACCCATTTTGGAGTCGGGGTCACTCTATTTCCTTCATCAGAAGTTAATCCACCACAAGTGGAGGTTCCTGTAGAATCGCTAGGCAATCTATTGGATAGACTTAAAATGTCTGAACAACCGTCATCATCTAGGACTGTGTCAAACGACACAGCGACAGCAGAAGCCCCTGCCGTCACTCCAACAATGTTTGCCGGCATACCATCTGTCCCAACTAGCTCACAACCGCTAGAAGGAGTCCACCAAGGGACTATCTCGACAGTATGGTCTGTTCCAGTTTGTTCATCCGGAGTAATATCCGGCAACTCTTATGTTGAGACTCGCCAAATTGATCCATTTGGAGGTCAATTTGGGCAATCCAGTCCCCAAGGACAATCAATCCCCTTGAGTTCCGGATTGCTACCGTATGGGGGGCAGTATGCCCTTTCATTACCCCCTCCGGGAGGGTACCCATACGGGAGTTCACAACAGTATTCAGGTTATACTGGAATTGCATCAAGTAGTTGGGTACCTATGCTACCTCAACAACCAAGGATTGTATATTCTATGCAACAGTGTGTACCTACGACGAACATCCCAACCACACCGGCTATTGTAACAGTGTCACAAGTTCAAGCGATGCCTGTTGCATGTCAACCTCAGATTTCTCAGGTTGTAGTGCAACAGCCCCTTGACCATGGGTCACAACCACAATCGCCAACTGGTAGGGCGACACAGGTCCAAACGGGTACAATCACCCCACACCTCGGTCCAACGGTTAGCATAGCACAACAGAACATGGCTTCACAACCATGGTTAGTGCAATACCAACAACCACAATTCCAGCAGGTGTACCAAGGTTCTGAGCAACAGATCTTTGCGAACAGTGGACAACCGTATATCCAAAACGGTCAAAACCAACCACTTTACAGTGGTCAAGTCCATCAACCGTATCAGTCATACCAACATCAATTACATTATGCTGGTATGCAAAGGCCCACTGCTCAAGCGATTCCATCGTACCCTGGTTATGCTTCGCCCAACCTGAATCAACAGTTACCATTCGTGGCAACTTTAGAGTTACCCGATTTACACCGGTTAACCAACGATCCGATTGCTTATGCCCCTTGGTGGCCAGCGATTCCTCATAAACTTCCATCTGACATTCCTAAATTCAATGGAAATCCAGGTGAAGACCCATCGAATCACGTGATGACTTTTCATCTGTGGTGTTCGTCGAACACCCTAAACGACGATTCGATAAGGCTTCGCCTTTTTCAGAGGACATTGACAGGTCCAGCGGCTAAATGGTATATTGAATTACCTAGAGCCTCTTTCGACAATTTTAGTTCCCTAGCCACGACTTTCTTAACCCATTTTCAATTACCGATAAGGTATGAAACGAGAACAGAAATATTAACCAACTTCAAGCAGACAACTGCCACCCATATATCTGATCATATACATGAGTGGCGTCGTCGTCGTAGGATGGTGAAAACATACGTTCCCGATCAGCTGTTAGCTGAATGATTTATAAAGTCGTTACTTCCTGCTATAACGGAAGTTGTGGCCAAGGGGGGAGTCGTAACAGAGGAGCAAGTTATCGCTCGTGCACAGTATTTGGACTTAGTTTATACTCAGTCCGGCACGCTCTACGACAAAATACCTAACGCTCCTAGACTGTAATTTTCAATTTCTCCTCCTCCTAGATCCAATAATTACTCTCATGTCGGTGATGGCGTGATTGGCATGGCAAACGCGAAATCGATAAAGGCTTCGTCAAAGAAAGCCCGTAAGAATTCGGATCAAAATGCAAAAGAAGAAATTCTTGCTTCGGAAGTAAATGCTGTATCAGCAGATAAGGGCAAAGAAACCAATCAACCAGGAAGCAAGAAGAAGCAAAACAAAGGGAAGAAGAAGAAACAGGGTGAGTCATCTCCTGGAAAAAATTCATCAAACCCTCCTGGGAAAGGAAAACAAAATTATCCATGTCAAATATGTGATGAAGAGGATCATTACACAAAGAATTGTCCATTCAAAGCTGAGTTAAAGAGGTTCTTTAAAAGTTCCCAAACCTCAGCCGTGTTAACTGATCCGTTTCCCAACCCAGGTGAAAATCTGGTTGATAGTGGAAATGCTTCCCCGTCGCAAGTACTTATGTTGTCGGTTTCAAAACAACAGAATGATGCTTTGATTTCGACAAGGAACAAAGATTATGGGAATCCTCAGCTGTCGAACGACAAAGGTAAAGATCAACCAAGTAGTTCGACAACAACTTCAACAGAAGTTGTACCACCCATCATTCCTGAATTAACAATAAAACTGCCAAAGGGAGTAGTACACAAGTCGACGTTTAATCCTCGCGCCAGGGCGGCGCAACATTATAACATAGTGGAAGATTTGGCACAATCGCCATCTGCTATGTCGACTCTTGAGGTACTACAAAATTGTTCGACCCAAAGGCATGCGTTGTTATCAGCAATTGGTGGGGTTGATCCTAAGGATTCCAATCTTGTATCCTTTGATCACAAAGGATATGATCCTCAGTTACCAGCTCAACTAGCTTTCCTTATTCAAGTGAAAGCCCTCAACAAAACTGTTCATAGAACAATTATTGATGAGGGAGCATCAACATGTATTATGTCGATGAGTTGCTGGAAAACTTTAGGATCTCCAACCTTGTCGCGATCTTCGACGACATTAAAAGCTTTCGACGGAAGGACTTATACCCCATACGGTATCCTTAATAACTTGAAGGTTGAACTGGGAGGAAAAACAATAGAAATTGATGTGGAGGTCATCGATGGAAATCTTGACTACAACATCCTACTGGGTAGACCATGGATCTATGCCATGGCAGCTGTTGTATCGACTTATTTTAGGAAGATCGCATTCCCGTTTGAAGGAGGGATTACGGTCGTCGACCAACAGAACTTCCTCCCTAATAGTTCACAAGTTACAGGAAGCATTCCCATGATCCATGAGAGCAACCATTCGCTTCAAGATATCGAAGTAGGATTATTGAAAGACCCCACATTGATGGGAACTTTCGCGCTACCACCTCCTATTTACATAGGAAATATACCGTTTGTAGCAACCTGCAACATGATATCTTCCACGAAGGTCGCAAAAGACAATGTCAACATGGATCATGCAATTGTTTTGCCCCCAAGCCATTTAGAAATATTGTAGCAATCAATGTTTCAAGCATGGGAGGCGAACCCAAATCAACGCTCGTCAAGCGTTTGGGTAGATAGGTCTAGAGAATATGGTACCTCATTAGATCCTTGGTCGAAAGTACATGGGACTGACGAACAAATCTTACAATCAATGTTGGTTGAGGGGGCACCATGGAATGATCACCACCATCGTTCCCTTCTTCCAGAATATGAAGAAGATACTCAAAGTGACCTTTATCACCCTTCAGTTTTTGAATTCCTAACAAATACTGTAAATACGGTGGATTCCGAGCGAAACTTATCCAAAATTGAAGAGACTATAGCCATAAATATCTCGACTAAAACAGATGTTGTAGAGAATATTTATGTCGGCAAAGGTTGTTCCCCTTCAGAACTGGAAATATATAACGCTCTTTTTCGCGAATTCAGAGATGTCTTTGCTTGGTCATATGATGAAATTCCAGGCATTGACTCGAGTATCGTTGAACATGAAATTAAAATGTATCCTGATGTCAAACCAGTTAGACAACGGCTTCGGCAGGTGCACCCCAAGAAAGCCGCTGCCATTAAGGTAGAAGTTGAAAAACTTCTCCATGCTGGATTCATCTACCCGGTTCCTTTAACCGATTGGGTATCGAATATTGTCCCTGTTATGAAAAAACAAGGGACGATTAGAGTGTGTGTCGATTATAGGGATGTAAACCAAGCTTGTCCAAAGGACAACTACCCTACACCCTTCATCGACCAGATAATTGATGAATGCGCCGGATGTGAAATCTTTTCATTTATGGATGGATTTTCCGGGTATAATCAAATAAATATCCGCCCACAGGACCAGTCAAAGACTGCATTTATTTTTCCGTGGGGCACATTCGCTTATCGAAAATTACCCTTTGGTTTAAAGAACGCATGGGCGACGTTTCAGAGGGCAATGAATTATGCCTTCCATGACATCAAGAACATTGTTCAACCTTATCTCGACGACCTTCCGGCTCCTTCGTGAAAGCGGACTGATCATCCGCAGCATTTAAGAGCGATATTTCTACGTTGCCGACACTACAAGATAAGACTCAATCCACACAAATGTGTGTTTTGCGTCGGTTCTGGTCGTTTACTTGGCTTTGTAGTCTCTAAGGATGGGATTCGTCTCGACCCTTGCAAGGTTCAGGCAATCATTAATTTGCCTCCACCTTCAAATTTGCTTCAGATTCAGAAACTCCAAGGGAAAGCTAACTTTCTGAGGAGGTTCATTCCAAATTACGCAGAACTTGCTAAAGGTTATACTCGTCTTTTGAAAAAGGATGTACCTTTCGTCTGGGACCAGGAGGCGCAAGCTTCCTTTGATGTTCTAAAAGATTGTTTAGTAAAAGCATCATTAGTGTACGCCCCAGACTATCAAAAATATTTTAACCTGTATCTGGCTACAACGGATACGACCATTGCAATGGTTTTAGTTCAAGAATCGATGGAATTGAACATCCTATCTATTATTTAAGTAAAAACTTAAATGATACAGAAAGTAAATATTCTTATGTTGAAAAACTAGCGCTTGCAGCTGTTCAAGCGATTCAAAGGTTTCGACATTATGTCCTCTTTCGGAAAACTACCATCTTGTCAGATTGCAACCCCATGACTTATATACTGTCGCGACAGTTGCTGGGGGGCAAATATTCAAAATGGATAGCGATCCTTCAAGATTTTGATCTGGAATTTGTAAAATCCAAATCAAAGAAAGCTCTAGTTTTCGCAGAATTATTATGCGATCTCCCATGTCGTCCAACGATGAAACATCAGAAGAGTCAATCGTGGAAGAAAGTTTGTTTCTGATATCTACAAGTGATGAGTGGTATGGAGATATCATAGTTTATCTCCAAACCCAAAAATTCAGGCCAAACACCTTTCACTCCGAACAAAAACGTATACGATACCAAGCAAAAGACTACATGATCGTCGGTGATACACTTTACCATCGTGGTATCGATACAGTTCTGAGGAGGTGCCTTACCCATGAGGAGGCCGAAAAAGCCCTGAATGAGTGCCATTCAGGAGCGTGTGGGGGGCATCAATCTAGATATGCAACAGCACAAAAAATCTTACGAGCAGGATACTTCTGGCCAACTATGTTCAAAGATTGCATAACCGCAGTCAGAAGTTGCCATGCTTGTCAAATTTTTGATAGCAAAACCAGAAGACCACCCACACCTTTATAGCCCATAGTTGCTGTTGGGCCCTTCGCCAAGTGGGGCATCGATTTCATGCAATGTAACCCCACCTCGACCGGGAGGCATGGGTATATTATAGTCGCTGTTGACTATTTTACCAAATGGGCCGAGGCGATGCCTACATTGGATAACACTGGTGAAACAGCTGCCCTTTTATTTTTCAATCATGTAGTCGCCAGGTTCGGCGTACCACAAGCTATAGTGACAGATCATGGGTCACATTTTTGCAATCACATGATGGTCGAATTAGCTGCCAAGCTAGGGCTATCTCATGACAGCTCTACCCCATATTATCCGCAAGCCAACGGACAAGTTGAAGCAATCAACAAGGTCCTGAAGCGTATGTTGCAAAGGATGATCGGGGTTCATAAAAGAAGGTGGCACCTAATCCTGTACTCGGCATTGTGGGCTTACCGAACGTCGGTAAAGAACGCGACCGGGTTCACACCTTTTCAACTGGTGTACGGCCTGGAAGCAGTCTTGCCGATCCAGTGCGAAATTTCGTCACTTAAACTCGCAATTGATCTCCTCCCCGGAACTTCAGAAGAAGAGGCTCGTTTCTTGGAATTAATCCAGTTGGATGAAACCCGTCGTGATGCCGCTTTGGCAAATGAAGCCCATAAGAAACGAGTCAAGGCTCAGTTCGACAAAAGTGTCAAACCCCGTGTCTTCTCAGAAGGTGATTTGGTCTTGCTTTATGACCAAGAATCCGATAAATTGGGAGCAGGTAAATTCAAATCTTTATGGATGGGCCCCTATATTGTTAAAAGGGTGTTAGCAAAAGGAGCCTACGAGTTAATGGATTATGACGAAATTCCACTGGCATAGCCCCGTAACGGGATGTACCTCAAGCGTTACTATGCTAAAATAGTAACCTGCATGCTTTTGTTGTATTTTGTTTTCGCTAAAGTATTTGTTCTGGTCGAGTGATCCACCTTTTTCATTTGTTGCAGATGTTGAACCTTCTGGAAACATGTGTTGGATATGCCGACGGAGCGAGTCGTAGTTCGCGGAACCTATCCTCCGCAGCCTGGGCCATTTTTGATCCAAGCGGCAAGTTAGTAAGTTTCAGAGGTGTGTGGATTGGGAAATCAACGAATAACATCGCTGAGTATAACGTGTTGATATAACTACTCTCTGATGCCATCACTCGCGGCATATGCCGACTAATTGTCAGGCTAGACTCACAGCTCGTAATACTACAACTCAATGGTATATACTCCGTTCGCAATCCAGCTATTTATCGCATGTTGCTAAGGGTTAAGATTTTGGAAAGACAATTTGATTCAATTCAATATCAACATATTTCCAGAAACTTAAACACATTAACCGACTCATTAGCAAACTATGTGTTAGATAGACATTTGCGACATTTATAAAAGAGACACATCATCAATGATTGTACATATGGATCATATAACTCAACCAGAATAAAACTCGAAAATCAAAATATATATAAGCTGTTTATAGTTCATACATAATGTTCTGTAACCAAGACAAAATTGGTCATATGACCCAAAACTCAAAAATTGCAAGGGGGCACCCTAGCCTAGTGGTGCTCATGATAGCACGTCACGGCCTGTGCAATCATGCGCAAGAGACGAGTCCATCGTCTAGGCACGCCAGTAGTATGCCGCTGCAGCTGTAAAGGTAACTCATCGATCCGTACATCCGGAATACCGAGAGTAAGGCTCTCAACCTGCTCCTGCACAACTGTAAGGGTCTCAGTATCGTCAAGGTCGCGAAGAATAACCCTCCTAGCAGGCTCCACTACCGGGGCAGCAACTGGCGGTCTCAGACGAACTGCTGGACGGACATGACCAACATCTGCATGCATCCAAGAGTATGATTAAAAGTCTTGATAGAATAAAGCACAGAAACATTATGAATACAAATAGTAAACAGTGATATGGTCAAAGAGTTTACCAATAGCGCCCCACTGTTCGCCATCCGGTAGCACCAAATCCGGATCACCTCGGAAATCCATACCCACATATGGATACTCGGAAAATACCATCTCCTGGAACTCGAACCACCTGAAGAAGGCATCAATGAATGTGATATGAGGTTGACCAGCATGCCTAGACATGTGGTTGACCCACCTCTGCATGCGTGGCTCGGTCGGAGAAGGCAAGTCGAGTATAATATACTGAGGCTGCATCAGTGGGATTTTCTCCAAGGCAAAGGCAGTCAGAATAGAACCAAATCCAAAGTTCTTCAGCTTCCCGTCCTTTACCTTGGTCAACTGACTTTTCATCTAAACAAGTACTGCATCACACCAGTTGAATACTTTCGGTTGGAGACACTCCAAGGCGTGCTGCACATAAGATCTATTGGCAACATGTAGAGCTGCGCTACCGGCCATCCTACCAATGGTATACAGAATGGACCTAAGAGACATGTCAGTAATCTCGCGGATAACAACCTTGCCGTCTCTGCTCGGCTGGGAACCTTCCCTGCAATACTGGCGGACATAATCTCTCACGGAGTCGGTCCCCCGGGCCGAACCTGACAAAGAAATGGGGGCACCTCGCCTTGACAGTCCAGTCAAGAAGTAAATGTCCTCTATGGTCAAGGGGATGGACTTTCCCCTAATCTGGAATACTTGGTTAATGGGATCCCAAGCATCAAGCATATACTGCAGCAAAGTAATCTGTGCTCTCATGCTAGAGATACGGAAAAACTTCAGCAGGCCACAGTTCCGCAGCGCGTTCACCGTGACAGGGTCATGGAGGGCAATCATGTCCTCCTCTTCATGTTCTCGTTCTCACCATGTAAGGGACATTTTGTTCAAAAATCCCTGCAAAACAAACAAGAGAAGGAGTAAGTTCCTGAGTTTGATGAGAAACTGGCGAAAATTCATCAAAAAATGAGCTGAAAACTCAGTTTTCTGAGCCCAACGCAGGCAGAGAGTGTCCCACCTACGTTGAAGGTCAGGCTGCCTTAAGGCAGCTTGACATTCAACGCAGGTTTCGAATGGGAAACCTGCGCTGAAGTTAGGGCGCCCTGGCAAAACCCCTGAGGCTCAGAAAATCTGGGAAACATGCACAAAACTGAAAAAGGAAACCATGAAAAGAAAGAGCTAGGGTTTAGCTCCTACCTGGTCCAGACGGCGCTGAAAATCGTCCGCAGAATCTCCCGGAATCAGCTGGTGAAAATCAAGGGGGAAGAGGCACCTCCAGAGCTCCAACAAACCAAATGCAAATGAAATGGTAAAATGAGAGGTAAAAACACCTTTTAATGGATTTTTACGTAATTCAAAGCGAAATATTAGGGTTATAATCTCATTTTCATACAGATATTATTCATTTCTAACAAAGTTTGTTGCAGCATTTGAGAATGCAGTACTATCCTTGAAAAGAGAAAAGCTAGTAATGGTAAAAAATCAAAATTTGACCATATAATCGAGCAGTTTTAGCATAACGTTCATGCTCGTTAAAAAATAAACGCAAGATTCGAGCAGTTTTAGCATAAAGTTCATGCTCGTTAAAAAATAAACGCAAGATCCGAGCAGTTTTAACGCGGTCTTCATGCTCGTTAAAAAATAAATATAAGCAGTGAGCAATGTTTCCTCCAGAGTTTAAGCTCATTTTTAACTAAAAAATGAACCTATCCCGGTAAATAACCACTGTGATCGTAAATTTATCATCCATAAAAAGCCTTGGTCGTGTTTGCACCTGCCACCTTCACTTTCATTTGGCTGATCGTTCACCTCCATATGATTGTTTACCCATTTTGAGGAACAACTGTGAAGAGTGATTTCACCTAGCCATCCTTGTGACACTGCCGTGATTGGAAAATTCCAACCTGTACCTCGAATCTGTTGCTATCCCTGTTTATCACTCGTTCCTCAAAAGACGAGTCTTCTTTAAGCTCTTTTCAACTGACTCGTAAAATATGAAAAGTTTTCCGAGTTTTGGCCTTCCAGCTCGTTAAAATGACCGGAAAAGCTATCCCTCCTCTAGATTTTAATCTTTTTGAACCTGAGGGATTATTGCACAAAAAGGTCGAGCGCTTGTTTTATTCGGCTCGTTAAAGTTATCGAAAACTCATCCCCTCTGTATTGTTTTATACTTTTTCGGACTTAAGGGATTAGATGACGAAAAAGGAATTTTGGAGTTAACTTTATGTACCTTTTCAGACTCTCTAAAAATGAAAAGGACCGAGTTTTCCTTGTCGTTAGACTCGTTAAAATGATTAAATAGCGACAAACTTGTCTTTAGACGAGAACGAGTTTCCCTATCGCTAGGCTCGTTAAAACATAGCGATGGGCTTGCCCGAAGGGCAGGTTATAGAACAAGCATATGTTATCCTCCTCAAGCTTGACAAAAATAAAGAGGTACTGGTCAGAAATGACTGGGGAAAAATTGGGAGAACCTCAAAGCTTTAATGGTAGCAAGTCGCTCTTGAACATGACACTTTTTCCTCCGTACCACATCGGGTTGGGTTGTTTCATTCACCGGTCTCATCACCATGGTCTCGCCAAACCATCCACATTTGGGGTAATGCTACCGATCCATCGCATCAGTGTCGTTATATGTTTAAGAGATGTAGTTTAGAAAGAGTCAACCGTGTCCCATCCACTACCATACATCATCTTTCATCCTTTCATGACCGCCACCTTGAATCATATTTCACAGATTGTTTTCACCTCCATTAAAATCATT
Source organism: Pinus tabuliformis (assembly GCA_031772625.1). Classification (NCBI taxonomy): domain Eukaryota; kingdom Viridiplantae; phylum Streptophyta; class Pinopsida; order Pinales; family Pinaceae; genus Pinus; species Pinus tabuliformis. The sequence goes on along the minus strand of CM062816.1, from coordinate 1,104,290,881 downwards.
AGCTCCATTCCGTGTCACTGATGTGGGATTCATTAAGGCCCTCCTTTGACGGATCGCTTCTTGTCGACTTCAGCTCATTATCCAAGAAGTTGATCTAGGAACAACCCCCTCAGTACTTTGAAGCTTGCATGCCTCAATGGCAAGTTTCTCACTTCCGGCGACAGGTATACATCAATGACCTTCGACCAGAAGATTTTGCGTGGTGTTCGACGCCAAGTCCTATATTCACACCACGTGAATTGTACTGCAGTACCTTGAGGGTCATTATCATTATCGATGATTCCTCTCGCGCTTGTTAACGGTTTACAACATTGACCGGTAATCAAGCGATGTCTTTCCATGTTCGACTTCAGCGCAATTCTCACATGGATCGACTTGTACTTAGAGTGAAGATCGAACGAGTTTGAAGACCCCGGATCTAGTTTCATCCATCCGAGCTGCGATATATATTCAGGAAATATAAAGACATTTGACATGTACATCATTGCAGCAGATGATCATCCTACTAAAAGGATGATAATTTTCACCAAAATTATCAGTCTACCATCAGACGATCGTCTGTTCTATGTACCAAAATGAATTTATAAAGCTGAGCATGGGAATGCCTGCCTCAGCTAGATCATGAAAACAGTATGAAAAATAATGTATTGTATTGTATCTTATTACAGGTCACCTCTCAACGATTGAATGAACTTCGGATCCTCCTGATAAAGCATTTCACCCGATAAACGACCTCATACTTTAGGGGGAAACTGTTATAGACATTTTTGTGCCTTACAGCATGAAGCATGAAATGTCCATAATCTAAGGGATCCAAAGTCCCTAAACATGTTGTTCCTACCCCTAGAGGAACAAGGTCAGCAAACCACAGCACTGAATAAAAGTTCTCCACCTGAAAACACTCAAAAACAAGGCAATTATGGATCATGTCAACTGCTCCACTGAGCATCTGCGCTGAATGTCAACTGCTCCACTGTCTACCTACGTTGAATGTCAACTGCAAAGAAGGCTACCTGCGCTGGGCGAGTTTGGACATGTGGCACAATCATTCCTCAAGGTGTCAATGCCCAGGAAGCTTCCAAAATGACACTTGGATCAAGGAATTCGACTGGTGATGAGTAAGAGGTTCTAGATCTCCAAGTGGAAGCAAGAACCTCCAAGTGGACTCAAGAACTGAAGAAGAACTGAAGTGGGAGAGGACACTAGTCAGCTTCATGCCAGCCTCAAGCTGACTCATCCTTTCTCCAAAACTCCTATATATAGATCTTTCTCATGAGGTCTAGGGAGGCTGGAATCTTGTGAATGTAAAGAATTGCTGTTGGTTTGAGTTTAGAACTATTGGGTGATTTGCTTTGAAGGAGGTGAAGAGGAGATTTCTTTCTGCTGGGAAGGTGATGCTGGATTGGGCCTCTTATGGTTGTATCACTTCCTGAACCTTACTTCTTCCATTAATAAAGCATTTGAGGTTCTTCTATATGCATGTGTCTCAATGGTGTATTTTTATACTTGTGTATTTGATTTATTCTAATCCTTGAATCAATTATGAATGTATGCTTCTTGTAGTTTCCGTCTCTTGCCATTTTGCAGGATCTTGGTGTAGCTGGGCCAGTGAAAGAGCAAGGAGCTGGGGGCAAGCAGCAAGGAGAGAAGATTGGATCAATCATTAACGAAAGACATCGGTTAGTGGATCTCTTTCTCCCCTCTTTTACATCTCATAAAGAAGTAATCTCAGATAGCTTTGCTTTGATTGTTGCTAAGGAACTATCACCCTTAGAGTGGGATAGGGTCATTCCGTATTGGATACTTTTCCCAAAAACAATGGGTAGCATAACCCCTTGATAGATTTTATAAAAATGGGGTGGAATTGAGATTCCCACAAAAGCTTATGGTATAAATGGATGGGAAGCGGGTTCTGTATAGTCCACTTCCATCCCATATTGGGAAATTGAGAACAAATATAGATTGCATCCATAACAAAAGCACTCATGAAGAAAGGGGGAAAAATCCTTAAGGAGGAACTTCTTTACCTTCTATATTCTATAATGGCCTTTGCCAAATTATTTGATAAAATTTGATCCCAATTCATTATTGTTGCATTCACTGCTGCATCTATTGATGGGAGCCATTCTATGGAAAATTTGGTGCTATCAGGTCTACCGAATAACCTACATATCAGTGCTACTGCAAAACTATGAGGGGAGAAATGGATGTCGTTGAGTACATACCAATTTTATCCCATTTGAGCTTGCCTTCTCTTGATTTCTAGGTTTGCGTGACGTATGATGGGTCCTCATTTTCTTTAGCGGATTGCTCAAGGAATTGTTTGTTGTAGAGCTTTTTCGGCTCAGGTAACTGGTACATTAGTCGTAGGATGCCCTCTGAGAAAGACCGCATGACCTCTTGCCTGTGATTCTTGAAGGTTCTATCTGTGATGTCTACCTCGTCAATTACCCATTTGACCATATCTGTGTATGGTATTATTTTTGGTCTCGCAGCTATTCGGTGTAGGAATGAACATGCTATTTCAAAATAGGAGGCGTCAGATGATTCCTGAGCATCTGTCGTGGCCTTTGTTACCAATGGCTTGGGATTCTCTTCTTCTAAGAAGTTGTGCACGGCCTCCCATGTCAAAGTTCCTCTGTCCTTGCTGCATGCAGTATTAGAGAAAAGCGGCACCATTTCTGATTTCTCAGATGTAGTTCCCTCCCCCTTCTACACCATTGTTTCCAACAATGTTCTTTGCAGAGTTTTCTTGAAATGGAGGAAAACAAAAGTTATAAGATAAACACAAGCGAGAATGACAGTGAGAATAAATGATACAGTTAACCTCAAAAAGGTGACAAGATAGGAGCTATTATTCAGAACACAGATGAAAATATATCGTATCACATCGAGCCGCTCTTTAACATAAATTCCATTAAACTCATTAAATAGCCACTAAGGCTCCTTATGATTGATTTTATTACTCATTAAATTACCACATCAAAAACGGGAAGGAAAAACTTTAAGGTGGCGAGTTCGAACTGCGAGACTGCCAATTTTGTGATTGCGATAAGATTATCACAATATTGCAAATTGCACTTTCGCAATTTTAGTTGTGCGCTTTCCTAGAGTTTTTAATATTCTGTGGGATGCGAGATCCGAGATAAGTGGCATATTCTTTATCGTTTAGAGCGTAGATTGCTGAACTGAGTAATTATTTCATAAAGTTCTTTTCACTACATGTTGGACTTAACTTACAATTTATAACATTTTCTTTTATTGGGTTCGGGTTTTATCGCACTCCGCAAGCTCGCGCAGTTCATAAGATTGGACTTTTGAGTAAATTGACACGATGCGATAAGGTTGACTCGTTCTATCACAATATCACATCTCACATGTTACGACATGCTTTGCAAGTTGCGTCCTTTGTGAACACTGATATGCGATGGCGATATACTTTATTTATAGGAAATTCCTTAAATCTTAGATTTGAATGAAAAGTCTAATGATGTCTAAGTTAAATGCAATGATTCATTCTATTGCAAGTCACATATTTTGTTTTTTAATTAACTCTTCAACGTACTCGGTCCAATGGTATGCGAAAATGCGAGAATTGCTAGTCTTAGAGGGTTTTGACTCGATATCTCGATTTATTTCTAAAAGTTCAAAAGAAAACCTCTAAGTGCTAAATTTTTCTTGGAGTTTTTTTTTTTTAAAGGGTCCCCATTTATTAATAGAATATTAATCATTAAACTAATAAATGTGGGGGGGGGGGGGGGGGGTGTTGAGTAGCACAACACCTTCTAGTATAATTTGTATTTTGATTTGTTGAACAACCTTCAGGGGTTGCTCCTAAAGCTTTCTCATTTGCAAAATTTTCATTTTTTGTAGGTGCATTTTTATCCATTTGATCATGAGAGTTACTAGTTGTTTCCATTGTGTCACGACCTATATTTTGATCTACTGAACAATCTTTAGGGATTGCTCCTACAACTTGTTCATTTGTATAATTCGGATTTATTGTAGGTGCATTTATATCCATTTTATCGTAAAAGGTATTAGTTCTCTCCGCTGCTTCATGACGTGTACTTTGATCTGCTGAACAACCTTCAGGGGTTGCTCCTAAAGCTTGTTCATTTGTAGAATTTGGATTTTCTATTGGTGCATTTCTATCCATTTGATCATGAAAGGTACTAGTTATTTCCATTGTTTCATGACCTGTAGTTGCATCTACATTCTCATTGGATGCTTGTTGAAATTGTTTTCCACTAGGTAGGACTACAATTTCATTCCCTTCAACTGTTATTGGAGACAAAGGTTGCCTTGGTTGTTCAACAACATTTTTGTTTGCCACAATTTTCTTGCATAGTGGACATTGAGTTTCAACATTTGTTGCATTATTGCATGTTGTTTGATGGGAACTCATTATATACTGTTGTGGGATGTAGTTTTGATCTACAAATGCATTATTGCATGTTGCTTGAGGGAAATTCATGACATTATTTTGTGGTATGGAGTTTTACCTCAAGTAGGAGTGAATCGAAAGAAAATGTTATGTGATCCCAAAATTGGAATGTTAGACATTTTTTTTTTGCATTGACCTCTATTTCGACGAACGATTTATTGAGATTGTTGGTTTGAATGATCCATTCACGTGTTCCAACAATTATTCACCAGATGCTATGGTTTTATTGTCTGTAAAGGATTCTAGGATTTTATTTGTTGTGACTAAGGGGTCTATTTCCAAAAAGTTGGGTCTATTTGGGTCTCCAGTGAATTTCACCTATCGTGCAATTAACCTAGTTGAGGAAGAATTAATTTCCAAATTAAAATCTTATCTATCTATGTAATAGATTGAATTTGTTAAAAAATATCTAAAGCCATAAACATATGTTTAACATCTAGATTTCCCTCTCAAATTTGTTATTTACAAATCAAATGTTCAATTGGCCTTTTCTATGTTAACTCAGATTCAAGGATATAGTCATGATCAATTGATAGATGAAAAGTAATTAGGGTTTCTGATGTTACTTTCTAAGAGATTTAAGTTCACTAAGTTTCTTCTTGATTCTATCCATGATCAGCTGGTCAATTACGAAAAGGTCAAAACCTTCATATATCAGTCATACCTTGTGTATCTTTTTCTAGACAATTTAACTGATGAGTTTCAGGAACTGTTGGATGAAGCTTGAACCACAAATTTTGGGATAGAGTCTATCATTCATAGAGCATCATTTGCAAGAAACAAATCAAAAGGTTTTTTCTAGTTTGTCAACAAATTCATGTCAAAAGTGTATGATTTGATTTTTGAGGAACACGCCCCCCCAAGAATGGACACAAAGTTCAAGAAAATTTTACAGTTCCATCCTTAGACTAGGGTGGGTGATTGGTTTCTGCATGAAGATCATACAATTCTTAGGGTATATGGTGCTGAGGTTCAACCCTACAAATTTCCAATGTTCCTAACACTAAGAATTTTTTCCTTGAATGTTCGAGACAAAGGTTAAATTCAGACCAAATACAGTTTGCAAATAAAAATCTTCCTTTGTCTTTCAAACTTCCTAAGAAGATTGGTCCATTTACAATTAAGAACATGAATGTTGCCAAAATTATTGAAGATATGTTAACCTGTTTGAAATTTGAAGTTGTAGAGGCCTTTCAGTATGACCCTTATAAGGTCATTACAAAAAAAAGAAGGAAACATTCTCTATCAGAGTATGAACATCAAGGTGGGCTAGAACTAGTGAAAATGACTAACAAGGAATCATGGAAGATTATCACTAGTAAAGAATTGGCAGAAACATCCTTGGAAACAAATACATATGTGATTTCAACCCCTATAATGAAAGTAATTGGTAGAAAAAGGCTTGCTTATGAAATGATAATTGACCTTGAGGCATATCAACAAATTGAATTGGAGGAGTCAGAAGGAAAAATGTTTAAATCAATTCATATTAGTGAAATAGATTTTGTAGATTCTTCCTCAAATGAGCTCGTTTCTAAGAAATTTGTATCAAGTGAGCCTATTATACAGATTAAATATTTTCCTTTAGCTAAAATGACAAATTTACAGTCTTAGCAAGGTGTTCCTAGTGTTGGAATTGTCAAGCAATTTAGTAAGATAAAAGGACAATCCAACATTGAAAGACACAAGGAAATTCTACAACTAAGGAATAGAGGTTCATGTATGTTGGCGTGAGCTTTTAAACATAGTGATATGTATTTGAATTTAGAATTTTTGGAGCCAATTAAGAAGGATGCTAGATCTTATGAAGAATATAAAGCTACTCAAATCAAGATTCAAATGGATAGATTTAGTATGCCAGATGTGATGGGAATGCACAAGAAAACTGGTGAAATGGTATTATCATATTGGATTAAAGTTTCCATGAGTAGGGAAAATCTTTAAGAAAGACTATTAAATTCAAAATTCCAGAAGAAGAAAATGTAGGTGGAGAACAAATAATTACAGTTGGAGAATCAAGAACTGCTGAAGAAGATAAAAGAACTAGTGAAGATCCCACTAATCCTGCTCCTCTAAAATATTTTTTATAGGACAAAGAAGATAAAATAAAGATTTTAAAAGGAAAACTTAATATGCCCATTATAGAGCATCCTCAAATTCCTATACTTACAACAATACAAAAAGAAAATGATGAACTAAAAAATGACTTAACAAATGCTAGAGGAACAATAATAAGATTACATAATAAAATTGCACAGTTAAAGCTTGAAATAATGTTGCTTAAACAGGGAGGTCATCCGCGTACAGGTGAAGGTTCAATGGAACTTAAAGGCCAATTTGAAGATGCATGGAGAAAGATCCAAGTAGAATGTAGCCAAAAAAGAATGAACAATGTGATTGAGTCCAAAAATAAAACTCTAGAAAATATTGTTTCAACAAAGAGTGAGTTGCAAAATGAAATTATGGATTTGAGGATCAAATTGACTAGAGTATCTACCCTGGAAGAAACTAGGAATATTCTTTGGGATCTTATCATGTTTGAGATCAAGAAATTGAAGGAATATTATGGCTTAGTGGAAGATGAAAAGCAGTTAGTTGTAGATTGTCTCAATAAATGTGAGCTCATTAAGCAGAATTTGGCAGATAAGCCAACGATAACTCCCAATGTTGTATAGTATTTTGAACAAAAAAAATAATGAACTCGAATTCATAAGAGTTACATACAAAGTGGATTTGATTTTGCAATCTAGAAATGATCCAGGTCCAGGTGTGACAAAGGACCCTTCCAAGAACTTTTACTTTCTTGATGTGTTAAATTGCATTTTTAAAAGAACATAAATGAATACACGTGCATGCTGTGAAGAAGAGGAACAAGACATTCATCAACAACATAAAAACATAAGCCGTTGATAACGAAGTTCGTCTAGGAGGGAATACGTCTCAGGGCCCCGGTGTCAAGATGGTGTAGGCTGCTGCATTAAGTGCTGTCAATAGTGATGTACATAAGAGGTGATTTCGATATCATACAAGGAAAATGCCCTCACGTAGGAGTGGCTCCAAAAGATGTTCCGCTACAGGAACTCTCAATCAAAAGACTCCTATCAGTATGACACAAACTCATGCATGATGAACATCCTGCCAACATGGCATAAATGTAGAAATTTCTATATAGATCAGCTAGCTCTGATAGCATGTAGAAATTTCACCGTAGATCACCTGATAATGCAATGTACTAAAGCAAAAGACTTGATTTACTTCTACTATCAAACTTTGCGGAAGCTTAATCAATTTGAGAAAGATCAATCAGAACACATATAACAAAGAAGAAGATTCAATCACACATGAAACATAGAAGAATACTCTGGGGAAAGCCTCAGCTAAAAACCACGATCTCTGTATTATCATACGAGTGGAAAATAGTCTGGACTACACAAAGCTTTAGCTTACAAGCTATCTAGATCTTAGTACAATCCCTCTGCTACTCATAGACAGTCAAAGGCTTCTCACAAACCTTCTCCTCTGCCCTCCAAGCCTCCTATTTCCTTGCGCAGTTTCTCCTGGGGTCCAATGCTGCCACTTGTGAGTACTTACCTTACACACTGCTCACTAACCTCTGAAATAACTACACAATTATGAAGGAGACAATTCCTTTTGCATGGATGAGTTTCCTATATAGGAAAATTCCTCCAACTGATAGTACACTATCCCTTCCTTTAATCTCAACTGGGTCTCTAACTGAACTGACATGCATGAGTTATTTATGAGAGAATATTCAATTATCTGAAGTACAACAGTTACATGCATGCATGCATTAACTAACTGAACTCACAATCAGTTAGACAAACTGTTGGAACTAATCTAACTGGACTTAACTCAGTTAACTGAGCTAACTAATTACAACTCAAAGTACAACTCATCCTGATTTCCTTTAATCAAGGGATAATTTCCTCAATCAAAGGAGAAACTGTTGCATGTATTCACATAGACTTCTTGTTTGATTTCCTACAACTAATTAACTCAAGATGAATTAATTAATTATTTTACAAACAATTGCTAAGATCAAATTCGAATTTTAATTCTCAATTTTAGTTTAGGGACTAACTAAAATTGGGATGTATCCCGAAATGCTATTTATAGCATTTATATTTTATCATTCGTTGTTGCTATATCCAACACTGGTACTTGAAATGCTATTTATAGCATTTCTATTTTTAGCATTTCTTGTTGCCATTTTCAACACTCCATCTCAACAAGAAAGGCATTTAACTCGAACCCGATCCTGAACCTTTGGAATGTTTTGCATGCGACACTTCTCCCTAGTGTTGTTGCTCCAACAACTCTAGAAAAAAAAATATCCAACCTGAATCTGAATGATGCCTCTATCATCAAAGTCTTTGACTGCTATTGCCTCTGTCAACTGAAAACTCTGCACCTCTGTGCTCTTTAGTATCTGACTGCTCTAGCCCCTGTCACTTTGATCTCTGACTACATCAATCACACTAATTCCTCCTACTGCATCCATGCTGCTGCTGGTCCTATCTCCCAACTTGCATCCAAACTACACCTCCTCTCATCATGTTTCATCGTGCTGCCCACTGCAACTCAGTTACTAAGAAGTAAGTAACTGACCTCCCAACTGACCTCCCTGTTGGGCTAGAAACACACTCTGATGCTGAAGCTTCCTTTGTAACTCCATCCACATTTGTCTCTACCCATTCAGCCAGTCCTGCTACTCCTCGTCGGGGCTCCTGTAGCAAGGTCTAATCAAAGAGGCTGGGTACCTCAAAGATCCTACCCCTATTTTAGCCTTCTTAGGACTGCCACTCTACATCGACCCACATCCTACCTGGAGGTATGGATGCATGTGATCCCTCTACACACACTCTGATGCTGAAGCTTCCTTTGCCACTCCATCAACATCTGTCTCTACCCACTAACCTATTCCTGCTACTCCTCGTCGGGGCTCCCGTAGCAAGGTCTAATCAAAGAGGCTAGGTACCTCAAAGATCCTACCCCTATTTCAGCCTTCTTGGAACTGTCACTCTACATCGCCCCACCTCCTACCTGGAGGTATGGATGCATGTGATCCCTCTACCCACTTGGCTCGAAATTTCCCCCTATTGGAGGTCTCTGCATGAGTGGATGCCTCCACTTGATCTCCTCTCGTCTTCTCCAGTTGTGGCTGCTCCACAACCTCTTGAAGCTTCTTCACCAATTGTGGCTCCTTCACAATTGTCTGAGACTTCTTTTGGCACTACATGTTGAGAGGTAATGTACTCTCCCTCTCAACCACCAAGTCTCCAACAATTGCCTTGCTCCTCAATGCTTTGCATGCATCTTGAACCTCAAGAGCATATAGGTTCTTGACTTGTGAACCGATCTGCTTCACCTTTCTCGTGGTGATGTGTCTAAGGAAAACCTTTCCCTTACTGAAGACCACATCATAGCCTTTGTCTTCCATGATTGCGATCGATACCAAGTTCTTCTTCAGTCCTGGCACATACTTCACATCTGTCAAGGTAATGCGAGCTCCATGCTCTCTTTGAAAAGAAACTATGCCCACACCTGAAACACTATACTTTTCATCATTACCCATCGCTATGAGTATTTGAAGGTCTTTCTCGTCCAAGGTACTGAACAAAATCTTATCGCCGGTCATGTGGAATGAGGCTCCACTGTCAAGAAACCAACCACATCCCACCATAGACGAAACCATGCATACGATGAGGGTGAAATCCAACTCGAACTGTGAGGCCAGCCTCACCTTCTAATCCTTCCTTGGATCCCTTCTTGGATTTCTTCAGTGGAAAATTTGTAGCAAAATGGCCCACCTCATGATAATGAAAGCATCTCACTTTCGATTTGTCAAACTTCTTCCCACCATAGGAAGAACTTGATTTTGGATGAGAATCCTTCTCCTTCCCTTTCTTTGCCTTATTCGATAAGGCACAATTTTCTTCATCCTCCTTGGATGAAGAACCATCTCTGGTGCTTCTCCTTATCTCCTCCTGCATCAGATCCGACCAAAGTCGTTCCCAATCTGGCAGTTTCTCTCTTCCATTTACCGAGTCTTGGTAGCTATGCCAGCTCTTAGGAAGACCGAGGAGAGCAAGAATCACCATGTCATCATCAGCTGTCGTGATCCCTACACTTCCAAGCTCATCCCTGCAGGTGGTGAGCTTGTTTAGATATGTAGAGATCGTGTCGCCCTTTTCACACTTGATTTTCTGAAGCTTGTCTTTCACTGCCAGCTTCCTCTGATCACTGCTGTTCTGATATAGATCTTTAAATGTTTTCCACATTGAAAACAATGTCTCCTTCCCATGGAGGCTCGAGACAATGTGGTCTCGAACTCCCTCCAGGAGGATTCTCCTTGATCTAGCCACACATTTCTTCCATTCCGCCAATTCTTGGGCATTAGTAACCACTGACTTAGGGACTTCTTGATCAATGAAGTCCTTAAAACCATTGTCCTGTAATATCACTTCCATGTGATCCTTCTAGGATATATAATTCGAGTTGCCATCAAGGGCACACTCGAGTCTCAAACCGTTGAACGCCATTGGTAAAATTTGAGATGTGATAAGAATTTGAATTCTATAATCAAGAACTTGAAAATTCAAACTTCTCCCTTCTTTATATACTATTCTTTGGTTTGATCACCTTTGCTTTGATACCATGTAGAATTTCTCTATAGATCAGCTAGCTCTGATACCATGTAGAAATTTCACCATAGATCACCTGATAATGCAATGTACTAAAGCAAAATACTTGATCTACTTCTACTATCAAAATTTGTGGAAGTTTATTCAATTTGAGCAAGATAAATGAGAACACATATAGCAGAGAAGAAGATTCAATCACACATGAAACATACAAGAATACTCTGGGGAAAGCCTCAACTAAAAACACTAATCTCTATATTATCATACAAGTGGAAAATAGTCCGGATTACACAAAGCTTTAGCTCACAAGCTATCCAGCTCTTAGTACAATCCCTCTGCTGCTCATAGATAGTCAAAGGCTTCTCACAAACCTTCTCCTCTACCCTCCAAGCCTCCTATTTCCTTGCGCAATTTCTCCTGGGGTCTAATGCTACCACCTGCATGTAATTACCTCACACACTGCTCACTAACCTCTGAAATAACTGCGCAATCTTGAAGGAGATAATTCCTTCTGCATGGATGAGTTTCCTATATAGGAATATTCCTCCAACTTATAGTACACTGTCCCTTCCTTTAATCTCAACTGGGTCTCTGACTAAACTGACATATATGAGTTATTTATGAGAGAATATTTAGTTATCTGAAGTGTAGCAGTGACATGCATGCATGCATTAACTAACTGAACTCACAATCAGTTCCACAAATTGTTGGAACTAATCTAACTGGACTTAACTCAGTTATATGAGTTAACTAATTACAACTCAAAGTACAACTCATCCTAATTTCCTTTAATCAAGGGATAACTTCCTCAATCAAAGGAGAAACTGTTGCATGTCTTCATATAGACTTCATGTTTGATTTCCTACAACTAATTAACTCAAGATGAATTAATTAATTATTTTACAAACAATTGCTAAGATCAAATTCGAATTTTAATTCTCAATTTTAGTTTAGGGACTAACTAAAATTGGAATGTATCCCGAAATGCTATTTATAGTAGTGCTATTTTTAGCATTTCTATTTTATCATTCCTTTTTGCTATATCCAACACTGGTACCTGAAATGCTATTTATAGCATTTCTTGTTGCCATTTTCAACAATAAAAGGGATCTCAATGCAAAACATGCATGACGACAACATGAGTATCCCATCAACATACAACAAAGGGATCTTAAAACATAACATGACGAATCATGACAACAAGTACATCACATAGATGATTCCACTGCGATATTAAGTAAGAATCATGAAACAAGTAATAAACAAGATCCCTCATCAACATCAAACAGGGATCTGTGCAGCACAATGCATAGCAAAAGAAGTACATGAACACACTGCATATACCTTACAACCAGGGCCATCTAAAGAAGTGGATGTCAAACCGCTGAAGCTGCTCGGACCATCGATCTCACATCATCAATCACATGAAAATGGCTGCTCGCACATAAATGATGACACTTGCATTCCACTTGGAAAGGTGGCTAAAGAATAGAATGAGAAAATGAAAAATTTGAACACACCATTAGATTTGTGACGTTGAATAGTGGAAAATCGATTGTCCAATTTCTGGATTCTCAGAAGTTGAGAATATGGGGCTCAAGGAATCTTTTAGATTCCCCCTAGATTCCTCAAAGATTCTGCTCCATAGGTGGATGGGAAATCTGCAAATCCAAAGCTGAATCTGACCTCGTCATTGCGATCCTTGCAGAAAACCATGAAAAATGACTATAAAGTTGACTATATTCCGACATGGAGAAAATTACCTCCTCGGGAAAATTTCATGGATCATGGTTCCACTCCCTATTTCTGTAGCGATCATGGTTCCACCCTCAGACTGAAAATGGCTGAAAGATGCAGAAATCTGATGGAGGCACGGAAAGTGCCATCGCGTTTGTGGCATTGAGAAGTGCTAAAACCATATAAAATTTGTCAAATTCTGACAAAGTGAAAATTCGTCCCTCCTGCGAAATGCTGCCTTGAACTGTGTGCACTGCCTCCTGTTGTCTTGAAATTCATGCCCGCTCCTGGTTCCTCCATCTCTAAGTGCACTAGGCAAACGATGGGTTTATATAAAATAATGCTGGGCAGAATCAGCAATAAGTTCGTTTGGCAAGTTGGTAAATATCCTGAATAGTAAGGAGGAGGTCGGGTGGTCAAACCTTGCCCCCTCCATTTTAATGCATGGTTTGTTATTAAAACAATATTTAATTTTGTTAAAGGGGTTGGGTCTGCATTGGGTGGCCCGCCCCATGTCCCAACCGAACACACATTCGCGATTTGAGGTGCATTCATGGTTGGTTGTACGTTTTAGGTGGGTGCATTATTGTTTTATGGGTGTTCTTTATGGGGCCGCCCGGTGGGGGTTGGCCCACGTGGCCGGGTGGGTTCAACTCCCGTTGGCCTCACCTTAATACATACATATGGTTAATGGTGGTAAGGAGAGGCGTGGGGTGGTGGGGGTGGTGGCCCACCACCCCCCTCTTTTATATATATTTTTATTTTTTTTAATACAAAAAATCATTTTTGAAAATTTTGAAATTTGGCCGAAGGAGTCTTTCTAACTAAGCCACAATTTCACCTATATCCTGGCCAGAGTTGGCCAGAATTTGGTGGCCGGGTTCTGTCCAAATTGTGGCCTCCTTAAGCCTACCCAGTCAGCAAAAAGTCAACGCAACTTTGACTGCTTCTAACTTCCTCATCCGGACTCGGATTTACGAACCATTCACACCGCCACGATCAGGATGATGAGATATACGCTTTGGTACTGGTTCAAGAACAATCCAAACACTTTGATTTTTGAGCTTTCTTGAGTCCTCTTTGTCCTATGTTTGTCTCTAGAGCCACCTGGATCAAGAAAGGTGACTACTAAAGAAGCAATTCTTAAGAAAGTTGAAGAAAAAGGTAAGCACTTGTTTAAAAGAGAGGTTGTTATCTATATATATATATAGATAATAATGTAAAACGATCATAATAATAAATAAATAAAAATTAGTAATTAGTTAATGAAAAGATATGTCCCTAAGGACATAACCGTTGATGAAGAGGTACTTGCCTAGGGTATATAAGCAAGCCTATACCCTCATTGTAATCATCTCATATCTCATATGAATTCTATATACATTACTTAATATATATTACATGTCCGAGAATGGATGTCTTTGTCTTTGAGGTATTTTGAAGCTTACTCTATTGCATATACGAACCTTGTCCGTTACATTACTTGATATATATTACGTGTCCGAGAATGGATGTCTTTGTCTTTGAGGTATTTTGAAGCTTACTCTGTTGCCTATACGAACCTTTTCCATTAAATTGGTATTAGATCATACCGCTAAAGTGTACGAACTTTGCTTGTTACAATGGTATGAGATAATTCCTCTCAGCGTAACAAAAATTTGTTCATTACATTGGTATTAGAGCATACCGTTAAAGTACACAAACTTTTTTCCTTACAGAGGTTGATTTCAAGAAAATATTTGAAGATATTTTCAAACAAGGGTTCCCTTCATTTTGGGATGAGAAAGGAAATTTTATTCCAAAATCTGAATATCAAAAGAACTTGATGGAGAGGTACCATGATCATTCTATCTTTCAGAATATTACATCTCCATTAAAGGTTTAAACTATTTATGATTTGGTGGGAAATGATTTCAACATCCTTTATATTCTCAAAAACATTATCAAATTCCTACCCCCTATTTTCTATGGATATCACATAGATTTGGATTTGTTGACCAAACAAATGCCAAGCATTGCATTCTAACAAGATCAATGTGGGACAATATTGCTAGATATGGAAACAAAGTTCCTATTCAAAGTCAACCTCCTAGTCCAAAGGGTCAATGGTAATTGTTTTAGTTTTTCCAGTAGTCAAAGTAGAGTAGATGAATAACACATATAGTATGATGATTTTGAAGGGAGTGAATAACTAGGCATCAAAGACAAAGGGATGTCTATTGATAACGAGAAAATTACACTGGGAAGTCACCACAAAATACAGACGAAGAATTCCTAGTGAAAATTGGTTAAACCCAACAAATATTATATGAATACAAGAACAAATTGCCAATCTTTTAAAATCAAACTTGATATCACTTTTCCAAATTTTAAGCCCACTTACGGTTTGACTTTGATTTTGAACCAATAACTACAATCTATCCAGACATAGCTTCAATGGTTCATTGAGATGATTTGGCCTTTAAACAAAAGGGAAGGAATGTTTTCAATTTTTTTGTTATGTTATCAACTTAAATCCATATATCAATGAAATTTTTGAAGTTACTTGTCATATGATAGATAATGTTGAGAAATGGCAACAAGAAATTCCAGTTTAATTTGTCCTTGAATTAAACTAAGAATTAAAATCGAATTCTATTCTCACAGCAACTTGTAAATAGTTAATTAAGTTTAATTAACTTAATTAGCTTAGGAATTTCAAGTTGGAAGTCTTTCTATATTCATGCATATGTTCTCCCTAAGTTTTAGGGGTCCAGTATGAGTTTAAATTGAGTTGGAAATTAGATCACTCAGTTTACTGAGTTAAGTTCAGTTAAATTAGTTCTAAATTGTTTTTGGAACTAATAGAGGACTAACAGTCAGTTGGTGCACTAATGCATCCAGTAGTGCTACTCTAGTTAGCTGAAGATTCCCTCATGAGAAACTCATGCATGCCGGTTCAGAGAAAGACCCAGTTGAGACTAGAGTGCAGGGACAATGTACTATCAGTGACTGGAGTGTAAATATCATGCATGCATCAGAGATTGATCCTATGACTGGGTTGGGTAGTTTTGGAAGCATGAATTCCCTTTATATACAGGCTATTCATATTAGGAATTACGCAAGATATTAGGGGCTTGGAGAGCTGCAGAATTGGCTAAGTGTTGTCCAAGAGCTAGATTGTGAGCTGAGAGAGTTGAGCATACTTGTACGGAATTGTTCTAGTGAGAAAAAGCTTTGTATCTTCACTCATATTTCTGTTTAATGCAATAGAGATAGCGGGGTTTTGAGCAGTGGATTTCCCTAGATACATATTGTGTTATGTGCTATTGATTTATCTTCTTCTTGTTCATATTGTTTTCATCGATCTATTGGCTTCTGCTAGTTGAAAGTAGAAGTAGATTCTTGTCATGTGCTTTAGTAAATTGCATGAGATTGTGAATCTATAGGATTTTCTAGATGGCATCGGAGTTGAATTCAATATACTAGAGGAGATTTCAAAGTTTTTAGTTTTGGGTTACAGGTGAAATTCGAATTTATAATACATACTTCATGATCTACAGATGGCATTCTACGGTTTGTGGCTCGAGTATGCCTTGGAAGGAAGCTCGAATTTTATATCCTGGAGGGACAAAATGGAGGTTGTGCTAGAGGATAATGGCTTGAAGGAATTCATTGATCAAGAAATTCATAAGCCAACAGCTTCGGATGCACATAATTTGGTCGAATGGAAGAAGTGTGTGGCGAAGGCGAGGTAGAAAATCCTTGAGGGAGTTCGAGACCACATTGTCTTGAGTCTCCATAGCAAGGACACTTTGTATGCTATGTGGAAAACATTGTCGGACTTGTATCGGAACAACAGTGACTAAAGGAAATTGGCACTGAAGGACAAACTTATAAAAATGAAAATGGAGAAAGGCGAGTCCATTTCAAAATACTTGACCAATTTCACTCAATGTCGTGATGAACTTGGAAGTGTTGGAATCGCAGTTGCTGAGGAGGATATGGTGAGTCTTGTTCTTCTAGGACTCCCAAAGAATTGGCATAGTTATCAGGACTCTCTTAATGGTCAGGAGAAACTGTCAGATTGGGAACGACTGTGGTCATATTTGATGCAAGAGGAGAACAGGAGGAACACCAGGGATGGCTCTTCATCAAAGACAAATGATCAAGAGAACTGTGCCTTAGTGATTAAGGTGAAGAAGGGGAAAAGGAAATCTTCCCAATCCAAATCAGATTCTTATCATGGAGGTAAGAAGAAAGACATGATGAAAGTTAAATGCTTTCATTGTCATGAGCTGGGCCATTTTTCTACAAATTGTCCACTCAAGAAGTCCAAGAAGAAGTCCTCAGGAGGAGTGGCGGGTGAGGCTTTGGCCTCTCAATTCGAATTGGACTTTTCCCTCATTGCATGCATGGTGTCATAAATGATGGGAAGTGTATGGTACTTAAACAGTGGAGCTTCATTCCACATGACTGGCGACAAAGAGTTATTTAGTGACCTGGAGGAGAAAGATCTCTAGATGCATATCGAGATGGGTGACGACGGGAAGTATAGTGTTAAGCAAAGTCTTTCGGTAGAAATCAAATAAGAGAATTTTTTGGCTGACGTGTTTCAAACCAACAAGTGTGGTTCATCATCAAGACCCGATGAAGAGGTAGACCATGGCAAAGGCTTAAATAGAGAGCAATGTAGAGACATAATTTCAAGTAACGACTATATTTGAATAATAATATTTAAATTATGATATCAATTTATTAATATATTAAAAATAAATATTATTAAGTAACAACTATATTAAATGACTAGTTTTTGAAAAATAATATTTAAATAATGATATTAGTTTATTAATTTATTAAAAATATTAATAGGTAACGGCTATATTAAATGGCTAGTTTTTGAAAAATAATATTTAAATAATGATATTAGTTTATTAATTTATTAAAAATATTAATAAGTAACTACTACAACTAGTTTTTGAAAAATAATATTTAAATTAATTTATTAAAACCAAATATTACTAGTTTTTGAAAAATAATATTTAAATTATGATATTAGTTTATTAATTTATTAAAAACAAATATTAATAAGTAACCACTATATTAAACAACTAGTTTTTGAAAAATAATATTTAAAAAAAAGGAAGTCAAACTCTAAACAAGGAGGGAAGTAAAAAATTATAAAAAGGAGTCAAGATCCTAATCGAGACAAGATCATTTAATAAATAAAATAATTAATGGAAATAAAATAAACTAAATTAAAAATAATTAATGGAAAAATAAATAAAATAAAACAAAAATATACACAAGTCAAAAGAAATATATATATATATATATATATATATATATATATATATATTGAGTTTGATGCTCTCAAATCGTTAAACAATAATAATAATATTGTTGTTCTCAAAGCCGACAAAGGTGGTGCTGTGGTTATTCTTGATAAAGATGATTACCTTCAAAAGATGTTGGACCACCTCAATAATAGCGGGAGGTACAAGAAACTCAACAAGGATCCCGTGAAGAAGATTTCCAAAAGTGTGGCTCTTGCTATAAAGGCTAGTAGCTCGGTCAACTCGTTTAGTCATAAGCTTATTGGAAATTGCCTTCTTACCCCTAGAATCTATGGTCTGCCAAAGATTCATAAGGAAGGGGCTCCTCTGAGACCCATTGTCAACACGATAGGAGGGCCAACTTATCTTCTTGCTAAATATTTAGCCCATAAGATTAAGACCCTTTTTGGCCACACTGAATCCTTCGTCAAGGACTCTGCATCGTTTGTTAATGAGTTAAAGAGTTTCAAGCTTGATCTAGATGACAAGATTGTGAGCTTCAATGTGGTCTCCCTCTACACTAATATCCCTATCAACGAGGCCATAAAAGTCATCAAACACATCACCGATCTTGATACGACTTATTTAGTTGGTATTTGTCTTACTTCTACCTTCTTTTCATTCGATGGGGAATTCTATGAGAAAACTTGCGGTGTCACCATGGGTTCCCCCCTCTCCCCTGTGGTAGCTAATATATTCATAGAGGATTTTGAATCAAAGGCCTTAGCTTCTTCTCATCTTCTTCCTAAGATGTGGAAGAGGTTTGTGGATGGCACTTGTGTCATCTGGTCCCATGGTAAAGAAGAGTTGGAACTGTTTTTCCTCCATCTTAATAATCAATCTAGTTCCATAAAGTTCACCATGGAACTTGAATGTAATGGTATTTTTCCCTTCCTTGACATCCTCCTCTCAAGGAATGACGATGGCTCTTTTTCTCATCAGGTTTTTTGTAAGAAAACTCATACAGAACAATATATTCATGCTAATTCTCATCATTTCCTAGCTCAAAAGCTTGGTGTTATCAACACCTTAGCGACTAGAGCTTTAAGAGTTTCCGATGACAACCATCTCAATGAAGAGAAAGCACATATCCTAAGTGTTTTCTTTAATAATGGGTATAGTAGAAACCAATGTACTAAGGCTTTCCTCAGAGATGAAAAAGGTCCCAGTGCTAAGAAAGATACCAATGATCGATTTTCTAGTGTTCATCTTAATTTTATCCAAGTGACCATAGACAAGATTGCGAGGATCCTAAGGAAGCATAAGGTGGCTTCAACCTCTTTCAATACCATCCAAAGCTCCCTTAAATCTATAAAAGACCTAGTGGACCCCAAGAATATGAAGGGTGTTTATGATATCCCATGCTCTTGTGGGACTTCCTACATTGGTGAGACTGATTACTCAATTAATCAAAAGATTTGTGAGCATGCCGCTAACATCAAGCATGGCAGGACCCGATCCTCTGCTTTAGCAGAGCATGCAAATAAATCTAAGCATCACATCTGCATTGAGGATGCCCAAGTCATTGCTAGGGTTAGTCATTTCCATCATCGTAAATTGAGGGAGGCTCTAGAAATTGAAAAAATACCCAATAATTTGAATAGAGATGATGGTTGGAATATTAGTAGAAGTTGGGTCCCTGTCCCGTCCTCCTAGTTTTTTAGGCTTCTTTTTGGGATTTATTTTGTTTGTTTGTTTATCTATGTAGGTATTGGTGTTGGGCGCGGGATCCCCCAAGGGAAGTTTTGGGGCTTAAAGCCCAAATTTTGACTAAATCCGATGTAAAGACTCCGCATTTTGTGGGCACGGAGCGTGAACTTGTAAATGAGTCATAGGGTTGTTCACCCTCATTTTTGCAATATAATGTCGGCTTTAGAGATCTACCCATGGTCCACAGACCATGGGATTGTATAAATAGAGCGAGGCTCTAAGTTGTAAAAGGGGGAATGAAGTCATGAATTAAAGATGAAGAATTGAGTCTTATCTAAGTGTGGAGTAGAGTCTTTGGGTCGTAGAGTAGTAGAAGGATATGCAGTTGAGTGTGTAGAGGCCTAGTAGTCCGCAGCTGAGTGTGTGGACCCCTGCAACTGAGTGCGTAGGGGAGTCGAGTCTGTAACTATTGAAGAAGTAATAAAGAGAAGTTTCATATCATTTATGTGTATCATTTTCCTGTTTTATGCATTGAGTATATTGGGTATGAATTGAATTTTTACTTTTTATATGCGCGGACTTATATGATTATGTTTATTAAGATAATATAATACAAAGTATCTGTTTACGTGAAGCTAACTAATAGTTATAAGAAGATAAGTAAGATCCTGGAGTAACTTAGGAATTAGCACAGATCGCTGCCTGGGCAGTGCGAAATCACCTCAGCCCCTCGTGAGGGCTGTGCGAAGGCGATTGTAACACATCGCGAAGGCCTCGCAGGTCAGGGTAGTGCACGAAGCGACCTACAAGAAGCCATTCACAGTTGGACTAAATCGACCCCTCAAACATCTCAAGGGTGTAGAAACTTGGTTTCAACGTCCCCCCATACTGCTTCAGGTGAGACCTCAGTCCGCGCTCCGCGGGCTGTTGCCGAAAGGGCCAATAGTGTAGGGATTTGTTTTTCTAATTAACTCCAAACCTAGGTCAGGCCCCCTCAAGCCAACAATTGGCATCCTTTTTATAATATTTGTTGTTGATTTATTATTCATTATAGTTTATTTTCTTGATCCTTCGTGTTTTTATGTATTTTATCATCCTATTCGTTCTTAACTCCTTTTCGTATTTTTGTTATTTGTTTAATGAGCCTCAACCCCATATTTTATTGTTGATCTTGTTTCATTTATTGATTACTTTTCTTTGAATATATATATATATATATATATATATATATATATATTTATTTATTTTGACTTGTGTATATTTTTGTTTTATTTTATTTATTTTCCATTAATTATTTTTAATTTAGTATATTTTATTTCCATTAACTATTTTATTTATTAGATGATCTTGTCTCGATTAGGGCCTTGACTCATTTTAATAATTTTTGGCTTCCCTCCTTGCATCTTTGGAATTTCTCCTCGCTAAAAGCCATTGGAAATGCAATTGGGAAATTTTACTACAGGTGCCCAGAAACAAAGGAATATGCCAGAACCACCTATGCATGCATTTGTGTGGAAATGGACTTCAGTGCCAGATTCCCAACTGAAATAAACCTAACAAGTAAAGATTATGTGTGGAACCAAAAACTCGAATATGAAAGTGTCCTCTTTAGATGTCGATCCTGCTTTGAGACAGGCCATCTAGCCAAAAATTGCCCAAAAGCCTCCCAGAAAAATTATGCTAGAAAGAATCACCACAGATCTACATGGTGGGAAGGAGCACAAAAAGAACATTACACTGTCATCAAGGAAGAATACTCTCTAGAAAAATCTGAATCGCAAGAAATCGGGCAAGAATGAAACAACTCTCAAGACAAGCAGGGGGAAGTCGCGCCCAACAGCAAAAAAGTGAACTCGACAACCCCTCAAGCATCAACAATTATGAGGATTCGAATACCACACAAAATAAATCTTCATTTAATAGCAAAGAAGATCTCCCAGACCAAACTTCTTCTCCGACTATCTTCAAAAGGACGAACACAACAGATTGCAAAGCTAAGACACCAATGTCCCAAGAACCAGAAGAGATGAAGGAGATGCAAGATAAAGGAAGTTGGAAGACCGTAGAGAAAAAAAAGAAAGCTACAACACCAATCTCACCAAGAAAGACGAGAAGCTAGACAATTAAGAACTAAGAAAATTATAGGTCCGATAGACCAATTTGGTCTCAGTTGATGTTAACCACCACCACCACCATCATCATCAATAAATTAATAAACTAATATCATAATTTAAATATTATCTTTCAAAAACTAGTAATACTTGGTTTTAATAAATTAATTTAGATATTATTTTTCAAAAACTAGCTGTTTAATATAGCCGTTACTTATTAATATTTTTAATAAATTAATAAACTAATATCATTATTTAAATATTAATTTTCAAGAACTAGTAATATTTGGTGTTAATAAATTAATTTAAATATTATTTTTAAAAAACTAGCCATTTAATATAGCCGTTACCTATTGATATTTTTAATAAAATAATAAACTAATATCATTATTTAAATATTATTTTTCAAAACTAGCCGTTTAATATAGCCATTACTTAATAATATCTGTTTTTAATATATTAATAAATTGATATCATACTTTAAATATTATTGTTCAAATATAGTTGTTACTTGAAATTATGTCTCTACCTTGCTCTCTATTTAAGCCTTTGCCATGGTCTGCCTCTTCATCTGGTCCTGATGATGATGAACCACACTTTTTGGTTCGAAATGCGGCGACCAAAAAATTCTCTTATGCAATTTCTACTGAAAGACTTTGCTTAATTCATTATGGATCACAGAAGCCTGAATACAGAAAGTATAGTGTTACTGGATTGGGCATGATTACTTTTTAGAGGGAGCATGGGACTCCACTCACCTTGAATAATGTTATGTATGTGCCCAGGCTGAAGAAGAACTTGGTACCCATTTCCATGCTTGAGGATAGAAGCTATGATGTGATATTCTTGAAAGGAAAGGTGTTCCTTTGACACATGGTCACAGGTCAAGTAAAGAAGATAGGGATTCAGGTGAAGAATCTCTATAATCTGGTGTTAGTGGAGTGCGTTGCTTTGAGCACAAAAGCAGAAAGGGTGCAGAGCCGAGATGTTGGTGTGTTGTCGCATAGGTGATTGGGCCACTTGCATCATGGGGCTTTGAAGATATTGCAACAAATCTCTACCGGTCTTCCCAAGGTACGCTTGATCAAGTTGATACATGCAAGGGGTGTACTTTGGGAAAATACACCAAGTCTTCCTTTCACGACAGAGACAGTCGAGCATAGGCTATTCTAGAGCAAGCCCATTCAGATGTGTGTGGACCATTCTCGACAACATCCACAACCAAACACAGGTATTATGTTATATTTTTTGATTACTATTCTCGTAAATGTTGGATGTTTTTCATGTAGAAAAAGGATCAAACTTTCACAAATTTTTGTGAGTTTAAAGCATTGGTGGAGAAAGAGTCGGGCAAGAAGGTTAAATCTCTACAGAGTGATAATGGTGGTGAGTATGTCTCAAACAATTTTAAGAGCTTTTGTGCAGCGAAAGGGATAAAACGAGAGTTGACAGAACCCCATAACCCTTAGCAGAATGGGGTGGTTGAGAGGAAGAATAGAAGCATAGTAAGGGCAATGAGGGCGATGTTGCATGATCATGGCCTACCACTACACTTGTGGGTTGAGGCATGGAACACATCGGCTTATGTTCAGAACCGTAACCCACATTAGATACTTGAGATGAAGACACCAAAGGAGGCCAGATGTTGGTCACTTCAGGATTTTTGGGTCATCGGTATATTTCCATGTGACCAAAGATGCACAGAAGAAGCTTGAGCCAACAATAAAGTTGGGGATATTTGTGGGGTACACTGATATACCTCACAACTATCGGGTGTACTTGCCGACTAACAAGATTACAGTGGTTCGCAGGGATGTTAGATTCGATGAGGAGAAGGCCATGTGAGTTCCCCTTGAGAGGGAGCTTGAGCTAAATGCGGATGAGGAGCTTTCAGCTCCTAAGATTGAGGAGCCTCATATTGATGTGGAGCAACCACATGCAGAGGATCAGAGGGTGGAGACATCCACTCAGTCAGAGTCTTCCAGAGAGGGAAGAAAGTGCACTAGAGAGGCTAATAAATGGTTGGATGATGCACGGGAGAATGTGGGATCACCCACTTCTCAACAAAGGTAGAGGAAGTCACCTGAGAGGTACACTAGATACATGGCTCTTATGGGTGAATGTGTTGTGAAAAAGCCATCTTCCTTTAAGGAAGCAGTGCAACAACTTGTCTAGGTTGATGCCATGGTGGGGGAGTATGACTCCATAGTTCGTAACAGTGTTTGGGATGTGGTCCCAAGATCGGAGGACAAGTCAATGGTGAGCTCATGTTGGCTTTACAAGGTAAAGCAAGCTACAAATGGTAGTGTGGAGAATCATAAGGCTATATTTGTGGCCGGTGGATTTTCATAGGTAGAGGGGATTGACTATGATGAGACCTTTGCTCCTGTTTTAGGGTACTCGTCAATCAGATCTATATTGGCACTATCAACACAGATGGGTTGGAAGATACATCACATGGATGTAAAGGTAGCCTTCCTTAATGGCATGATTGAGGAAGAGGTGTACATAGAGAAGCCTTAAGGTTTTGAGACCTTTGACTATGAGTTTAATGCGTGAAAACTCAAGAGATCATTGTATGGGTTGAAGCAAGAAACCAGTGCTTGGTATGCCAGGATAGATAGATAATTCACTGGGTTGGGCTTCACGAAGAGTGAAGCGGATGCGAACTTGTACCACATAGTGGTGGAAGGTAAACTTTTGATCATTGTACTTTATGTTGATGATCTCATATTGATAGGTGATGATCAGTTGATCAAGTCTTACAAGGAGGACCTTGCAAGAGAGTTTGAGATGAATGACATGGGGCTAATGCATTACTTTCTTGGCATGGAGGTATGACAGGGAGATGGGGAGTTGTTTGTGTCTTAGGGAAAGTATGCCAACGAGATACTTAGGAGATTCCGCATGGAGAGCAGCAAACCCATGGAGACTCCTCTATCAGGTAACTGGAGGAAGGAGGAGGCTACTTTAGGGGAATTACTGTTTACAGGCAGCTTGTGGGTTCACTCATGTAATTGGTGAACACACGACTGAATATGTGCTATGTAGTTAACCAACTTAGTCAAGCGATGGTTAGGCTTACAAGGCTATATTGGAAGGCAGAAAAGCATGTGTTGAGATACCTCAGGGGTACTACTTAGTACGGATTATGGTACAGACGGATAGAGGGAGTGAAGATTCAAGGCTTCACTGATGCAGATTGGGTAGGGAGTCCATCCGACAGGAAAAGCACATCAAGAGGGATCTTCAGTATTGGGTTAGCGACAGTTTCTTGGTACAACATGAAACAAAGATCGGTTGCACTCAGTTCAACAAAGGCATAGTACATGGTTGCGAGGCAGGAAACATGTGAGGCCATATAGATGAGGAAGATCCTGGTTGGTTTGTTTGGTCAACAGATGAATCCAACTATGATTTACTGCAATAATCAGAGTTGTATCAAACTCTCTGAAAATCTAGTTTTTCATGATCGGTATAAGCATATTGATATCCGATATCATCATCTCAGAGATTGTGTATTCAGGTGGATTATGTTGTTAGAGTACATTCCCACGGAGGAGAAAGACGCTGACATTTTGACAAAGGCATTGTTAAGATGTAAATTTTAGTTTCACAGAGACATGATCGGGGTAGATGATAATCCCTTTCTTGTTGAGAGGGAGTGTTGAGAAATGGCAACAAGAAATTCTAGTTTAATTTGTCCTTGAATTAAAATGAGAATTAAAATCGAATTCTATTCTCACAGCAACTTGTAAATAGTTAATTAAGTCTAATTAACTTAATTAGCTTAGGAATTTCGAGTTGGAAGTCTTTCTATAGTCATGTATATGTTCTCCCTAAGTTTTAGGAGTCCAATATAAGTTTAAATTGAGTTGGAAATTAGATCACTCAGTTTATTGAGTTAAGTTAAATTAGTTCTAAATTGTTTTTGGAATTAATAGAGGACTAACAGTCAGTTGGTGCACTAATGAATCCACTAGCGCTACTCTAGTTAATTGAATATTCCCTCATGAGAAACTCATGCATGCCAGTTCAGAGAAAGACCTAGTTGAGACTAGAGTGCAGGGACAATGTACTACCAGGGGTATTATTTACTGGAGTGTAAATATCATGCATGCATAAGAGATTGATCCTATGTTTGGATTGCACAGTTTTGGAAGCATGAATTCCCTTTAAATATAGGCTATGCATCCTAGGAATTATGCAAGAGATTAGAGGCTTGGAGAGCTGCAGAATTGGCTAAGTGTTGGCTAAGAGCTAGCTTGTGAGCTGAGAGAGTTGAGCATACTTGTGTGGAATTGTTCTAGTGAGAACAAGCTTTGTATCTTCATTCATATTTATGATTAATGAAATACAAATAGCAAGGTTTTGAGCAGTGGCTTTCCTGAGATACATCTTGTGTTATGTGCCATTGATTTATCTTCTTCTAGTTCATATTGTTTTCATTAATTTATTGGCTTCCGCTGGTTGAAAGTAGAAGTAGATTCTTGTCTTGTTCTTTAGTAAATTGCACGAGCTTGTGAATCTACAGGATTTTCTACAAATAATGAATGAATGCATGATCAATTGAATTTCTTGATTTCATGACCAAGTACTAGTTAATAAATGTGCTACCCTACTCTTAGATACTATATCAATTAAATATATTTTTTATTGTTGTTTTTTTTTCTCTTGGAAGTGTGTGCCAAGTGGCAAATATTTATTGAAATTTTGAATTTTCGTTGGCTTAGCTCAACATGGGTTAAGAATTTCGTTTGGATAACTCATGTTCAACCTATTTTTTGGGGAAAACATGGCAATTTTTCTACAATATTTTCCCAGAAATTCTATCTGTTTGTATTTTTCTGGCTAAACCATGTTGGGTGAGTTGACCGACACACATTCTTAACAATAAAAAATAATACTTTTAAAGCCTTGTTAGAAATCCTAGCCAATCAAATAAAGCATCTTTTGACAAGGAAAAGCATCTTTTGACAAAAAAAATACTTTTGCATATCCGTGATTAAGAAATAGGATACATGCTAGTGTTGGCTAGAATAAAATGGAGGGTAACCAAATGGCGATGTTCAGGGGCATCTTAGGGATACATCCAAACACATCAATGGCCCATTCACCCTTTGACATCAACGACAACTTTCTTCCAATAATCTCCCCTTTTTTCATTGATGTCAAGACTTATGATCCCCCTATCATCATGCTCCCCCTATATCCATGCTTCATTCCCTTTCTCTCCATGTTGCACTTCCTTTTTTCTCCCCCTTTGACATAAATGGAAAAAAGTGTCTTGCTTTATTTGGGTTTCTCCCCCTAATGATGATTTTTTTTCTTGCCCAACATGTTTTATTATCCAAACCCTAGTGGGTTTGATTTCTTTCCTAATCTGCTTAGGCATCCAATTCATGTCACATCTACAGTGTTGTGCAAAATTTCCAAAATTATGACATTTAAAGAATTATATGTTGTACCTGAATGATGAAGCAAATGTTGTGTACCTTTTGCTGGAGAATCCATTGAATTGTCTATTTGTAAACACGCTTCTAGGGTTTTGATGATATCCTTTGTAGTTAACCCTGCTATAAGATTTTCAATCCATAGCCTTATGCCCAAAGATTGTACATGAATAACAATAACCAAGAAATATACCTGGGTACCTTGGTGAGTTGGATTGCCATGATGGTTTGTGAAAATTGTTCTACCATGGATGAGGTCCAATATTCTCCTGCTATTCTTGATAAGGTGTCTTCTTGAGAGAATTAACATAACTTCTTGGATTGAAAATCATGCTTCTTATGGCTCTCGCTCAACCTCTTGAGGATAAAGATTCTACTTTTAAGTTTTTCTTCAAAATTTTCCTTTAGGGATTTGGTGCTTGCATCTTCTTTGCATGAAGGTTCACTTGGACTTGATTTGTTGCAGCTGACAATGTTCCCTTTCAAGTTTTTTAACTTTTTATCGAGCTCAATGACTTCAACCCTTAACGATACACCTTCTTCTTCATGCTTTTCACAATCTTCTTCCTTATTATTTAGATGTCATTTGGTCACTTCTTCAATTATTCTTGCTTCTTCAAGATGGGTCTTCAAGGAGATGATTTCTTCTTTAATATTTCTCTCTTTTTGGTCAAATTTAGTTTGTAGCTTGATCAAGTCCTCAGATTTTTCTATAAGACGAGTTGCGAAAATTTCTTCTCTCCTCTTTTCCTCTTGTGTCTTGGTCTTTAAGTGAGAAAATTCCTTTTCGACTTATTCTTCATGAAGCTTTTCCAACGTTTCCCAAAGATCTGTAGTTGATGACAATTGTCCCACCTCGTCTTTTACATGATACGATAAGCATCTTATTATGATATCCTTTGTTATTGTATCTTATTCTTTTGACTCCTTTGTGGTTGTATTTCTAGTAACAACTACGAACCATAAACAATCTAGGGATTTCAAATAGATCTCCATAGACCATCTCCATAAATCATAGCTTATTCCATCAAACATGGGAGGTGGAGAAGACATGACAAATAAGTCGACTTTATCTTTATTTTTGACTTCAATGTGCTTTGGCATCATTGCAACAAACGAGATTTCCTTTTCCTTTTCTTTGGAGTATTTGGAGGCTAGCCTTTTTTCCTTTCCCATCTCTATTCCTGAGATATGCCTTCCAGTTGTTAGGCTGAGATGAAGGAACCTGCTATGATCCTAATTGTTTAACATAATGAAAGGGGGCAGGGGTGAATCAGTATTTCACATTTTGTCATAACTGAATATCAAGACATTAAGCAATAAAATCACATCAAAACAACACAAGATGTATATGTAAAACAATTTATTTATATTATAAGGGAAGCTACAACTTCCATTTTATCAGCTATAACTGGAAGGGCTACAAGCCTAATATATTTACTAGCATCTGCTAAAAGGAGCTACAAACCCTAGTTTATCGACATCCACTGGTAGGAGGCGACAACCTTATTAAGGAAACTAAAACTTCCTTCCCTAGCACCACCCTACCACCCTATGGAATAAAAGGTAAAATAAAACCCTTGTGCACTCATACTAGGGACAATGTCCCACTTACAAAAACATATAAAAAATTTAACAATTATACAATCTTGTCATCGTCCTCTTTCTTAAGTACTGCTACTCATTAACTATTGTCTCACTACATCATCATCAATGAACTTATACTCATGAAAATTCATGTCCTCAGGCTGTTTTTTCAAACACAAATCAATGTGCCTCTGGTCTACCCTATGATCAACCTCTATCTGTCTCAACCTTTGCTCAAGACAACGAAAGATCATAACATTTAAAAATTTTGATCACTACTAAAAAATCAATTTGCTTATGGATCAACGGTTTGCAGGAACATTTCAACACTCAAATGGCTAAAACATTGTATGCCTTTTACAATTTTTCTCTTAACAATCATATCATTGTATTTATTACACTATCACCTTCATTTCCACTTCACATGCCAGTTCTTTATTTCAACGTCTCCAACTAGATCTAATCTCCACTTAATGTTAAGACCTAACTTAACCTTTTCGCCAACTACATATCATTGCCCAGAACTTGAAACACAATAATGATTAAGAAAGAACTTGGGCCTTCATTTTGAACTATAATTGCAACCAGAAGGTAAAAAACTCATCCTTGAAACTAATTAATCAAGCTCCAGAACTATTTATGAGCGAACTAGTGTAATATGACTTCTATTATCGAATCGATAATTGTATCAAATCAATCAAACCATACATCTCAAATTTCCACTAGACCAAACCATTCACATGTCAATGTAAACTTGAACATTCGCCAATTGTTACAACAATTTAGATTTATACCATGGCCAAGTATAGTGATAAAGTTTGAAAAAGACTTAATCTTGGGCGAGGAGAACTTCACAATGAAACATTATAATGAATTATATCAACAAGACTGCATGCTAACAAAAACCCGCCCTTCAATCATGAATCATTAACCTTCTAATCTAATCGAAACAATCAATGCTCAACTTATGCTAATAAAATTCCACCTTTTCATTAGAAGCAAATATTAAACCTTCAAACTAGAAGAAACATAACTCCTTGTCTTATTCTGAATTCATACTATGGTCTCCTCACTGAGTTTGGAATTCCTATTTGCTTAAAAAATAGATGCCATGAATTTTGTGTGTCTTTGATGTTCCACAAGCAGGTTATATATATATATATATATATATATATATATATATATATATATATATATATATATATATATATATATATATATATATATATATATATATATGCTAACAAAAACCCGACCTTCAATTATGAATCATTAACCTTCTAATTTAATCGAAACAACCAATGCTCAAATTATGCCAATAAAATTCCACCTTTTCATTAGAAGCAAATATTAAACCTTCAAACTAGAAGAAACATAACTCATTGTCTTATTCTGAATTCATACTATGGTCTCCTCAGCAAGTTTGGAATTCCTATTTGCTTAAAAAATAGATGCCATGAATTTTGTGTGTCTTTGATGTTCCACAAGTAATTAGGGCCAACAAGTAATTATGGGATTGATATACATTTAATTCAGAGAAACTTGTAATTATGGGGCCTACCAAAGTTTAATTTAGGGCTGCATGCAAAACTTTGTAAGTCATTAAAAATCCAGCTATTAAAAGAGACATGACTATCTTAGTATTCTACATGTTGTCCTTTCAAGTATACTTCTTCATCAACAACTTATGGAATTTGATCCTTAACCTCCTCTGATGTTGGGTAAACTGCTTAGTAAATTACTACATACCAAGCTTCAATGATGGGCTTTTTCTTTGCTATGGAGTAAACAGATCCCTTATAGTCTCTTATAGTAAATGGTGTATTTCAACAGGTCCCTAAAAATGCCTCTTTGCATGCATCATGGGTGAATGGCTCCATGTGCATCGAAGTGCCCAAAGTTGTGATTTTTGATGTGGATGGCCTTCAAATCATGTTGAGCAACGTATTTGTGTTTCCCTTCTTGTACTTAATCATTAAATGAAACTGTTATAGAAACCCCATCCACTTGTAATGCCTAGTTTGTTGTAGCTTACTTTGGTCTTGCAGGTACTATAGTGGTTGGTGATATATGTGGATTACTATCTCCTTTCCCATTAGATAATGGTTCCACTTCTTCACAACTTGCACCATGTCATAGTTCTCTTTCTCATTAGGGTAGTCACAAAACTGCCCCATGAAATACTTCAGAATGGTAGCATACAAGCCTTCCTCCCCACATCAAGACCACTCCCATAACATACCCACTTGCATATGTCTCCACTTCAAAGGGCTACTGCAAATTTGGTAATACCAAAACTAGTGCTTGACTAATATTTTTCTTTAGCTCATCTAAGGCCCTCTACTATCTCTTTCCCCACTGGAAATTCTTTCCGCTTGCTATTATAACATGGAGTGGCATTTTTATTGCTAAAAATGAGGCTATGAATTTCGTCAGGTACTATGCTGACCCAATGAAACTATTGACCTTTGAAAAATTAGTATGCACAAGCCATTTCATGATGGCCTCCATCTTGGTAGGATCTATCTACATCTCTCCTCCAACTATCACATACCCCAGATAAACCAAAGATTGTTCTGCAAACTCACACTTCTTGAGATTTTCTAGCAGCTGGTGCTTCTTTAATGTATCCAACACCTACGTCAAATGGGATATGTGCTCCTCCCAAGTAGCACTATATACTAGTATATCATCCAAATGGACAATAACCAATGAATCTATAAAAGGGTGGACTAAATCATTCATTAATCTCATAAACATAGCTAGTGAATTGTATAGGCCAAATGGAATGACTAACCACTCAAACAAACCTTGCCTAGTTTTGAAGGCAGTCTTCCAGATGTTTTCTTCACTGACACAAACCTAGTGATATGTAGACTTTAAGTCCAACTTGGTAAAGTATTTTTCCCTCTACAACTGATCCAACAAATCATCTATCTTGGGTAAGGGGTCCCTATTCTTGAGCATGATCTTGCTCAATGCCCTGTAATCTATACAGATCTACTTAGTCCCATCCTTCTTTGGCACAATGATGATGGGTGACCCACATGGTGATGTACTCAAAATAATGACACCCAGTTCCAGTAATTGATGCAATTGTTTCTTCACCTCACTTGCTTCTATAATAAACTACATGTATAACCCAATGTTTGACAATGGGGAGTATGAAAAAAATTGGATTTCGTGCTCCACTTCCATGTTAGGTGGTAACCCTTTAGGCTCCTAGAACACATCCCTATATGCCTATAGAAACTCTTCTAGTTGTTGTTTCTGTTTTTTTAGTACACCCATCTAGGGATGGCTTGCCTCTTATTGGCTTTTCTACACACTTATTTTCTCTTAAAAACAATAAAACATACTTCTTGCTGGACTGATCAGTTTATTGGCTTGGTTGGAAATTACTGATGAAAATTTTGCATTGCCTTTGTGTGTGTTTATGGTGTACGATTTTCCATTCTTGACGAGCTGATATTGGTCGGCTCTCCACATGAATATTGCATCTCACATGTACACGTAGGGACTCCCAAATGTGACTCAACATACATAAAGGGGAACCACGTCTAGTTCTACTTCATTAATAAAATCAATATTAATAGAAAATCTAATTTTCCACTATTTTGTTACATTCAACTCTGCATCCTTATTTACCCATCCTAATGGATATGGGCTTCGATGATCATGAACTTCCAACCCCAACTTCTTGACTAGTTGTGTTGCGATGAGATTTTCCTGCGATCATGAGTCAAACAAAGCATCAATATTGGTCTTCTTGACCTGTATCTTTATATGGAAGAGTTTGGTCATTTCTTTCTCTTCATGTTGCTGAAGGCTACTAAGATTTACCTCCTTCTACATTTATGTATAGATGTTCTTCTCATCCACATCTAAGCTACTTTCAACTTGGTTGTTCGAATCAGTGGCTATGAGAATCTTCTTCTTATTGTCTTTATTTTTGTTCTTCGGGTTAAGATCTAGATGAAACTTCCAACACTTCTCCTCTCTATTCCCATGAATGTTACAGTGGTTGTAGTGGTCACTGGGATCTTTGCATTGGTGTGTCATGGTTGTTTTCTTTTTTATATTTTCCCATTTTTTACTTCTTCTTCCCCTACTTAGAAGCGTTCGATTGCTCCTTCTACTCAATCCACTTGATTTCCCTTTCTTCAGGCCTATATTTTCTAGGTACTGTGATTGTACACAGGCCTCGTCCACCAATATAGGCTTGAACATCATCAATTGGTCCTACAGAAGGTGGTGTAGACCCCCAAAATATTTGAGGAGTACAACTAGGTTCTTTGGGGAGATACACACTTTTCTCCTGCTTTTGCGTGAAGTAATGCTGCAAGATCCACTAATCCTCTTCATTCCCAATAGGGTAAAACTATGATGAGGGGTTTGAAGTCCTCCCAGTTAGTCACTGGAGGCTCTCCCTCAGACCTCAAGATCTTCGTGTGGATTTCCCACCAATTAGGGTATGGTCCTCTAATTTCAATCACACAAATGAAATCTTATGTTCTTCCTCAATTTGATGGGAAATGAAATACACTTCTAGTTGCTTCAACCAATGATTTAGATTCAGAGCATTGTTCATGCCTTGGTATGGCTTGATATCAACCTTCACTTTCATATTGAAAAGGGACTGTGAAGGATTCACAATAATCGAATTGGGTTGATATTTTTCGAGTCCTTTCTTCGGCTAGTTCTTTGTTTCTTCCTGATCTCCTGACCCCCCCTCTGATTTGTCCTCTGTGTTAGAACCCCCATCTTATCCAAATATCCAATGCTTATTGTTTAGGGCCATCATGAGGATATTTACATTATGATTTATATCAACGACTTGTTGTTCCAGTCAAAAAAACCTTTCATCTGCAGGATCATGAGGGTTATTCATAGATTCGTTGACCATGATTAGGGTATTCTAACTTTTGGACCAACCAATCTAGATACCCTAAAAATTTCCACAATATATCCAAAGAAAGCTACTCTGATACTAATATGATCTGTAAACTACAGTGGGTATTCCACTCGATAGTTCGTCACAAAAGATCTGACAAAATTATACTTAAAAAATTCCAAAATATACATAATTACAAATTTATATATCTTTATATTTATAGATTTGTAGATTACTGTTAATAGCGTATGCATGCAAATTAAAATTATGCAGAAAATAGAGAACAACGAAATAAAATCTCTCACACACATTTGACACAAGATATGACCTAGGAAACCCTTTCAGGAGAGTATACCAGATAGAAGGTGAGACTGCTTTGCTCTCTGATTTGAATGGAAATATGGTTACGAGTACAAAGAAGCATGGCTTGTGGCCCATGGGCTACTACAATGCACAAATCCTCTTTGTGTGTTATTTCTCCTATGCCTCTCAGCTATTTTTGTTCAACTATGGAACAAATGCACTCGAAATAATGGAACCCCTTTTCCTCTTAGAGGCTCGTTTATAAAACAACTCGATAACCTGATGGTGGTTATGTTTGACTACATCAACTCTTAACCCGAGTTACAATATCAAATCATCTAGGATCTTCTTCATCATAATCACGTGGCTAGCCCATTTTCCATGAATTATGGTGGCTAACATGGCATCCTCTAGAATTATGGTGGTAAAAATATGAAGGTCAACTTTCGAGTGGCATAAATTTCACAAATCAACTTTGTTTGATGTGATTCTTACATAGTTGGAATAGTCTTTGTGTAAAATACAAAAAAAGATATGCTATGTTAAAGTGGCAAAGTTTTACCCCCAAAAACCATCTTTTGATGCCTCAAAACACTCCCAAAAAATTTCAAACAACAATTTGCTAAACTAGGACTCGCTAGTAAAAATGGTCTTGAGAGTTTATTCCTTCACGTTTTCCACTCTGAAAGCATCAATATGGATTACAAACAATATAATGATCCAATTTGGACTACACATCCCCATTTTGGGAGGCTTCTAGTCCCCAAAATCTTCTACTGAATGAGGTGAGAAATTTTTTCTTCCACCTTCTCTTGGGTGTACCATTTAGCTTTGCTTGGAAGTTTGCCTTTCAACCTAATATGCCAAAGGAAATGCTGCCCTTGTCTTATAGTTTTGGACCTCTTTTGCAAAATTGTATCTTTTGTCAACTATGCTTGAGAATTTGGTGCCAAATCCTCCATAGAAGATATGACATGTTCCTCTTCCTCATCTAGCATGGAAGGCTCATAGAGTTTCAAATTTTGTACATTCAAAATTAAGTAAATGCACACATACGACAGTAAATTGAGTCGATAGGAATTATCACCCACCTTTTCTAGTATCTTGAAGGGACCATACCATAGAGCCTTGATTTTCTTACTCGGTCCCTGTAGCCTCTCCTTGTTCAACTGTAGCCATACTCTATCCCCCACCACGACTGATTTCTCTATTCTATGTTGATCTTCCCAGGCTTTATATTTCTCTTGTGACTTCTACAATGTCCCTTGTACCTATATATGGATCTGCTTGATCTTCTCTATAAAAATTTCAACCCTCAAGGCATCTCCTATAAGATCTTCCCTCACTCCTTAAACTTGGTGCCCACATGAAATGTCCAAAGGTGAAGGCATAAAATATACAAAACAATTTTCACACGGAGACATTATAATAGAAGTGTAGATTTATTTGTTGTAAGAATGTTGTATATATACCATATTTCAGCTTAGATCTTTAGATGCTTCTAATTATGTTCCCTCAGTAGTTTCAATAAAGTCATGTTGACGAATTCTATCTATCCATGTGTTTGTGGATGGAATGTTGTAGACATATTCAAATTTGTGTCCATCTTCTCCCATAGTGTCATCTAAAATGCACTGAGAAATCTCATACCCTTGTCCAAAACGATGCCCCTTAGAATCCTAAAGTGCAATTAGGCTTGTCCAAGAAAAAGTTCACTACTTTTTCCCCACTAATGGTCTTTTCACATGGCATCAAAACACACATCTTGCTCATCTTTTCAACTACCTTGAACAGGTAGTCATGTCCCTTCCTGGTTTTTGGTAAACCTCCCATAAGGTCAATTGAAATGCACTCCCAAGGATGAGTGGGTACAGGTAAGATATGTTATAGACCCTGATTCCTGTTGTTAGGCTTGTTGCTACAACAAAGAATTCATACTCTTATGAACCTAACTACATGTTCTTGCATCTTAGGCCAATACACATACCTCTGCAAGTTGGTTACGATCTTCCCTACACCAAAGTGCCCTATAAACTTGGAGGCATGTGTTGATTTTCTAAGTGCAATTATAACTAGCACAATATTTCTGAAAACTGATAATTTTGATGTAGATCTTCTCTTACCTTTGTATCAATATATCAATTAGTAATTATCCTTCAGAAATTCAACCATAAAGAATAGTAGAACAATAGAGATCACAATGCACAAAGAAGAGACATGATTTACCCTGGGAAAACCCACAAAAGGAAAAAACCCAACAACCTTTTCAATAGAGAAATTATTCCATTCAACGAGAGACACACATAGACCTATGGTCAAACCAGGTCTTCCCCTCCAAGTCAAGCCACCCAATATAATCCAGAAATTCACTTTTCCTGATATGGCCGAAAAATTTTGGCCTCCTTGCGACTGTCAGTTGCCCTAGAATTTTAGCCCCTGCAGTTGCCCAAAATTCCCCCCCTTGCAATAGAATGCCCAGAAAAACTACATATAAGGAGAGAGTGACTATATCCACATGATCGAGTTGATGAGAGAGAGAAAGAGAGTCAATTCATATTCTTCTTTGTCCTCTCATCCTTCTTGTCCTTCGCTTGCTTTCCTAGAAACTGTCTTCTGTAAGAGATGCAAATTTCCCAAACGTAGGAGGTTGAAACTACCTTTATATAATGATTTGTCTTAGATGAATGGGTGTGACTTTTGCCAAGGCTGAATTGACTTGGAGGAAGGCCGAATTGATTAATTTTGGAGCCAAAACTTACAATTCAAAAGTTCAAATTTTCTTCTTTTAAAAGTCGTAACGAGATTTTGACTCAAGATAATTTTTTCTTTTGACTCTAGCATTTAAAATATGCAGGGAGAATTTTAAGGATGGAAATTTATCTTAAAGTTTAGAAACCTTGGCGAATCCCACTAGTCCATAATATCAAATCTATCAAATGTTTGGAGATATTTTTGTAAAAATATTCAAATTTATAATATTTAAATATAGTCTATATATAATTTTTTGGCGATTTTTCGGGTAAAATAATTTCATTTTATAAAAAGTGGGCGAATCATTTTCACCATAAAATGGAAATTAGCGAATCGTTTTTTTTGGAAAAAGTATAGAAAATTAGCCGATGGGCGAATATTAGCCCCTAAAATTTTCCGTGAAAATATGCTTTACAATGATAAATACAAGTACACCAAGTGACCAAATATACATTATGAACACTGACCATAGTTACAAATTTGATAGTGTGAGCCTCTCTAATCAGCTGCAATTTCTCTCCTTTAGGAACACCTAACTTATCAAGCATGTAGATTAACCCATCCTAAAGATGTTATTCAATGGTGTTATCACCATTGTGCATATGAATCTGACTCTGCAATTGCTGAAACACCTCCCCGAAGTCGTTATCCTCTAAATATGCCTCTTTGTATGTATCATGGGTGAATGCCTTCATGTGCATAATAGTTCCAAAAACTGCGATCTTTGATGTGGGTGGCCTTGAAAGAATTTCAACCAAGTTCCTTTTGCTTCCGTTCTTATACTTAATCACTAAATGAAACTATAATAGAATCCCCATCCACTTGTAATGCCTAGTTTTTTGTAGCTTACTCTAGGCCTACAGAAACTATAGTGGTCGGTGAGCTGTGTGGATTACTATCTCCTTTCCCATCAGATAATGCTTCCACTTCTTCACAATTGGCACCAGGCAATTAGATCTATTTGTTTTAGGTAGGGTGGAACTTCCTAATGAAATAATTTATAATGACAACATATAGGCCTTCCTCCTTGCATCAAGACTATTCCCATAAAATACCCACTCACATTTGTCTGCACTTCAAAGGTTTTTTGCAAGTTTGGTAATGCCATAATTGGTGCTTGACTAATCTCCTTCTTTAGCTCCTCGAAGGCCCTATGCTATCCCTTTTCCCACTATAAACTCTTGCCACTTACTGTTATAGCATCGAGTGGTGATGCTACCACTGAAAATTGTTAAAATTAGCAACTAGTGTGAAATTACACTTTGGAAAACTCATTTTATGGATATGATGATTGCATTGAATTCCTCTTTTCGAGGGGACCAAAATTCACCTAAATATCATCAAATTTGGACAAGGGAGTATATTTTTGAATTATGAACCCACATGTGCATATTTGATCAAGTCCTCCCTAAAGCAAACTGGACACCCTTGGAAAGCTATAAATACAAGCGACCTCTACCTCATTTAGAAATCAACATGGATCATTCTTATATTCACTTTCTTGTTTTTGGTTTGCACATGTTTGAGGAAAGTTCACAGAGAAATGGGTTCGCTTGTAGGTGAACTTGTAGGGTCTGAAGCTCGTGCATGTTTTTCTAGGGCTTTGTTTCTCAGTCACAGGCTTTCCAAAGGACAAATTTGACTAGTTGTTGGCTTGCAGGCTCAAGGGAGCGACTAAAATCTCCCAGTCGCTCACATGCCCACTTCCTCCCCGTGTTTGGGACCTAAAGTTGTATTTTTCTATTGACCAAAGTTTTTGCTTATTGACCACAATGTTCAACATTTTACTGTAGACAATGATAATTCATTGCATGATTCTGAATTAGGGTTTTGAGTATGAGCATTGTTCGGTTCATTTCATGGGTGTTGTTTAGCTGATTTTCCAAGATAGGTTTATGGACTGAAGATATGGATCATAGAACTCTCTTTTATTGAATCATTTAATGATAATCTAATAAGAAGAATAATTTGAAAGGGTTTTCCACATAGTGGGTTTTTCCCTGGTCTCCAACCAATCCTGATGTCTATATGTGTGAATGTTTTTCTTCTATTGTTCCTTTATGTTGCACTGCATTGATGATGATAATGTTATTTATACATAGTTGCATATGTTGTTGAATAATGCAATGATTTTATGCAATGAATTTAATATAGAAATAATGAAATGCAATTATCAAAGCAAAGAACAATATAGCCCTGAGAAAAATTAACATGGTATTAGAGCTGGGTTGAATAAAAGTTATTGAAGATCATGCCTATGAAGACGCCATTGATGGAAGCAAGAGAATATCATGGAGGCCTAGAAGAATACTAGGGTTTGAAGGAAACCCTAGGTAATTTGGTTATTAGGGTTTGATGGATAGTATGAGGTTAGGGCTTGAGAGAAAACATGGATTATGGCAAAGATTTGAGATATGAAATCTAGAAACCTTAGCATGGTCAATGTGAAGATGCTCAAGCACTTGTGACAGATTTGATAAACTGTAGATGGGATAGTCTCTATTAGGCCTGGTTGCTGATGAAGTTGGTAAATATATTGAAGGAAATAATGTTATATGGTCAATGGATAGTCATGGCTCTTTAAGGCTAGTTCAAGAGGGAGAAGATCACCTCTCATGGATGATAAGTATTTTTCAATTTATGGTGCTCCTTTATGTCTTTACTTTTGTTTAGACTTATTGATCTGATTATTGTTTTGATTATTAATTATACTTCCTACATTTATATGTGAGTATTTGGATACCTCTAACTTCTTAATGAGATGTGATAAGCATATCATTCTTGAGTATCATCTGAGATTCAGGAAAATATGTCTAGTGAAGGAAGAGAAGAAATACAGTTTTCCATGACAAAGAAGTTGAGAAAGTGCCAACACTTCCAATGTCAAATACGAAGGTGCACAAGTATTTGAAAACTTAAAGGTGTGTATGGTGTATTGTTTCAATGTTATGTCTCAACTGCAATATTGGATGGCAAGGTAAGCCGTAAGATATGATGATTATATCACCTTCACAAATGGCTCATACATACATATGAAAGTGATTTGGATTCATGGTTATTATGATGAAATGGTGCACTTAGTATTGAATAAGTATCTTACTTCTTAGACATGATGAATTTATTGATTCTATGAAGCTACTTAGAAACATTGATTTTTGATATATTGATATACCTAATGTTTGGCTAACATATACTATTTTGGATATCTTGATCTCATAAAGAATTCTTGCACATTGATCCTTATATATGGTAGATTAACACTATTGATAATACTTGTGATAAGTATGATAAGCATGATGAGATCTTTTGTTGACCATGGTTAAGTTTTGATGAGCTTAGTAATTATGACATATGGTAAAATTGAATGACCTGACTTGATGAAAGTACTATTGTGTTCATGATCCTTGAAGGATGATGTTACACATGTCTACTACCCTAATCACAAGACACTAATTTTTGATGAAAGTTTGATGCCATGTTCATATATGATGATGAATTAGTTGATGCTGACATGTTATGACCATGATGGATATATGTTTTAGAACTTGATATAGTTCAATTCCATGATCTAACAGTTTTGTTTATACATGATAGGCAGATTGATGACGTTAATAATAATGGATGAAGGGGATGTTCATTCAGAGGGAGAATCTCTCCATAAGATCCCTTCACCTATTGTCATTTGCATTATATGTATAAAAGATTATTTATCGTTGAAGTAAGATTTATGGACATGAATAGACAAACATATGATATTGTTCGTCTGCAACAAAGTTCTGATCTAAAAAGAAATATTTTTCCTTACTTTAAGCTTCATTTGCACTAAAGCAAGCCTAAGGGTACGATTGTAGCCTCTCAACCACACAGAAAGAGGCATATGCGTGCTTATGCATGTAGGACACAAAAGTGAAGCTTTGTGCATGAAATCAGAAGTTCACTTGAAAGATGACAATCCTACAAAGATGGAGTTGTCAACTAAAAGTTATAAGAGTAGGGAAGTTGGAATATTTGACTTACTATAGAGAATGTGAATGTGTTGACTAAACTTGCGTTTGTAGGGGATTGTTGTGGCCAGCAACAACCCCCCTTCTTATTTAGTGTTATACCTAATACTAAATAAGTGGGGACCCTTAGTTAAAAATTTAAAAATATCAAAGTAGTGCTTAAATTTCCTTTTTCGAATAAGCTTACCATCATAAGATTAGGAATCCCCCCTTTGGAAAATCTAAAAAATCTAAGTTTTATGATAAGGTAAGACAAAATCTGTCCTTAGGAATATCGCATCGCAAAAAGATGACAAAAAACCGCCTTACAAGCTGAATTCCAATATTGCAAAATTGCGATATGCGATAATAAAATATCGCATCGCATACATCACAAATTACATTGAAACACTTTAATATTGTGGTAATTCGGTTGTTATATGTTGATATTAAAATTTCAGATGAAGATAATTGCATCAGTCTATTGTGTTCTCTACCAGATTCGTGGGATAGTTTGGTTGTTGCAATAGGTAACAATACAACTACCTTTAAGTTTGATGAAATAGTTTCATAAAACAGGTTAACAAAGATTATCATATATAACATTTCTGCGATCTGCGATACTACGATATTGCGATTTCGCGATACAACGACAATGCGATAATACAATGTCACGAGTGACCAATTTTGCGATGTTACGATTCTGCGACATTTTCATTTTGAAATATTGCGAAGCAAATCGCAAAATCGCTTCATCGCAGATCTTTCGGGTGCGTTATTCAGGAAAAGTATTTTCCATAAGCTAACACCTAGTTATGCGCTTTAATGCTAATAGATGAGGTAGTTGCCAGTTATTAATGGAATATGGGTTCGTGCTTATCGACAAATCATCTCACGTAAGGTGGTATATTTGATGTGTCTTCGGCATTTAAAACTTTCCCATCACCCTTCCTTGTCATAATTTTCACTTCACTTGTGAATTGCAGGAACGGAGAACAGAGGATGATACAAAGCAATACGCAGGTTAAAATGGGAAAGAAAAGCAAAGCCCCGAGCTCTGAAGTAAAAGAAATGGCACCTTTGTATACAGACACGGCCTGTAACAGAGATGCGGGAATTGCTACGTGGGAAGGCATGTATAATTTGCTTGAAGAGGAGAATCCCAGAGTAATGGTAGTTGCTACTACCGCGGGCTCAAACAGTTCTTCTGAGGCATCTATCACAGAGCTAGCTTGCTCATTCTTACACCGGCTAGCAGCAAGACCCAAAATTCTTCCATACATAGACATGGTTAAGTGGATATTGGATAGTGTTGATATTAGAAATAGATAGTTTAAGACTCAGGGTCAAGAGCTTACGGAATTCTTATTTTTAAAATTTTGAACTTTATATCTGCTGAAAGGAAAATGCGCAAAAGGCGAAAAATGCATCAAGGAAATCCGGACCAAGAAACGGAGACAATTCCTGATGCGTGATTAGAACCTAGTGCTAATCACGCATTGCTGAGAAAAATTTCTCGAAAAGGCAAGCTGCTAATTGTCCAGTCACCTGCAAGCTCCGAAAATTGCATGAAAGCAACGATAGAGAAAGAATGGAAGCATAAGGCAAAAGAAAAAGCAGAAGCAATCCAAGGGTTAACCAAGTTGAACTGGGATTATTACTGGGCATACTTGGTAAAGCCACATAGCCAGTGGATGACTCTTAAGTGTATCATCAATTCGGCCGAAAAGATGGCGCCAGCTCTTGTTGATTCTGTTTTCTCAGCTCAGCTAAAATCGGAAGTCGGCCACCTGACTCTTCTCAAACAGATGCTGCATGCGTGCGATTTCAAGGACCAAATACAAAAGTAGTTTTAATTTTAGATTCAATTTTAGTTTTAATTTTGTTTTATTTTCCTGAAATGAAGATGGCCATTTAAACCACATCCTACATTTTGTAATAATTTATTTTTAGATTTAGTTAGTAGTATTTAAACCCTTCTCATGCATTTAGAGATGGGTCTTGAAATTTATCAAAAAATTATCCCCATAACATGCACTTCTGTACCCTTTGAGGAGGTTTTGATGAATGAATGAAATAGGATTTATTGATGTTTGCATTTGATATCTGCTACTAATGTTGCACTTTTGTACTCTTAGTGGATATTTGATCAAGAAGAGATAAATCGTTATCGCTTGAAGCTCATGAGTAGGACTAGTTATAAATGGTATTTCTATCTCTTAACTATTTCTGCCTTGTGTTAGAGTGATTTTCATGTTCAGTTATTTATATATTGATGTATGAATGCCTGAGTTAACATTTGGCACTTTTGTATGGTGATAACTATTTATTTATTCTTGATGTATGAGTGGCTTACTATGCGATATGTTTTTCACAACTGTTTCATCTAACTTTTTATACAAAGTGGTTCATCCTTATTGAATTCTTTTCTCATAACAGTTGAATGATGTTTATTACCAGTTGTTATTTGAAATCATTTTAGATCGCATAAAAGAAAGATTACACCCCGGGTTAGTGTAGATTTAGATATTTCTGCTTATTAGAATATATATCCTTATCATTAGATTAAAATTAGAGTAGAAGTATTCCATGTAGAAACTGTTGGAAACAGAAATATCAGTCCAACACACACACACATCTAAATTGGGAAACTGGTCCCATATCCCCAGTCGGACCCGCTATACCAAACGAAAAAGGAGCTGCCAACCAAGGTCCGGACCGGGCGGGTATCCTCCTTGTTGTAGACCCGATTTTCGGGGCTTCAACTTATTTGGCGCTAGAAGGAGGGGCTCAAACTGTGAATGGCAAGAAAATCTAAATCTAAATACCATTCTGAGAGTAAATCGCCCTCACCATCTCCTCTGACTTCTCCATTGCATTTAGAATATGTAAATCCAGAGTTAGAAGTCACTGGAGCAACAACCGCTGCTACAAACCCTGACATTTCAGAAACATCTACTATTGAACCTCCTGAAGTTGAATCTGTGATTCATAAACTTCAGCGATTTTCTATATCTCCTCAAAAATCTGATAAATCTCAAGGCAACATGACTTTGCAATATAACCCAGCTCATCCTCTTACTAGGTTAAAGCGCGAAAAGTTTGGTGTGCAGCCAACCGAATTACCTCTACCCACTAGGAAGAGAGCAAGGAAGTCTCTTAAAGGATCTGATACCGAGACTCTTTCATCATCATCATCCATCTCAACCTCTTCACCGTGAAGTCAACCATCCACTCCTCCACTTTAGATCATTGTCCATCAGCCTACTGGAACTTCCCCAACTCCT
This sequence comes from Pinus tabuliformis, assembly GCA_031772625.1. NCBI lineage: Eukaryota > Viridiplantae > Streptophyta > Pinopsida > Pinales > Pinaceae > Pinus > Pinus tabuliformis. The sequence goes on along the minus strand of CM062816.1, from coordinate 1,104,246,698 downwards.
TCTCAACCATCTGGAGTCGTAATATCCCCATCTTCTCAACCGCAGGGATCATTTTCTGCACTTTCCTTTGTTAGTAGTTCAGCGATGGCCCAATCTCCATGGAATAACTAGGGGCAATCTTAACACCCTTGAGTCAATTACTGGATCATCCTGAAAAATGGCTGCCTAAGTTTAATCTTGAGGCAGGCATGCTAGCTGAAGAACATATAAATAACTTTATTCTATCCATAAACCTCAATAGAGTTGTTAATGAAGATGCGGTTGTTCGATTTTTTCCTTATACTTTGCAAGGAACAGCCGGATCATGGTATTTCTCATTACCGTCTGGATCTATTACTAGTTGGAACATCTTCCAAGAACAATTTCCGACCAATTTTGGTGATGACAGGTCTATAGTGACACTGATCAATGACTTGTCTAACCTTAGGGCCGAGTCAAGAGAACCCATCAAAGATTTCAATTTACGTTTCAATAAAATCTTAAATAAAATTCCTACTTCTTCTCAGCCTAGTGAAGAAGTGCGAAGTGAATGGTACATTACTGCTTTACCATCAAACTTAGCAATCTTTGTTGATAGGGCTAACAAAACAACCTTAGTTGAAAATATGAAAGAAGCAATAGCAGTAGAGAAACGTATTATGGCCCTAGAAAAGAAAAATGCAATAGAGGGACGAAAATCTAAGAAGGTCTCTTTCAAAGAAGATTCCAAGAAAAAACAACCGAAAGATCCATTCGATTTAGAAGGATTACAAAACGTTTTGAAGACCATGTCTAACGAAATGGTCGACATTAAGAAACAAGTAGTAGAAACTTCTTCTAAAAAGCCATACAGGCCTTTTAAAAGAAATCCTTCAACTGATTCCAAACCCCCTAATGCTATTTCAAATGTTGAGTCAGAAGAAGAAGAAGAGGAAAACGATACTGAAGAACATACTGATGAAGAAGAAGTTGTAGAGTTACAAGGTATGTGGGATTTCATCCTCCCAAATGAAGAGGATCAAGAGGCATTCCCAGTTAGTACTCGCATCAGAAATCAACTTGATCCTCCTCAGCCTACACCTAAGCTAAAGAGCGCAATCTCGATGACCAAGGATAAAGTCGCAGCCAAGAAAACATCACCTAAAGCGACTCAAACCAGCCCAGTCCAAACAGACACATCAACTCCATCTAAAACGCTAATCGTTTCGGATGAAATGAAGTATAATATCATAGAAGACATGAAAAATACTAGGGCCAATATTACTCTTTTTGAATTGAGCAAGTTAAAACACCAGCAAAAAGTACTTTTGAAAGAATTACATGCTGTATCAGTTGCACCTTTACCAACTGCTGTAATCTCTCAAGCTTCCCATGATATGGGAAGACCTCCAAATAATACGATGAATAAAGTTGACTCAAATGATATCGGATTAATTGGAGGAAGATCGAGATCACATACTTTCCCATTTCTCCTTATGAATTTTTCAATAAAAATGTGCATAATTGCTTAGTGGATTCTGGAGCTTCATCAAATATTTTACCAAGATCAATTTGTGCAAAATTGAACGTTCAACTACAGAAATCTGCTGTGCGCATAGTTCAGCTTGATCGATCGCAAGTCAAAGTGATTGGCGAATTAAATCAGGTTACCCTAAGGCTGTCATCCAACCCAAAGGTATGTCAAGTTATTGACATTTTAGTTGTTGATATTCCTGAATTTTATGGCTTAATCCTTAGCAGAGATTGGTTAGAAAAACTTCATGGATACTTTGCAACTGACTGGTCTCACATGTGGCTTCCTTACAATGGTAAACCCAACCAAATAAAAGTTGAACACGAGTGACATTAGAAATACATAGTAACAGAACTGGAGGGAGAAAATGAACCAGTACCATATAATTCTAACATCATAGGCAACTATTTAGTAGATTCTTTCCTAGGAAATTTTAATGCTCACACTTCACCTTACTTAGAACATTCTGTCTTATCTCAGGTATAAATTTTTTCTCAAACAGATAGTTCTAAATGCATTAATTTTATAGATAGTCCTGTAAATAAATCTTTATTTTGGAAACTATTTTTTGATGGTTCTAAGTCTAGCGAAGGAGCAGGAGTAGGATGCGTATTAGTAATCCCAGAGGGAGATAAAACCATGCTAACTTGCAGACTCGAATTTGAGTGTACCAACAATACCGCAGAATATGAGGCTCTAGTCTAAGGGTTATACAAAGCAATTGGACTAGACGTCAAGTACCTGCAAGTTTTCGGAGAATTTGAAATTATAATCGGACAGGTACATAATACTATACACTGTTTATCAGGTCATTTAAAGCATTACCAATCTTTAGTTCAAGATCTGACTGAAAATTTTATAGCGTTTAATATTTCATCAATTCCCAGACTCCAGAATGCTAGCGCAGACCTCTTAGCCAACGTAGCTTCCAAGCTCATTCCTTCAGAAGATTTCAGCCCTGACCGATTTTCAAATGAGTTAATTTTTAGACAATCAATTCCTGATAACATTACCAATTGGAGGATTTTCAACAACGATCCTGATATTGTGAGTTTCCTCACATCTAAAGGATCCTACACCAATCAATAATTGACGAAGACCAACATGATCAACAATTGCAATAGGATAGTACTAACAATGCTATACCTAAATCAATAGTCAAATTAGAAGACCTTTATGATTTAAAAGATCGATTCAAAAGATCTACCAATTCAAAACTCCAAAGTTCAACTTTGAATTATGAATTAGTAAATCTAGGAACTGATGCCAAACCGCAGAATATCAACCTAGGCCTTGGCCTAGCCCCTGAGGAGAAATTAGCATATATCCATCTCTTGAAACAATACAAAAGTGTCTTTGATTGGAATTACGATGAACTCAAAACATATGACACCTCCATCATCCAACATACTATCCCAATGATCGATAATGAAAAACTTGTCCAACAAAAGCTGAGAAAGATCCATCCAAATTTAGAAAATCAGATCAAAAGTGAACTCAATAAGTTATTGAAAGCCAAAATAATCTTTCCCATTAGGCATTCTAAATGGGTCTCCAATATGGTACCTGTTAGAAAGAAAAACAGAGATATTAGAATTTGCATTGACTTCCGAAACCTTAACAAGGCCTGCTAAAAGGATAATTTTCCTTTACCTCCCATGGAACAAACATTGTAGGTAGTTGCGGGCTCAGAATTAACGTCATTCTTGGATGGATTCTTAGGATACAACCAAGTGTTGGTATATCCCGACGATCAACTAAAAACAACATTCATAACTAAATGGGGCACATACGCATATCAAAATATGCCATTTGGTTTGATTAACACGGGTGCCACATTTCAGAGAGCCATGGACATTGCATTCAAAGGCTTAGTTAATAAGTCAGTGGTAATATATTTGGATGATATAACTGTTTATTCCAAGAAATGAAACAACCATCTCAGAGATTTAAAACAAATCTTCCAACGTTGTTTAAGGTATGGGATTTCACTTAATCGGAAAAAATCTTTTTTCACATTAAGTGAAGGAAAACTTTTAGGGTTCATAGTGTCAAAAACTGGAATTCACATCGATCCTGACAGAATCAGGGAAATTTCCGCAGTACCCCTACCTCACAACAGGAAAGCCATGCAATCATTCCTTGGCCAGATTAACTTTGTAAAGATATTTGTGCCAGATTTTTCAAGAATCGTATCTCCTTTACAAGCCATGATTAAAAAGAATGTAAACTTTAAATGGGGCCAAGATGAACATGAGGCATTCAATCTGATCAAACAAGCAATTATCAATGCTCCATCTTTAGCAACTGCAAATTTTTCTGATCCTTTTATCTTATATACATTTGCCTCAGATAGATCATATGATGCGATACTCACTCAAGCAAATCAAGAAAAGGCGGAAGCCCCAATTTCTTTTTTCAGTTCCAATTTACAAGGTGCTGAATTAAATTATTCAGATGTGGAGAAACAAGCTTATGCTGTTTTTAAAGAAATTAAATATTTCAGACCTTTTTTACTCAAAACACATACCAAGATCATAGTACTGTTTCCAGTGGTAAGAAATCTTCTAGTACAAAAGGATGTGGGTGAGAAAAGGGCCAATTGGGTTACTGCCTTACAAGAATACGACGTAGAAATCAAACCAACAAATATTGTAAAAGGTCAAGGCTTTTGCAAAATGCTGGCAGGAGCATCACTAATGCCCAAAAATCGATCTGAAGAGGTACAAGTGTAAGAGGTAAGCCTAAACGATGTTGAGTCATTATACGCTGATATTGTTTATTATCTAAAGAATGGATATGCTCCTCCAAACCTCGATCATACCAAGAAAAGAGCCCTGAGGTTAAAATCCAAACAATATCAACTTGTGAATGATGTTCTTTTTAGAATAAATTATGATTCTGTTCTTCTTAGAGTCTTGAGAAAGCTGAAGCTGAAAAAGTCTTGCAGGAACTCCATGGCGGGCCAGTGGGCGGACACTATGCTGGAGATGCAACTGCTCACAAAATTTTATGCGCAGGCTATTACTGGCCCACATTATTCAAAGATGCACACAACTACGTAAGAAAATGCCAAGTCTGTCAAACCGCTGCTGGGAGACAAAAGAAACCATCATTGCCACTGCAACCAGTTACCATTGAGCAACCTTTTGATCAGTGGGGATTGGACATAATAGGTGAGATCGTTCCTCACTCTTCTAAACATCATAGATATATCCTTACAACGACAGATTACTTTACTAAATGGGTAGAAGCAGTTCCACTCAAGACGGCTAATGCTGAAAACATCATTGAATTCATAGATTAGTTCATAATCACCAGGTTTGGATTGCCTTCCGCTTTAATGTTTGATAATGCATCATATTTTTATGGTAATGCAATGATTGAATTTTCACTCAAAATGGGTTTCAAGCTTAAATACTCAGCCAATTATTATACACAAGGGAATGGGTTAACTGAATCCACAAATAAGAACTTAATTAGAATCATTAAGCGAACCATAGACCAAAATCATAAAAATTGGCATAAGTCTTTAATATATGCTTTATGGGAAGGTCGAATAACTTAGAAAGCCTCTATCGACACTTCTACCTTTAATTTAGTTTATGGGAAAGAAGTAGTTCTTCCAACACATCTGGCAATTCCATCTTTAGCCTTGGTTCAATATATTGATGAAGCACCAACTTCTTCTCTACAACTTAGGTAGCTGGAATTAATTAAACTAGAAGAACAATGAGAATGGGCTAAGATTACTCACGCTCATCATCAAGCATTGGTGAAAGCCTCTTTTGATTCCAGTATGATATCCAAAAAGATTTTTAGATTGGAGATCTAGTTTTAAAATGGGACAAGGCTCACGAGGAAAAGGGAAAACATACAAAATTTCAAAGAATGTGGCTTGGTCCTTTTCAGATCATAGAAGTCATAGGTCCGTCTACCTTCATGTTACAAGATTTAACAGGGAGAAGAGATTCTTTACCTGTTAATGGTCAGATTCTTAAAAAATATTTTCCATAGAAGATCACTCTTCTATTTTTGTAGAGTAAGTGTTTTTCTTTTCATAATAAAACCGGTTGTGAATGGTTACATTTGAGATTCACGAAAAAGACACAAACTCTCTTCTAGATTTATTTATTTTATTTTATTTATTTTTATTTTTTTATTTTATTTTATTTTATTTTTTTTTTTTTTTTTTTTTTTTTTTTCGCTTGTATAAATAGAATTCTTTCTGAAAAATTAATCATTACTATTGAAAGATACAGTTAAAGACTATACGCCTAGAAATGATATTAGTTTCAACTTTGTAAATTTTGATGAAAAGCCACCTTTAGTTAGAAATTGTTTTATTTAAGTCAATGAAAGGTATCAATAACAAAATGAAGATTCTCTGTAGAAAGGCTCTTTCCAAAAACTCTATCATTGTCGTCCAGAGCTGTCTTAAGGAAACAATGACTTCCTCCCACCTAGGAAACTACAATATTCAGAGAATGAACCAAAGATACACTTTAAACTTAAAGAGTAAGAGGTCTCATCACGAGTCAACTTATCATGATCATAGATGTATAGCTTGCTGACTTTGCCAATACTGCATACCACAACAGGGCAATGACTCAAGATTGTTAAAATCGAAAGACAAGGGGTCTCATCATGAGCCAGCTTGTTCAGCAAAGTTATAAATCAATGAATGACTGTGTCATGAATTGACTACCAAACCAATACATTTCTCTTTAAGAATAAAAAGAAAATGAAAGCAAAAAGTGTGGAAATGGATTTTTCTTTGAAAAGTTGTAAATTTCTCTAAGTAGGATACATGATCATTGCTGGATAATAGGTAACCCTGTCGAAGCTATAAACGCTTGCTGGCAGCAGAGGCTCTACCTACGACAAATGAGCATATTTAAAACTGATTTACAGAGAAGACTTTTTTTTTATCTTTATAAACCAAGTAATGACTGATGTAGATACAAGGACTGGCTTGAGGAAGTAAATAATCAAAGTTGGGAAAAAGAAGAAACAAAATATCATTGATAGGCAAAAGCATAATGTACTTAGTCTTTCTATAGTAAAGTTTAATTTTCTGGAAAATTTTCTGTTTTGGAAGTTTTGAAAATTCAAAAGAGCAACGGAGATAACTGGTTCTTCCAAGTGAATCGCCAATTGTTGTGGCCAGCAACAGCCCCCCTTCTTATTTAGTGTTATACCTAATACTAAATAAGTGGGGACCCTTAGTTAAAAATTAAAAAAATCAAAGTAGTGCTTAAATTTCCTTTTTCGAATAAGCTTACCATCATAAGCTTAGGAAGCCCCCCTTTGGAAAATCTAAAAAAACAAATTTTTATGATAAGGTAAGACAAAATCTGTCCTTAGGAATATCGCATCGCAAAAAGATGACAAAAAACCGCCTTACAAGTCGAATTCCAATATTGCAAAATGCGATATGCGAGAACAAAATATCGAATCACATACAACACAAATTACATTGAAACACTTTAATTGCCGATATGCGATGACGCTGATCGCAAATCGCATTTCGCAGAAAACAGGTTAACAAAGATTATCATATATAGCGTTTCTGCGATCTGCGAAACTGCGATATTGCGATTTCGCGATACAACGACAATGCGACTTCACAAGCGACCAATTTTGCGATGTTACGATTCTGCGACATTTTCATTTCGCGATATTGTGATCTGCGATATTGCGAAGCAAATTGCAAAATCGCTTCATCGTAGATCTTTCGGGCGTGTTATTCAAGAAAAGTATTTTCCATAAGCTGACACCTGGTTATGCGCTTTAATGCTAATAAATGAGGTAGTTTCCAGTTATTAATGGAATATGGGTTCGTGCTTATCGAAAAATAATCTCACATAAGGTGGTATATTTGATGTGTCTTCGGCATTTAAAACTTTCCCATCACCCTTCCTTGTCATAATTTTCACTTCACTTGTGAATTGCAGGAACGGAGAATAGAGGACGATACAAAGCAATACGCAGGTTAAAATGGGAAAGAAAAGCAAAGCCCCAAGCTCTGAAGAAAAAGAAATGGCACCTTTGTATACAGACATGGCCTGTGACAGAGACGTGGGAAATGCTACCTGGGAAGGCATGTATAATTTGCTTGAAGAGGAGAATCCCAGAGTAATGGAAGTTGCTGCTACTGTAGGCTCAAACAGTTCTTCTGAGGCATCTATCATAGAGCTAGCTTGCTCATTCTTGCACTGGATAGCAGCAAGACCCAAAATTCTTCCATACACAGACATGGTTAAGTGGATACTGGACAACGTTGATATCAGAAATAGACAGTTTAAGACTTAGGGTCAAGAGCTTACGAAATTCTTATTTTTACAAATTTTGAACTTTATATCTGCTGAAAGGAAAAGGTGCAAAAGGCGAAAAACGCATCAAGGAAATCCGGACCAAGAAACAGAGACAGTTTCCAATGCGCATCACTGAGAAAAATTTCTCAAAAAGGCAAGCTGCTAATTTCACAGTCACCTGCAAGCTCCAAAAATTGCATGAAAGCAACAATAGAGAAAGAATGGAAGCAGAAGGCAAAAGAAAAGGCAGAAGTAATCCAAGGGTTAACCATGTTGAACTGGGATTATTACTGGGCATACTTGGTAAAGCCACATAGCCAGTGGATGACTCTTAAGTGTATCATCAATTTGGCTGAAAAGATGGTGCCACCTCTTGTCGATTCTGTTTTCTCAGCTCAGCTAAAATCGGAAGTCGGCCATGCATGCGTGTGATTTCAAGGACCAAAGACAGAAGTAGTTTTAATTTTAGATTCAATTTTAGTTTTAATTTTGTTTTATTTTCCTGAAATGAGGACGGTCATTTAAACCGCATCCTACATTTTTGTAATAATTTATTTTTAGATTTAGTTAGTAGTATTTAAACCCTTCTCATGCATTTAGAGAAGGGTCCTAAAATTTATCAAAAACTTATCCCCAAAACATGCACTTCTGTACCCTCTGAGGAGGTTTTGATGAATGAATAGAAGAGGATTTATTGATGTTTTCATTTGATATCTGCTACTGATGTTGCACTTTTGTACTCTTACTGGATATTTGATCAAGAAAAGATAAATCGTTATCGCTTGAAGCTCATGAGTAGGATTAGTTATAAATGGTATTTCTATCTCTTAACTATTTCTGCCTTGTGTTAGAGTGATTTTCATGTTCAGTTATTTATATATTGATGTATGAATGCCTGAGTTATCATTTGTCACTTTTGTACAATGATAGCTATTTATTTATGCTTGATGTATGCGTAGCTTACTATGCGATATGTTTTTCACAACTGTTTCCTCTAACTTTTTATACGAAGTGGTTCATCCTTATTGAATTATTTTCTCATAACAGTTGAATGATCTTTATTACTAGTTATTATTTGAAATCATTTTAGATTTCATAAAAGAAAGATTACACCCCGGGTTAGTGTAGATTTGGATATTTCTGCTTATTAGAATATAATTTCCTTATCATTAGATTAGAAATAGAGTAGATGTATTCCATTTAGAAACTATTAGAAACAGAAATATCAGTCCAACACACACACACACACCTAAATTGGGAAACTGGTCCCATTTCCCCAGTTGGACCAGCTATACCAAATGGAAAAGGAGCTGCCAACCAAGGTCTGGACCGGGCGGGTATCCCCCTTGTTGTAGACCCGATTTTTGGGGCTTCAACAGGGAACAAAATATGTGCATCAACATGTCATTATTGAGGCTTGTGTATGACAATATTTGATAATAGTTGTAAGGGTTTTGACAAGATTTGGCTGATTGATATAGATGAATAATGTATGGAGTTTTAACATGATGCTTGATAATGATTTAGAATTTTGACTTTATGTTGAGATATGTTTTGGGCTATAGATCTCACTATGTTAGAAAATTTGGGTTTTGACCTGATGAATAATGATTTGATTTGATGATTGATGATTTGCCTTGATAACAATGAAATATGGTCATAGTGACTTTCAGTGACTTATATTGGTATTCAATAGATTTTCCTGTGTTGGAATCATTAGCTTTGACACAATGGTTGTGTTGTAGCTCCTAGAGACAACCCTCGGGTTGAGGGAAGGGTGTCAATGCCTAAGACATCTTAAAATCTCTTGAGAGATTACTCGATGCAACTCAAGAGATGAATAAAAGTGATTTAGGTGGTTGGTCCAATTCCCTTTCACAGAGACATTTTGAATATACACATGAACTATGTATCATTCCAAAGAATAAATGCTTTAGGACTGGTGGCCGACACACAGAGAATGCAACTTAAACTTTTTCATTGCAGTAAAGATGGGAAGAGGGAAAGTGAGGAAGGGATTTAGTGTAGAGCGCTGGATAAACACAAAATACTAAGCAACAATTCCCAACAAAATTATGAAAGAATAAGAAGATGAAAGTGCATAAATTGTGGATCACATTTTAAGGTTTCTAGCTTGATATTTCATGGGTATGTTCTGTTACAACATAACATAGTAAATATCTGATTTCATAGGTATTGTATGCTACAAAATAAGATAGTAAATTTGTAATCTCACAGGTACTATTTTCTACCATTTAACATAAGCAAATCCATGATTTGTAAGTGAATCCAACAACTTCTATTTACACAATTTCAGAGGAAGAGAAACATATAAATGACATATAGAGGAGAACACATACTACATACCCCAAATGCTTGGAATCACCCTAACTTCATTAATATTCTAGAATGGATTACATACCATAGGCCCAAATAGGCGAAAATGTGAAAAAACAAAGCAGACTCATGGAACAAGAAATTTGGACCAAAATTCAAACCACCTTCTCTGTAAACATAACTCAGAACATCTATAGAGACAGAATTCAGACCCCCAGAATAAAGAATTCAGGAACCTATAAAATGAGTTTCTTCCCCCTATTTATAAGGTGATGGGAATATTGAAACAACAGTTACAAAATATCTCAGCGATGCTCCAACAGTCTGATTGACTAACTGTCTCAGCAAGTGGAGATTCTGCTGCCCAAATAATTACAACATACTTGATTCCTTCTTTAAAATGCAGAAATTACAAAAAAAACATATATGGGACAATTGAATGATGGCCACAGAAAAATATCTCCATGCCAGTTCTCGTGATCTTATCTGATTAGGCCACGTCTCTTCCATGGTGTTCGTCTACATTTATCAACCAATATGCCTATCTCTTCTCCCTTCAATTGCTTGAATTCCCTAGTTTCTAGATCTGGGAGCGATCAACTATGGTGGCAATAATGGTGCTTAGTAACAAATATTCTGACTCAGCCATATTCATACACTCTAAGTTATACCAGTGGAACCCAATATATCTCATAACTCTTATAAACGATGCTTACGAAAACACAAAAATCTGATCACCCTAGGCTTCTCTTTCTTAATCTCCTTTATCACTTCTCAACCATGGGACCATTGCCTATGAAAAAAGGATTAAGGAATAGGTGCTACGATATCAGAGGCTTCTATCCTCGTAACTTTATTTGAAATAAAATTATGAAATCATAAAGTTCTAATGTCATCTAGATTCTTTTCCATTGCCCCTCTTCATGTTTATCCCATGGGATTGGACGCCATGACCTTAGGCTCATCGCTTGGGTGCTAAAGTATTTGGGCTCCTATCGGGGGCATATCTCCCTTTGTAATTTATGCTTCACCTTTGGTTCCTTGGATGACCATGACCAACTACCACATGATTTCAGAGCCCCTTCACCATCAGAAGTTTTCAAATTGGAATTAACATTTGGGTTACGAAAACTCCCACTTTTGATGGGCTCACAACTCTCAGTGCTCAGCCCCATCTCTACGCCCTTGGTTCTTTTAGGTCTTTGTGACCAAATTCCACATGATTTCAGAGCTCCTTCCATTGAATGTTTTCCCAATAAGAATTAAATTAAAGTTTCGATGGCCCTTCCCTCCGAAATGCTTTATAATGCTTGGGTGCTTGGCCTTGGTCCAAGCCCTTGGTTCTACTGAGTCTTTGTGACCAAGTGCCAGCATACATCGAAGCCCCTCTTCATCAAAATATTTTCAAAAAGGAATTAAAAGAGTTCCAATGCCAACATCCTTCAAAATTCCATCTTTGCACTTAAGTGCTCCGACCAACCCTGTGTCCCTTGTCCCTTTGATTTTCCATGACTGAGTGCTAGTAAATATCGAAGCCCCTCTCATTGAAAGTTTTCAAAAAAGTAATTAATCTTGGAGTTATGATGACTCCCACTTCCGATGAGCTCATAGCTCTCAATGCTCGGCCCCTATCTCTACACCCTTGGTTCTTTTGAGTTTTCGTGACCAAGTGTCAACATATATCGAAGCTCCTCTCATCGGAATATTTTTCAAATGAAAATTAAAACAGGGTTACGATGACCTCTTCCTCCCAAATGCAGACCTCCAAAGTGATGTCATGATGACGTCCTCATCTCCATGTGGTGCCTCCTAGGTAGTGACACGTGTCACCCATATTTATCCCTTTGGGCCCTCCAAAATGCTGAAACCGCCTGCCATGTGTCCTTATCCCACCATGTCATGCTGACGTAATATGCCCTGTCAGCTTCTCAGAACCAACTATCCATTGCTAGGTGTATTCTTAAGAGGAGAGAGAAAATGCCCATGGGGTCTTTGGATTTTCAAAGTTCTCCTTTGTATTTCCCTTTCCTCCAAGATTTTGACGCTTTCCAAAGATGAATTTTCTAAGGAGTTCTGAAACCCTGATGATCCGATGGAGTATGCTTTGAGGTCCTATCTTGTTCTGCACCCCTTGGTCCTTTGGAACATTTTACGACTGAGTGCCAGCCCAAATTAGAGTCCCTCTTCATTGGAGGTTTTTAAAAAAGGAATTAAAATTAAGTTCTGATGGTGACCATACTCTGAAATTCTAACCTCGGATATGCCTTCATGCCAACCTTCCTGATATCGGCCTCCAATGTGATTAGGTCCCAAATTTTAGCTCTCCTCTTTAGATTTCGTCCTCTGAAATTTCAGCCTCCCTTTGGATTTCGATTTCGAGACTTAGGCTTTAGACTTTGTCTTCCTCCTCGTGATTTAAGACTCTGATATTTGCTCTCCTCTTTGGCCTTTTTGCAATGTGACTCCACTTTTTTGCCACTATTTGACATCATTTGACACACTTGCACAAAATATGTGATAGGTGACAACGTTGGCTCCAACTGGGGACAGTGCCTTGCTGGCAAGGTGCTGAGAACCTACAGACTAGTAGCCTTCTATCCATTGGGCATGGAGTCATTTTATTCAATTATATGAAAAGAAAAAATAGAAACATTAAAAACTTAAAGCATTACTGGTATATACAATGGCTCATTGGTATGTACAGTGGGTGAAAATGGACCTCTTTAGTGCTGGAAGTACAACTTGAGAAACTGCCCATTCACAAGCATCTCAAGCATTTCACCATCCAAGTTTTTCAGCAAGAAAGTATTGTTCCCCTTTGCCTTAGCAATATTGAAAGGCCCAAACCATAAGGGATCAAATTTTCCATGTTTTCCTTTATCTTCTCATCTGACATCCCACCTAAGTACCAAATCCCCTGACTTTAAGATTATGCCTTTTTCCTTTCTATCAAACAAAGCCTTTGTCTTTTCCTGATACTGAATCAGATTTTGTGTCACCTCCCCCCTGGTTTCTTGAAGTTATACCAGCTGATTGATCCTCCTGGTTAGATAATTTGGCTCTTCATCCACATCCTATATAATTTTGGCTACTGGAATTGTTAGTTGTATGGGGAAAATTGCAGATTTCCCACACACTAATTCAAAAGGAGATTTCCCAGTTGACCTCTTGGTAATAACTCTACTTTCCCATAAAGAAAACTTCAATTATGAATCCTAGTTTTTCTGATATTGTCTTATTAAGAATCCTTACCAAGGTTTTATTTGACGATTCATAAAATCCATTTCCCTATGTATAGTAGCTAGTGGACTGACCTACAATGATGCTATACTTCTAGCAGAAGCTCAGAAACTTGGCAGATTTAAAAAATTGAGCATTATTAGTGATAATCTTTCCTTGGGATACCGAACCTGGCAAGAACATTATCCTCCATGAATTTGATAACCATGACATCAGTTACATTCCTAGCTGGGATTGCTTCCACCCACTTAGTGAAGTAATCAATGGCCATAAGAATCCACTTGTGCTGACCACTAGAGGGTGGGTGTATTTCCCGAATGAAGTCTAAACCCCACTATCTAAAAGGTTCTTCAGCAAAAACCTGGATAAAAGGAAAAGGTGATAATTTCTGCCTTTCAGCAAACATTTGGCACTTCTCACAGGCCTAAACATATGCATGCACCTCACCAAACAACTTGGGCCAATATAAACCCGCTTTCATAATTTTATGGGTTGTAGCTCTCTAACTATAATCCCCACCTACACACAATTATGGAACTCATCCATCACTTTATGGATCTCTCCTTCAACCAGGCATAAAAGAAAAATCCCCACTGGTTCTTTCCAATAAAATTGGCCATTTGAAATGAAAAACTTCTGGGCTTGTAACCTCAAATCCTTGTATTTAACTTTATCAAAACTTACTGTATAACTTAGAAAAAAAAGGTAGTGGATTATGTGTTTGTACCAGTGAGACACGAGCTACTTCATTTGGATTTTCTGTGTTGAGATATTAAGCTTATTCTACTCCTCTTCTCTTCCTCTTTCTCCTTCCTCTGTCAGAAAATTTATACCCAAGGCTTGGGAGTTTGATTCGGACAAGATTTTAACTAACCCTTTCCCCTTGATCAACTTTGTGGGTTTGATCTATATGTCGTATTCTTGTATTTTAGCAATCCATTTACCTCTTTTTCCCTCACTGTCCCCTTGTACGAGAATATCTTTCATAGCTGTTGTAGGAACATAAGCTATTATGCTTGATTGCAAGACATATATTATGAAGGTCTTCAAGGCCTTGACCAAGGCATAGGCCTACTTCTCCAAAATGTTATAATTTAACTCAACATCCTGTAGCACCTGGTTGAAAAACACTATTGGTTGCTCATGTACTTCATTTTTTTTCTGCAATAAGACAACAATAACTGTATGAGGAGAAACAAAAGAGAAAATCAAAAATTATTTTAGGCAGTGAGGGATGACTAATACAGGAGCTTATTCAAAGGCCCTTTTGATTCTAGAGAATGACTCCTGATATTCTTCAGTCCACTTTATCTCCCTATCTTTCTTCAATGTCCCTGCAATTTCTTTAATTATCTTAGCATAATTGGGTATGAACCTCCTCAAAAAGTGGATTATGCCCAAGAAATTATGGATTTTATTTCTTATTTCTCAGTAGTTGGATATTTTTTATGGCTTCCACCCTCTTGGGATCTATATTAGAAGCTTTCCCTCATCAGAGCAAACCAAGACTTCTTAGGATTTAAATATAGGCCATATTTTTTGCATTTCTCAAAAGTGAGTCGTAGATGTTCGATATTCTCCTCACCTGTTTTAAAAAAAATAGTGACGTCATCTAGGTAAATTACCACAAAATTATCTTATTCTACCACAAATGTTATATCCGTTGCTCTCTGAAAAATCGCTCCTGCATTAATGAGGCCAAAGGGAATTCTAGCATACATAAATGTTCCCCAAGGCATGGTAAAAGCAATTTTATTTTGATCCTTAGGATGCAAATCTACTTGGAAAAAGCATCCATCATAGACATATGAGCATAGACTGCCACCTTTTTCAAAATGTAGTCCATTTTAGGTAGGGGTTAATTATCCTTTAGTGAGGCCTTGTTCAGATTCCTAAAGTCGATACACAACCTTATTTCCTCGTTCTTCTTCCTGATAGGAACTAGATTTTCCACCCAATTTGAATACCTCAGAGGTACGATAATTTTAGCTTGGAGCAACTTCCTCATATCTTTCTCAATTGATGGAAGTAACAATGGGTTAATCTACCTAAGCTTCTATTTGTATGGTTTCACCGCAGTATTCAAAGGAATTTTATGTTGGATGATATTAGTACCAAATGTTTTTAAATCATCATAATACCAAGAAAACACATCCATATACTACTTAAAAAGGTCCAAGTACCTTCATTTTTATTCCTTAGGAACTCCTTTGGCCAACTTAATTATCTGGGGATCTTGATCTGAACCAATATTGCAGTCTTCCACTTGTTCTTCAAATTCTTGCTCAGTTGGCTTGGAAGCCATATCATTTGAGTTGAAAAATATTTCCAAAGGAACCAAACCTCTAGGGATAGTATTACCTTTCAATTGTAAAATATTGTGCCATGTAATGTCTTACCACTTGGTCTGTTGTTCATCTATCACTTTCCCTTCCTCCTAATCAATCTTTGAGTTTGAGAATTATCGAACGACCTCCATGAAGCGTTTGATATGTTCCTCATATTCAAACACCTGCCAATACTTAACATTGTTTGGTATTGAAGGCCTGTATCTGACTTCAATTTCATATCTAAGGGCTTTTTAGGAGGCTTGAAGTTACTAGCATCTATGGCTAAGGAATCAACCATCTGATTTCCATCTCTAGGCAAAAATTGGATGTTAAAAGATAAGAAAAAGTTCTCAATCAGATCCCATACCTCATTTTGGTAGGCCTTTAGTCTTGGATGTTTGGTTTGGAATTGACTTCGGATTTGTTTCACCACCAGCTCTGAATCCCCAAACACTACCAAGCACCCAATGTTGAGATTTCTGGCAGCTTGTAGACCTAGCAGCAAAGCTTCATATTCAACAACATTATTTGTGGCTTCAAACTCCAACTTGAAAGAGAGAGGGATCAAGCTGCCTTTCAGGGGATACCAACAACACACCTACCCCATTTCCTTCCCTGGAATAAGCACCATCAAAGCATAGCTTGTCACACTCTAATGATTGTTGGTATAATCGAATAGAACATTCCACCTGTGTCTCATCCATGATTTGATCATCTTCCTCTAACAACAAACAAGAGAAATATTTCTCTTTACCATACACAGGGGCATTATTCGAACAGTCGGTTCTTGTAACTGTCTTCACAAATATCACTTCTCTATATAATCGATGCTCTTCTCCACCAAAAACAGGAATGGTAGCATATGTTAAATCCATTTTAATAGATCCTCCAATTTTTTATCCCCATGATCTGGACAAGAGAATACCAAACCTCATATGGATATCAGTCACTACAATATCAATTACAACACTCTTCACAGGGATATGAGCCAAATTGACCACCAAGTCTTTAATCAACCTTAGACATTTTACTCTCTTGGAGTCAAAAGAATACAAATCTTTATATGGTCTTGTTATTTGTAGCCCCAATTTCTCCATAATAGATAATGACATCAGATTGTGAGAAGATCTTGAGTCAAGCATGCAGTTATGTAAGAGAAGTTCATGAATGACCAAAGTGACATATAAAGGGCGAGTAGAAGGGTCTTATTCCTCAACATGAGGCCCAAATACAACCATGGGTCTTTCTTCTTAGAGGTTCATGCTATCTTGCAGAAGATCTATGGTGGATGGATACATAAACCAAGGCACTTGGGTTTTGTAATTAGCTCTTTCAACAATTCAGTTAAGGGAACATAGATTTTGACCTTCCCTAGCTCCTTTTGAAGATTAAAAACAAAAGAGCTCCTATCAGCTACAAAAACATCAACAAAATCTTTTTCTTTATCACAGATTGGTCTAGGTGGTAAAAGTGACTGCTCTGTTTTAGAGACCTCGGGCTTGTGGAAAATGGAAATTGGAGGCTCTTTCTTTTTGGGTGAGGCTTGGTCTAGAGGCTTCTTTCCTTTCTCTTCTAGTTTCAGAGGATTTGGGGGAGAGGACTCCTCATTTTGGTCCTACATTCTAGATATTTTCCTGGAAGATCTAAGATCATATTTCATGTGCAATTGTGCTTGCATGAAATCACTACTTGCATTAGTTGTCAATCTCACCATCATCTAATGTGCATCCAAATCATCCCCTTCTCCTTCATTGGCCTCTATTTCATTCTCTTCCTCTGAAAGTGAAGAAAACCGATTTTCTTTGACTTATATTGTTTCTTCAACATTTTCATCTAGATCATCTTCTAAATACAATGGAGGGTGAATGTGATCTTGTTGCTCTCTTCTCTCCCTTTGAAAAATATGAAAAGGAGGTCTCTTATACTAAGGATTGAAACTTCAGTTAGGAGGTGGTTGGCTTTGTTGAGGAGGATTTTTGTTTTCTAACTCCAGTTTCATGAGATTGTTAGCCAAGTTTCTTATCATCTTGTTCATTTGCCAAAGTTTCTCCTCTTGAGTTTCCTTTCCCTGGTTTGAGGAACTAGCTTCCTCTTTTCACCTTCTCCTATCTCTATGACTAGTTCTCCCTCTCCACTTCCCAATAGAGGTGAAATTTGCTTTAACTTCTAAAGCATCTAATTGAATCTGGTCTAAGGAGTGAGACTTCCTTTCTCTGAGAGTGAAACCAAATTCTGGTTCAAGGCCCCAACAAAAACCACTTGAGAAACAACCTCTAGAGGTTTGATTTCATAAGAGAGACTATTTTACAATTTTCTAAACATTCTTATGAATTCTGACACATATTCATTATGTTTTTTCTTCATAGCATTGAATTCAGTGAGGATATACCCATGGTCCCTTTTCTCTCCCCATTTTTGCATGAAATAATTCTCCATCTCCTCCCAGGTAGTGATTGAAGCATTTGGTAGGGTTTTAAGCCATTTCCAGGTTTCCCCGTCAAGAGTATGGACAAAAAGTCTTAACACGACATATAGGTGTTCTACATTGATATCTTCTGCAAATGCATAGAAAATTTCTACATGCCTTTGTGATGAAAAGTCATCTTCCCCGGTGAATATTAGCAAGAGCTTGAGATAGACTTGTGGCATACAATTGAATGGTTGTGGCAAGTCCAATGGGGCATATTTCTTTAAGAGAAAACCTGGGAAAACCATATTGAGCAAGGGGGGTTGTAGAATATTAATTATAGGTCTTTGCTGAGGGGGTATCTGAGTCATAGCTGACTGGATCTAGGTTGGGAAGCTATTCACACTCTGCGTGGGGCTGATTATAAGGATGTATTTAACTTCTTCAGCTTCAAGGTAGGGATGAAATGAGAAAGATGGTGAACTAACAAAAGCTTCTTCATTTTTTACTCTAGAAGGAAATGAGCCAAACAATGCACAATGTTCTTCAAAATATTCCAAGACTTTGGAGGCAGAATCAGGGTAGTTCATCACAACTTTTTGAGAGGCAGTTGGTGATATTTATGGAAAAGATATTGTGGAATCAAAATAACTGGGGTCCACTCTTTCCAAATATTTGGGATATGATTTTCTTAGGGTTGGATATGGAAGGATTTTTCTACTGCCTTGTATCAAAGTGAGTATGAGGTATCTGGAAAGCCAGGATGCTCAAAATAAGATTTAGACAGTGGAGTCACCAAGGTGAGAGATCTTCAACCCACACTTCCCTTGCTCACCTAAAAATTGTCGTACCGAGGGAAAAATGTTCTGATTTGTTCACTGGAAATGATGCCAAAAAATGTTGCAGCTCCTAGAGACAACCCTCAGGTTAAGGGAAGGTTCAGTGCTTAGGACATCTTAGTCTCTCTTGAGAGATAACTTGATGCAACTCAAGAGATGAATTCAAGTGATTTAGGTGGTTGGTCCAATTCCCTTTCATAGAGACAGATTGAATATACACATGAAATATGTATCATTCCAAAGAATAAATGCTTTATGACTGGTGGCCGATACATAAAGAATGCAACTTAAACTTTTTCTTTGTAGTAAATATGGGAAGAGGGAAAGTGAGGAGGGAATTCAGTGCAGATAGTTGGATAAACATAGAATCCTAAGAAATGAATCCCAACAGAATTATAAAAGAATAAGAAGATGAAAGTGCATAAATTATGGATCGCATTTTAAGGTTTCTAGCTCGATATTTCATGGGTATGTTCTGTTACAACATAACATAATAAATCTCTAATTTCACAAGTACTTTATGCTACAAAATAACATAGTAAATATGTAATCTCACAGGTACTCTTTGCTATCATATAACTTAAGTAAATCCATGATTTATGAGTGAATCCAACAACTTTTATTTACACAATTTCAGAGGAAGAGAAACATATATGAAATGAAATACAGAGGAGAACACATACTGCATACCCCAAATGCTTGGAATCACCCAGACTTCTTCATTAATCTTCCAAAATGAATTACATAGCACAAGCCTAAATAGGTGAAAGTGTGCAAAAACAAAGCAGGCTCATGGAACAATAAATTTGGACCAAAATTGTAACATCCTTCTCTACAAACAGAACTCAAAACCTCTGTAGAGATAGAATTAAGACCCCCAAAATACATAATTTGGAACCTTTAAAATGATTTTCTACCCCTTATTTATAAGGTGAGGGAAAGCTTGAAACAATAGTTACAAAATATTTCAGCGATGCTTCGGTTGTCTGATCGGCTAGCTATATCGACATGTGGAGGTTCTTCTGCCCAAATTATTACAAACAATTTGATTCCTTCTTTAAAATGCAGAAATTATGAAATAACAAAATATGGGACAATTGAATGATGGCCACAACAAAATATCTCCATGCCAATTCTTGTGATCGCTTTTGATCAGGCCACGCCTCTACCATGGTGTTCCTCTGTTTTGCATTTAATTATGCAAAAAGTTATTGCTCCATGATCTCATGTCCGATTGAGATCACCAGACCACAAAAGGAAAGACCAATAGAGATATAATAGTGTCCCAACCCAAATGATCAAACATGCATCAAGCAGTCGGTTCTATATACTACAAGGAAATATGTGGGTACCTGGCCTCCTCATTGGTTGGGGAAGGATTTTGGGTCTGATGTAGATTCCCATGCTCAACTCGAGCGATCTACCTTGTCCACACCTTATCTCGATCTCTACACACAAACTCAAACAAACAAAGACAACAAGTGACCTTCCTCGAAAGATCGTTAGATCAAAATATCATATAAAAAACTATAAAACATGCTAAATATAAATATATACAGGGAATACACATATGTTTCTATTAATCATATAAGTGAAAGTACATCAATGTACCTTCAACAAATAAGATCCTCTCTTCTAGCCTGTAGGATGGTCTCCACTCCAAATACAATAGATCTCTCACACTATGGTTTGGATACTTCCTCTTTACCCCCTTTCCTCTTGGTGAGATTATATAGCTTCATTCTATCCTCTAGGAGAATGTATCTAAACACCTAGGGTCTTGATAAGTTAGGAAACTTCTACAATAATGGACCGCTACCCAACTCATACACAAGTGGGTCAAGTTGATCTCCTTGGGAATGACAGACTGTAGAAACCTTTTTCACAATTATGAACTTTTTCTCAATTATCTCAATTATGAAATAATTATTATTTAATAATTATAATATTTTGGAAAATTAATTATGAGAAATAACTCAATAATGTAATTTCACCCTTTTATCATGGGATAAATCTTACATAAGTAAAAGAAAAGGTGAAGGGGATGCATTTTAGCCAAACAACTGAGGTAAGTTGAAATTGGTTTTCTCTCACTATATGGAGTGGAAAATAAGGTGATAACAGATGCCCCCTAATGCATGAGGTCAGAAGAGAAACTAATGGCTGAAATGCATTACAATAATACTCAATGCTTAAAATGGGAGGAAGGATCCAAGACTACGAAGCTCAATCAGAGGAACTCAAGTGCTGATGTCTCAACTCTGCTTATAACATCCCCAAGGTGGGCATACCTATGCTTGGCCAGAAGAAGATGCTAAACATGGCCACCATAAAATACACTGTGGATCCATGAAATTAAATGCTAGAAAATGGCCACGAAGACATATAAAGCGGTTCCATGTAACTCAACAGATATAGCATAGACATCAAAAAATATAATGTGCATCTATGTCGTAGTATACATCAATAGGACTATGGACACATGACAAAATATAAGTGTCTCAAATATCCCTCAAATTACATCAATGATACATAACTCAACCACAACTGAGAGTGATGCCATATAAGAGTGAAATTTCCCTAACCTAGGGTCTTTGACATAACCCTGATGATACGAATCTACATCATGTGAATATATGAGTTGAATTCAAATCATGGTAGAAACCACCTGATTACCAGCCAATGAATTAAACCAGTAACAAATGCGAGGGAATCCACCAATGATGAAAATGGTCCCCAAGGTACCTAGTACAATCCACTAAGTGTGAATAGATGATCTGATGTCGAACACTCGTGAACTCAATCAATAAGGAGCCAATGATGTAAACCCACTGTCTATTGCGAGGAAGCCCAACCATTGAGGTTTGCAAGCTTCGAGGTACTACCGATTCTTATATCAAGCTCTTGGGTAATGAGTTGAAGTCAAGAGGAGAAGATCCATCGAATGAGGGAATTAATGTATTCCCCATCAATCGACATCTAACAGATGAGGATGATGTGATGAATGGATGAAGTCATGAAGCGATGAAGTACAACTGAAACTGGTATGGCTGATGCAAAAGGTCAATAGGTTACTGCAGATGGTTGACAAATGTTGAGACTTCCCTTGAACACATAATGACACGACATAAGAGTGACTTGGCAGTATGACTAATGAGCACCATGTGATATCGTGCAATGACGTAGGATGCATTGAAGCACACTCCATATGAATGGAAGAGTAACCAGCAGGATGAGTAAAGAGAATCATATGGATGATACGACTCCTAGGCAAGCTAAAACCCAACTATGAGATAATGATGCATACAGGTTCCATGTTCAAGGGTGACATAAAGGATGCTTCCATTTGATGACTAATGGAAATACATTCTCCCTCCCTTCTCTTTTTATAAGTTCCTTTTTCGTAAAGTTGTACCCCAAGCCCGAAAAAGAGATAAAAGTATACAAGGGGGAACCTCCTAGCCATAGTAGACTAGGGTATTCATTTTTTGTAATTAGTCTATCACAGTCTAGAAAAAGGCTAAACATATATTTGGTAGATGACACTTCATTTAATTTAACGAGTGTGAAGTAGACAAGTTCACTCAACAATATTTTCTAAATTAAGGAGTTTTAAACGAGCTTAAAGAAAACTCCTCTTGGAGGAACGAGTGGTATAGAGGGTAGAAATTGGTTCTGGTAGTGTTGGAATTGCTCATGAAACAATGATGACAAGAGGTGAGCTAATAGGACCACTCATTGCAGTGGTTCCTCCAAGAAAGGGTAAACACCAAGTGAAAGTAGGTGGTAGGCCAAGTAGATGATGATGATGGAAGAGATAAACCAAGGTTCATTGTGCATAAGTAAGATGATAAAAAGTGGAAATCACAAGGGATAAAAATGGTGGAATCCTCCTGGGGTATAGCCAGAAAAGAGATGAAGAAGAGGACATGTGGCTCAGATTCTAGGTCATGGCGGGTCAGAAGGAGGAATTCCAAAAAGGAGTAAAAAATGACTACATGGACACCAACTCGGAAAAAATGTGCTAACTAGGGTATCCATGAGTGGGTAAGCTCTACTACCAAGTGACAATGTGCATAAAAGAGAGGGGCTAAAGTTGCAACTTGACTGGGTTGGACCTAAGGCATAATGATGGCACTAACGGTCAATAATGCAAAAAATATGGTGATATGTGACTTACCCCTATATGCCAAGTTCAAGAGAAATGCACCTAAGGTCCAATGGATGTCGCGATAGAAACACCACCCTATCCTATAAAAACATCTAGAAATACTAAACCCATGGTTAAATCACATAATGAAAGAAATAAACACAGATGAGATAAAAACAATACCATGTATTTTATTTTTTATTTTTTTGGTTTTATAATTTTTTGGGATTGTTGGCATAAATAAGGCATGAAAAATACTCGCATCATACACCAAACCAAAAAAGGTAAAAACATCACATTAATATGTAAAATATGTACAAGTGCAACACAGTCTGATAGGTCACACTATAAGGTGCCCACAATCAAGCACAAGACAAGGGTTTCTATATGCGAAGTTATAGAGGATTGGAGGTACCATATGTCTCACCAATGTGGGGCCATGCCAAAGGAAGTCAAACTTCCCAATCTTGAAAGGTTGACCATGCCAGTGACATTTTAACATAGTCACACTCTCAAATTAACCTGAGGACATAAGGGAGGATCAAGACATAAAGGGGGTATAATATGCTGGTCAATAGGTGGAAATGAAGTGGGTAGTTTGCTGGCAAATTCAGTAGTAGAAGCCCAAGTCTTGACTCGGTCCATGGATGGCATTTCCAAGGAACAATAGGAAGGTGCCCCTTGAGTTGATTCAAGATTTAAATTGCTAATCTCTACTCGTTCCACATCGAGGATATTAGAGGCATGAAGAGGGGTAACCTCCCTAAGATTATCAATATGTGAATCCATGACCTCCAAGGCGACTTGTCGAGAAGAAGAATCATCATCAAGGGTTTCATGTGGAATAAGTGGAGTGAGGCCCATGTGGGCAAAGGAACCTGGTCATATTCCATATTATGATGGAGTTTTTGATCAGCATGAGGAGGTACTAACAGGGCTACCGAAGAGGCAATATCTTCCACAACAAGTGGTGAAAGGTTCTCATTAGCTTGATCAACTTCCATAGAATCAGGAAGCACCACCCAAGGATCAGGAGGTCTATGGGGTCCATATGTTCCAGAATAGATCATATGCATAGGAGTCCTAGACGAAGAGGTGCAAGGAGTGCTGAGTGGGGGTAGCTGAGGGAAAACACCTATAAGAGATGAGATTTTGAACAACCTCGCACCAATACTCTGGAATTGACCTGGGTGATATCCCATGAGTGGTATAGAATTCCCTATGGTGGAAATCTAGGCTGATGGGATGCAATAGTCAAGTTGTTTGATAATGACAATTTTTCCTTCATGAGGAAAGCAAAGTAAAAGGAAGACAGACAAGATGATTGTGGTAATCATATAAAACCAACTACGGCCAAGGAGTAGGTTGTAATCCAAAGGAGTGTTGAAAACTTCAACATCGACATAAACAATTTTCCCTCCTAACTCATTGGAAAAATTTGGAACAAACCCTTTAGGTACAAAGTTGTGACCATCAAAGGCTTAGAAAGTGGTGTTGGACGTGGCAAGCACCAGAGAGCCAAGAGCCTTCCAGTAGGATACTGACATAATACACGTGGAAGAGCCTTCATCCACGAAAGTGTGATGAATATTCTTATTCAAGGCACACACAATGATTTGAAAAGAAATCTGATGGGAAAGGTGAGGAGTAGCTTTGTCATCATTAAAGGCAATGAGACTAGAGTAAAATAGATTGACTCCACCAATGGCATACAACAAGGCCTTGCACTTCTCAGGGCAACTTTGCAAGACCTCTAAGGCAGACATGGCACAAGGAGTCTGGGAAACATATTCAACAATACTGTAATGCCGAGCAGCCCTATCAGAAGGATTGTGTGTCTTCTTACGAAGGACACCCTTGGGGGGGGGATATACAGGTTCCATAAGCTTATCCAAAGTGATAGGTCCAGTGGAGGTAGGCGGAGCTGGTGAGTCCTTAGAGAGAGAACTCGACTCAGGAACATCATAGGTGTTAGATCCCTATAATATTATTGATTCCCCCATTACTATTGTCATTGCAGCCCTTATCGTTATTATTTTGCCCCTATTATCCCCATATTGTTATTAATGTGCCCCATAGAAGCCCATTATTGTTATTGTTGTGCCCTTATATTATTATTATTATGTCGGCTTCGATTATATTGTGACCCCTTAGACTCCTATATATAGAAGGGAGGTTTAGTCATTTGTATCATCCAAGAATTGTTCATTTGTGTAAGGTAAAGGAGGTTTCCCCCTCGAAGAGGCTGATTTTGAAGTCATTGATCTATATTTTCTATATTTTTGTGAGTTGGTTCATAACATTTGGTATCAGAGCCCAAGGATTGTAGCCATCCCCCATTACTATTGTCGTTGTAGCCCTTATTGTTATTATTGTGCCCCTATTGTCCCCATATTGTTATTAGTGTGCCCCATATAAGCCCACTATTGTTGTTGTTGTGCCCTTACATTATTATTATTATGTCAACTTTGATTATATTGTGGCCCCTTAGACTCCTATATATGGAAAGGAGGTTTATTCATTTGTATCATCCAAGAATTTTTCATTTGTGTAATGTAAAGGAGGTTTCCCCCTCAAAGACGCTAATTTTGAAGTTGTTTATCTATCTTTTTGTGAGCTGGTTCATAACAATAGGATTTAGCTCACGTAGTCACATTGACATCTTCCTTGCACATAAAGACAAACAAACTATGGGGGGGATGAGAATATGACCCCTTGTTGCCCCCTTGTGGAGGTAGAGGAGGTTAATAAACTATATGTTGCTGAGGTTGTGCAAGGAACGAATGAGTCAAAACAACAAGTTGTTGAGTAGATGGTGGTGAAAGAAGCTGATGAACTTCATCCATTCGAGGGAATTCATGAGTGAGGTGGTTGCCTTGAAAATTTTACAATGGAGCTTGACTTTACGACGAAGTTCACTGGTGCCCCCTCCTTGATTCTGAGGGTTGGTTTGGGATTCCTGAGAATTTTGGTTCTTTTGTTTATTTCTCTTATTATTCTTTTTACCACCAGATTGTTGGTTGTTCCTCAGGTGAGTGGACTTCACCGTGAGAACATTGGTGGATTGCTCAAGAGGGTGTGATTTAGTAGAGACAAACACACTTGCTGGGGCTTGAGAAGTAATAATCAGTTGCCCAAGTTGGGTAGCAAGTTGGCTGTGTTAGAGTTAGTATTTGCATACTACCATCAATGATAAAAAATCCTCTTTTCATATCATATTAGGGTCCCATTTTGAAGTTTTTGTCATTCCACTAGGCCGTCATGCAAAAATTTTGTCATTAAAGGTTGAATTAGGGTTTTCTTTACTCCTTTTAGAAATTTAACCCTGCTGGCTCATTTAAAACTTGTTGAATATCCATTCTCCATAAAGTTAATCACATCATTCCATCACATCAGTCATGTCATCTTGAAATTCAGTCCTTTAAGGTCTCATTAGGTCTTTTAGGGTTTTTCAAGGTTTCATTAGGTCATTAGGGTTTCTAGGGTTCCAATAAAACTCCATTCCATTGCATAGGACTAGCAAGTAAAGGGTGATCAAATAACATATCTTCACCATGTGAAGATGATTTGTAAAGAGAAATGCTTAATTCATCATGTAATTTTATGTTCACTATATGTAATAAGTACTGTTCCTAAGCTGCCAACTCAATATCTATATGCCAACTTCATTAAAGCAAAGTCAAATTCAAAGAGTTCTCAAAGACAATAAAAAGATCATTTTGTCAAAGGAAATAGTCAAGTCAAAGGGTAATGTTTCGAAAAGTTAAGTGAATGCCAAAAGGAGTTGTCTTTTCCCAAGGGTGTCCAAATCATCATTTTCCACAAGCACTAAACCCTAATTTCCTCTCCCATTGAGCTAGGGTTGGCTATGGAATTAGAGACATATGAGCAAAGGAGGCCTAAGGGAGGTCATTTCAGCAAGTATGAGGCCATTCCAACTCATAAACATCATGTCTCCATCATTTTTCAAGAAGTCATTACAAGGGACTAATCATTTTCCACACATAAGGCCAGTTTTGCTTCAAAGTATGTTTCCAACCAAACAGAGATTGATTTTACAAAAGTGAGAGACTATTTTGTCCATAATAGTCCAAGGATGAAAAAATCCTTCAATTTTTACACAGGTGTTATGGTTTTGGAGAAATGTCAAAAATACAGTTGCTACAAGAGAGTTGCTGCACTTCTCGAGTGACCTTGGGAAAATCAATCTTTCGCCTAGCTCGAGTGTCCAAATGACTTGCTTGATGAGTCAAATGATAACTAGACAGAAAGAGATTTCCAATGAGCTATCGTGAGCTCAATTTTGAGTTGAGGAAGACCTCCAAAAGTTTCCTGCAAGAGAACACTTCATTTTGCACCCTCATTTTGCACTTTTTGACCAGTCTTGGGAGAATTGTTTTTGAGGGGCTATAATTGATCATTTTTAGTGCTTGATAGGTCCACTGTGTAGCCAAGAGAGATATATTTCTAACAAGCTATCATGGGATCAATTTGGACTTTGGTAAGGCACTCAAAGGCTGGTTTCAAGATGGTGCTGCACATAGAGCAGTTAAGCGCTGCCCACGCATTAAAGGCGATGCACATAGAGAAGACAGGCGCTGCACATGCATAAAGAGTGCTACGCACCTGTCAAAATTCATTTGCAAGCCCTAAAATTTCATGCAAGTGCTCCAAACCTTCAACACATGGTTTCTTAACCTCCTAGCAAGTAAGTAAGGCCTTGTCTATCCCTCCTTACATTTCACAAGTCATCAATTCATGCTATGAAGTTTCTTGTGTGAAATTTGGAATTCTTAAGACTTGCAAACCCTAGTTTCATTCCTACACCTCCAAAACTGTTCCTAAGACCCTACTATCCTTCCCACATCACAGTAAACCCTATCCCTACCCCTGTATTGCTAAATCCCTATCCCAAATTTATTCTCCCTTAAACCCTAAGTCCTAGGCAACCATACTGCATACCTGTAATAAAATACCAATTCCTAAATCCCATAAATATTTCAATCCCCTATCACCTCCCTAAGTTCCCTAATCCCTTCCCCCACTCCCTAAATTTTTCCTACCCCATTCCCACTCCCATTTCCTAATCCCTAGGGTTTCAAGCAAAAAGAACAAAAACACATCATGGAGGAAGAAGATAGAGATTTTACAGAAGAGGAATACACAGAAGAAAGAAGACCACATAAAGGAGGAAGAATATTGAGGTTTGAGCCTACCAACACCAGGTAACTGATGGCCACACCCATGACAATCAATTGACTCAAGCATATGGGACGATTTGATTTTGTGAAATGGTACAAAGAGTTCAAAGCCATCATATTTTGACTAGAGTTTTCATTTCAAATATTAAGGACAATCAAGTGACCCTTGTTGGTGTAACCTTCACCATATCCTTAGCCATTATTGCTACTACTATTGGAATACCTAATGTGGGTGAAAAGTGGTTTAAAGCACAAAACCTAGATGACCAGTATTATCAGCCATACTTGAAGCCTTGATACATGAATGAGAGAAAGAAATTATTCCCTTTTAGTCACCTTCTTAATAAGTATGCTCCCATGAAATCATTATGAAGTACTTCACTTGTGAAGGCAGATTTTCCAGACTCTACACATACCATATCAGATTGCTCATGCACTTCACAAGAGTCAAAATGCTCAATATTTGTTATTATTTGTTCAGGAGCATTGAAAAATGGCATACACAGTTTAGGGAAAAAAGTATGATCATATAGGGTCACCTAGCAGAGCTAAGGTCATCAAGCCTAAGAGGGCAGATTTGGGCACATTGGAATGTACTTATCAGAGAGGTCATAAGCATGTGTTTTCCCCACAGATTGTGGGAGGGGCCCTACCTTCTTCATCAACAAAACAGGTACACAAAGGCAAAAACAAGATGACAGAAGCAGAGGTTCAGGCAGAGATCAAATATGAGGAGAAGAGAAAACTTGATATCCTTGCTGAGGCCACTTTCCATGCTTGACATACTTCATCAACAGTTCATGTATCAATTTTGACAAGTTTTTGGGCATTTTTTGAAAATTTTGGGTTTTTGTGCAAAATTTGACAGTTTTTGCACAGTTGGACTATCCTATGCGCAACACCCTAGGCGCTGTGAACCTTCTAGAGGCCTCTAAATGAAAAACCAAGACAACCATTGGATTCATAAGGTAGTAAACATGCAATTTGACTATTGGCACATCAAAATTGGGCAATCTGACAGGGAGAAATGGAAAAAAACACCTCAAAAATTATATCTTTGCCCTCTTTTTTAGCTAGGTAGTGCGCACAGGAGTAGTCTTGAGAGAATGAGTTTCTGGAGGGTCAAATCTTATCATTTTTTTGAGCCAAGTACATCTATGGAAATTATACAGGATAAGATTTCAAATGAGCTATCCTGAGCTCAATTTGGACATCAGGAACCCCTTCAAAACTAAGATGGAAGATGGCACTGCGCACATACTGAAGGCGCTGGGCATAGACCACTAGCGCTGTGCATAGACCAATAGCACTGCGCATAGGACAATTTACCTGATTTTTCATTGTTTTTCTCCAGTTTTTATTTTCATTCTTGGGAATCAACTTTTTACTAATGTAATTGATATGGTAAATGTAATTATGGTATTTTACTATTACCTAGGGGGTAAATACATTAGTTAAATAGGCTTCATCAAGTCAAATGAATTAGTTTCAATGTAATTAGGGAGGAGTCACTCAAAGCTCCATACACTCTAGGTCTCAGTTCAAACTTTTGTGGGTCTCTTCCTCAACTCAAGGATTCGACCCTTGAGGATGAGAGAAGGTTGTTTTGATGTCTATATCATTCCCTTCTTCACTCTTGGAAGAGGTTGGAATCAGTTGGATGTTCTTGTATTGATTAAAGACACTAGTGTGACCAGTATTTGGCATAAATTTAATGAATGAGTTGCATCTATTTTGATGGAATACCTGTGGTATGGAATTTTGACATAGTTTCTTCTTATGTTGCATACGTTTGAATGTTTTGTACTCTCATATTTCATTTCACTTCTATGATATGTTGTTTTTCAAGTTGATGAGCATAATACATCTTACATGCTCTGTTTTGGGGAAATCTTCACAATTTGTCCATTTTCTTCAATTTAGAAAGAATACATGCTTGTCTTGCTCTTTCTAGCACCTCACCAGTCTGATCCATCTCACTCAACAACCTTAAAGTGTTTGAGTGTTTACCTACCTTGCTCCATCAGATGTCTGCAATCATACCCTTATTGGCCCTGACCTAGTTTGTTTGACCTAATCCCTGTCAAACAACCCAATTTCAAACAATCAAACCCTTCTACACATCATAACTAGCCTAAAACCCTAATTCATCCAACCCTCTTGGCTGTGATTCTTTGGAGAGAGCCCTCTTCGGCTTGGTAGGGCTAGCTACTAAGTGAAAAGGTTGGTCTATGGTTACCTTAGCTGGACTCTTCCTGAGACTTGGAGATCGAGAGGAGTGATTTAATACTGGTGTTGTTGCCAGGGAGGGAAAGCTCTATCTTCCTTGGGAAATAACAACAATGATTTAGATCTAACTATTGATGGTGAACAACATTTGGACACATAGGAAGGCTGCACCATTCACCTGGTGACTCCATTGACTGAAAGATCTAGAAAATCAACACTTCATGGAAACTCCACTACATTAATACCAGTAGCTTGAAGAATTTTCAAGATGGAATCTGTTGCAAGAAGGTATGCTCCAATGAAAATAGATCACATTCTAGGTTTCCCAAATAAAATGCCTAAGGTAAATTGGAAAATCAATTTCCCTATGTTCAAAGATGTGAAAGGTTATGATGCTTCTCTTCATTTGGTGAGATTTCACATGCATGTGCGTAGATTAAAGATTGATTTTCCTGAAGACTGATTGATGAAGATATTCATGGCCACTCTGGAAGGTGAAGCCCAATCTTCGTATGAAAGTTTTCCTCCTACTTGTATTTATTGTTTAAAGGATTTTCATACCATGTTATTTGAAAGGTATAAAGAATATTGTCCATCCTTAATATTAGTTCATAACTGTGGTAAACATGTTGATAGTTTTATTGAAAATATTGAGAATGTTTATGGAGATGATGAATTCATGGACGAGGAGATCATGGAAGCCCTGTATGGAAATCCATTTCAACAGCAGAAAGAAAGCTTAGAGGATACTTGTCAAGATCCTTAGGAAAGTTCGCAATAGGCTGAAGATCTTTGTACAGTTGAAAATGATGGAAGACAAGGTCTTATTTCAAATATGCTTGCAACAGAAGATAGTATGAAGGAAAATCAAGTTCCAATTTCAGATTGTAATAAGGTCAAGTTGGCTATTCTAGATCTAGATTCAGATTGTGATGATGAAGAGTATGTTGTTCTGGATCCCATGAAGGAGATATCTATTGTTGAGATCACCTTGAATGAAGAAAATGAAGTTATTGACCCAAGTGTTCTCATCCCATCAGAACAAAGTCTTCAGAAGGAGGTAATCTAGTCCCTTTATGAAAAAAAAGGAGATCTTTGTTCATGTAAGTGAAAAATCTTCTTTGGATGACTCTGTGGTAAATGATAGAAATTTCAGTTTGAGTTTCAAGGACAATCTGAATAAACTAGTCACTTTGATACACAAGATCATAGTCAGTGTAAAATAGCTTCCTCTTTCCTTGAATATGAAGGAATTCTGCATCTTGATAGTAAAAAGGAATCACATGAAATGAATTAGTAGTCTGATGAAAATTTATATACTCCTTTGCTTGAAATTAATGAAGATATTCAACATCCTTTTCAAAATTTAGGAGGGAAAGAACACAATTACTGTTTTAGCAAAAGAAAACAAATAGTACTATCTCCTCTGTCTAAAGATGAGTTAGATCAACTCATGAAAATTCATGTTACAGCCTAAGCTAATGCAGGTTTGCGGTGTTCACATAGTCAAGAAGGTGTTAGTGAAAATTCTTCCACTTTTGAAAATGAGGACAGTCTTGAAATTAGATTTATAGATCAGCTAACATATATTGCTTTCTTTCATGAAGATGATAGGGCCATCCTCTTTGATAATCTTGAAGAATTTTTTCTGCTTAAGAATGAATTAGACTATAAATTTGAGGAGTATGAGCATGAGAGAGACAATATGCCAGAAATCGAGTCAGAATTTCTCATGCTCGAGGAATTTACAGCCAACATTTAGATAATAGAAGGTTATACTTCCCTATGCCTTCCTATCAGTCAACAACCAATTGTTCTTTCATATTAGAATGAAGGGGGTACTTGTATTTTTGTTGCTGGATCTCAAGACAAGGTAATGCTTCAAGATTTTCAAGATCCCTTCAGCAGTCTTTTTCAAGCATTGGAGAAGATGAATGTTGTCTAGTTTGTTAGCATAAGCCTTGGTTTCAGTTGTTATTGTGAGTTTCCTACATGTACATCATTCTGCCTGCTCAAGGAAAGTGAGAGCAGAATTTTAGTAAGTAGCCATCTACTGGATTGGTTACACTGGAAGGATCACTTCACATGATTGTACATATTTCTTTAGTAGGTAGGTGGTTGTCATCAGGATTTGAAGCCCTCAAATCTCGATGGTCTGCTGCCATTAATAAGTTTTATAAGTACTTGTGTCAGTTAAGTAAGTCAATATTGAGTCATTTTTCAGTCAGTTTTCAGTTTGTCACAAGTCAGTTTGTGTCATTTGAGTTGTCAGCATTTAGTCATGCATTTCAGTTTGAGTTTTTGACTGTATTGACCCACATGGTTAGAAACTTGGTCTATGGTGTTCTTGACACCTCCAAGGAGCTGCCATCCCCAATAAGGCCGATGTTAGAGTCAGTATTTGCATACTGCCATCAGTGATAAAAAATCCTCTTTTCATATCATATTACGGTCCCATTATGAAATTTTTGTCATTTCACTAGGTCGTCATGCAAAAATTTGGTCACTGAAGGTTGAATTAGGGGTTCCTTTACTCCTTTTAGAAATTTACCTCTTGATGGCTCATTTCAACCTTGCTAAGTATCCATTGTCCATAAATTTAATCACATCATGCCATCACATCAATCATGTCATCTTGAAATTCAGTCCTTCAAGGTCTCATTAGGTCTTTTAGGGTTTTTCAAGGTTTCATTAGGTCATTAGGGTTTCCAAGGTTCCAATAAAACTCCATTCCATTGCATAGGACCAGAAAGTAAAGGGTGATAAAATAACATCTCTTCACCATGTGAAGATGATTTGTAAAGAGAAATGCTTATTTCATCATGTAATTTTATGTTCACTGTATGTAATAAGTACTGTTCCTAAGCTACCAACTCAATCTCTTAATGGTAACTTCATTAAAGCAAAGTCAAATTCAAAGAGTTCTCAAAGACCATCAAAATATCAATTTGTCAAAGGAAATAGTCAAGTGAAAGGGAAATGTTTTAAAAATTTAAGTGAATGTCAAAGAGAGTCGTCTTTTCCCAAGGGTGTCCAAATCATCATTTTCCACAAGCACTAAACCCCAATTTCCTCTCCCACTGAGCCAGGGTTGGCTATGGAATCATAGACATATGAGAAGAGGATGCCTAAGGGAGGTCATTTTAGCAAGTATGAGGCTATTCCAACTCATAAAAATCATGTCTCCATCATTTTTCAGGAAGTCATGCCAAGGGACAAATCATTTGCCACACATAGGGCCAGTTTTGCTTCAAATTATGTTTCCAACCAAACAGAGATGAATTTTACAAAAGTGATAGAGGTTTTTATCCATAATATTCCAAGTATGAAAAAATCCTTCCATTTTAACACATGTGTTGTGGTTTTTGAGAAATATCAAAAATACAGTTGCTACAAGAGAGTTGATGCACTTATGGAGTGACCTTGGGAAAATCAATATTTTTCCTAGTTGGATTGTCCAAATGACTTGCTTTATGAGTCAAATGATAACTAGACAGAAAGATATTTACAATGAGCTATCATGAGCTCAAGTTTTAGTTTATGAAGACCACAAAAATTTTCCTGCAAGAGCACACTTCATTTTTGCACCCTCATTCTACACGTTTTGACCAGTCTTGGGAGAATTGACTTTTGAGGTGATCATTTTAAGTTCTTGATAGGTCCATTATGTATAGAGAGCGATATGTCCAAATAACTATCATGGGCTAAATTTGGACTTCGGGAAGGCACTCAAAGGTTTTTTTGAAAATGGCATTGCGCACGCATCAAAGGCACTGCTCATAGAGTAGTCAGGCGTTGCGCACACATGAAAGGCACTGCACATGCATCAAAGGCACTGCTCATAGAGTAGTTAGGCACTGCGCACACATCAAAGGATATAAACACCTGTCAAAATTCATCTGTAAGCTCTCAAATTTCATGCAAGTGCTCCAAACCTTCATCACATGGTCTCTTAACCTCCTAGCAAGTAAGGCCTTGTCCATATCTTCCTTACATTTCACAAGTCATTAATTCATGCTATGAAGTTTCTTGTGTGAAATTTGGAATTATTAAAACTTGAAAAAGAAAGTTTCATTCCTACACCTCCAAAACTGATCCTAAGACCCTACTATCCTTCCCACATCACAACAAACCCTATCCCTACCCCTGTATTGCTAAATCCCTATCCCAAATTTATTCTCCCTTAAACCCTAAGTCCTAGGTAGCCATACTGTCATACCTGTAATAAAATACCAATTCCAAAATCCCTTAAATATTTCAATCCCATATCACCTCCCTAAGTTCCCTAATCCCTTCCCCCACTCCCTAATTTTTTCTACCCCATTCCCACTCCCATTTCCTAATCCCTAGGGTTTCAAGCAAAAAGAACAAAAACACATCATGGAGGAAGAAGATAGAGATTTTACAGAAGAGGAAGACGCAGAAGAAAGAATACCACACAAAGGAGGAAGAATATTGAGGTTTGAGCCTACCAACACCAGATATTTGATGGCATCACCCATGACAATCACTTGTTTCAAGCATATGGGATGCTTTGATTTTTGTGAAATGGTAAAAAGAGTTCAAAGCCATCCTATTTTGACTAGAGTCTTCATTTCAAATATTAAGGACAATCAAGTGACCCTTGCTGGTGTAACCTTCACCATATCCTCAATGATTATTGCTAATGCTACTGGAATACCTAATGTGGGCGAAAAGTGGTTTAAAGCTCAAAACCTAGATGACCAGTATTATCAGCCATACTTGAAGCCTCGATACATGAATGAGAGAAAGAAATTCTTCCCTTTCAGTCACCTTCTTTAAGTATGCTCCCATGATGAAAATCATCATGAAGTATTTCACATGTGAAGGCAGATTTTCCAGACTCTTCACATACCATATCAGATTGCTCATGCACTTCACAAGAGTCAAAATGCTCAATATTTGTTATTATTTGTTCAGGAGCATTGAAAAATGGCATACACAGTTAAGGGAAAAAAGTATGATCATATAGGGTCACCTAGCAAAGTTGAGGTCATCAAGCCTATGAGGGCAGATTTGGGCACATTGGAATGTACTTATCAGAGAGGTCATAGGCATGTGTTTTCCGCACAAATTGTGGGAGGGGCCCTACCTTCTTCATAAAAAAAACAGGTACGCAAAGGCAAAAACAAGATGACAGAAGCAGAGGTTCAGGCAGAGATCAAATATGAGGAAAAGAGAAAACTTGATATCCTTGCTGAGACCACTTTCCATGCTTGACATACTTCATTAGCAATTCATATATCAATTTTGACAAGTTTTTGGGCATTTTTTGAAATTTTTGGGTTTTTATGCAAACTTTGATAGTTTTTGCACAGTTGGACTATCCTATGCGCAACACCCTAGGCACTGTTCACCTTCTAGAGGCCTCCAAATGCAAAACCAAGACCACCATTGGATTCATAAGGTAGTAAACATGCAATTTGGACTATTGGTACATCAAAATTGGGCAATCTGACAGGGAGAAATGGCCAAATACACTGCAAAAATTATATCTCTGCCCTCTTTTTTAGCTAAGCAATGCGCACAGGAGCAATCATGAGAGATTGACTTTTTGGAGGGTCAAATCTTATCATTTTTTCGAGGCAAGTACATTTATGGAAAGTATACAAGATAAGATTTCAAATGAGCTATCTTGAGCTCAATTTGGACATCAGGAACCCCTTCAAAACTCAGATGGAAGATGGCACTGTGCACATACCAAAGGCATTACACATAGACCACTAGCGCTGCATATAGATCAATAGCGCTGCACATAGGACAATTTTCCTGATTTTTCACTGTTTTTCTCCAGTTTTGATTTTCATTCTTGGGAATCAACTTTTTATTGATGTAATTGATATGGTAAATGTAATTATGGTCTTTTACTATTACCTAGGGGGTAAATACATTAGTTAAATAGACTTCATCAAGTCAAATGAATTAGTTTCAATGTAATTAGGGAGGAGTCACTTAGAGCTTCCTACACTCTAGGTATCAGTTCAGACTTTTGTGGATCTCTTCCTCAACTCAAGGATTTGACCCCTGAGGATGACATAAGGTTGTTTTGATGTCTATATCATTTCCTTCTTCACTCTTGGAAGAGGTTGGAATTAGTTGGATGTTCTTGTATTGATCAAAGACACTAGTGTGATCAATATTTGGCAGAAATTTAATGAATGAGTTGCAACTATTTTGACAGAATACCTATGGTATGGCATTTTGGCATGGTTTCTTATTATGTTGCATGTGTTTGAATGTTTTGTACTCTCATGTTTCATTTCACTTCTATGATATGTTGATTTTCAAGTTGATGAGTAGAATACATCTTACATGCGCTTTTTTGGGGAAATCTTCATAATTTGTCCATTTTCTACAGTTTAGAAAGAATACATGCTTGTCTTGCTCTTTCTAGCACCTCACCAGTTTGATCCATCTCACTCAAGAACCTTAAAGTGTTTGAGTTTCTACCTACCTTGCTCCATTAGATGTCTGCAATCATACGCTTATTGGCCCTGACCTAGTCTCTTTGACCTAATCCCCATCCAACAACCCAATTTCAAATAATCAAACCCTTCTACACATCATAACTAGCCTAAAACCCTAATTCATCCAACCGTCTTGGCTGTGATTATTTGGAGAGAGCCCTATCCGACTTGGTAGGGCTAGTTACCAAGTCAAAAGGTTGGTCTGTGGTTACCTCAGCTGGACTCTTCCTCAGCCTTGGAGATTTGGAGGAGTGATAACAAGCTCTTGGAATCAGAAACATACCTGAACGCGCCATCAGCATGTGGGTCAGGAATAGGTTTTGGAGGATCAATGGAAGGCCTAGGGGAATTAGGAAATGCTTCTTGGAGCGTACCCAACTGTGAATAGATCAGATCCAACTTTTGGGTAGCTAAAATAGCTTGTTCCTCGGTAACAACTCTAAACACAGACACATCCTTAGCAATTTTAGGTTGGAGAGATCAGATGAACCATTTACGTAATATCTCATTAGGTAACTTGGTTCTCACCAACCTCTTATGACAATGCCACTCATGAATATGATTAGAAATTAATGTGGCATCGTCTTTTTTGAAATTAGACAAGAGGCCAGAGTCAATGTCATACCAAGTATGTAACTGGAAGTGTGTCAAAAATGTTTGATCTAGGGAAGCAAAGTCACTGTAGGATGCGGTATCTAACTTGATATAACAGTTTGTAGCTTCCCCATTTAACGTACATTGGGACAAGCGAAGTTTAACAGAATCATCCACCAAAGAATTGGATGAGAACCACAAATGATAAGTGGTAATGTGAGTGGATGGCTTCTCCTAGGGTTTCCTTAAAACTTGGGAATATCTGATGGTAATTTGGCATGCATAGGTGGCCACTAGGCATCATGATGGATGGGGTCAATAGTCAATTTCACACGGACTAGGTATAGTCTCCAATACTATGTGTTGGTCTAAGTCTTGATCATCGACAGGAACTCTCCACGTAGGAGTAATAAGTCCACCTCGTTAAGGAGGAAAACCATGAAGACGATGTGGCTATTGACAAACAAATTCAACAACAGTGATAAATTATAAATTAAACACGATTATGTTAGTGAAAACACCCTAAGGCTAAAAATACTGACTTGGACCAAAAATCACACATTAGAAATGTCCTAAAAGATAGCATACGCAGACCAAAATATAAAGAATCTTGCGGTGGAATAGTTATATAAGCGACCTGTTTCCCAGCCCTTTTAGCCGTGAACTCGGTACAAGTGCCTTCACTAGATGTGGAACACCCCTCGAGAGGACTGAGAGAGTATGAATTATATCTATCCCAAGTATAGAGAAGATGACCCCAAGTGCCTTCACTAGATGTGGAACACCCCTCGAGAGGACTGAGAGAGTATGAATTATATCTATCCTAGGTATAGAGAAGATGACCCCAACCCTGCATCTATGTATGATCCCTAAGAAGATAAGCCACTATGGTCACCACTGACACTAACAAGACCTGGGGGGACAGTCACAGGACAAATCCACACATAAGGGGAGGACACTTGAACCCCAAAAAGGAGGCAAGACTGAAACACCCTTCAGAGTTACCTCCCAAGTAGTCCCCAAGTGATATATAAAAAACTAATCACACCATTTGTATGTGTGAAAATTTTGCTATATCGTGCCACCTGAAACTAAGCGAAATGGGTCATGTCACCCCACCTAGACCAAGTGTGACCTTGTGCTTGACCCTCTTGCGAGGAGGGCTTCCCAGACCATGCTACTGCAAATGGATTTAACTCCCTACCATAGGCTGCTAAGTTGATTTTGTAGTCTCAGAGTAGTTAACTCACACTCCTATCTCCAAGACCCTAGCCTAAGCTAGTGTTGGTGTACTATTAGTGAAAATAAAAGGCGAATCTAGTTAATTTTATTATCACGTTGATTTTAAGTGGTTATAATTTACACAAGTGGGATGCGGCGTGAAACTGAGATGGTGCGAATGACTCTTTGTTAGTCACCCTAATGCAACTATATGCAATTTATTGTTTTAGTTCAATGAATTCTAACTACAGGAGGGTAAGAGTTTTTCTCGACAACACATGAATGTCTATAATGATGCACCTCTGACCAAATCTCCTTAAATGCAAAGTATCCCAAATTTTGTGAATTAATGACCCAAAAACAAACCAAAAGGAAAATAAAAGTAACCAAGAAAAGACCAAAGCAAATTTCCCAAGCAAGAACGCAAAGCACTCCAAAAGCATCAAAGCTAGGAAAATAAAGCTCAATCAAACAAACACACTCAAAGCAATCAAACTGAAAGCCAAAAGTGAAAGAAGGAAGGAAATGTCAACAAGCTAGGGTTGTAGCACAATGACTCAACTAAGGCCAATGTTCTACAAAGGTAAAAAACAAACCTTAGAGGTAGGAAGGCCTAAACAAGATCAAATGAGGATGATACAAAGCAATGAAAATACACTCAAAAGAAATTTTCTAGATGACAACTGCACAACCAATCACAACACCAGCAATTGTGACAAAAACAAATAAGAGAAGAAATAAATCACTTAGAAACAAGTGAAAAAATCCAAACAAAGGAAAAATAAAAATAAAAATAAGATATTAGCTATTACTTGATGAAAAAAACATATCTAAAAAACTGGATCCAAATATGAGGACAATAGCCCCAACCAAAGCACACCAAACCTCCAAGGAAAACCTTAGAGTAGCACCAAAGGAAGGATCCAACACAAACCAACAAGAGTATGCTCAGATCTAATATGTTTCACAGTTGAAAGAAAAAATAACAAACAAATCCAACAAAAAACAACAAATTTTGAAGAAAAACACCTGAAAAATCTAGCGAATAAGCTGAAAGGAAACACAAAAATTGCGAAAAACAGATAGAAAATAGGTTGATTTTTCAATCAGCCATATCTTCCTCATACAGACTCCGCTTCAGGTGTTTTTCTTTTTGAGGTAAAATTTAAAGAGGATTACATATATCTAATTATTTTTATTTAGTTCTACATAGAAAATAATAGAAACAAATAGAAAAAAAGTCGTGCACGAGGGTGAAAGAAAAAAAACTGGTCGATCTTCAATTGGCCATAACTCTCTCATATAGAGTCTGTTTTCAATGATTTTTTTTTGGACGAAATTGTGAGAGGAATCCAAATTTGTGGTAAATTCAATGAAATTCTATACATAAAATCCATAATTTGATTTTAAACACACGATGTGTTATTCTCTCGTAGAAAAAACAAAAATAAAACTCCAGATCTTAGATCGACTTAGATCTGAAGCAAGTAAAACCAATGGAGATAAAAAATAATTTGAAAGGCCACAAAGAACTCAATGGGGGACCAAAAAGAAGCAGATCCAAAGAAAAAGAGAAGAGATCTAAAGATAAAGAGAACAAAAGAAAAAAACTCTCATTGAAAGCACCAATTCTGTTGCATTTAATTGTGAAAGGAGCTATTTCTCTGTGATCTCATGCCTGATTGAGATCACCAGACTACAAAAGGAAATACCAATAGAGATATAATAGTGTCCCAACCCCAATGATCAAATATGCATTAGGTAGTTGGTTCTATATACTACAAGGAAATATGTGGGCACCTGGCCTCCTCGCAGGTTGGGGAAGGATTTTGGGTCTGATGCATATTCCTGCACTCAACTCGAACAATCTGCCTTGTCCACACCTGATCACGATCCCTACACACAACCAAAAACAAACAAAGAGAACAAGTGACCTTCCTCGGAAGATCATTAGATCAAAATCTTATAGAAACAATAATAAAGCATGCTGAATACAAAATAGATATAGGGAAGAAACATATGTTTCTATTAATCATATAAGTGAAAGTACAAAAATATACCTTAAAAAATAAGATCCTCTCCTCCAGCTTGTAGGATGGTCTTCTCTCCTAATACAATAGAGATTTCACACTATAGTTTGGATACTTCCTATTTACCCGCTTTCTTCTTGGTGAGATTATATAGGCTCATTCTATCCTCTAGGAGAATGTATCTAGACACCTAGGGGCTTGAGAAGTTAGGAAACTTCTACAATAATGGACCCCTAGCCAACTCATACACAAGTGGGTCAAGTTTATCTCCTTGGGAATGATAGACTCTATAAACCTTTTTCACAATTATGAGTTTTTTTCTCAATTATCTCAATTATGAAATAATTATTATCTCATAATTATAATAATTTGGCTTAATTATGAGAAATAACTCAATCATGTAATTCCACCATTTTATCATGGGATAAATCTCACATAAGTAAAAGAAAAGGTGAAAGGGATTAATTTTAGCCAAACAATTGAGGTAAGTTGATATTCGGTTTCTCTCACTATAATGGAGTGAAAATAGGGTTATAACACTCTGCATTTCCCGACCGATATGCTTGTCGCTTTCTCCCTTAAACTGATTGAATTCCCCACTTTCTGGATTTGGAAGCTATCAATTGTGGTGGAATTAGTGGTGCTCAGTAAGATAGCTACTGACCCATCCATATTCATACACTCTAGGATATACCATCAGAACCCAATATATCTCATAACTCTTATAAACGATGGTTACAAAAATACAGAACTCCGATCACCCTAGGCTCCTCCTACTTAAACTCCTTTATCACTTCTCAACCATGGGAACACTGTCTGTGACCAAAGGCTTATGGCATAGGTGCTACAATATCAGAGCCTTCTATCCTCTTAACTTTATTTTAAATAACATTCTGAAATCATAAAGTTCTGATGCCTTCAAGCTCCTTTTCTATTGGCCCTCTCACTGTTTATCCCATGGGACTGGGTTCCATGACCTCAGGCTCAACGCTTG
This sequence comes from Pinus tabuliformis, assembly GCA_031772625.1. Classification (NCBI taxonomy): domain Eukaryota; kingdom Viridiplantae; phylum Streptophyta; class Pinopsida; order Pinales; family Pinaceae; genus Pinus; species Pinus tabuliformis. Next base: position 1,104,204,829 of record CM062816.1, on the reverse strand, counting down.
GGTGCTAAAGCATTTGGGCTACTGTCAAGGGCCTATCTCCCTTTGTAATTCGTGCTTCACATTTGGTTCCTCGGATGGACATGACCAACTACGACATGATTTTAGAGCCCCTCCACCATCGAAAGTTTTCAAATTGGAAGTAAAATTTGGTTTACGAAAATGCCCACTTCTGATGGGGTCACAACTCTTGGTGCTAGGCCCTAGTTCTGTGCCCTTGGTTCTTTTAGGTCTTTGTGACCAAATGCCACATGATTCCAGAGCTCCTTCCATGGAAGTTTTTCCCAATAAGAATTAAATTAAAGTTTCAATGGCCCTTCCCTTCGAAATGCTTTATAACGCATGGGTGCTTGGCCTTGGTCGGAGCTCTTGGTTCTAATAAGTCTTCATGACCAATTTCCAGCATACATAGAATCCCCCTATTCATCAAAATATTTTCAAAAGGGAATTAAAATAGTTCCGATGCCAACATCCTCCGAAATTCCATCTTAGCACTTAGGTGCTCTAGCCAACCCTGCGCCCTTAGTCCCTTTGGTTTTCCATGACCAGGTGCTAGTAAATACCGAAGCCCCTCCCATTGGATGTTTTCAAATTAAGAATTAAACTTGGAGTTACAATGAATCCAACTTTCGATGAGCTCATAACTCTTGGTGCTTGACCCCTAGCTATGCGCCCTTGGTTCTTTTGAGTTTTCATGATCAAGTGCCAACATATATCAAAGCCCCACTCATGGGAAGATTTTTCGAATGCAAATTAAAATAGGGTTACGATGGCCTCTTCCTCCAAAATGTAGACCTACGAAGTAACATTATGCTAATGTCCTCTTCTCCATGTGGAACCTCCTGGGTAGTGACATGTGTCACCAAGATTTGTCCCTTTTGACCCTCCAAAACATTGAAAGTGCCTACCACATGTCCTTGTCCCTCCACGTCATGCTGACGTAATTTGCCCTGTCATCTTCTCAGAACCAACTATTTGCTGCCAACTATCTTCTTCAGAGGATAAAGAAAAGGTATCTGGGGTCTTTGGATTTTCAAATGTCTCCCTTGTATTTCTCATTCCTCCAAGATTTTAGTGCTTTCCAAAAGATGCATTTTTTAAGGAGTTCGAAAACTCTGATGTTTTGATGGCGTATGCTCTGAGGTCTTGTCTTGTTTCGTGCCCCTTGGTCCTTTGGAACTATTTGCGACCGAGTGCAAAACCAAATTAGATCCCCTATTTCGACGGTGACCATCCCTTGAAATCTAAACTATGATATGCCTTCGTGCCAACCTTCCTGATATCAGGCTCCGAAGTGATCGAGTCCTGAATTTTGGCACTTCTCTTTAGATTTGAGCTTCCATTTGGATTTTTGATTTCCTTTTGGCTTCGAGAATTAGGATTTAGATTTTGGCTCCCTCCTCGTAGTTTCAACCTCTGATATTTCTCTCCTCTTTGGCCTTTTTGCACTTCGGCTCCACTTTTTGGCCACCATTTGACATCATTTGACACATTTGCACAAAAGGTGTGATAGGTGACAACAAGTTGAAACAATTGTGATTCAGTATGAAACTATCTCACTATGAATGGATGAAACTTGTATGAATGAAACTTATATGACTTTTCCTTGATGTATCCATTCATATTTAGTAGCAAAAATAATTCATGCTATGATCATGAGTATGGATTGATAAAGTTTGATTGGATAGTGCTTGGTAAATAAAAGGGTGTTTTAACTTGACATTTGGATATGAGCTCTACTAGTCACCTAGTCGAAAGAATTTGTTACAGTGATATTTATGATTTTAATATTAGTTTTGATCCGGCATATAAACTTTGATAAGCTGACTTAGTTGATTTGATTGCACAATATTGATGTATGTAAGGTTGAGCATATTGGTTTGATAAAGTGTTATGTTTGCAAAAATTATTGTATGAAGCAAGCTCCCCGAGCTTGATATGTTCGCATTGACAATCATCTCTTGAAACCAACAAGATGTGCCCATCCAAACCTCTACTTAAAATGGGGTCCAAGGTATGAATTTGATTTTGGTTTTATATGATTATGGTCTACTCTTGATAAATAATGAGCTTATGATGATCAAAGTAAGAGGGAGATGGCCTATAAAGTTTGAAATGAATAATCATGGCATGATGTATTACATCTTGAAGTTGGGAAAAGAAAATATATATCACGAAGCTATTGAAGAGTTTTTGGAAAGTGTAAATGCAAATCCTTGGACATTCCAATTGAATTTCAAGAAGTTATGAAGAAATATTGTTGAATTTGACTTGAAAACCAATAGTTGATTGAAGAATTGATGTTTCCTTTGAACACCCTTCCATATATATCTATTGTGTGTGTGTGTGTGTGTGTTGTGCATAGAACCTAAGTGAATTCATGTTTGAGTCACTTCATACACAATTAGTCACTGCGAAGCACTGTTTGAGATATTTGCAGAGGATGATCAATTTTTGATATGGGACATTATTCCTATGATATCCGACTACATGGATGTACTGATACTGTATAGGATATTTTTTGATGAGATAAGCACATTCGGGTGTTGCATTAGTATGAATCTGCCATGATGTTTTGGATGAGAAGTTCATAGCTTTAAGCATGACCGAGATTGAGTACAATGTTGCTAGCATGGATAGCTATGAGGTAGGATGAAGAAGCTCTTTGGAAAGCTATTTGAGCAGGTTCTGGATATGACATGGATGCATTGCGATGAGAAAGAGTGGGAACCAATTGAAAAAGAATCCCATATATAGATGGGACTAATATTCCTTCATATATTGAGACAATGCTACTCCATGAGACAAGCTTAGGCTTATGGGTTTTTTCCTCACGAGAGGAAGGATGAATATGGTATATTTTTTTATGATATATATATGTATATATATATATATATATATATATATATATATATATATATATATATATATATATATATATATATATATATATATATATATATATATATATATATATGTTCTAATATAAGTTTGATTTTATGTCCTGATTGAATAGGAGACTGCTGCTATTAGGACACGTTGATTATCTATTATGAGCATGATTATATGTTTATGATCTATAGAGAGCAGGATTGACCGAGAACACTGAGCCAACTCTTCCCTATCTGAGCTCCTAGGTTGAGGAATTGAGATGGAGCGATCCTAGGGTTTAGGTATCCCTAGAAAATAGGGTCATAGATGTTGCTCCCCTATCTGTTACCCACATGGTTGGATATGTTGCTCCCCTATATTGGGCTTTGCAGAATATACCCTAGTTGGCATCACACCCACAAGCAGGGCTTGTTGTGAATACCACTCCCCGTATGGCTAACGGGTTGAGATTTTATGTGGGGGTGTACAACCCAAAATGATTATGATGCAGGTGTTCTACCACGTGACTCTTGAGGGTCATTGTTGGGAAGATCAGTGGGCAATAAGATGGGTTGAGATGTGCTACCCTATATCACCTATTTCTCGTTATGGGTTTGTATATGTTGAGCTCCCCCATGAGATTCCAAGTTGAGATTAAGCTCCCTTATGCTGTTTTGGATTGAGCTAAGCTCTCTGATATTGATGTGGGTCATAGATTTGGCTCCCCACTAATGTTTCCCGGGTGGTAGCATTGGGATCTCCACTGAAAGAGATTCCGAGTGGTAGCAAGGGCTACCCAATGGATAAAGGGTGGTAGATTGAGCTCCCCTGTGATGTCAAATTCTTCTTCTTTTAGATTTGAGAATGTTCAAAAAATGAGTGGGGATAATCAAGAGATAAGCAGGAATAAGAAAGACATGAATCGATATGAACAATGACGATAACTAATGATGGGATACTTTAGATTGGATATGATTTGATGATATGATACACATGACATGATGCGGGTGGAATTATCCCTAGTTGAGAGGGAGTGTTAAAATTTGAAACTAGGGCCAAATTCCACTTTGGAAAACTCATTTGATGGATATTATTATTTCGTTGAATTCCTCTTTTAGAGAGGACCAAAATCAACCTAAAGATCATCAAATTTGGAGAAGGGAAAGTATATTTTCTAATTATGAGCCCACATGTGCATATTTGATCAGGCAGCCCTAAAGAAAATTGGACATCCTTGGAAGGTTATAAATATAAGTGACCTCTACCTCATTTGGACATCATCATAGATCATTCTTATATTCTCTTTGTTTTTTTTGGATCGCATAGGTCTAAGGTAGGTTCACAGAAAAATGGGTTTTCTCGAAGGTGAAATTACAGGGTTCAAAGCTCGCACACATTTTTCTAGTGTTTTGTTTCTCAGTTGCAAGCTTTCTAAAGGACAAATTCGATTGGTCGCTTTCTTGCAAGCTCAAGGGAGAGACGAAAATATCCCAGTTGCTTGCATGCCCACTTCCTCCCTGCAACTGGGACCTAAAGTTGTATTATTCTATTGAGCGAAGTTTTTGCTCGTTGATCGCATTATTCGATAGTTGACCGTAGACAGTGACAATTCATTACATGCTTCTAAATCAGGGTTTTAAGTATGAGTAACCATTCATACAAAACTTTCTTGGTTTTGAAGGCGGTCTTCTAGGTATCTTTTTCTTTGACTCAAACCTTGTGATATCGAGACTTTAAGTCGAGCTCGGTGAAGTTTTTTTCTTGCTCCAACTGATCCGGCATATCAACTATCCCAGGTAGGTGGTACTTATTCTTGAGCTTGATCTTTTTCAATGCCCTATAATCTATACACATTTGATTAATCCCATCATTCTTTGGCACAATGATGATGGGTGACCCACATGGTGATGTACTCGGTCGAATGACACCCTTTTCCAGTAGCTGCTGCAACTGTTTCGTCTCCTCATTTGCTTCTATAATAGACTACTTGTATAACCCAAAGTTTAGAAATGGGGAGTCTGACAATTTTTGGATCTCGTGCTCTACTTTCTTCTTAGGTGGCAACCCTTAGGCTCCCGGAACACATCTAGGGATGCATTGCCTCTTACCAAATCTTCTAGAAACTAATTTTCCTTTAAAAACAATAAAACATGGAACTGATCGATTGCTTGGCTTGGTTGGCACTTACCAACGAAACTTTTGGCTTTCCTTTATGCGCGTTAATGATGTACGATTTTCCATCCTTGATGAGTTGATACTAATAACAAATCTAATTTTGTTTGTTTTTTACCTTCAATTCTACATCATTTACCCATCACAGTGGATATTGATAGAAATAATGTTGGGGGGGGGGGGGGGGGGGGGGGGGGGGGGCGTGAATCAGTATTTCGTGCTAGATCAAATATTACTCTGTGTAATACATCATCAACACATATAGACATATTTTTTGGTGGAAAACCCAACTAGGAAAAAATACCATTTCTATTATCTCTGCCTTCTTCTTATTATAAAGAAAATATTTCATTACATCTTGCAACGACGCAAACTCTTACCTGTGAGAAAGATCCTACCTACTGGAGGCTACTGCCTTGTCTTATTTCTCCAGCAATATTGGGAAGGAAGCTACTACTACCTGATAAACTATATTTGCCACCATCAGAAGGAGGCTACCACTTCATCGCTAAGAGCTCAAGCCCTTAGTCCTTATGTGGACCACATTTCAAAATATTTCACACTGGATCCACCTGACTCAAACATAAATCCCGTAGGCCAAATTCCATCAAATTTTCAAACTAGACCCACATATAGAATTATGCTCAATCACAATAACTAAATACACATCCGACCTTCACACAACTGTCAATCAATAAACTCTCTCTGTAATAAACCTCTGACAAACAAATCTGCTCAAAAAACCATTCTCATAATTCAAAATTCCATTAACAACACTTATCCACGAAGACTCCTCTCACTTAGCTTATGCCAAGGCATAATCCAATAACATTTATTCATATATGAAATGACTAAATCTTATTATATTCGCTCATCAAGCCATCATCATTACTTTAGCCGAGGTAATTAAGAACAAATACATTAATGGATATCAAAATTTATTCCAAACCCTAATGATTCAATAGATCAACCAATACACTACAACTTTCATAATGAGTGAAGGCCTTCCCTAAAATCACTATATCTCTACATAATACCAACAACAACCATCTAAAATTAGCATCATCATAGGCACTTGCAAACATAAAGTGTCAATACTATCAATAAATATTCTTTGAATCAAAACTCTGTCCACTGCAAACAAACAACAAAGATCTCGTGTTCTAGCATCAAATGAAAAACAACATCATGAATAATTCATATGCAAGTCTCACAATATTGTCATACGAACTTCTAATTAAAATGTGTAAAGCTGAATATATGGATCTATGCTATTGGTGAGTAATGCACCGATCTCTACAAAATGTTGCAAGGAACTACAACCGAACACCTCTTTCATGCAACACCTCTACTCAAAGTGCTAATCTAAGAATGCATTCAATTAAAGATTATTAATACATGAAGGTCAATTAAGAAAAGCAACAACAAATTTTGTCAAATAGGATTTTGAAACTGATGGATGTCAATCCCTACAATCAAATACATTAACAAGGAACCGCTGCAAGAAATTTGTTAAACCTTTCTCCAATACAATGAGAATTAGTCTCTGCAAAGCAATCATTAGTCACATACTCATTTATCCTACTGCAATCCTTCTCTAGCCATGGATCCCTACATATAACATGTACTCTGTCCTTAAATAATAAAATTCCCTCATAATACTAACCATCACTAAGCCATAGACACAAAAATTTAATACAAATAAAATCAATCCATCTCATCCAATTAGACTCAGTCATATAATAAAAACCAACTTAGTTAAAGACCCCTAGAAGATGGAAACATATCAAAAATATTATATTCAGAAGGAAATTTTTTCAAATAAGCTTTTCTTCATACACAATACTCTGTCATATAGCCAAGGTTCTGCATACACAATATTTTGCAACTTTTTCACATAACCAAGGTCATGCATACATAAAAAGGCATTGATCTTTCAATCAAGGTTTTGCATACACAAAAAATCACTAATATCTCAATACTTTATCACATAATCAAGGTTCTGCATACGCAACAAGGCACAAATCTCTTAATACTTTGTCACATAATCAAGTTTCTACACACAAATAGGGCATTGATCTCACACTACTCTATCACATGAGGAAGGATCTGTGTATAAACCAATGAGCCACCAAGATCTGTTTCTTTAGTAATTATATGATGCACACAAAATAAAGAACATGCGCACAAAAGAAAGAACATACAAAACATACAAAGAACCTCCAACAATAAAAAAAATTTGTTGATCAATATTTTACTGACCAAGAAAAACAGTAGAGAATAAACATCTAATCTCTGTATGAATTGAAAAGCTCTGCAAGGTACATTATTAGTAATCATACCATCCATATAAAAACCTAGTCATCACACTATAAAAAATGTACACAACCTTCCTTGTGTACTTATTGAACACCCATACATACTTAAGACAATCTCTGAAATCATATCGAACTGTATTATGGACCTCTGCATAAAACTTCGAAGATCCTTGGTTCCAGAGACAAGACACTATTATTTCAAGTGCATAAACAACTAATCAAATTCGTTTATTATTTATAACATTATTTCCATGTGAATACCACAGGCATATCCATGGGATTCACTTAATAGATTTGTTGACTATTTCAATTCCATGTTGAGTCGTCTTCATGCAAACAATCCATGGGTAATTAATTGGTTTTGCCTATAGTTTTTTTTTTTACCTACAAGCATCATCGCTGCAATGACACATCTTCCTAGAGAAGATCGTCGCTCTATTTTCATGAGGCTCCCAGTGAAAATGACAAATCTTCGCACTGTGCATAGCTGGCTCCTAGCGAAGATGGGTTAGATTGAAGAAAAACTCAGATCCTCTGCCCAAAACTATGTCATACAATTTCCTCACTTCATCAGGCATGTCCAGACCCTATTAATCTCTTGCAACTCCTATGTCATCATAAATCATCATCATAAGGCATTATTAAACTAGGTATCCAAACACCTTTGCATCCTCCTGTAGATGACTTGTTGACATCATCAAACGATCCGGGTTGACATAGTGTGATGCAATGAAGATGCAGGTTGACATCAAGGAAAACATATTATCCATAATTTTGGCAATATACCTCTTTGGACTTGATGTTAAACTCCTGCAAAACACCAAGTCCTTCTCACCCCTTTTGACATCAAGGAAAAAGGGCAATGCCAAGATGAGAGAAGTACTCCCCTTAAAATGCTCAACACTACAAGCTGATCTTTTGAGAGAAGCTTATATTTCTCCTGCAAATAACTTGGTTGCATAGGATGATCGTGCTTCCTCCTAATCATATACGAGGGCTACAATCATATTCTCTTTTGTACTATACCAATAATAAACCTACTTGCTAGGTATAGGATGCTAACCAACTATTGACTAAAGGTGTACAATGAAATACGAGTACAAATCTCCTTGGAGAAAGCACATATGATTTATATATGACTCTTCTACAATGGACTAACGTTAAATAATTCTATCAAATGTCCATACTTTTACGATGCATGTTGGACCCAATGTGTCTTTCAAAGATGAAACAATAATGTATTATACATGTGCTCTTGAAGTATCATAAAGGTATTGTCAATAAAATGTTTTTGCAACATTTGAAGTTTTCATATACCATTAAACTGATTAATCATGGCAAGATCATATATATTAGAAACACAATTATATAGTGATAGATGAATATAATTCCTCCTCATTAATGAAAGTTCCAACCAACAACAGGCAATACATCAAAGAAACAAAATAAGAAAACTAATCTTATACAATAGCAACAAAAATATAGGATTTTGCAATGAGGCACCATGAACAACTCATGAACTCATCATAGGTCAACATCCTCTTACACACAATCCCAAGTAACATATAACATCACCTACAAATTCCTGCAATGAACCAATCTCAGATATAGTAAGTTCGTCCATGAAGTGTATGTTCCTTTTCTATTAGCAAGGGACCCTAATGCCAATAATGAACCATTGAAGCAGCTGAAACATATGAGATCCTCACCTTGGACTTGTATCATCTTCTTATGAATAAATTTTTCGATCGTGATTACAATAGCAACATTAGTAACATAGATGATCTATATCGAAATAATCAAAGTAATCTAGCAACACATGGGGTCATCATTAAAGTTGAACCAATGAAACATTCTTTTCATGCATTGCTCTCCTGAGTTCATGCACCACTCATTCATTTTTTTAGTGTTTTTAGGAATATGTATAAGATACAATGGATTGTAGTGGGGACAAGATTCTCTTACTCTAAATACGAAGAGGAGGAGATTGACCTCTTATTTATGCCTATATTTTTCTTTGGTACATATACTTTGTTTGCATCTTTTATTCCTTTTGCTATAACTTTTCCAGTATCTTCTTCTATAATTTTGTATCCTATTGAGGTAAATATAACTACATCCCTTTTATTAGTTATTTTATCCACACTTTGAATGTTTTTCTTTATCCCTTAAACCAATAATACATTAGCTACTTTTGTATTTTTAACATCAATATCAGCTCTACCTTTTCCTAATACCTTTGTCGATGCACTATTTCCAAGAATAACTTCACCACCCTTGTTTTTCTTGAGAAAGTTAAACCTTCTCTTATTTCCAGACATGTGGTCAGAGCATTCACTATCTATGTACCACTTATCTTCTTCTTCTAGTGCACATAGAGCAAGGCCACACTTCATTTGTTTCTCTTCCTTTTTCTTGATATGATGAATGTTGATGGATACATCTTCTTTAAGTATTTCGATAACTATATTATTGTCCAATTTCTTGCCTTGGATATGTTCTACTTGTTGTTTGAAATGTCTAAATGAATTCATTGACTTGGTCTTGCATTCTTTTGCTACACACTTGAATTTATTGCTTGTATAACACCTTATGTGACTAGAGAGTGGGGTAAAAGAATCATTGCACTTTTGCTTCGTGTTTATTTCATTTCTATATGATTTGCAATCAATATATTTATGGCCAAATAATTTCCATGTAAAATATTACCCTTTAAAGAAACCTGAGTACCTGGTAATCAATGATCTTCTTGAGGAAAGACTGTTTGTTTGAGTTCTGAACAATCTACATTTGCAATTAGTTACAATGTGTCCAAACTTATGACAGATAAAACATTCCAGATATCATTGATCAATTGAGAGAATGAGTTGTTGTTTCTATTTCTCCCATATTCATTGGGAGAAAATGATTTCATTTTTCTTAGTTGTTGGTTTAACTGCCTTCTTAATTCTTTACCAGGATTTTTAGAATTTTCTTTGTCGTCTTCAAAATTATCTGCACAAGCTTGTGAGTTAGATTCTTCCTTCATAGTTTCATGAAAACCAAGGGTCGATTTAATGGAGGGACACCTTTGACTACTAATATGGTTGTCCAATATCATGGTACTTTCTTGAAATCTCAAATGTTTGTCCTTTTATGCTAATTTACCTTTTAATGATCTTATCTCATCCTATTTTTCCCTTCTTGTCTCTTCCAAATGTGTACTTAACTCGATAATTTCTTCTTTAAGGCCATTTTATTGTTCTTCAAATACTTGAAGTAGCTCCTTAACTCCTTATTTCGTTTATTAGACTTTTCTAGATCATATTTCAAAGAGATGATCTCAACTTCAAGTCCTTCACAATATTGGTTCCTTTCACTAAGTTGTTCAGTTACTAATGCAGTGTTTTCTAATTTATCATGGTTCCTATTGTCATATACTTGAAACTTAACCTTAAGACTATCAATCCTTTTCAAAGAAGAAAAAAATTTCTTCCAAGTTTACTTCCTCTAATCTCTCTTCTTCTGAACCAGTGACTCCATCTGATATGATGAAATTTTTTTCATGGCCACACTCATCTTCTGATGGGATACATTTTTCTTCTTTAGATACATTGAATGTTTCAAAAAATATTATGTGTCATTTTACCTAATGAACAAGATCCTTTCATTACTATAGTTCCACTCCTTCATGGATGGCCTACAGATTATCCCATACCCCCTTCATGGTTTCATACTGCATAATTTCCTGAATTCTAAAACAGATAAGCTACAAAATATTGCATTTAATGCTCAACCATTTTTCTACAATTCTTGATCTCATGGGGGAGTTCTATTATAACAATTACAAAATAAATTCCAAACATCATATCCGAGGGATATTATCTTAAAATTCATTGTTTCTTTCCAATCCTAGTAATTTTCATTATTAAGTACAAGCATACCTTGATTATTCATAGTTCATGACTTGACTTGTTCTACTACTGATTGTTACTGATCGATAATTGTATTTATTTCTACTACATGTGATACATCACTGGCATTATCACAACTTTCCTGAATTGATTTCTTCCTTTGAGCTATCTTCTTCTTATGCTTCTTTCCCATGGTCGTCGATCTACTCTCAAGCGATTAATTTTTACTGGAGAGAACCTGCTTTGATACCAATTGTTAGAAATACTGGGTGTTATTGTGTTTTCTTCTTGAATGTGTACGAAAAGAAATCACTTAAGGCCGTGGATGACAAACAACCCTAACAATGAAAATGGCTGTTAAACATTGTATATCTACAACAAATGATAGAAACAAAACCTGCCAAAGCCCTGATCTATGCCATAATCATAGTGTTGACAGTACTGGACTTGCCAACATGTCAAGGGGATCTCCCCGGTAAGAAGTCCCAATTAGACCTCAGACCGTTTGGTGTAGGAGTCCCAGCAGTGGGTCATAAGGTAATGCCTTGACCGTGATGTCGCATAGAGGCATGTAAGATAACTCTATCAGTAGCAAGGGTGTGACTGATGCAGTGAGTCAAGGAAGGTGTATGAGAGGTTCTAACACTTCAAAGGGAGAAGAAGGTGAAGGTGAGTTCTAGGTTGAAAGGTATCAGTCCCAACTCGGTTAGGAACACACAACACAAAAGGACATGTAGAGCTTTCGGTAGAGCTAACCACTTGGATGCGGTAGTCACATCATACAAGCTAAGATAACACATACAACACTCACAGATCAATCCGAGATGAGTGCTATGGTTGTTACAACAAGGTTCATGTGAAAGGTCTGTCTAGTGTCCGGCAGAGCAGTCAACACGTACAATGAAAAAATTAACAACATATACAACACATTAACAACAAGATTCATATAATTGCATGTGAATCAGTTCATACACAAATATGTAAGTTAAACAACATATATCATTAAGGCAACTGGAGCAGTGCAAATACAATAACAATATATGCATGAAAATGTGCTGGCTCTTATTATATAAAGTGTCAGTTCCAATCATACAATACATCCATGTAAACCTACTAGCCCCATTAGTGAAACGTTATAGCCACATCCGCCTGCTCCTCTAAAGAGATGTACTAGCTCCGTGTAGTGGAGAAGCCAAGGCATGTTACAATACTATCCAAGCCTTCTTCAAGATAATCTTAGTAGAAGCTTGGCTAACCAAAAGCCCTTATAATGAGTTATGAAGGACTATTTATAGCAAAGGGTGGGGTGAACCTTGACATTCCCTTTTGTGACAGTTCAACTACCCTCATGAATATTCACCTACTCTATGACTGTTACATCCAACCATTGACACTTGACTTACACTTGACATGAATCAACATTACAATGCACATGTACTCATGTGAGACAACATGGCTTGAGCAAGCCTTGCAAGACATCACTAATAATCGGTCCGTTGTGATGAGACCAACTCTTTGACATGCTTGTGATGGTGAAGGTGGTGAGTTGATGCCAAGCTTGGTCATCCATGATGGTGTGCATGCACCTCATGGTGACATCTTGCTGAAGCGAACTCTTGCCTCTATTGCAACCGGTGCATTGGTTCGGCCCCTTCATCCAACTCGTTTGCTAAAATGCACATGGTCTTCTTGGGTATGGTTAAACCAGAAACACACTGGTGCATAGTGTCTGTGATGATATTCAAGTGTGTGCTGGTGGTCATGCGCATCAACTTTCCGAAGTACATGTTCAACCCCAATTGGACTTGCTTCTTGTCTTCGCCTTGGTGAGTGTGTTGAATGGGTTGGATTGCATGCATGTGCTCAACGACATGCATGATGCTGAATCCCTTGCATGTGATCAATAACACTTCTCACCACGTTTGTTCTATGTCAGCTGCTGGGATGGATCCTTAACTTGTACGGGCACAATTTCATCCGTGAGTGCATGTTTCACCCACTGCTATTCTTATTCCTGTTGCAACTCATTCGTCTATTTGTGCAGCTTCATATTCTTCCTGAGTTGCTGCTTCAGCACATGCAACTCCTTCTTTGTTCCATCTTCTGCCTTCGTGCGATCTTCATGTCGCATCGTCACTTCATAGCTAGAGTCTCCAAAGTTTCTTTCATCATCAATGGAACTGCTTGAGCTTGCAACCTTATTCCGCCTCCATGTTGTCAACAACCCTCCTCTTGCATTCATTGCATTTGGTATGCTGTCTTCAGTAGCTGTTTATGATGCTGCACGCTGTGATGCTGCTGTTGTCATATCTTGATGTCTTTATATATGGAAAACTTGATGTCTTCATGGGTGGGAAAGTCCATGGACAATTGATCGACTGCATCCCCAAGTGTGCTCTGAACGGTGTCTTCATCTCTGCTCTCCTGGAAACCATTGTACCTGTACTGCTGAGAGGTAGATGAATGCCTAGGATACCTAGAGACATGGCAACACTCATGGCAAGAAATCTGTCAGTCGAAAACCAAAATGAACATGATAACTGACTTGCAACATACTTGAGTGCATGATCATGAAGGTTGCACAATTTTGGCTGGGAGGTCAGTAGACCGACTGCCAAGACTACACAAGGCATAGTCTGGGTTGTTGGGAGATTGGATGACTGCTGGAACTACGCAATGCACAATCCAATTTAGCTGCTGACTGCTGGGATTTCACAATGCACAATTCCAGCTGGGAAGGACTGCTGGCCTCGGGACAAATTTGCACAATTTCTTGGGCCAAGCAGCCACTTTCCTCCAGAAATGCACAAAATAGTCCTGGAGGCCAATGCTAGGTAGGAATGTGCAAATATGGAGAGGAAGGTGAGCCTTCCTTCACCAGATTACGTAATGCAGCCTTGGTGAAGGCAGAGTCTGGGCCAAGGTTGGCCCAACTCGCCGACGAGAAACTGAAAGAAACTAAGACAGTAAATGCATGGGGACACTAAGTGATTGAAGAAGTGATTGACAGTGTATGAAAAACATGAATGAAAGTTTCAACAAATAGATCAACATGCATGTGGGTGAGGCAGTTCGCCAGTTGGGAGAACGTCTGTGAAAAATAGTTTCATGCATGCGACAGAAGTGAGATAAAAATGAAAACTAAAATAGAGCTAGGAAAAGCTAGTATATATGTAAAAGACAACAAGCATTCAAAGAAATCAAGCAAACAACACTCCCACAAGAGAAAACACAAAAAGCGATAGAAATGTAGCACAAGGCACGGGAATGGGGCTTACCCCAAAAAAACTGAGCTGAATGTGCCGACTACTCCTAGATTTGATGTGGGATGTTAGAGCTGTAAGGTTGATGTGAGGAATGAGATATGCAACATCTGGTTGATGAGTTTTGATAACATCGAGGTTGTGATGCACATGCCACAAATCTAGGGGAAGCGACACTTGGTGGGAGGTTTTAGAATTGCTTCTTGCATGTAACCTCCAACTGCTAAACATAGATCCCTGAAACAAGGGATGCCTTTGCATGCTGCCCTGAGGAGAAGCAACCCATGCATGCAAGTCTGTTTTTCTCAGCCCCGAAGGGAACTGGTCAACCCAGCTGCACATGTAAGAGACTGCTCAACTACTGGAGAAAAAATGTGCATTTATGGCTGGGAGCTGGGCTGGTTGTCCAGGAGATTTGCACAATTTCTAGGCAGAGTAGCTGACTGCTGCTAAAATTTGTGCAAAGTATGGGCTGAGCAACCTTGCTGGGGAAATTTGTGCAAATGCTGTTGGGAGTGTTAGCAGGTAGGATTACACAATCCTGGAGCCCAACAGGCTGCCATAGAGGATTGCGCAATTTATGGAGGGAAGGTTGGTTGCCCTCCACAAATGCACAATTTTCAAGGGGAAGCTACTTAGCTTGTAGCTAGACCAAGTCTAGGTGAACAACCTGTGAGGGGAATGGATCAAGCTCTGACCGACAAGCTTCCTTTGTGCAAGAAAGACACTGAAGCTTGTGAACTTGATGAAGCAAGGCAAGCTGCTGTGAAGGTTGGAAGGGAGGCTCCAAAATGAGGCCAAGGAAAAATTTTGGAGGGTGGTTGTAGCCACTACAACACTTGGTGACACACTGGTAGAACTCAAACTATGAATGAACCTTGTTCGTGAAAAGCAAGTCTAATACCCCTGGAAGTATTTTTCAGTTTTCAGCTCATCTTGATAGCACACTAACTTGATTGTAAGATGTAGCATATGCAAAACCCCTGGTCGATTGACACACATTCCAAGCCAAGGAAACACAGTTGTTTTAATTGGGGTTGAGGGGTATATAGGTGCACAAGCAGTATAATCGTCAGAGTCTTAGTTTCATCTCTGGTGTTTCTCCACTGCTAGTAGGCTTGTACAGTACCCCGGTGGAGTCACATAGGAACACAAGCATGGCTTGGCTACTAGTGAGCCTGGCCAGTACTTTGGAGGAGTTACTCACATCACCTCCCTGTGCAAGAAGCCTTTTTTTTCTTTTACCTGACTCATTTTTCATTTTTCATTTTTGACTTTTCCTTTTTTCATTTTTCACTATGCATATCACTTATTCATTTCAGAGGCAGAAGAAGGATCTTGACTTATTGAGAGCAGAAGAGGTTGTTCCAGAGGAGAAGTAGTTTATTGTATCTTTGGTGTGCCTATTAAGGTTTTCCCCCTTACCTTACTCTACTTGATTTAGCTGACAAGGGTTAACCAAAAAACAATCGATCAGAGAAGGTGACACTAGTTAGCACGCAAAGGTTGTGTTTACACCAAGGTTCACTTTGAACCGTACATATTTTCCTTCGATGTATCATGGACTAAGAATAAAAAGCTCATTATATAGAGGCAAGATGATAGGTAACCAAGTAGTGATAGTTGTACAAGCCCTCTTGTACTTTACCCAGCTCGCTTGAAGAGTCATACATGGTTTCATGTAAAACTAACCTATGAATGAAACAAGTGAATGAACTAACAATCAAAAAAGAAAAGCAAGAGAAGAAGCAAAAGTGAAAGCAAAGCAAGTAAACAAGCAAGCAAACAAACAAATAAGCAAACAAAGCACGTAAGAAAACAAGCATGCAAGAAAACAACTGAAAGAAAACACTACTCGTACTCCTACATTAATGGTACATGGGCCTAATCACGTGAAGTGATACTTCCAGTGCAGCCATCGGCACATTGGTAGACCCATGTTGGTGAAGGCTTGGTCTGCGAGCAACCCAGTTGTGTGGACCAGCAATCAAGAAATATATAAAAATGAAGACAACCACACTTCGTGATTCAAAGTGCCCACAATACATAAGTGAGTGCATGTGCATGACAAATAGTCCACAGACTTATCATGGTGCTGTGTGACACTACGTGCAATTTTGAAGCATAAACACACTCTTGACTGTGTCATGCAAGCAAACGAAAGAAATAAAGATAAATTGCATCGCGCACAAGTGCTTACAATGTAACATTCCCCCAATGCATGAGCAATGGGATTGTGCAATTTGAGTGGAGGAAGTAAAATATGAGTGTTAGATAGATCTTGAGTGCATACGGATGAGTGATGAGGAGCCTTGAGTGTTTGAAAAATTTCCTGATCGGAAGCAAAACCAACCTCAGGATAGCGAGAGCCTGACATAACCATTTGCTCGGGATGAAGTAACTCGAAGGTCTGTGGGTTTTCGACTTCGTTGACAAATGGATCTTCGTAGACTAGTAGCTTTGATGGATTAAAAACAGGTTTATCAACATCGTGATCAGATGATGAGGTGAAGAGATCATGACAACCAAGATTATAAAATTTAGGATGTTGGTCGGCATCCTCATGGTTTGATTAATCACACAGAGGAGTAGATGAGGAAGGATGTTCACCCTCTACGTTTATGGAAAAAGCAGATGAAAGATCAAGTGGATTTCCAATGAATGATTGGTCCTCTCTGTTATTGGATGATGGGCTAACATATGGTGTGTCTTGTGAAATATCAACAATGGGTACATCCGTGGATGAAGACACACATGAGAAATCATGGATGGCAGGTTCACCAATGATGTTAGGAAAGAATGGAGGGGGCTTGGACGAAAGGGAGTCATCATTCGTTGAGTGTTGATGCTCAAGCTTCCACTCATACTCTTCAAGAATGAAAGCGCATGTTGGTTGTGCAACACTAACTCCGTCAGTGGGTTGTTCCTCGTTCACAACAAGTAAAGAGTTTGGAATGGAGGAACATAGGACAACATCATTCGGAGTAACACCTGGGTACGAAGATGGAGGTTGTAGAAAATAACGCAATTGAGGACCTGAAGGACTCACAACCACATCTGCGAAAAAATTGAGTGAAGTGATGTTGGGAGGGTATGAAGGATGAACAGGTGTGTGATCACGATCCTCAACATTAATGGGTAGTGGTGGAGATGTTGAATGAGAGGGAGGTGAATAGTCAGTTGAGATAGTGTTCACTCCCACATGAGATTGCGCAGCTCCATTAACGAAGAATTTTGAGTGAGGTTTGATCTCAAACTTTCTCTTGGGATGGGCATATTTCTTAAGGCAATACTCAAACCGGTCCCAAAGATAAGCAAATTTCATTTGGATCCTCGGAGCTAGAAACTGCAAGTCATGGAAGCGCTGCCAAAAATCAATAACAAATTCATACGGAGCCTTCTGTTGCTGTAACAGTTTCCGGTCAAGATGGTCTAGATCAAAATGATAGAATGTGTCTCTAGTAAGATCACAGAAGTGCTCAAATGAGTGCACGGTGTCAGCCAGTAGGTTGAGCACCCAACGAAATGGAGATTCGCGAAGTGTGTATGTAAGTAGCAAACTGGCCTGTTCGTCAGAAACTCAGCTTCCTCATGAATCATGGAATGAAAGTTATGTAAGTTCTCAATCTAGGCCACTTCGTCTTCACCATCATATGTGTGAGTGGACAAGAGATCGAAAAGCTTCCCCGAGATGGAGACATCTTCACGATTCGAAAAACACCTCGAGGGAAGACGAGTGCAAGACTCCATGAAATATATGCAAAGGTTCAAAACTGGATGAGAGGATGTAGCTTGTCATCAAGCCCTCCTTCTAGCACCAAAAATGTTAACAGTGTTGGACCCGCCTACATGTCAAGGGGATCTCCCTGGTAAGAAGTCCCAATTAGACCCTAGACCATTTGGTATATGAGTCCCAACAGTGGGTCGTAAGGTAATATCTTGACCGTGATGTCGCACAGAGGCAAGTAAGATAACTCTGTCAATAGTAAGGGTGTGACTGATGCAGTGAGTCAAGGAAGGTGTACGAGAGGTTCTAAGACTTCGAAGGGAGAAAAAGGTGAAGGTGAGTTCCAGGGTGAAAGGGATCAGTCCCAACTCGGCTAGGAAAACAAAACACAAAAGAACATGCACAACTTCCGGTGGAGCAGTCCACTCGGATGCGGCAGTTACATCATACAAGCTAAGATAACACGTACAACACTCACGGATCAGTCTGAGATGATTGCTACGATTGTTACAAGGTTCATGTGAAATGTCCATCTGGTGTTTGGAAGAGCAGTCAACACAGATGGTGACAACATTAAAAACATATACAACACTTTAACAAAAAGATTCAGATAATTTCATGTGAATCAGTTCATACACAAATACATAAGTTAAACAACATATATCATTAAGGCAACTGGAGCAGTCCAACTGCAATAACAACATATGCATGAAAATGTGCTGGCTCTTATTATATAAAGTGTAAGTTCCAATCATATAATACATCCATGTAAACCTACTAGCCCCATTAGTGAAACATTATAGCCACATCTACCTACTCCTCTAAAGAGATGTACTAGCTCCGTGTAGTGGAGAAGCCAAGGCATGTTACAATATTGTGCAAGCCTTCTTCAAGATAATGTTAGTAGAAGCTTGGCTGACCAAAAGCACTTATAATGAGTTACGAGGGAATATTTATAGCAAAGGATGGGGTGACCCTTGACATTCCCCTTTGCGAAAGTTTAACTACCCTCATGACTCTTCACCTACTCTATGACTGTTACATCCAACCATTGACACTTGACTTACACTTGACAGACTCGACATTACAATGCACATGTACTCATGTGAGACAACATGGCTTGAGCAAGCCTTGCAAGACATCACTGATACTCAGTCCACTGTGATGAGACCAACTATTTGACATGCTTGTGATGGTGAAGGAGGTGAGTTGATGCCAAGCTTGGTCGTATGTGATGGTGTGCATGCACCTCATGGTGACACCTTGCTGAAGCGAATTCTTGCCTTCGTTGCAACCAGTGCATTGGTTTGCACCCTTCATCCATCTTGTTTGCTAACATTGCAAGGTCTTCTTGGGTACAGTTTAACTGGAAACACAGTGATGCATAGTGTCCATGCTGATATTCAAGTGTGTGCTGGTGGTCATGCACATCAACATGCCGAAGTACATGTTCAGTCCCAGTTGGACTTGCTTCTTGTCTTTGCCTTGGTGAGTATGTTTAATGGGTTGGATTGCATGCGTGCGCTCAATGACATGCATGTTGCTGAATCCCTTGCATGTGATCAACAACACTGCTCACCATGTCTTCTTTGTGTCAGTTGCTAGGATGGATCCTTAACTTGTACGAGCACAGTTTCATCCATAAGTGCATGTTGTGCCCACTGTTGTTCCTGTTCCTGTTACAACTCATTCGTCTATCTGTGCAACTTCATGTTCTTCCTGAGTTGCTGCTTCAGCACAACTCCTTCTTTGTTCCCTCTTCTACCTTCGCGCGATCTTCATGTCGCACCGTCACTTCATATCTGGAGTCTCCAAAGTTGCTTTCATCATCAATGGATCTGCTTGAGATTACAACCTTGTTCCACCTTTGTGTTGTCAACAACCCTCTTCTTGGATTCATTGCATTTGGTATGTTGTCTTCAGCTGCTGTTCATGATGATGCTACTGTCATATCTTGATGCCCTTGTCTACAAACAACTTTATGTCTTCGTGGGTAGGCAAGTCCATGGACAATTGATCGACTGCATCCCCAAGTGTGCTCTGAACGGTGTCTTCATCTCTGCTCTCCTGGAAACCATTGTACCTGTACTGATGAGAGGAATATGAACACCTGGGATACTTGGAGACATGTAAACACTCATGGAAAGCAATTTGTCAGTGGAAAACCAAAATGAACATGAGAACTAACTTGCAACATACGTGGGTGCATGATCATGAAGGTTGAACAATTTCAGCTTGGAGGTCAGGAGAATGACTGCCAAGACTACACAAGGTACAGCCTGGGTTGTTGGGAGACTGGTTGACTGTTGGAATTGGGCAATGCATAGTCCATTCTCGTTGCTAACTGCTTGGATTGCGCAATGCACAATTCCAGTTGGGAAGGACTGCTGGCCTAGGGACAAATTTGCACAATTTCTTGGGCCAAGCAACCACTGTCCTCCAGAAATTCACAAAATAGTCTTGAAGGCTAGTGCTGGGTAGGAATGCACAAATTTGGAGAGGAAGGTGAGCCTTCCTTCCCCAGATTTCACAATGCAGCCTTGGTGAAGGCACAGTCCAGGCCAAGGTTGGCCCAAATCGCTGACGAGCAACCGAAATAAACTAAGACAATAAATGCATGAAGACACTAAGTGATTGACAGTGCATGAAAAACATGAATGAAAGATTCAGAAAATAGATCAAAATGCATGTGGGTGAGGCAATTCGTCGGTTGGGAAAACGTCCATGCAAAAAAATGTCATACGTGTGACAACAGTGAGATAGAAACAAAAAATAAAACAGAGCTAGGACAAGCTAGTATATATGTAAACGACAACAAGCATTCAAAGAAATCAAGCAAACAATATTCCCAGAAGCGAAAACACAAAAAGCGATAGAAATGCAGCACAAGGCATGGGAAGCGGGCTTACCCTAAAACAACTGAGTTGAATGTGCCGACTGCGACTAGATGTGATGTGGGATGTCAAAGTTGCAAGGTTGATGTGAGGAATGATATCTGTAGCACCCTGTTGATGAGTTTTGATAACATCGATGTTGTGATGCGCATGCCACGAATCTAGGGGAAGCTACACTTGGTGGGAGGTTTCGAAATTGCTCATTGCATGTAACCTCCAACTGCTAAACATAGATCCATGAAACAAGGGATGCCTTTGCATGCTGCCCTAGGGAGAAGCAACCCATGCATGCAAGTCTATTTTTCTCAGTCTCGGAGGGAACTGTTTAACTCAACTGCACATGAAAGAGACTGCTCGACTCTTGGAGAAAAAATGTGCATTTCTGGCTGGGAGCTGTGCTGGTTGCCCAAGAGATTTGTGTAATTTCTAGGTAGAGAAGCTAACTGTCACGCAGATTTGCAAAAATTCTAGGTTGAGCAGCCTTGCTGGGGAAATTTGTGCATATCCTTCTAGGAGTGTTGCCAGGTAGGATTGCGCAATCCTGAAGCCCAACGGACTACCAAAGAGGATTGCGCAATTTCTGGAGGGAAGGCTGGTTTCCCTCTAGAAATGCGCAATTTTCAAGGGAAAGCTGCTCAGCCTACAGCTGGACCAACTCTGGGTGAACAAATTGTGAGGGGAATGGATCAAGCTGTGACTGACATGATGCCTTTCTGGAAGGAAGACACTGAAGCTTGTGAACTTGACGAAGCAAGGCAAGCTGCCGTGAAGGTTGGAAGGGAGGTTCCAAAACGAGGCTATGGATAAATTTTGGAGGGTGGTTGTAGCCACTGTTATCACCTCGATAATTCTTTTGAAGTAAAAAGAAAGAAAAACCAAATGTAACCACAAACTGCTTTTGGAGATCGGGACCTAGCCTTCGTGATGCTCAGAGAGGTCTCTCTCTTTAAAATTTAACTTTGTTTTAGTTAAGATGTTTTTAGGCTAGCTATGATTGTTCAAGGGATTTTTGATTTGTGTTTGAGATTGGGTGGTGGGATCACTTAGATAGATGGATGGAATGATGTCTTTTAAACCATTGTGCTATGGAGTCAAACAGTGAGGGAGAAGAAGTGGATTAACTCACTACAGGGAATGTTCAAAGGGAAAGATAGCAAAGTGTTTTTCAGATCTTTGAGATAGAGGGGTGAAATGTTTTCACTAGGGGTGGAGAGCAATTAAGGGTTCTCAAACTGAATAATGAATGATGAATGAATGGATAATCGAGATCAAAGAGAAATTAAGAATCCTCTAACTTGGATATTCAAAAAATCAATCTGAACCAAAGAGCAAACTAAAATTCTTTAATTTATATATCAGAAGAAAACATTTAAATGTATAACTGTTAAGATAGAGTGTAATTAAACAAGTTCTTAAGTATTATTCCAGTTATAACATTAGATTTAGAAAAACATTAAAGATTATGAATAACTTGAGAGAAAAAACAATGACACATGAGAATACTTGTCTGAAATTCGCTTAACACATGAATCCTTTGAAATGTCTGATCTTTATTTATCAATCAAGCAAATTGTTTTTCAGATCTTTGAGATAGAGGGGTGAAAGGTTTTCACGAGGGGTGGGAGAGAAATTAAGGGTTCTCAAACTGAATAATGAATGATGAATTAAGGGATAATTGACATCAAAGGGAAATTAAGAATCCTCTAACCTGGATATTCAAGAAATCAATCTGAACCAAAGAGCAATTAAGAATTCTTTAATTTAGATATCAGAAGAAAACATTTAAATGTATAACTGTTAAGACAGAGTGTAATTAAACAATTTCTAAAGTATTATTCTAGTTATAACATTAGATTTGCAAAAACATTAAATATTATGAATAACTTGAGAGAAAAAACAGTAACACATGAGAATACTTGTCTGAAATTCACTTAACACATGAATTCTTTGAAATGTCTGATCTTTATTTATCAATCCAGCTTGCTGGCTCAACAAATGACACAATAACCGTCTGGGTTTTTTGATAAAAAAGTCTATAGAAATGTCTAGTAGAATCTACCCTACATACTTCGAATCATGAAGTATTTGTACAAGATTATTTACAAAATATCCCAAACTGACTTGGGATTTATTTTAGGGAAAAAATATATAATTCTAAAAATGCAATGCCACCTTTCTAACTGATTGCTTTCTGGCACTATTATATCTTATTTTCTTTATATTTAGCTGATTGATCTTTTAGCTATCATCTGATACTCTTCGAATTATCTTCTTTCATTGATACTCTTTGACTCTGATACTCTTCGACTGGGACAACTGTCCATTTACTTTAACCATTGTGTTTTTACCAAACTGTGTTAATTGTTGAACTTATTTTGAATTAAAGTAAGTCAGTTAGATGCTCCCATCTCTCTTCAGTTGGTAACTGAATGTTCTTCAACCTCTTGAAGACCTCGTTAGCCTCTGTGTACTTAGCAAATGTAGGCTTATTTAAAAACAAGTGTTTTACCTCATGCTGGAGGTAAAACAAGTTTTCCAAAGCTTGGTAAAGAACTTTACCAGTGGGAATCCCTTGTTTTGTTGTGTTATGGATGGCTACATTGTCGAATTGAGTTCTGGCCACTTCTCTGAGCTTTTTGTTGTAGTCCTCTTGTGTCATCAATTTATCATTAATTACCAAAGGACTTGGCAAACCTTTCTGCATCAAATTGTCAAATTTGAATCTAAATCTATCAATAGAAAGTTGCATAGTCTGACACTTGTCTTCCAAGTTGTGCATCAAATTCCTTTTAGTAAGAACTCTTCTTACTTCAAGGATTATCCCTGTCCTATCACTAATATCCAATTCTTCCAGTTCATATTTGTTCTTTGAATTCAAAAATTAAATGATCCTGGTTACCTCTTCTGGCATCCCTTCTAGGTCTGTTTTAACCTTTTGACTTGCCTCTGTGGCCTCTTTAACCAGATCAATCTGCTCAAAAATTACCTGAATTGATGGCCAAATATCATTGACAGAGTCAATGATATTGGCCCACAATTTTTCTTTTGCCTGTCCCAATGGCTCACTTAGAGTCATTTCTTTTTCTTGTCCCAATGGCTCACCTAGAGTCATTTATTTCTATAGATTCTTTATCCTCTCAGTTAATATTGCTACCTTGTGTTGTTCTTCCTTATTCATAATTTGAGCAAGTTTATAGTCTATCTCCAGATTGTTCACTTTCTCTTCCAGTTTCCTGATTTCATTGGCTTTGAGGGACATCTCTTCCATGGCTTTGGCCAACTTATTGGCTTCTTCACCTGTAGAATCTGCTACAGTCGACCCTATTGCTAAAGTGGATGGTGCTATTGTAGGCAAAGCAATGGTCAATGGAATTGTAGGAGCCAATTTCTCAGCCAATGTTGATGGTACTCTCGTGGTGACAGTTGGGATGTCCGTGGCTACATTTTCCTGGAGGCTGCCCTGATTGGTCAACTTGTCCATTTCTTTTTCCATTTCTTTCAGCTGGGTGTTCAACTGCAACACTAAGTCAAGCATTTCCTCCTAGGCAGTTTGGCTCTCTAGGACTTGTTTTGTTTGATGATGCTGTGACTGAGGCATTTTGAGTTGTCTTCTCAGGGCTACATTGTCTTCATTCTTATTTTTTTTATCAATTTCTCAGTAGCCTTTATGTCCTTTGGGTCATGGCCCAGCTCAATGATTAGGTCTTCCAAGGATTTAATCCTTGTGTCTTTAGCACTGGAGGAGGCCTTCTCGAGTTTAAACTATGCAATGGTATTATTCAAGGACTCCTGTAATCTGTATGCATCCATGGCCTTACCAGTCAAGGTGGAGTATATCATCTCTCCAACTTGTTTGTGAAACTCTATTTGGTCCACTGGATGGATGTCCTTTGCCAATACTTCAAATATGGCCTTCTTATAATCTGTTGCAGACTTGGGTTGTGGCACTGTTGGATGCATATATGACATTTGCATCTTTCCCTCCTCAATATCAAATGCAGACATTAGTCTGCTTTGGTTAGGAGCTAAATGTTTGAAATACTGAGCATATGTCTCAAATTTCAATTTTTCATTTCTCATTTTAATCTCCTTATATCTCTCCTTAATGGTTTTTTTCTTTGTCAGCTGGTCTAACAAAGGAAGAAACCTCTGTTGATTTCTGCCTTTATATCAACTGAGCGTTAGAGGTGGTGTGTTCATTTGTTTCCTCTACCTCTTTCCCTTTCTGACCTGTTGTGTCGGACTGAGATTCTGACTGTGGTTCTGGCTCTATTCCTTCCACCTCACTTTGTTCTTCCTGTTTAGATATAGGATTCAATTTTCTCTTTTTTCTTCGGTCTGCTTGCTCATCCACTATTTCCATTTGGGAATTAGAAGTCTCTTCTCTGCTTTTGGGTTTTTCTCCTTATTCAAGGGTGTTTGCAATGCAGAGGGAGCATCCATCCTATGACCTTGATCTGGGACCTGCAGGAACTCACTCAGGTCAATCTGTGGCTCAATATCATACAGAGCATTTTCAACATCAACAATTTATCTATCTTTATCTACCAAAGTGTCTTCCAACCATTCAGTTTGGTTGGCATATCTTTCAATTTCAGGCACTGAATAATGTGCATAAGGGGCTAGTTCAACCCTGGTTCTCATTTTTGTTATTACTCCATGAGGGTCATACTGCCACATACAAATCTTGCCAAACTTCAACTCCTGTAACATACTGTATGCCTCTGGTCCAGCTTGTCTATTATTGCAAATAAAGGGGCCTAGTTCACTTTTTACTCTGAATTGGGCCTTCTTCTTTGCAGCCACGAAGTGGACATCATCTGAGTTGATGATTTTCCTGAAATACTCAAAGGAAAAAATTCTTAAGGGAAGATACTTTGGAAATTTGCATGGAGGAAGTTGACAGCCATAGGCTTTGATCTCTGTGTGATCCTGGTACAAGTACCAGTCTCCCACTCTATTGTTTTTAGCTAGTTGAAGGACCTTTTTGATTTGAGGACTAATCCTAGGTTTCACAGTCCCTATCAACATATTCATCATTGGGTAGGCAAAGGAATCTATGAAGTCCTTATAATTAGTGATAGTGGAATATCTCTAGACAATAGGTGTCCAATAGAGTACAAACCTCTCTTTTCCTCTACTGTCACCTTTTATGATCTTCACGGGGAATTTATCAGTTTGGTAGTACAAGAACAAATAATACAATACTACAGAGAAATTAAAAACCCTTTCAGTGGGTAATCTGATGAGTTGTTCGTGCATTTTGTCTACAATGAACTGCGCATAATCAAAATTGATGGTAGGAGGTTTACCAGGGATAAAAAGGGAGAGGAATGCAAAAGTTACTTCATCTACATGTTCATCTATCTTGTGTCCAAGGATGGAGGATATCATGGTGATAATATGCCTGGTAGTTTGTGAAAATATGGGGGCTATGTATGGAGGAGTAAAACTTGGTGTATGTTCTTTTGTAACTATGAATTCCTTGAACACTTGCTTGGCTTTACCCTCATCATAGAATTATAGAGTTCTAGTAGTCCTCCAGTGGACAAAGGAGCTAAATTTGGGCTAGGATGGACCTGTAACATCTGATTTATGGATTATAGAGTGATAGTGAAGAGCCGCTATTGAGTGGGGGCTACTACAGCGCTCTGGCTGGGGATGTAACAGGTCTAACAATAGTGGATAATGTCTGGGAGACCATGGACTTATGGGAATGAGTAGAAGGGGAGATTTGAATACCAAAGGTAAATATCATCAGCATGGTTTAAAAATTTGTCTTTGCTCCAGAAGTGGAGCTTCATTCTTTCAAAGGTTGAAGATGTGTCTTTAATATGAAAATCCCTATCAGCCAAGGGTAGGTGATCTTGGTCAAGGTGGGGGTTCATAATAGGCTTAACATTCAGGGAAATGTGGGTAGACATTGTGTGGAAAACAAGGGTAAATTCGGAAATTGACTTGGCAGGGTTCACCCAGTGGTCTGGGTTTTGGAGGTTTTTTAAGGGTCTAGGTGCAAATTGCCTAATTCATGGGTAGGATAGCTAAGCTAAGTTCATTCAATGTTAAATTAATTGAAATTTTTTATATTAACAAGGGTAAACATGGTGTATTTTTGTAGAATACCTGAAACTGGAGGTTGGTGTTGTGAACTTAGTTGAAATTCTTAGGTTGCAGGCAATAGATAGTGGCTCTGGACGAGTGCTGAAGGCAAGATGGCGTTTGATAGTTGTTTGGCAGTTTGTAGACTTCAGGTGCGTAAGAAAGCTCAGCCTTTGATTGCACATATGATTGAAAAAATCATGAAAATGGTGTTTATAGGCCTTTATTGGGAAAAAACTGAGAAAAGCGGGAAAAAATGGTTATGAACAGTGATTGGTATTAAGAGGGTGGTTTTGCCCCTCATCGCACCACTTTTGGGGGAAGGGTGGTAAAACTCGGAGGGGACGCGAAATACTGTGATAGTGACACATCACAAAAATGGGTCTGGGAAAAATTGCCCATTTCGGGCGCTATCGGGCTGTTAAAGCTCGGAAGTCAAATGCGTGCAAAATGGAGTGATAACCATTAGATTATATGGGTGTTGATCGGACAGTGATTGTGTTGAAAAGATGCACGGAGGGGATTGGGGGGAAAGGTTAGGAGGGGCCTGCCTAATCCAACATACTTAAGTGTGTTTAATTAACTTTAATTGGCAGATTAACTCAAATGAGGTTTTCTCAAGGTGCAAGGGTTTTTCAACTTAGGATAAGTTGATTTATGGGTTTTTAGATTAGAAAAAAAGGGAAAACTAACTTTTCACAAAGGGCGGTAAATGGTTTTTTACCCTAAGAAAAAGGATTTATGGAACATAATGATGGTTTAGTAAAGGGGAAAGGATTTTAAATGGAATTTCTAGGGGGAAATATGGGATAATGAAATAAGGGTAAAAGTGGAGGGGAAAAGGGGTATTTTAAGGGATGATGGGGAAATTAATAAGCAAGAGAGGGAGAAGTTTGTGAAAGGAGGGGAAGTTAGTTAAACTCATCTTATCAGCATGCTTTTTCAATTGATAACTGCTCCTGCACACTTGAAACACATAGTTAAGCATGATAGTAGTGCTTATGCTCTAAATGACTTGTATTTCTTCAACCTTTCTTTACTTACCCTTTTACCTACTCTAACATTTTTTCTTCACTTTGGTGGGTGCATTTAAGCTAGCAAACCCTTTTCTTTCCTTTTCTTTTATAAAACAAACTATCTACTTCTACCATTATATCTTCCAAGGGCTCAAATTAAACTGATGAGATCCTTTATTTTCTCTACCTACCTAATGATCTGCTAAGATTAAATTGTTTGGTCAGATTTTATTCTCTAACTATAAACATAAAATTCAAAGCATGAAATAGTCAAGTTTAATCAGTTTGACTATCATGGGTTGTGGCATGTATGACAAACTGCAGATAACCATTATTTAAGACAATAAAGTAAAAAGTAGTGGCACTTGGACTTGCACACTTTCATGATCTGTTTTTGTTTGGGGTTCATATTTTTTCATTTTTTGTATTTTTTGATCTTTTCTTATTTTTATTGTCCTTTGATATTTCTTTTAGGACATACCCTATTTACATTTTTAAATTTTAATATGGAAAACATTTTCAGAAAGCAAAGGTATGTACAATATTACAAGAGTTACTCTCAGTCAATTCAAAATTATGAACCCTATCACTATAGGACTCTAACAGTGGCTCCACATGGGGATGGCATGTTGAAAATGGAAACAAGAAATGATAAAAATAGGAGTGCTAAAAATACCACTGATATAAATAGCAGTTCAGGTACCATTGTTGGACATAGCAACAAGGAATGAAAAATGGAAGTGCTAAAAATAACATCACTATAGATTCCAATTTTAGTTAGTCCCTGAACTAAAATTGAGAAGTAAAATTCCAATTTTATCTTAGCAATTGTTTGTAAAATAATTAATTAATTCACCATGAGCTAATTAGTTGTAGAAAATCAAACATGAAGTCTATGTGGGGACATGCAATAGTTTCTCTATTAATTGAGGAATTTATCCATTAGTTAAAGAGATAAGGATGAGTTGTAACTAGTTGGATCAATTAACTGAGTCAAGTCCAGTTAGATTAATTCAAATAGTTTCTTGAACTAATTGTGAGTTCAGTTAGTTAATGCTTGCATGCATATAACTGTTGCTCTCAACATAATTGAATATTATCTCATAAATAACTCATGCATTGTTGGCATTATGGCATAGATTTGACACTATGACACAGGTATTGTCCTTGATGGCAACTTACTCAGTTGACAGATCACAGTTCAGAAGGTTAACAACATAGAGTTACAGATCAGACTTCATAGAATGGGGAAAGAGAGGTATACGCAGGTTCACCTTGACAAAGTAGCGTATACACGCAGGTTAACAGACCAAAAGGAGCGTATACATACACACGCACTTTCACAGAATGAAAGGCGCGTATATCTTGGAAAACTAAGTTTTGGTCCAAGGTGTTTGGTCCATGGTATTTTGATCCATGGTATTGGTCCAAGATATATGATTCGAGGTATTTGGTCCAAGGTATTGGTCCTAAGTGGTTTTGGTCCATGGCATTGAGTAAGGCCTACGACTATAAAAGGAGAAGAAGATCATTAAGCAAAGGTACTCAAGTAATGAATATCTGATGAAGAGCAAGATCTAGTATACAGGTTATTGGGTTATGGTGCATAGCTGGATCTGAACCAAGGATTAGCCTTAGCGCTTGATGAAGGATAAGATCTAAATGATGGGTCAAGATCTTAAGGCTTGAAGTGAAGTATCTTTATGTGGTTTTGATCATTTATCTGAATAACTGGTGCATGTTGTAGTCTGTAAATATGATGATCTGGGTATAACTGAAATCTGGAATTGTTATAAAGTTTAAATCATCATTTACAGATCTGTACACAGGTTCAATTTAGAAAATGCGCGTATACACGCTGGTTCTGCATATCAAAAAAACGTATACATCTTAAATTTGATTTGCATATCTGTACGCAGGTTCACTGTTATGAAACTAGCTCAAGAAAAGATAGAAAAGATAGATCAACGCCTTAGAATTCAGCCTCTTCGAGGGGGAAACCTCCTTTACATTACATAAATGAACAATTCTTGGATGATTCAAATGACAAAACCTCCTTTCTATATATAGGAGTCTAAGGAGTCACAATATAATCCAGCCGACCTAACAATAATAATATAAAGCCACAAAAATAACAATAAAGGGGTTCTATGGGGCACAGTAATAACAATATGGGAGCAATAGGGGCACAACAATATTAATAAGGGGTATAACTACAATAGTAATGGGGTAATCACTAGTATTATAGGGACCCAACATGCCCCTCTCCTTCAAAAATGTGTTGTCCTCAATGCTTGAGTAGTTCTAGATACCTCTGCATAAAATTCTCATCCTCCCATGTGGAATCTTCAGCGGATAAGTTCTTCCACTTGATAAGATACTCTGAAATTGAATGATTTCGTAGCTGTCGAGTTCTTGTTTCTGTGACTGCTTCCGATTCCCATATAATTTTTCCTTCCTCGTCAAGTTCTGGAAATATTTTTTGAACTGGGAGCTTGTCGCCTATAACCTTCTTTAAACATGAAACATGGAAAACTGGGTGCAGTCGAGAAGCTGCAGGAAGCTCCAATTTGTATGCCATAGTACCAATATTTTGCAACACCTTGTACGGACCATAATACTTTGGTGATAATTTATTATCCTTCTTAGCTTGCTCGAGGGACATTTGATTATATGGTTGTAGCCGTAGGAATACCCAATCACCTACATCAAAACTTCTTTCACTGCGATGTTGATCTTCCTGTTGTTTCATTCTATTCTGTGCCAACACGAGGTTATCCTTTAAGAGTTGGAGGACTTGTTGTTGATGTTCGATGTGATGTTCCACTACTTGAACCTTAGAATTTTCTCTTAAATATGATGTGATGGATGGTGGTTGATACCCATA
The DNA here is from genome assembly GCA_031772625.1 of Pinus tabuliformis. Lineage (NCBI taxonomy): Eukaryota > Viridiplantae > Streptophyta > Pinopsida > Pinales > Pinaceae > Pinus > Pinus tabuliformis. The sequence goes on along the minus strand of CM062816.1, from coordinate 1,104,173,692 downwards.
AAGTGCCATAAATGGGGTCATTTTTGTTGCTGTATGGAAGGAAGTGTTATACCACCATTCAGCCAGAGGCAACCATTTGATCCATTGTGTCTGTTTATTATATACAAAGCAACGAAGATATCCTTCCAAACATTTGTTTACTATCTCAGTTTGCCCATCATATTGAGGATGATAAGATGAGCTATGAGCTAACTGAGTACCAAGACAAGAAAATAATTCTGTCCAAAAATTTCCAGTGAAAATGGGATCTCTGTCACTTACAATAATATTTGGGTTTCCATGTAGCTTTTGAATTGTTTCCATAAATGCAGTAGAAACTGTACTGGCTTTAAATGGATGTGATAATGCACAAAAGTGTGCATACTTGGTAAGTCTGTCAACTACCACCATGATGACACTCTTTCCCTTAGACTTGGGTAAACCTGTGATAAAATCCATTGAAACCTCCTCCCAACGTTGGGTTGGAATGGATAAAGGTTGTAATAGACCCGGTGTCTTAATTGTTTCAACTTTATTTTGTTGGCAAACCAAACATTCAGCCACAAACTTTTGAATATCTGATTTAAGGCCATCCCAAAAAAATTCCTTCTTAACCCTGTGGTAAGTTTTTAAAAATCATGAGTGCCCTCCTAAGGGAGAAGTGTGCAATTCCATAAGAATATTTTGTTTTAGCTGGGAATTCTTACAGAGGTATAAGCGATCTTTGTACCATAACGAATCATTTTTCTAGCTAAATGTACCAGACGTACTGGAATCTTGTTGTAACTTTCGAATAAGTTCCCACACTTCTTCGTCATTCTTCCATTCCTCCCTTGCTTTGTTTATCCAATCTGGTTGGATAATAGAAATGGCACACAACAATGCTTCCACATCCTCATCCTTTCTTGAGAGTGCATCTGCCACCACATTTTGCTTCCCTTTTTTGTAGATGATTTCAAAGTCATAACCCTACATCTTTGTGACCCACTTTTGTTGCTCTTCAGAGGATAATATTTGTTCTAAAAATTATTTAAGGCTATCATGATCCGTTTTTACCTTGAAGTGTCTTCCCATTAGGTAGGGTCGCCATTTCTTAAGTGCATGGAGTATTGCCAACATTTCCTTCTCATAAATAGCTTTGCTTAAAAACTTTCCCTTGATTGGACGACTTTCAAAAGCAATGGGTCTTTCATCTTGCATTAGAACAACACCAATTCCATTTCTTGAAGCATCACATTCCACAATAAAGGTTTTTGTGAAGTCCGGTGTAGCTAAGACCGGTGCTTGGCACATTGCCTTTTTAAGATGTTCAAAGGCCTTTGTTGCTTCCGGAGTTCATGAAAATGCATCTTTCTTCAATAATGTTGTTAGAGGTGCTGCTATTCTCCCATAATTCTTAACAAAATTGCGATAATACCCTGTCAACCCGAGAAATCCTCGCAGATGCTTTATGGATGTGGGGATTGTCCATTCCTTAATGGCTTTAATTTTTCTAGGGTCTACCTTAACTCCTTCATGAGATACAATATGACCCAAATATTCCACCTCCTGGACTCCAAAGAAACATTTGGATCTTTTTGCATATAATTGTTTCTCCTCAATATAGTTGTAGCACCTTGTCAACATGTTCAACATGATCCTTCCAAGACTTGCTGTAGATTAGTATATCATCAAAAAATACTAACACAAATTTTCTAAGGAATGGTTTGAAAATTGAATTCATCAAACCTTGAAATGTTGAAGGTGCATTGGTAAGGCCAAAAGGCATGACCAAAAATTCATAATGACCCTCATGAGTTCTAAATGCTGTTTTCAGAATGTCTTCAGTCTTCATTCTGATTTGATGATATCCTGAACAAAGATCCAACTTGGTGAAGCAAATGGATCCATGCAATTCATCCAGTAATTCATCAATGACAGGAATGGGGAACTTATCTTTAATAGTGAGCTTGTTGAGCTCCCTATAATCCGGACACATGCGCCATGATCCATCCTTCTTGTGCACCAATACTACTAGAGCAGAGAAAGAACTTTGACTTGGTTGAATTATACCAGCCTCTAGAATTTCTGCAACCACACGTTCAATTTCACTCTTTTGGACATAGGGATATCTGTACGGCCTGATGTTTGGAGGAACACTTCCTGGAATCAGATGAATAGCATGATCATGATCACGCATAGGTGGGAGACCTCTGGGAGTCTAAAATACCTTGGAATGATTGTCCAGGACTTTTTGGAGATCTGGAGAAATAGATGATTCCGATGTGGAAACATATAGCGAGCATAACTTTGCAATTACACCTCTTTGCTCCTTTTTTAGAAGCTTTGTCATACTATTAGAGCTGATTATCTTTCCTGGTTTCCCTGCAATACCCCTTAATTCAACTTCCTTTCCTTCTGTAGAAAATTTGATGAAAAGTTATTGAAAACTAAAAGCTATTGTACCCAGGGATTGTAGCCATTGGACTCCTAGTACAACATCAACACCTCCCATTGGAATGGAAAGCATTGGGCTAGTCAATACATATTCTCCCATGGATAGGTTGATATTATGGCACTTTCCAAAGCAATTTATTGTTCCTCCATTTGCAATCATCACTTGACACTCTCGTGTTGGATATAGGAAGCAATTCAATTCTTTTGCTACCTTACAATGAATAAAATTATGGGTGCTTCCTGAATCAATCAACACTATTACCTTTTTCTTCTTGATTTTTCCTTCTATCTTGATGGTTTGAGGAGTGGTAATTCCCGCCAATGCATTACAATATATGGTCGGATTTATTTGTTCTTCATCTAGGCTTTGTTCCTGGAGTATATCCTCTTCTTTTAACCTTTCTTGCTCCTTTTCTTCTTCCTCTTCACAATCTATGTAGAATAATTTCTTCTCAGCACACTTATGACCTTTAGTGTATTTGCTATCACAACTGTAACAAAGCCCTTTTTCTATTTTTTCTTCCAATTGTTGTGGTGTCAACCTTATAGGTTGTGGAAGACTAGGGGCAACAACACTTCCGTCTTTATAGTTGTGAGTGGTATGCTTCCTGGTTGCCATAATTTTTCTTTCCATTTTTCTTGCTAACCTGAATGCCTTCTCTAATGAATCAGGTTCCCAAAGGCAAACATCATGTTGGATATTATCCTTTAAAGACCCTATGAACACATCAATCCTATGCTCCTCTGGAATATCTTTTACCCTTATGTTCAATTTTTGGAACTCCTCAATGTGCTCCATTATTGAACCCTTTTGTTTGAGACTTATCAATTGGCTAAAAAAGTGTTGCTTTTTGTATCCTCATAATGTGCTATCAATTCTTCTGTAAAAATTGCCCAAGTGATAAATGGTTTACGAGAGCAAAGCCATTGATACCATACAAACTGATTTGGTTCCAAATATAAAGTTTCCATACGTACCTTTTGTGTGTTTTGCACATTATTGAGATCGAAGAATTGCTCCATCTGTAATATCCATGTGGCAGGATCCTTGCCATCAAACTTCCTCATATCGATTTTTGGAATATGGTGAGTCTTCGATCCAACATTAGCGTCTATGGAATCATGATTAACATTTCTTTTGTTCTCATCATGATTTTCCTTTAGTACCCTTTCACCCTTAGGGACCATTTCTTGTAGCAGCTTATTCATATTTATCTTCAATTCGTCCATGTATGTCTTCAAATCTATCTTCAAATCATCCATCTTAGCTTCCACGTCTATCATCTTAGCTTCTACGCCTTTCTTTAAACAGTCCATCTTAGCTTCTACACCTTTCTTTAAACCATCCATCTTAGCTTCTACATCTATCTTTAAACCATCCATCTTAGATTCTGTTCCTTTTTCTGCAAGGGACAGTTGTTGCACTTGGTCTTGTAATTTTGATATATCATGTTGCATTTCTTCCTCTTCTTCATGAGTCATGCTAGAGATTTCAGGTTCCTTACTATGTGTTTTCATTTTCTTTCCTCGGGGCATTAGTTACCGATAATAATGCTCTACTATGCCCTTTGAATTCCTTCAAAATAAATTTTCAAACCAAGCTTAAGCAAAAATTTAAGAAAATCTACACACCTTTTTTCACTTTGTAGGATCTCGATATTGCCTCTGATGTATCTCTGTACTTTCCAATCATCTAGTTCTGAATTTGTGAGCTATAGTATCCCTCTATGTCCTCTTTCCAATGCCACAAGTCTGACCCAAATTGGATTCTCCAAGGAAGAGTTATGTGAAATCTCCCACAGTGACTTGCTTATAGACTAGTTCATTAGAGTGAACTTGTACGACGTTCCAAGAGTCACTGTTTCGACCTTTGGATCTGAAACATGCATACAAGAAACTACAGTCCGTCCTCTTTCTGTATCTTCTGACGAAATTTCAATCTGATCCCCAGAGAGAAAGTTATGACGATTTTCCCAGGTCACCTGTTTTGAATGTAATTCAGGAGTCTGCAAAAAGACCAACTTCCTCAGATCATATCTCCGTAAATATTGCACGAAAAGCTCTGAAATTTGGATCCAAGGTTCATCACTATTTCTTCTCAAATGGGTTTGTTTTGTGACTTTTGAAACGTCACAGAAAAAATGTTATATTGAAAATTCCACGATGACCTGTTTGGAGCAGCGAAACCCTAGAATCCAAAGCTCTGATACCAAATGTTATGAAACCAGCTCAAGAAAAGATAGAAAATATAGATCAACGCCTTAGAATTCAGCCTCTTCGAGGGGACAACCTCCTTTACATTACATAAATGAACAACTCTTGGATGATTCAAATGACAAAACCTCCTTTCTATATATAGGAGTCTAAGGAGTCACAATATAATCCAGCCGACCTAACAATAATAATATAAAGCCACAAAAATAACAATAGAGGGATTCTATGGGGCATAGTAATAACAATATGGGGGCAATAGGGGCACAAAAATATTAATAAGGGGCATAACTACAATAGTAATGGGGTAATCACTAGTATTATAGGGACCCAACATTCGCCTTGAGAAAATAGCGTATGCACATAGGTTCGACACATGGAAGTAGCATATACCTCATAAAATATGTTTTAGCTACTTCTATTTGTTGTTGCAGTGTCCTGGGTTCTGGTTACTATCACTGTATTCTGGTTACAACATTCTGAAAAGTGATTGATTGATTTAGTTGTGGTTGGTGCAAAGGTGAATGGTTGATGCAGATATATTTGATGTTTGAATGATGTTATTGATGGATGCAGTCTGAATATTTATGAAATGTGGTCCCTGGAAGAAAAGAGAAGGTCGTAGCCTTCTGTAGGCTGGCACCTATGTACTAGTAAACATATCCACTAGTACAAGAGCTAGGGGGTTGTAGCTCCCTTCCAGGAGAAACTAGAGGATGAGAGAAGGTTGTAGCCTTCTGCAGGTAGAAGCCTGCGTACTGGTATAAGACTGCACCAGTACAAAAATTGTAAAAAGAAGTTTCTTATCAGAAATAAGATAGAGATGATTGCAGTAGGTGGTTTTCACCCAAATTGGGTTTCCACCTTATATCTTGTGTTCATGTGTGTGATTGTCTGCTTTGTTTTTACTGCACCTGGTTACTATTTATATGGTTCTGATGCACTGATTAAATTTCAACATATGATGAATTAAATGAATCATAAGTTTGCAGGATATATGCTAGTTTCCTTAAATACAATTGCGTATACATGCAAGTTCCATTAACTGAAGTAGCGTTTATGAATCTAATTATGGAAATGAAAAATTATTGACTTGCTAATATTGATTCACCGCCCCTCTTAGTATTATTTCCAACAATTGGTATCAGAGCAGGTCCTTCAGAAGAAGCTTGATCGCTTGAAGGAAGAGCCATAATCATGAGTAATCAAGAAAGAGAGGGATCCATCAGACCACCAATCTTTGATGGAAACAAATTCGTTTATTGGAAGGTAAGAACCACAACCTATCTTCAATCTCTTGGAATAGATGTTTGGGAAATTGTGGAAGGAGGATATACATTTCAATCAGCAATTCCTACAGAGCAGCATGTAAAAAGCAATATGAAACCAATGCCAAGGTTGAAACTATTGGGAAGTTTGTCACAATCAGAATTTTTCAAAGTTATGCAGCTCAAATTCGCCAGAGAAATATGGGACAAAATCATTCTAAGCTATGAAGGAGACTCTCAGGTAAAATGTGCAAAACTGCAAACTCTTAGGATTTAATATGAAACTCTCAAAATGCACAATGATGAAAGTATAGCTAGTTACTTCTTACGTATAGATGAGATTGTTAATTGCATGAAGAATTTGGGTGAAGAGATAAAAGAAGTTACTTTAGTTGAAAAGGTTTTAAGATCCTTGTCTGCTAAGTTTGAATCAAAAGTATCTTCCATAGAAGAAAAGTAGGATCTTCAGACTATTACTATGACACAGCTGCATGGAATCTTAACTGCTTTCGAGATGAGAAAAGGAGGTCCATCAAATATGAGAGAAGCCGCAATTAAAGCTTCAGGAAGAGAAGAACTCAATGAATCAGGACACATGTCAGAACGAGAGGAAGAAGCAAACTTTGTCAAGAACCTTCAATGGGGTTTCAAAAGATTCAGAGGTAAACTACCTTTCAAATGTTTTTCTTGTGGAAGAGTTGGTCATTATGCTACCAAATGTCCTCATAAAGATAAGCTTGATAAAGGTAAGGAATCAACAAAATGGAATAGAAAACAAACTGTAAGTAAGAAGAGCTACTATATGCATGTAGATAGCGATGTTTTATCAATTAGTGATGAGGATGAAAATAGTAATGACTATAGACTTCTGATGGCTTTTGAAGATGATGATTTCTTGGATGCTTTAGATGAAGATGACCTTTATGAAGAAATATCTAAACTCAAAATATGTTTAGAAGAAAAGAATATGATTATAGATACTTTTACATTCCAACTTGCTGAAAGAGAAAAACACAGAGAAAAGCTAGAATGTGAAATTGTGGGTCTAAGAAAGGATATTGAGAAAACAAAAGCTCTCAATCTTAGATTTGCTAAAGGATCAGAAAACTTAAATGAAATTATCAAAGTGCAGCATTCTCCTCTGATAAAGATAGTTCTTGGATATACTGAAGAAGCATCTCAAGCACAGAAGCCGTCGATCTCCACTAAAAGCTATCTTGATGTAGCAAAGAGCAGTGAACAATTTGACAGTCATCAGCAGAGGCATAAAGCAGATCACCAGGTAAATCTGGCTCAATTTAATTCAAGAATGAAAAGAAGCTGCAACCAACCTCAGGTAAATCATACTTAATCTGTTTCAAGAATGAATATCAATAGAAACTACAATCACCAGGTCAATAGATTCAATAATCGCAGGAACTTCTTTAATGGCCAATGTTTTTCATGTCATAACTTTGGACACAAAGCTGCTCAATGTTTTGCTAACAAGACCATCATGACTACAAAAGCACGAAATCAAAGGAATGTGACAGGGATCATGAAACAGGCCTACAATAACTTTTCTCTTCTTGAAAATGAAATGGAATGCTCTATCTGCAACAACTTCGGTCATGAAGAATCTGAATGTAGGAGTAAATTTCGGAAAACATCTCAGAAGGAGAAAACTCCATTAAATACAAAAATATGGAAAAAGAAAGAACCGCAAACAGAAAGATGTGGTATAGCCTTGTATGCAGAAGGACAAGAAAATCAGTGGTACATCGACAGTGGATGCTCAAAACACATGATAGGTGACAAAGAAAAATTTCAGTGATATAATGCCTTAGAAAAGGAAAAGAAGGTCTGATTTGGAAATGACACTCCTGCTGTCATAAAAGGTAAAGGCTCTATTCTCTTAAAAGAAAAAGTTAAAGCTGGTAATGTGATGTATGTTGATGGTCTAAATCATAACCTGTTGAGTGTCAATCAAATGTATGATCAAGGAAATGAAGTAGTATTTTGATTAAATGGATGTGTTGTTCATGAGCTTGATACAGGAGAAACTGTGATCAAAGGTATAAGAACTCCAAACAACTTATACATACTCAAGGGAGGACAACAATAGTGCTATCTAAGCAAAAATGATGAGCACTAGCTATGGCACACAAGATTGGGGCATCTAAGCTTCTCTCAAATAAGAAAAGCATGCATATTCCAGGTTGTTTGTGATCTCCCTGATATCAGCATTCCAGAAAATAAAATATGCAAATCATGTCAATTTGGTAAGAAAACCAGATCACACTTCCCTAAAAAGGAAGGATCAACTAGTAAGCCTCTTGAACTTGTTCATACTAATTTATGTGGACCATCAAGAAAAAAGTTACCTCGTGGAGAAGAATACTTTATATCGTTCATTAATGATTTTTCAAGAATGTGTTGGATAGGACTTCTAAAGCATAAAGATGAAGCATTTGAAAAATTCAAAGCCTTCAAAGCTTTGGTTGAAAATGAACCAAATCGAAAAATCAAGTGCCTCAGATGTAATCGAGGAGGGGAATTTACCTCGGATGAATTCTTTGACTTTTTTGAAGAACATGGGATAAAAAGGAAATTCTCCATTGCAAGGACTCCTCAGAAAAATGGAGTGGTAGAAAGGATGAACAGAACAGTTCAACAAATGGCTCGTGCTATGCTAGATGAGTATGGAACTCCTGCAACCTTTTGGGGTGAAGCTGCATTCGCTGCCATCACTATTCTCAACCAAGCAAATGTTAGGGTAAACAACACTCAAACTCCACATGAAATTTGGTATGGTAAGACTCCTACTATAAAATGCTTCAAAGTTTTTGGAAGAAAATGTTACATCAAAAGGATTGATGAAAAACTTGGTAAGTTTGAACCCAGAGCAGATGAAGGTATTCTCCTTGGTTACTCTTCCCAAAGTAAAGGATATAAATGTTATAACAAAATACTTGGGAAAATTATTGAAAGTATTGATGTTGTGGTTGATGAAGCATGCAGAAATCCGAAGCAAATAAAAACCGAATATTGTGAAGAAGATGAGGATTATCCTCCCACATCAAATCAGAGTAATTCTGAAGAAGAAACCAATGAAGCACCAGAAGAAGAGATAACCGTAGAAGAAAAGACTCCGTTCAGGTATGATCAGAAAAAGTCATCCAAAGACTCAAATTTTGGGACAGAAAGAGGTAGGTGTGCAGACAAGAAGAACTATTTTAGAAGCTTCAAGCTATCTAGCATTGCTATCCTCCACCGAACATCAAAATGTAAATGAAGCATGCAAAGATGAATGTTGGGTCAAGGCCATGAATGAAGAACTTGAGCAAATTGAAAATAATAATACTTGGGAATTAGTTCCTAGACCTCATGATAAGAATATCATAGGAACTAAATGGATATTCAAAAACAAGCTGAATGAAAATGGAGAAGTTATTAGAAACAAGGCCAGACTTGTTTGTAAAGGATATTCTCAATAAGAAAGTATAGATTTTGAAGAAAATTTTGCACCTGTTGCTAGAATTGAAGCCATACGAATGTTCCTTACTCTTTCTAGTTTTCAGAAATTCAAAGTATACCAAATGGATGTAAAATCTGCCTTTCTTAATGGAGACTTAGAAGAATAAGTCTACAGTGAGCAACCAGATGGATTCATTCTTGGAAATGATGCAAACCTTGTATGCAGACTCAGAAAGGCTCTCTATGGTCTAAAACAAGCTCCAAGGGCCTAGTATTACTGTGTTATCGAGAAAACTAGTGTCCATTCAGAGCTGCTAGTCCCACTAAGATGGGTAGCTATCTTAGAAACAAACAAACTAAAGTTACTTGTGTTTTCCTTTATAACATATAGATGAGATAGAAGTAAAGAGTACCAACCTCAATCTCTCGCTAGTCTCCTTTCTTGTTTCCTCTCTCCTTTGATAGAGCTTTCGCCACTCCTTTTTCACTTGTCTCGCTTCAAAGAACACCTATAGAGTCAAAGCAGAGAGATCTATAACCATAAATAATGTAGGATAAAATGTACATTAACCATATAAATGCATATACAAATACAAGATTAAGAGATATACAAGCATATGGAGGAAAACTCAAATAGCTTTATTGATAGAAGTAGTAGAATAGAGGATTACAACCAAGCTATCTGATCCAACATCATCCTCCCAGCATGAAAGCCCACTTCACCTCATACAAAGCAAGATCACCCAACAATGTCTTCAAAGAGAAACCAACAACACTTCCTTACAGATTACAAAATTCCAGCCTCTGGATCTCTAGGATGAGGGATCCATATATGGATGCTTGTAGGAGAGTGAGTCAGCTTCTGGGATTTTGATTAGTGTCATTTCACTAATATTTCTTGGTTCCACTTGGAGATTTCATGATCTCTTACTCATCCCTGGGCGAATTCAGAGAGGCAAGTGTCATATGAGCAGTTTCTAGAAGATTCTTTGAGTTTCCACCTAGAAAAATACTTATGCCATTTATTTGCTCTTGCTCATCGCACCCTATAGAAGGGATTTTCAGTATGCATCGCACCCCCCGTGTGTAATAGGTGAGATGCATCGCACCCTCAGCATGGAGCAGTTTGTATGGTCCAGTTTTGACCAGTTCTGAGTAGTTTTTCAGGGAGAACTTTTGGGAAATGATGTAATCAGCTGACCTTTTTCCTTTAGGGTATGAAACAAAACTTTTAGGGGTTTAAAAGCCCTTGATTTATGGACATATGTGATTTGGGTTGCAGTGCCAAAATATGTCTATAACAGTTGTCCCCTAAAGCATGAGGTCGTAAATCTTCTGATGTCGGGTGAAATGTTTTATAATGAGGATCCAAGGTTTTTCGAACTGGAAGGTGACCTGTAATAAGATACAATACAATAAATTATCTTCATAATATTGTCATGATCTAGCTGAGGCAGGAATTCCCATGCTCAACTTTATAAATTCATTTTCATGTACATAAGACAGACAATCGTTTGTGTGGTAGACTGATGATTCTGGTAGAGCCATCATCCCTTAGTTTGGATGATTATCTGTGCAGCTGTGATGTACATTTGATGTCTTTATTTTCCTGAATATATCGTAGCCTGAATGGATGAAACTAGATCCGGGGTCTTCAAACTCGTTCAATCTTTGCCCGAAGTACAAGTCAATCCATGTGAAAAGATGTTCTGATGTCGAACATGAAAAGCCATCACTTGATTACTAGCCAATGATGTAAGCTGTTAACAGGCACAAGAGGAATCACCGATAATGATAATGAACCTCAAGGTACAACATTACAATTCATGTGGTGTGAATACATGAGTTGATGTTGAACACCACGCAAAATCTTTCGGTCGAAGGCCATTGATGTAAACTTGTCGCCGAAAGTGAGAAACTTGCCATTGAGGAATGCAAGCTTCAAAGTACTGAAAGGGTTGTTCCTAAGTCAACTTCTTGGATAATGAGTTGATGTCAACAAGAAGTGAGCCGTCGTAGGAGGGCCTTAATGACTCCCACATCTATGACACGAAACAGAGCAAATGATTTTGCGGAGGTGAAAATGATCTGATGATACAAGGTTCAGTGTGGCGGTCATGAAAAATGGAGAGTGAAGGTATTGCAGTGGATGAGGCGTTAGTTAGGTTGGTGAATTCTCTGAGCGACTTCTCTTGAACATATCGGCAACACTAAAATGGATTGGTAGCGTTAACCCCAAAATGGATGGTACGACGGACCAATGGTGATATTACCGGTGAATGGAATAACCCAACCCAACTCAATCATGGTGATGGAGTGAAAGTGTCATGTTTGAGAGCAACCTGCTACCAATGAAGTTATTCAAGTTTTTTTCCCTTTTTCCCTAGTCATTGCTGACCAGTACCTCTTTATTTTTGTCAAGCTTGAAGAGGATAACATATGCTTGTTCTATAATTTTCCCTTCGGGAAAACCTGTCGCCATGTTTTAACGAGCCTAACGACAGTGAAACTCGTTCTTGTCTGCATGGACAAGTTTGTTGCTATTATTTTAACAAGTTTAACGACAAAGATAACTCGGTCCTTTTCAATTTTAGAGAGTTTAAAAAGAGATGGAAAGGCAACTCCAGTAGTCCTTTTTCATAATATAATCCCTTAAGTTTGAAAAAGTATAAAATAATATGAAAGGGATGAATTTTCGATAGTTTTAATGGGCTGAACAAGACAAGTGCTCGATCTTTTTGTGTAATGATCCCTCAGGTCCAAGAAGATTAAAATCTAGAGGAGGGATGGCACTTCCAATCACTTTAACAAGCTGGAGAGGCCAATTGCTCGGCAATCTTTTCATATTTTACGAGTCAGATGAAAAGAGCTTAAAGGAGACTAATTTTTTTAGGAACGAGTGATGTTTTCGGATAGCAGCTGGTTCCAGGTGTTTGGAACTTTTCAATCATGGTAGTGTAAGGAAGGTGGCTAATAGAATCACTCATCGCAGCTATTCCTCAAAAGGTGTGAAAAATCAAATGGAGGTGCATGATCGGCTAAAAAAGAGTGGAGGTGATGGTAAGAACACGACCAAGGTTCAAAAGCTGATAATTATGCAATCGCAATGGCTATTTACCGAAGGTGGGTTCATTTTTTAATGAGCTTAAACTCTAGGGGAACATTTTCTCATTGCTAGATTTATTTTTAACGAGCTTGAACTTTGCGTAAAACTGCTCGTGATGATAGTCAGAGATGTTTACCATTAACACTATGTTATTTCGACGGTCATACTGCCTGCTCAATTACTCCATCAAATTGATTAGAAATGTAAATACATGCTTGAAAAATGAGCCAAACACCAATATTTTACTTGAATTACGTGAATAGTAACATAAAAGTAGTTTTTACCTCTCATTTTTACCATTTCATTCAAATTTGGGATTTTTGGAGCTCTGGAGGTGTTTTCCCCCTCGTTTTTCACCAGCTGATTCTAGGAGATTCTGTGGACTATTTTCGGCGCCATTTGGACTAGGTAGGATTTAACCCTGAGCTCTTCAATTGCATTCTTTCCTTTTTTGATTCTGCACATGTTTTCTAGTTCTTTTGGGCCTCTGGGGTTTGAACAATTCATTCTCTCCCCATCGCACCTAGTATACATCGAAAGGTGCGATGCATACTGAGTTGGCCATTGGCCAGTCAGGATGCATCCCACCTAGTACACAGCTGGGGTGCAATGGGCGCAAAAACGAAAGTTTATGTACTGTCTTTTCATGGAAATTTTTCCATTTTTTGCCTGAATCAGGATCCTAATTCTTCTCTTGTTTGTTTTTCAGAGATTCATCGAACCAAGATGGTCATTACATGGCGTGAACGTGAGCATGAAGAAGAGGACATGGTTTCTTTACATGATCTGGGTACGGTGACTGCATTGCGGAACTATGGCTTGCTCAAATTCTTCCGCATATCCAACATGAGGCAACAAATCAATTTGTTGCAATATTTTCTCGATGCATGGGATCCTACCAACCAAGTGTTCTAGATTAGGGGTAAATCCATCCCTTTGATAGTTGAGGATATCTACTTCTTGACCGGTTTATCGAGGCGTGGTGCCCCTCTCTCACTATCAAGATCCGCCCGTGGGGGTGAATCCGTGAGGGATTATATTCGCCGATTCTGTAGAGATGGATCTCAGCCGAGCAGGGATGGCAAGATCAGTATTCGAGATGTCACTGATCGGTCTGTGAGGACTATCTTATTCACCTTTTCTATATTGGCTGGAGTGCGGCTCTTCATTTGGCCAACAGGTCCTATATGCAGTATGCTCTGGAATGCCTTGAACCAAAGGTATTCAACTGGTGTGATGCAGTACTTCCAGTTATAAAAGAACAACTTACCAAGATGAAGAACGAAAGATCTAAGAACTTTGGTTACGGTTCTATTCTGACCACTTTCACCTTGGAGAGGATCCCACTGATGTAGCCACAGTACATTTCACTCGGAGTGCCAGCACTGACAGAACCATGGATGCAGAGATGGGTTAATCTTATGGCTAGATATGATGGTCAATCGCAGGTTTCATTCTCTGATGCCTTCTTTGAGTGGTTCAACCGTCAGCAGATGGTCTTTGCCGAGTATCCATATGTTGGGATGGATTTCCGGGGTGACTCGGATTTGGTGTTGCTAGCTGGTGAGTAGTGGGGTGTTATAGGTAAAAAGATCTGACCATATCTCTATTTATTGTTTTTATAATGTTCTTGTGTCTTTTGAATGTTATCAAGACTAATCAAACCCATATATTTGTGCAGATATTCGACCAGTGAAACCAGCAGTGCGCCCGAGGGTAGCAGCTGCCATTCCAATAGGAGAGGCTGTAGGGAGGGCTGTCCTTCACGATCTGGACATAGCCGAGACACTTGCAGTATTGCAATATTAGATCCAGGGTCTCACCCTTGGTATTCAGGATGTGAGGACTGACGAGTTACGTCTGAAATTACAGCGCCATACTATTGGCGTGCCGAGTCGATGGACTAGGCTCTTACGTATGGTCGCGCAGGAGGTGACTTGTTATCACCAACACCATTAGTCTAGGGTGCTTACTTGCATTTTTGAGTTTTTGGGTCATGTGACCGATTTTGTCTTGGACACGGAACATTTTGACAAACTATAAACAATTATATAGATTTTTGATTTTTGGAGCTTTATTTTGGTTAAGTTATATGATCCTGATGCAAATGTTGATTAAAATGATTTCTTTTATAAATGTTGCAAATGTCTATCTAACACATAATTTGCTAATGAATCAGTTAATGTGTTTAAGCTTCTGAAAATGTGTTGATATTGAATAGAATCAAACTGCCTTTCCAAAATCCTGACCCTTAGGAACATATGATAGATAGCTGGATTTCGAACAGAATAGATGCCAGAGTTGTAGGATGACACGTTGTAAGTCTAGCCTGACAATAAGTCAGCGTATTCCACGTGAGATGGCATCAGAGAGAAGTTCTATCAACGCGCTATACTCAGCGATGTTGTTCATTGACCAACCAATACATACTCCTCTAAAACTCACTAACTCGCCACTTGGATAAAAAATGGCCCAGGCCGTAGAAGATAGGTTTCGCGTACTACGACTAGCTTCGTCGGCGTATCCAACAAATGATTCCAATAGGTTTGACATCTGCAAAAAATACAAAAGTGGATTACCTAACCAAAACAATCACTCTTGATGAAAACAAAAGTGTAACAAAAGCATATAAAGAGATTACTACACTTAGTCAAGCATAGTAACGCTTAAGGTACAACCCGTTTCGGGGTTGCGCCAGTGGAATCCCATCATAATCTACTAGCTTGTAGGCTGCTTTTGCTAACACTCATTTAACAATGTAGGGACCCATCCATAAAGATTGGAACTTACCTGCTCCCAATTTATCGGATTCCTGATCGTAAAGCAAGACCACATCACCTTCTGAGAAGACATGGGGTTTGACATTTTTGTCAAATTATGCCTTAACTTGTTTCTTATGAGTTTCGTTAGCCAAGGCGGCATCATGACAGGTTTCATCCAATTGGATTAGTTCCAAGAAATGAGCCTCTTCCTCTGAAGTTCCGGGGAGAAGGTCGACTGTGAGCTTGAGAGATGAAATCTCACACTGAATTGGTAATACAGCTTCCAAGCCATACACCAGATGAAAGGGTGTAAACCTGATCACATTTCTTACCGAGGTTCTGTATGCCCATAAGACTGAGTACATGATTAGGTACCAACTCCGTTTGTGGACTCCAATCATCCTTTGCAGCATGTGCTTCAGGACTTTGTTGATGGCCTCAACTTGTCTGTTAGCTTGCAGATAATACAGAGTAGAACTGTCGTGGGAAAATCCTAATTTGGCAGTCAATTCAACCATCATGTGATTATGGAAATGCGATCCATGATCTGTGACTATAGCCTGTGGAACACCAAACCTAGAGACTACATGATTGAAAAAGAAAAGAGCAACTATTTTGCTGCTGTTGTTTAATGTACGCATCGCCTCGACCCATTTCGTAAAATAGTCAACTGCGACTATGATATACCCATGCCCCCTAGCTGAGGTGGGGTTACATGTCATGAAATATATTCCCCATTTGGCGAATGGTCCAACATCGACTACTGGATGCAGAGGTGCGGGTGGTATTCCGGTTTTACGGTCGAAGATTTAACAAGCATGGCAACTTCTGACTACGGTTATGCAATCTTTGAACATTGTTGGCCAGAAGTAACCAGCTCGTAAAATATTTTGTGCCATAGCGTAACCAGATTGATGCCTCCCACACGCGTCTAAATGAAAATCATTCAGGAATTTTTCAGCCTCCTCATGGGTGAGGCACCTTCGCAGAACTCTATCGATACCGCGACAGTAAAGTGCATCATCGATGATCATGTATTCTTTTTCTTGGTATCGAATACGTCGTTGCTCTGAGCGAGAGGTATTAGCCCTGTATGTTTGGGTTTGGAGATATATGATTATATCTCCATACCATGGATCGCTTGATGATATCAAAAACAAAGATTCATCCACGATTGATGCTTTGGATGTTGAATCGTTGGATGACGATGGGAAATCGCATAATAACTCCGTGAAAACTAGAGATTTATTTGATTTGGATTTTATGTATTGTAGATCAAACTCTTGCAAAATATCTATCCATTTTGAATATTTTCTCCCAAGTAACTGACGCGATAGAATGTAACTCATAGGGTTGCAATTTGACAAAATGGTAGTTTTGCGAAAGAGGATATAGTGTCGAAATCTCTGTACTACTTGAACAGCTGCAAGAGCCAGCTTTTCAACATGGGAGTATTTGCTTTCTGTATCATTTAAGTTTCGGCTTAAATAATATATCAGATGTTCGATTCCATTTTCTTCTTGAACTAAAACCATTGCGATGGTTGTATATGCTGTAGCTAGATACAGGTTAAAGTCTTTTTGATAATTAGGAGCGTACATTAATGATGCTTTTATTAGGGATTCATTTAGAGCAT
Source organism: Pinus tabuliformis (assembly GCA_031772625.1). Taxonomy (NCBI): domain Eukaryota; kingdom Viridiplantae; phylum Streptophyta; class Pinopsida; order Pinales; family Pinaceae; genus Pinus; species Pinus tabuliformis. Next base: position 1,104,156,838 of record CM062816.1, on the reverse strand, counting down.
CAAAGGAATCTTGCGCAACTTGATCCCAGTTGAAGGGTACTTCTTTTTTCAAAATACGCGTATAACCTTTAGCAAGTTCGGCGTAATTTGGAATGAACCTCCTCAGAAAGTTCGCTTTCCCTTGGAGTTTCTAAATATGAAGCAAAATTGGAGGTGGAGGCATATCGATGATTGCCTGAACCTTACATGGGTTGAGTCGAATTCTGTCCTTAGAAACCACGAAGCCAAGTAAACGACCAGAACCGACACAAAACACACACTTGTGTGGATTGAGTCTTATCTTGTAGTTTCGGCAACGTAGAAATATAGCTCAAATGCTGCAGATGATCAGTCCGCTTTTGCGAATGAGTCGGAAGATCGTTGAGATATGGTTGAACGATGTTCTTGATGTCATGAAAGGTGTAATTCATAGTCCTCAGAAAAGTTGCCCCTACGTTCTTTAAACCGAAGTGTAGTTTGCGGTATGTGAATGTGCCCCATGGACATATAAATGTAGCCTTCGACTGGTCTTGTGGGCAGATATTTATTTGATTATACCCAGAAAATCCATCCATAAATGAAAATATTTTGCATCGGGCGCATTCATCAATTATCTGGTCGACGAAGGGTGTAGGGTAGTTGTCCTTTGGACAAGCTTGATTTACATCCCTGTAATCAACACACACTCTAATCATTCCTTGCTTTTTCATCATAGGAACAATATTCGATACCCAATCAGTTAGAGGAACTGGGTAAATGAAACCAACATGTAAAAGTTTTTCAACTTCTGCCTTGATGGCAGCGGCTTTCTTTGGGTACACCTGCTGAAGCTATTGTCATACTAGTTTGACATTTGGATACATCTTGATTTTGTGTTCAACTATGCTCGAGTCAATGCCTGGAATTTCTTCGTATGACCATGCAAAGACATCTCTGAATTCGCAAAAGAGAGCACAATATATTTCTAGTTCTAAAGAAGAACAAGAATTGTCGAAATGAATATTCTCTACAACATTAGGTTTGATCGAGATATTTATGGCGATAGTTTCTTCAATATTGGATAGATTTCACTCGAAATCCACTGTATTTATAGTATTTGATGGAAAATAAAAAACCGAAGGATGATCAAGGTCGTTGGAATAATCTTCGTTGTAATTTGGAAGATGGGAACGATGGTGGTAATCTTCCCATGTGACTCTCCTATCATCATCAACTGAATAATTCCTTTGTCTGTAGAATGTACATGTGACCAAGGATATGAAGAGGTGCCATATTCCTTTGACCTATCTACTCAAACACTCGATGAGCATTGATTTGGGCTTGCCACCCAGGTTGAGAAAATTGATTGTTACAAAATCTCTATTGGGCATGGAGGCAATATTTGTTGATGAGCCATGCTAAAAAAATGTTCAGAAGTCTTCTGAATGGAAGATATCATATTGCAGGTTCCTACTGTTGCCACTTCCGCCAGATTACTCGGAGGCGGTAGGGTAAAAGTACCCATCAAGGCAGGGTCTTTCAATAAGCCTACTTCGACATTTTGAAGCGAATGAGAGCTTCCATGGATCATTGGAATGCTTCCTGTAACTTGTGAACTGTTGGGGAGAAAGGTTTGTTGATCAACGATTGTAATTCCTCCTTGAAAAGGAAATGCAATCTTTCTAAAGTTGATACAACAACAGCCATAGCATAAATCCAGGGCCTTCCTAGTAGGATATTGTAATCGAGGTTTCCATCGATAACTTCGACGTCAATTTCTACTGTTTTTCCCCCCAGTTCAACTTGCAAGTTATTTAAAATCCCATACAGGGTGTATGTTCGTCCATCAAATGCTTTTAATGTCGATGATGATCTTGACAAGGGTGGTGATCCTAAAGTTTTCCAGCAACTCATTGATATAATGCAGGTAGATGCCCCCTCATCAATAATTGTTCGATGAACAGTTTTGTTGAGGGCTTTCACTTGGATGAGGAAAGCAAGTTGTGTTGGTAACTAAGGTTCATATCCTTTATGATTAAAGGCCACAAGATTGGAATCCGTTGGGTCAATCCCACCCATTGCTGATAATAGAGCCTGCTTTTGGGAGGGGCAATTTTGCAGTACTTCAAGTGTTGACATAGTAGATGGCGATTGGGATAGATCCTCTACTATATTATAATTTTGTGTTGCTCGGGCACGAGGATTAAATGTTGATTTTTGTACTAATCCCTTTGGAGGCTTAATTGTTAGCTTAGGAATGATGGGTCGCACAACTTCGGTTGAAGTCGTTGTTGAACTACTAGGTTGATTTGCAACCTTGTTGTTCGACAGCTGTGGATTCCCGTAATCTTTATTCCTTTTCGATATAAAAGCATCGTTTTACTGTTTCGAAATGAGAGTCTTTGTTTGATTTAGGAGGAGGAGGAACATAAAATTCTGGTCTAGAAGCATTATGAATTTTGTCACAAAGCGTGCCAGACTGAGTATAGATCAAGTCTAGATATTGCGCACGAGCAATGACTTTCTCTTCAGTGACAACTCCCCCCTTAGCCACATCTTCTGTAATAGAAGGTAACAATGACCTAATAAACCATTCAGTTAGTAGCTGATCAGGAACATATGTTTTTGCCATTCGACGATGACGTTGCCATTCATGAATATGATCAGATATTTGAATGGCTTTCATCTGCTTAAAATTGGTAAGAAGTTCTGTTCCTGTTTCGTACCTTATGGGTAACTGAAAATGGGTTAAAAAGGTGGTGGCAAGGTGTTGAAGTTATCGAATGAAGCTCTAGGCAATTCGATGTACCATTTTGCTGCCAGACTAGTTAACGTTCGCTGAAAAAGGTGAAGCCTAATCGAATCATCATTGAGAGTGTTGGACGAACACCATAGATGAAAGGTCATCACATGATTCGACGGATCTTCACCCGGATTTCCATTGAATTTAGGAATATCTGATGGAAGTTTATGAGGAATCGCCGGCCACCAAGGGGCATAAGCAATTGGATCATTTGTTAGCCGATTCAGATCTGGTAATTCTAAAGTTGCAACGAAAGGCAACTGTTGATTCAGGTTTGGCGAAGCATACCCAGGATAAGATGGGATCGCCTGAGCAGTGGGTCTTTGCATACCAGCATAATGTATTTGATGCTATGATTGATATGATTGATGGTGACCATTTTGAATATATGGCTGTCCATTACCCGCAAAGCTTTGTTGCTCAGGTCCTCGGTAAGCTTGCTGGAACTGCAGTTGTTGATATTGCACTAGCCATGGTTGTGAAACCATTTTCTATTGTCCAATACTGGATGTTTGACCAAGATAAGTGGTGATAGTACCCGTTTGAGCCTGAGTCACTTCAATTAAGGAGCCACTAATCGTCGATTGTGGTTGAGCTGTTGAGACAAGAGGCTATTGTATTACGACCTGAGAGACTTGAGGTTGACATACAACAGGAAACGCTTGTACTTGCGACACCGTCACCATAGCTAGTGTAGTGGGAATATTCGACACAGGTAAATTTGGTTGCATTTAATATACAACTCTTGGCTGTTGAGGCAGTAATGGCACCCAACCACTGGATGTAATTCCAACTTGACCTGAATTTTGTTGTGAACTCCCATATGGTTGTTCTCTTGGAGGGAACAATGAAAAGGCATATTGCCCCCCATATGGTGGCAATCCAGCGTTCAAAGGGAACATTGGTCTTTGTAGACTGGACTGCCCAAATTGATACTGTTGTGAAGGATCAATTTGCTGAGACTCAACATAAGAAATTCCAGATATTATTCCAGACGAACAAACGGGAATAGACCATACTGTCGAAATAGTCCCTGGGCGGATTTCATCTAGCGGTTGAGAGCTAGCTCGGATAGATGGTATACTAGCAAACATTGTTGGAGTAGTGGCAAGAGGTTCTGCTGCTGCTGTATCAAATGACACAGTCCTAGATGTCGATGGTTGTTCCGAAATATTGAGTCTATCCAAAAGACTTCCTAGTGATTCTACAGGAACTTGCAATGAAGGGTGACTAACTTCTGAATTAGAAGGATATAGGTGGATCCCAGTTCCAAAATGTAATGGGGTACTGGATGGAAGATCCTCCACAATCTCTTCTATTGCAATCAGTTCAAGTGGAAGAGGCAGACCGTCAGGTCCATAAAATATTTCTGGTGCCGAAGAAGGTACACACTCTGCAGCGACAGCTGTTGGAGGGGTGACACCTTCCAAATCAGTCCTAGATGGAGCTGGTTTAGGAATAGATGTGCTTATCATTACACTAGGATCAGTTCTAGTGTCCTCTTGTAACTGTGGAACTTCTTCTGTAGAGGCAGGGATACCAAAAATAGTTGGAGTAACTGGAGTCTCTGAGGATGTTGAAACACAATTTTCAAATAAACTAGAAGACTTTGACCCAGTTAAACGAGATCGCTTGGCTTGGAATGGTTTCATTTTCGGAGTCAAAGATGGTTGACTTGTTAGTCTCCATGAATGACGGGGTTTTGATTGACTTTCTTCCATGATTGCAGATTACTTGATCAAATCAAAATAAAAAGGGGAAAATGTTATTCTGAATTAAATGAATGTTGGTATCATCCCAAGACCCCTTTTTCCTCCTAAAAACATGTCATTTACCCATTCCTTTTCATCATATATTCCTTAGAATCCTTGAAAATTAATTATTAATAGTCTTATAGTTATTAAAATGCATAGAAATTGATTTAGGAATCTTATGTTGAAGAATTAGAAGTTTTTGGTGAAATGGTTACAGGAAGTTTCAACATCCTGTAATCAGCTCATTGTTTGACATGTGTCACAGCAGCTGGACTAGAGCGAAAGGCATGGATGAAAAATAGAATGTCCAAGGATGGACAAACACCTATCATACATCCGAATCAACTCTCCAACATGCGTGGTCAACCAAGGTCAAAGCATGGCACACTGGAGACAAAGGCAGAAACAGCAACTCATTCTATCTTGATTTAGTTTTTGTTCTTTTTGATCAGTTAGGATAGAAACATTTTGAAAAGCTCGATGTAATAAAAGCGGCAACAACCAAATTCCGAATGTACATTCATTAATGACATGGTTATGTAAATACAGTCCGAGTAATGGATAGAAGGTTAATCGTTGTATCGTTCCAAAAACTCTGTTTTGAAACTTAATACTAAGAACCAGTTACAGTTCCGATTTGTGTCTCGTATATTGATTTGATAGCCGGTCGAATATAGTCCAGTGTACCTCTGGAACGCGGACGGGCCCTGCGTTCAACCGGTATACTGTTCTTTTCTATTTGATTTGCACTTAGGTTATCGTATGGTTTGATTTCGATTTCAATAGGTCTTATATGGTTTGCACAACAGTTACAATTACTTGGGTTTCGATTTCCATAGCTTTTGATTTCCATTGAATGTATATGGTTTGCGCTTATGGTTGGTTTGCGTTTATGGTAATGCTGGACAGTCATCACTGAGATCTGGAAGGGCGTCCTGTAAGGGATTCGATCCCTGTGTGTCTTTTCAAAGCACTGTCATAAACTTTGTTTTCATTTCACAATCCATTTATGATCTCTGTATATTTTGATATTGTATAAATATTAGTGAATACTGGGTGTTTACTGAACAAGGGTTTTATGTGTGATATCTTTGTAAGGAGATTAAGATCATTGTTGCAGTGATACACAGTGTTTAGTTTCAGTGTGTGATTTGGTAAATGCATTTGATGATAGCATTGTAATCAGGTATATTAGCAGAGTGACCTGAGTGTTTGGATGATAGGTGACATATTCCAGTCTTCCGTAAAGAAGCCCTATGACCTACATCATAACCACTTAGCCAACAATCCTTTATGTCTATATACTTTAGACGCATGCCTCTAAGCTTATGCATCCTGGTTGATAATTAATATAGTCTAGTCTAGTACCCTAGCTAGAACACTACATTTTGGCGCCGTTGCCGGGGAGGCGTACTTAAAGGATTCAAACAAAAAAGAAAAAAAATTCAACACACAAAAATAAACAAAAACACAGTTAGAAATCATGTTCATTTATGCCTAGATTTAGAGACAGTCAAGGGAGATTTGTAAAAACCCCCCACCATCTAAAAACTAACCCATCATCATCAGGAGCAGACTCTCTAGGGAATAAAACACCAGCTGAGGAAGTTATCCAGACATTGGCAGAAAAATTTTATTCAGGACAGGAACTTATTTGAGAGGGAAACTTTATTCACACATAAATCGCAGAAGAAGCACTTTCCTAGACCTTCTACACAAGGAGAAAGTAGTACAGTTACTGAACAATCTTCCTTCCTCCTTTTTCCACCAAGTGACACTGACATAGAGTGACCAATTAGAATGGCTGAGGAAGGATCTGGATCAGTCCCACGCCAAGGAGATGAAGAAGAGTCAACTTTTAAGTTCCCTATACATGAACCACAGGAGGATGAGGAGATCAAAATGAAAAACATACCCCCATCCGTCCTACCAAATTTCTATGGTATGGCTTCAGAGGATCCAGACTCATTCTTGTTCGAGTTTGACATTGTATGTCAAACTTATGGCTATACAGATGATGCCCATCGACTCAGATTGTTCCCAGCCACATTAAAGGCATCAGCCTTAAAATGGTTCATGGGGCTAGGTGATCATGCTATAGTTGATTAGGATGGTATGAGGAGAATATTTCTAAGGAAATATCAGCCTTATTGCAGATCCAAAGACTCTAAAGATGATATCTTTAGAATGAGTCAGCAAGAGGATGAAACCTTAGAGGAATATTTAGAACGGTTTGTTTATAACTTACAAAAATCTAAACACCGAACTATGCCTCCTGATCTGGTCCGCACAATATTCTTGAAAGGTATCCGAGAGGAATACATGGATGATCTCAACTTAATGTGAAAATGTGACATTTTTGCCTTACCCTTTGAAGAAATCGCTGAGTTGTGTGAAAAGTATTCAAGGAGTAAAGCTAAAATGGGAAAGAGAGGCCTGTCATCAAGGGTCACAAAATCTGCCTCTACAAGTGTCACTAGGGCCGAAATAGGGAATCTTTTAGAAGAGTTTAAAACAGATTTGTTAAGCACTCTAGGGAACCAAATTGATACTTTAAAAGCCAAGAAGAAACAAGAAGATGAAGATCATATCATGGCTATTTTCTGCCCAAAATGCCGAAAGAAACATGCATTAAAAGATTGCCCTCTAGAGAATATCCAAGTTTGTGCTTTCTGTACTGAACATCATGATATGTTTAACTGTCCTAAAGTTAAAATTTTGCAGAACTGTAATATGGCAGCCAATACAAAGATGGAAAACGTGTATTACATGGGCACAAAGCGACCATGGCAGCCACGGCCAGCAACCCAAGGTATGTTTCCAAATCAAAATCTGCAATTTCCTATGAATGATCAAATGTATGCACAAAACTCATGGAATGTACCCATGCCATGGCAGCAACCACAAAACCAACCACAACACCAATGGAGACCATCTCAACATTACTCCCAATCTTATAATACATATCCTCAATCATACCCACCTTACTCACAACCATATCAACAATACCAACAGCCGTATCCATCACATTCTCAACCATATCAGCAGTATCCTCAGCAAGTTGTCTATCAGCCCCAACCTCCTCAACAAGCTCTGCCTGCTCCTCCACCAATAAGTGCACCACAACTACAATTTCCAGATAACTCACAACCTCCCAGACCTACTCAAATTCCTGCTCAAACAGTCCCAAATCTGAATAATAGAGCAGAGAGGCCAGCCTATAACGTAGAGGAAGGAACCTCATATTCCACATTGCCTTTGCAAAACATTAATCTGAGGTCTGGTAGGGTGCTCCACAAGGATTCTCCAATAATAGATAAGCAAGAAGAAAACTCAAAAAAGGAAAATGAAATGACAAATCAAACAAAATCAAACAGTGATACCAAAGACAAACAGATGCAACCATTGCCTCCACCTTTTCCAGACCGATTGGTCCAAGTAAAACCACCATTGCCTACACCACAATTTGATGTCTTAGATGAATTTAAAAATGTCTACATAAAAATCCCACTGCTGCAAGCTATAAAAGACATTCCTATTTATACCAAAGCCATCAAAGACATGTGCCTTAAGAAGCCTGCTAGGAAAAGACTTGATCCTCAAACCATTCATGTTTTAGGAAATTTAGTAGGCCTTATGACCAATACCATCTCCATGGAGAAGTATGTTGATCCTGGCATTCCCAAAGTGACCACCATCATTAACGACATACGGATTCCAAACACTTTGATAGATCGTGGAGCCGCAATTAATGTCATGACTCTTGAAACCATGAGAACACTCCAGCTCATGAATTTGCAACATACCACGATTGTTCTAGAACTAGCTGATAGGTCCAAAGTCATTCCTGAAGGGATTTTGGAAGACATCATTGTCTCATTGGACTCTTGGGAGTATCCAGTGGATTTCCTAGTCCTCCAACCCAAATCCAATTTAGGAGGACACCCTATCATCCTAGGTAGACCATGGTTAGCGACTGCTGATGCATTTATAGGATGTCGATCAGGCAACATGATCATTTCAAGGGGGACCGAAAGAAAACAACTCACCCTTTATCCATCGGCACAATCACCAGTAGTAACACATAAATTGTGGCTTGATGATAAATTTAATGATAAAGAAGAAGTACAATCTGTTTTTAGCATTGACCAAATCTATGATTTCCAGGAAGACAATAATGATTTGGTAGAATTATTTCTTTCTCAACCTGATATGTCTGAAAATTTGAGAAATGAACAATATCATGCTGCAAATTTACTTTTGGCTCAAAACTTTCAAGAAACATGCTCTATCCAATCATTGCAAACTACATTTCACGACATTTTTCCAGTTCAATCCATCACCAATACACAGAGTTAGATCATAGAGATCAGTCCAGGGAAAACTCTGAACATAGGCAACCACCTAGACTCATCTCAACAAGAGAAATTGATTAAACTCTTGAGAAAATACCAAAAAGCCTTTGCTTGGGACTACACCGATATGCATGGGATTCACCCCGACACATGCACTCACCACATCTATACAGATAGCACCATTAAACCAGTGAGGCAACCACAGAGAAGAATGAACCCCATGCTCCAAGATATTGTCAGAGAGGAGTTGCAAAAACTTTTGAGAGTTAATTTTATATATCCTATCTCTGACAGTCAGTGGGTATCCCCATTGGTGATAGTGCCCAAGAAGAATGGTAAGTGGCTCATTTGTGTTGATTACAGACAGTTGAACAAAGAAACACTCAAATATTACTTCCCACTGCCATTTATTGACAAAGTGTTAGACACCCTAGCTGGCAAATCATCATTTTCTTTTCTTGATGGTTTCAGTGGCTACAACCAGATCAGGATAGCCTCTGAAGACCAGGACAAAACCACATTCACCTGTCCTTGGGGCACCTATGCCTACAATGTTTTGCCATTTGGACTTTGTAACACTCCAACTACCTTTCAGAGAGCTGTGTTAGCTATTTTCGCTGATTTAATTCATGATTGTGTTGAAGTCTAGATGGATGATTTTTCAGTATATGGCAATTCATTTGAACATGCATTAGAAAATCTTGAGAGAGTTTTGAAAAGATGTATTGAAGCTAACCTGTCCCTCAGCAATGAAAAGTGCTTTATGATGTTAAACGAAGGGATAGTGGTAGGCCACTATATTTCTTTTCAAGGCATCCAGGTTGACCCAGCCAAGATCCAGATTATTGCTAATTTGCCAATTCCACAGAATCAAAGAGAGGTAAGAAGTTTTCTTGGGTATGCAAGCTATTACCGCCGATTTATTGAAAATTTTAGTAAGATAAATTTACCTTTGTTTAAACTTCTAACCAAAGATGTACTTTTCAACTGGAATGAGAACTGTCAACAAGCATTCGAACAGCTCAAAAAGAAACTATCCACCGCACCAGTCTTGAGAGGGCCTAATTGGAGCCTACCATTTCATATCTTTACAGATGCATCCGATACTACAGTAGGTGCATCCTTAGGCCAAAAAGAGGAATCTTGTACTTATGCCCTTTATTTCATTAGTAAAAATCTAACACCTGCAGAGCTCAACTACACAGTTACAGAAAAGGAAACACTTGCCATCATTTTGCTGTGAATAAATTCCGACATTACATAACTGGTTATGAAGTCTTTGTACATACTGATCATTCGGCCATTAGACATTTAATGAATAAACCAATAACTAGTGGCAGAGTTACCAGATGGTTACTATTGTTACAAGAATTTAACATCACAGTGTTAGATAGACCAGGCAAGGAGAACCATGTGGCAGATTTTCTCTCTAGACTGCAAAATCCGGGTGAGGTTGTTCCAGTTGAAGATTCTTTTCCAGATGAAAACTTATTTGCAATTTCCATAGTAACTCCTTGGTATGCTGATTTGGCCAATTATTTGTCTACAGGAAGGACACCTCCACACTTTACTGCAAAGGAACGGAAGAGACTAGTCAAACAAAGTGATAGATATTCATGGCTTAATGGCAACTTATTTTACACTGGTTTTGATATGATAATTAGGAGATGTGTAAGAAATGATGAGGTCATTGATATTTTAAAATCTTGCCATGATGAACCGTGTGGTGGGAATTTTGCAGCAAAGTGGACAGCATTCAAAGTTCTTACTCTTGGATACTACTGGCCATCCATTTTCAAGGATGCCAAGAAGTATGTAAAGAGTTGTGACAGCTGCCAAAGAATGGGTAGGCCCACAGCTACCGATGAGATGCCCCTTCAGCCCCAAGTTCACTTAGAGCCATTTGAAAACTGGGCTCTAGACTTTATAGGACCCATTAACCCAACCTCCAATGGTAAGAAGTACATCTTAGTATGTACTGATTATGTCACAAAGTGGGATGAAGCAAAAGCACTAGTTAGAGCAACCGAACACACAGTAGTCAATTTCCTTTTTGAGGAGATTTTTGTGAGGTATGGAGTACCAAGGGAAATTGTGACTGATCAAGGTACTCAATTCACCTCAAAGCTAGTGAATGACATCACAGACAGATACCAAATCAAGCATAGGAAAAGTACCCCTTACCATCCACAGGCCAATGGGCAGGTGGAATCCACAAACAAAACCTTGGAAGGCATCATTACTAAAACTGTTGCAATGAACCAGAAAAACTGGGAGGAGAAGCTCAAAGAAGCACTCTGGGCTTACAGGATTACCTGGAAAGATACTACAGGATTTACACCATATCAGTTGGTGTACGGTAAAGAGGTAATGCTTCCTATTGAGTTCCAAATACACACTTTTAAACTGGCTGCAGATTTACAAATTGATTTGGACCAAGCACAAAAAGAAAGAATTCAGCAGTTGAACCAGCTGGATGAGATGAGGCAGCAAGCGGAAGAAACCACCATCCTCATGCAAAAACATAGGAAGCAGTGGCATGATGCACATATTAAGACAAAGCAGTTTAAGGAAGGTGATTGGGCTTTACTTTTTGATTCAAAGTTCAGAGATCATAAAGCTAAGTTCACCACCCATTGGATGGGCCCCTATGAAATTGTTCAGGCTTATGACAATGGTTCAGTCAAGCTCAAAACTATTGATGGAGAAGGTCACTCCTTCACAGTCAATGGTCATCACCTGAAACTCTACACCAAGCCCATCAGCAAGCAAGATTTTCTCCATACACTATCTCAACAAAGAGAGGTTGAAGTACTGCAGCCCTCAGCTGCAGTATCACTTCCTTAGTTTCATTTCCTTTCAATTTCAAAGCTCAAAAGAAATAATATATATATATATATATATATATATATATATATATATATATATATATATATATATATATATAAAACAAAAACTAAAAAAAAAAAAATAATTAGAAAAAGAATATAAAAAAAATAATAATGGGTTAGATGTGAAAACCAGTCTTTGGCACACTCTAACCTCAAATTCCTACTTGAAAACCAGTCTCTGGCGGGTATGAATTCTCTTTCTTTTGTTTACAGTTTGCTTTATCAGTTGAATCATGACTTGAGGACAAGTCAAAATTTTAGTCGGGGAGAGAGGCATCAGCACTTTGTTCTTTTATCTCTCCATTGTAAATTCTTAAAGATTTCTTATTCTATATCTTCACTGTAAATTTCCAAAGCAGCTTGTTCCAGCATTCCAGACTTCAATAAATAAGCTGTTTTGTCATTGTTTTATCTCAGAGGGACCTGGTTATAAACATTATGCAAGGGGACCTGTTTTGTCCAGAAAACTATGCTACCAACACCAACAGTAAGGGACCTGTTTAAGACATTCAGAAGGGACATGTTAAAGAAATTGACACCAAGGGCTACTTCAACAGAATTTCATCAAGTTTCTACAAGGATTTGGGCATCAAGACTCCATCAAAGGCACAAGCTCAGTGAACCTGTATCAATATAAGGAGCTGCATGAACATTTTCAATTTTTCTCAAGGGACCTGTTACATTCAATCTTTCTCAAGGGACCTGTTATATCTTCAAATTTTTCTCAAAGGACCTGTGCATTCAATCTTCCTTAGAGGACCTGTTACAACAAGCAAAAGAATAGTCAAAAAGGGACTAGCTACTTAGCATGTCAATACAACAATGACCGACAAAAGAGTAATATGTTTCTTGTTCTTAAACATTTGATTTCTTAAGATTGATTTTTAATGTAACTTTGATAACTGTAAATTGTTATGGTTGATTTCAAGGACACCTACATTTCCTATCATCCCTTATTCCACCGATTCTCATCATTCTCATAACATCAACCCATTCATACTTCTAAAACCCATTATCAACACATCAACCTCGTCATACATCCCACAGTCATACCAACATCCTCCATCCGACCGAATACCATCTGGAATGGGACACGTGGCGGATTATGTTTTTAAATATAAAGGAAAGAGACAAATGTAAAGTGGCCTATCTATTTCATTCCACACAGCCAAATCATAATTCCACCACCCAACGTACCCAATGATTCAAGGGACTTCCCGAAACCATACCCAACATTATATATACATGCTCCCAGCGTTCTTGTGGTGACATCTATGTAAGCGTACAACACTCCTCTGTTTTCAAATGAATGAATATGCTGTGAAGTGAGTACAGCCGGTTATCCCATAGTCATTCTCGCACTTGATTCCCATAATTTTCAAAGTATAATCGGGAGCAGTGAGCGCCGGAAGAAGCATTATCATTTAGGTTCGATTATTATCATTTGGGTCCGATTTACTCAGTGAGGAATGGGAGCAGTGAGCGCTTAAAGAGAAAGTATAACCACCCTGTTGCGATTTCCACCATAGTCATAATACAGTCGACCAACCGAGCGTCATATTGAAGACTAAGGAAAGCGATATACCAAGTAACCAGTTTGAAATTTCTTTGTTAAATTTGTAAGAACATAAACAGAGAAGGGTTAGAAGCATGACCCTCTGCCACCATGACTAATAGGGTCGAACCAAGTGTGTTCGACAGTTCACAATATCATGAGGATTGCATCGGAATTCTTAGAGAAATACAGTGGTTACCATTCCTAGAGAAATTCCATGGAAGCAATGAGGAAGTTACCAAGCAATTTGTCTTCACCTTCAATGGAGAAAAAGCCCTGATAGGTAACTTCTCATTCAGGGTTTCAGAGGATACTATAGCTCAGGCAATAGGGATTAGTCCAGAAGGGGAGAAGTATTTTAAAACCAAGCAATTTAAAGAAAAATCGTGGACACGGTTTATGTCTAGATCTAGAGTCTCATCAGTGAACTGGAAGAAGGGTGTTCCAAGAAGTTGGTTGATGCATCCTTGGGATGAGATGGTCTACATCCTTCAAAAATTCATAACCTGTGAAGGCCGCTACAGTATTGTCTATCTATACCACATTAAACTACTCCTCCATTTGAAGAAACAATGTGTTATCAGTATACCATATTTTATGTTACAAAGTTTAACCAAGATGTCCAAGACTATCCAGAAGCAGAAGGGGAATGAAGACAAGAGCCTGTATCATTTTGGCTTAATTAAAATTCTCATTGAGCATGAATTGCACAGAAGAGGGAAACCATGGAAGGAATTCCTCACTGTTAATCAAATTAGAGATGAAGAAGATAAAGAAGAAGTGCAAGAAGACTCAGGGTTCATGAAGGACATTGATGAAGAAATCCCAGTATCCAAAGCAAGCAAGGCACCTCTACCTGTGGGCAGCATAAGGACCAGGAACATGAAAAAGGAAGATGCTAAGAGGGCCGAGAAAGATAAAATTTTCACCACTTACTCACGAAGAACAAGGAGGACACCAAAAGCCCAGTTGCAAGAAGACCAGCTTGAATCCAATGCACCTGCACAAATGGATGTTGAGAGTGGTGACCACTCACTACCAGGACCAGAAGTTGATATATAGGTAGAAAGTAATAATAAGCAGGAAAAATGTTCACCACCTCCCATTAAGAGACAGAAGAAATTGGAAAAACAAATTGAAGAATTAAAGGAAGAGCTCATGGAAGCTAATATGTTAGAAAAAGTTATCAAGAGGGAAAATGAAATGCTCCGGGCGCAGAGTAAAGAAACTCAGAAGAAGAATGAAAAGTTGAACGAGAGAATCAGTGAACTGGAGGCAGAGAAAACTGAGATTTCTAACTGGGCCACTAAGTGGTACAATCAGAAGAAGGCCCTCAAAGAAAAATACAAAAGGTTAAAGCAGGAGCCCAAGGGTCAGAAAGAAAACCAGGTGAAAAAGAATGTGGACACATTGCTCAAGGCAGCAGAGATCCAGTCAGGGACAGAGTTCAAGGGAAGCACTTCGAGGATAGCATGAGGACATGCTAATTCCTTAAGTTGGGGAGAGATGTTGGTATCATCCCAAGACCCCTTTTTCCTCCTAAAAACATGTCATTTACCCATTCCTTTTCATCATATATTCCTTAGAATCCTTGACAATTAATTATTAATAGTCTTATAATTATTAAAATGCATAGAAATTGATTTAGGAATCTTATGTTGAAGAATTAGAAGTTTTTGGTGAAATGGTTACAGGAAGTTTCAACATCCTGTAATCAGCTCATTGTTTGACATGTGTCACAGCAGCTGGACTAGAGCGAAAGGCATGGATGAAAAATAGAATGTCCAAGGATGGACAAACACCTATCATACAGCCAAATCGACTCTCCTACATGCGCGGTCAACCCAGGTCAAAGCATGGCACACTGGCGACAAAGGCAGAAACAGCAGTTCATTCTATCTTGATTTAGTTTTTGTTCTTTTTGATCAGTTAGGATAGAAACATTTTGAAAAGGTCGATGTAATAAAAGCGGCAACAGCCAAATTCTTAATGTACATTCATTAATGACATGGTTATGTAAATACAGTCCGAGTAATGGATAGAAGGTTAATCGTTGTATCGTTCCAAAAACTCTGTTTTGAAACTTAATACTAAGAACCAGTTACAGTTCCGATTTGTGTCTCGTATATTGATTTGATAGCCGGTCGAATATAGTCCAGTGTACCTCTAGAACGCGGACGGGCCCTGCGTTCAACCGATATACTATTATTTTCTATTTGATTTGCACTTAGGTTATCGTATGGTTTGATTTCGATTTCAATAGGTCTTATATGGTTTGCACAGCAGTTACAATTACTTGGGTTTCGATTTCCATAGCTTTTGATTTCCATTGAATGTATATGGTTTGCGCTTATGGTTGGTTTGTGTTTATGGTAATGCTGGACAGTCATCACTGAGATCTGGAAGGGCGTCCTGTAAGGGATTCGATCCCTGTGTGTCTTTTCAAAGCACTGTCATAAACTTTGTTTTCATTTCACAATCCATTTATGATCTCTGTATATTTTGATATTGTATAAATATTAGTGAATACTGGGTTTTACTGAACAAGGGTTTTATGTGTGATATCTTTGTAAGGAGATTAAGATCATTGTTGCAGTGATACACAGTGTTTAGTTTCAGTGTGTGATTTGGTAAATGCATTTGATGATAGCATTGTAATCAGGTATATTAGTAGAGTGACCTGAGTGTTTGGATGATAGGTGACATATTCCAGTCTTCCGTAAAGAAGCCCTGTGACCTACATCATAACCACTTAGCCAACAATCCTTTATGTCTATATACTTTAGACGCATGCCTCTAAGCTTACGCATCCTGGTCGATAATTAATATAGTCTAGTCTAGTACCCTAGCTAGAACACTACAATGAATTTTATGACGCTTTGACACAACTTGCTTTTTTAATTTTTAAGAGTCGAGAAAAAGCTAAAGATGACTCTAGTCGCCTTAGATTTTTAATGAGCCTACAGTGACAAGTGCTCAGATGGACCTTTTCTTTTAGGGAGTCTGAAAAGGAACAAAAGTGACTTCTCTGGAAATCTAGACAGAGGGATTACCAAACCAATCACAAAACTGCACAATACTTTTTACGGTATGATAGTCAATCTTCCTGAATGCTGTGTTCAGTGCATTATGATCGATAGGGTGGCAGACAAGACTTCCTAAGGATAAAGGATGTAGCCTATTGTGGTCTCCCAATATATACTCGACGGTACGTGGGAGCACAAGTCTGTACTGGCACTTGTCATTTCAAAGAGGAGGAATTACCCAACCTACGATGAAAGCGATAGTTACCAGGCTTTATGATGCCAGAATATGTCTCTAGCCTAGACTTCTAAATGTTGTGCATTAGGTTCCAAAGCATTTTTATGTTCATTGAGGTTTATTTTACAGTTGATCTTTCTTAAGAAGTTTTCCCTTAATGTTCACCGCATGATGTAGATATACAATTCCTAAATGTGCAATCTAAGATGATAAACAATCGTTTACTTTCTTTTTGCAATGAAAATCCTAGCTACTAAGGAAAGAGAGATGAAATTATTTCAACATAAAGCAGAGAGCACACACTAGATCCACTTTTCCTAAATCAATTTCAGATTGCAGTCTAAATGCAAATGCACATGCATGTATTGTTTTGCAATTTCCTTCATGTGAGAATGACAAAAAGAAAACTAAGTACAGATCTAAATTATTTTCTTTCAAAGCGACAGTACCAACGATTTTCTCTTCAAAGAATGAAAGGAAGGCTAAGACGACACTTTGCGATTTCGAATTTAAAATTGCTTTCGACACTTGAAATACTATTAATTCAAATCAAATACAATGGCAAAAGTGTAATCGACTATCTAAAAGAGGAAGATTTTACGACACTCTTTTCCTTGACTAAAAATGACACTTGTGACACTTTCAAATCAAAAAATCACAGTTCGATTAAGCTGATATTTGCAAAGGAGAACTGTAAATGATGAAAAATACATAAAAACATTCACAATTCCTTCTGATGGAGGCTAAAATAATGCAAAGCAAGATGGTTTCAACAGTGATATACTGATCCTAGACAACAAAACTACTGAATAAAGCTGAAGACAATGAAGTAAAACCAAAATCTAGAGGCAGAACAATCTCACTCAATCATCACACCTGTAACATAGGGAAACAAGGATGCATCTCACCTGCAACACACGGGAGGTGCAATGCATCCAAATTTCCAAGAAGAGACAGTGCGATGGTCCAGGGACGAGATTGAGCTTGGTTTTCACTCACAATTTGCAGCTAAGTTCAGGGGTTTAGGCTTAGCTAATGATAGACAGTAAACACAAAGTATAGGGGCTAACCTAATGAGTTTATTTGAGCTACCACCGGGTCACTTAGGATGTTTGCAAGTTAGATGTTCAGTTCATAAACCAACCTGGAGATTGACTGAAGCAGCGTTGATCTACTTTGCAGTTGCATAGAAAAAGTAGTTCAAAGGCGAGCTGGCTTAACTTCAGGCTCCATCTGTGGTTTATAAAGCAAACAACAGTAACAAAACTAACAAACTATTCGCACCCCAGTGGAGTCGCCATTTTGTTATCGGGAAAACTACTATCCATTCAGAGCTACTAGTCCCACTAAGATGGGTAGCTATCTTAGAAACAAACAAACTAAAGTTACTTGTGTTTTCCTTTATGAGAGTTAGATGAGAGAGAAGTAGAGAGTACCAACCTCGATCTTTCGGTAGTCTCCTTTCTTGTTTCCTCTCTCCTTTGATAGAGCTTCCGCCACTTCTTTCTCACTTGTCCCTCTTCAAAGAACACCTGTAGAGTCAAAGCAGAAAAATACCATCAAAGCATAGAGATCTATAACCATAAACAATTTAGGATCAGATGTACATTAACCATATAAATGTATATACAAATACAAGATTCAGAGATATACAAGCATATGGAGGAAAAATCAAATAGCTTTATTGATAGAAGTAGTAGAAGAGAGGATTACAACCAAGCTGTCTAATCCAACATCATCCTCCCAGCATGAAAGCCCTCTTCACCTCATACAAAGCAAGATCACCCAACAATGTCTTCAAAGAGAAACCAACAACACTTCCTTACAGATTACAAAATTATAGCCTCTGGATCTCTAGGATGAGGGATCCATATATAGATGTTTGCAGGAGAGTGAGTTAGCTTCTGGGATTTTTATTAGTGTCATTTCACTGATATTTCTTTGTTCCACTTGGAGATTTCGTGATCTCTTACTCATCCCTGGGTGAATTCAGAGAGGCAAGTGTCATATGCGCAGTTTCTAGAAGATTCTTTGAGTTTACACCTAGCAAACTGCTTCTGCCATTTGTCTGCTCTCGCTAATCGCACCCTATAGAAGGGATTTTCAGTATGCATCGCACCTCCCGTGTGTAATAATTGAGATGCATTGCACCCTCAACGTGGAGCAATCTGTATGGTACAGTTTTGACCAATTCTGAGTAGTTTTTCAGGGAGAACTTCTGGGAAATGATGTAATCAGTTGACCTTGTTCCTTTAGGGTATGAAACAACACTTTTAGGGGTTTAGAAGCCCTTGGTTTATGGACATATGTGATTGGGGTTGCAGTGCCCAAATATGTCTATAACATACCATCTTGAAAAATATCTCCATAAACAAGGTTTTTCAAAGGATCAGCTGATAACAATCTATATACAAAGATTGGCAATAATAAATTGCTAATACTTGTTGTGTATGTTGAGGATATCATTTTTGGTAGCAATGAAGAAGCCATGAGTCAGAATTTTTCTTCGATAATGTAGCAATAATTTTAAATGTCCCTGCTTGGTGAGCTTACATATTTTCTTGGTCTACAAGTTCAACAAAATAAAGATGGTATTTTTCTGTCACAAACCAAATATCTCAAGCAGATCTTAAAAAAATATGGCATGGAAGATTCTAAACTAGTATGTATCCTAATGGTAACAGGATGCAGTCTCAGCTCAAATGATGAATCAACAACAGTACATCAACCAACCTAAAGATCCATGATTGGCAGTTTGCTTTATCTAATAGGTACTCGACCAGACATCATGCATGCAATAGGAATAGTTGGAAGATTCCAAGCAAATCCAAAGGAATCACACCTCAGGCAGTCAAAACAATTTTCAAATATCTTCAAGAAACACAAAGTTTTGGTTTATGGTATCCTAGAGATACAAATTTTACGCTTCAAGCATATACAGATGTAGATTAGGCAGAAAGTGTTGATGACAGAAAAAGCACTAGTGGTGGTGCATTCTATATGGGTTCCAGATTAGTGTCTTGGTTAAGCAAGAAACAAAGTTCAATTGCATTACCAGCTGAAGCAGAATATGTGGCTGCTACATCTTGCTGCACACAACTCCTTTGGATGATGCAAACATTGCAAGACATTCAGATCACATGTACTCCACCCATCTCCATTCTATGTGATAATACAAGTGCCATCAGTATTTCAAAGATTCCAGTCATGCATTCCAAGACCAAGCACATACCCATCAAATATCATTTTCGACGTGAAAAAGTGCTTGAACAAAAGGTCAAATTAGAGTATGTTCCCTCCAAAGAACATGTTGCTGATATATTCACCAAACCACTGCCCAGAGAGACATTTGAATATCTCAGACAGAAGATGGGAGTAGTTGATGCATCATCCTGCTGTTTAAACTTATCTGTTTCAGAGAAATGTGGTTATACACGAGTTTCATGAAGCGTAGTAACGTAAAGATGTTGGTTTCAGTGGATACAGTCACGCATATATTGGTTTGAGGAAAAGTAGTGGGTCAGTCTCAGGATGAAAGGAGTTTGATATGGTTAAGTAAATTATATGCTCTGCTTGATGATGGTTACAGTCTGTGGATGACATGTGGAAATATGTTGGCTCTCATAAACTTTTGATAACTTGATGTATATCTGATTGATGATGATGCCTTGATAACTCTTATACTATATGAAATGATCAGATCTAACAGTGATCATCTGGCACAGGTTCAGGGGGAGCATATACTTCTAATAATGCATTGTTTGCATTATCTTAGAAGATCTTGGCACAAATTCACATAGTTGTTTTTTATTAAGTTGGAACAGGTTTAGGGGGAAAACATGGTTGCTGGTCTAGATACTGATTGACAGATGCTGCTGATGATAGTTGCTGATGACTATCATGGTCTTGTCTCAAATATTTGGTCTCTGTTATTTATGTCATGCATATTTTTTTAATGTAAAGGTTATGAAAAGACCTATTTTTTTACCCCACTATGCATGGGATGGATGATGTAATGTTCTTGTTTTGACATGTATAAACAATTGGTATATCCCCACTTGGTTGGATGGATGAGTCAAACTTGGTATATCCCCATTTGGTTGGGAGATGGATGTATGTATGAGTCATTGGTGATAGGAAGGTCATTTATGATGTATGTATAGAGTAATGTTCTTCTTTTAGAACATCTTTTTGCAGACCTTGCTTATATTCAGGTTGAGCATGGGCTCTGTTAGTGTCAGTCTTTCCAGCCTTCCTCCAGTGATCAAACGTGCTCTTACAAAGTGATTTTGAAGTGTCAAGGTCAAATTTTGTCATTTCAGTGAGTCTTCAAGCAAAATTTGGTCACTAGGCATTAGGTCTAGGGTTTGCTTTCACTCTTTTCAAAATTGCCCAAATGCCAATCTATGTCACTATTCAGCTGAGTCTATCATCATTCATAGGGTTTTCATTATCATTTCAGTGTCTAATGAGTCATTTTACACCTTGTTCATGCTTCAGTTGCGCCTAGGCAAGGTCATTTCCCTCTCTTAGGGTTTTGGAGGTAATTTCTCTTGGATGGTCAAATCATTAGCAAAACTTGTATCCAGATGTTCATACACCTTCCCCTATCCTTCATGTACCTTATTAAACACTTCCCATCCCTTAGATCCGCCAAATTCCTCATTTTCGCACAAACCCTAGTTTCTTGCTACAACCTGGCAATTTTCTAGGTTGGGCCTGTATTTTGCCCTTTTCGACCCCTTCCCCTCACTCAATCTCTAAGATTCCACTTTCCCCTGCTTCCTAACATCCCTCCCTACTCCCAAAAATTTCCTCAAGAATTTAGAAGCCCCTTATCCCCTTCATTTCGCTTCATTTCCACAAAATTCCTTGTTTCACACATCGGGATAAGTTTCACTCAAAAGATGTTTCAGAGCAATAAAAGATGAATTTTGGAAAACTGAGAGATTTTTTTGTCAACACCATGCCAAAGAAGAAAAACCTCCTTCACTTTTTACATAGGTGTCATGGTTTTAGAGAAATGTCAAAAATACAATCGCCATGTCCAAGGAGGTTGAGCAAAGCACTAAAACGGAGAAAAAGGCCCGATCCACTCCAAATTTTGGCCAAAGCCTCTTTGAAGGAGCATGGTACTTGATGAGACACCCCTAGCTCAAATTTCAAAAAATTTGGAGAAGTTTTTGTCAATTTTGAAATTTTTGGTCAAAAAACAGGTTTTTGCCCTCAACGCGTAGCGCGCTGCGCGCTACCCTGAAGATGGGCAAGTACATTTCTCAAAAACTCAGCATTTTTGGATTTTTCATGGCAAATTACACTTGCTCAGCAATTTACAAGACATTTCATCAGGTTTTGAGCCCTCAGAAGGTCAAAAAACATGCAAAAAATGACTTTCTGCCACTTTTTGGACACATAGGAAGCAATATTGGGAGATTGCAATTTTGGAGGGGAAAATTGACACCAAATTGAGAAATTCCACTTGGGTTGGAAATTAGACATCCATACCTTTCCAATAAGCCTACTTTTTTCTCATTTGGATGCCGGGAAGTGCCCCAAAAGTGGGCTCAAAGACACGCTACGCGTTGAGATTTGGCGCGCTATGCATCAGGATATTTTCCACATTTTGCACCTTCCAGCTCAGGAATTCGCCCAGCTTTGACCAATTTTGATTTGTGATGGGATTTTTCACCCTCCTTGATGTAATTGATGTAATTTTATGATGTCATGGCACTTATTTATCTCTTTTAGAAGATTCATTCATAAAAAGTCAAAAATTTAATGAATGAATTGGTTTCCTAGCTTATAGAGGCAAGTTGTTTTGACTGCCTAGATTTTAGTGCTCAGTTTAGAATTGGTTGAAACAGCTCCTAGAAGGATGATCTCGACCCCTAGAGGCTAGGGAATGGGTTGGCATGGTCTATATTATGTATTTTCTCAATCATTTTCATGGTTGGAGAGGTTGGACTCTTGAGGGATAAGCTTCTATTGTATTACACTTTGTATCTCTGCAATTTTGGCAAAGGAAAGACCAGGGTTTTGCAGCACTATTTGGGATTCCTGTGGTTATTTGTGTTGATGGTGTGCTTCTCTCATGTACTTGTAAGATTTGTTATGTGTATCAATGTCCTCTTTCTCTTTTCTGCACATTAAGTAAATGAAGTGTTAAGGTAGAATTCATAATTTATATGCTCTGCCTTTAAGTTTGCTTAATATCTATGTTTTCCTCTGTCTAAAGAGAACTATCGAAAGTTTCTTGCTCTCTTTAGCTCCTCACCGGTCATTCCTATCCATTCACTTAAATCAAAGGCATCAAGACAATCTCCTACCTTGCCCCAAAAAGACCTCTGCAAAAACTGTGTCTCATCCCCGCACCCAAAATTGCCGTGCTCAGTTTTCCAACAAAACCCTAAAAATTTAAAATCAAACCTTCTCTATCAGTTTACTAGCCTAAAATCAATGTTCTTTATTGGTTATCTCTGCCCTTTGAATATCTTTGCCGAGATAGACCCGGAGAGAGCCCTCTCCTGCCCCGTAGGGCTAGCTACGAGGCTAAGTGTTTTGATGTTGCCTTGGATTTTGTCTTTCTCAGCCTGAGGCCAAATTCAAGCGCTAACAGGCTCGATCATGGAGCTCAATCAACACACTTTAGCACATCAGATAATTCGGCATGTACTCAGGGGGAGCATAACCCTTTGCCCTTGATGACAAAGGGGGAGAGTGACTTGGGGTTGCCATCAAGTCCAAAGGGGGAGATTGTTGGCATTATGACACATATTTGACACTATGACACAGGTATTGTCCTTGATGGAAACTCACTCAGTTGACAGATCACAATTTAGAAGGTTAACAACACAGAGTTATAGATCAGACTTCATAGAATGGGGAAAGAGAGGTATACATAGGTTCACCTTGAAAAAGTAGTGTATACACGCAAGTTAACAGACCAAAAGGAGCGTATACATACACACACACTTTCACAGAATGAAAGGCGCGTATATCTTGGAAAACTAAGTTTTGGTCCAAGGTATTTGGTCCATGGTATTTTGATCCATGGTATTGGTCCAAGAGATATGGTCTGAGGTATTTGGTCCAAGGTATTGGTCTTAAGTGGTTTTGGTCCATGGTATTGAGTAAGGCCTAAGACTATAAAAGGAAGAGAAGATCATTAGGCAAAGGTACTCAAGTATTGAATATCTAATGAAGAGCAAGATCTAGTATACAGGTTATTGGGTTATGGTGCATAGCTAGATCTGAACCAAGGATGAACCTTAGCGCTTGATGAAGGATAAGATATAAATGATGGGTCAAGATCTTAAGGCTTGAAGTGAAGTATATTTATGTGGTTTTGATCATTTATCTTAATAACTGACGCATGTTGTAGTCTGTAAATATGATGACATGGGTATAACTGAAGTCTGGGATTGTTGCAAAGTTTAAATCATCATTTAAAGATCTGTATGTAGGTTCACTTTATAAAAGGCGTGTATACACGTTGGTCCTGCATATCAAAACAACGTATACATCTTAAATTTGATTTGCAGATTTGTACACAGGTTCGCCTTGAGAAAAGAGCGTATGCACACAGATTCGACACATGGAAGTAGCGTATACCTCATAAAATATGTTTTAGCTACTTCTGTTTGATGTTGCAGTGTTCTGGGTTCTGGTTACTGTTACTATATTTTGGTTACAAAATTATGAAAAGTGATTGATTGATTCAGTTGTGGTTGGTGCAAAGGTGATTGGTTGATGCAGGTATATTTGATGATTGAATGATGTTATTGATGGATCCAGTATGAGAATTTATGAAACATGGTCCTTGGAAGAAAAGAGAAGGTCGTAATATTCTGTAGGTCGGCACCTACGTACTAGTAAACATATCAGCTAGTACAAGAGTTAGGGGGTTGTATCTCCCTTCCAAGAGAAACTGGAGAACAAGAGAAGGTTGTAGCCTTCTGCAAGTAGAAGCCTGCGTATTGGTATAAGACTACACCATTAGAAAAATTGTAAAAAGAAGTTTCTTATTAAAAAGAAGATAGAGACGATTGCAGCAGGTGGTTTTCACCCACATTGGGTTTCCACCTTATATCTTGTGTTCATGTGTGTGATTGTCTGTTCTATTTTTAGTACACCTGGTTACTATTTATATGGTTCTGATGCACTGATTAAATATCAACATATGATGAATTAACTGAATCATAAGTTTGCAGGATATTCACTAGTTTCCTTAGATATAGTTGCGTATACACGCAAGTTCCATTAACTGAAGTAGCATATATGAATCTAATTATGGAAATGAAAAATTATTGACTTGATAATACTGATTCACCCCCCCTCTCAGTGTTATTTCCAAAATGCATGTCAATGCAGACAGAGACCCAGTTGAGATCAGAGGAAGGGACAATGTACTATCAATTGGAGGATTTTTCCTATATAGGAAACTCATCCATGCAGAAGGAATTATCTCCTTCAGGTTTGTGCAGTTATTTCTGAGCCAAGTAAGAAGTGTGAGGTGGGAATTCACACAAGTGGAAGCACTGGTCACCAGGAAAAACTGTGCAAGGAAAGGAGGCTTGGAGGGCAGAGGAGAATGTTGTGAGAGCCTTTGACTGTCTAGAAGTAGTATTGTTTTGATTGCAAAGAGAGCAGGATAGCTTGAGAGCTGATTCTTTTTGTAACTTGAACATATTTCCACTTGTATGATAAAACAAAGATTGGGGTTTTAGGCTGAGGCTTTCCTTGGGTTATTCTTCTGTGTTCATGTGTGATTTATTTCTCATTCTCAGTTATATGTGTTCTAAATTGATCTTGCTCATATTCGATTAAGCTTCTGCAAAGTTTGCTGTAGAAGTAGATCTTGTGTTTTGCCTTAGTATATTGCATAATCTGTTGATCTACAGTGGGAATTTCTACATGGAATTTTTGGGTGAAATGCCAAGAAATATGAAGATCAGTACCCTTTGTATTGTGACTATAGTTACCTTGTGAATTGTGCTTCTGTGATTCCTGCTTTATTGATACTTATGACAATAAATCCTCTAAAGCTCAGGGCCTTCTCTTCAGGCTTCAACTTAAAAGGATTACCATCCATTCCAATCTATACTCTGCAATGTTATGTACAAAAATGCAAAGTAAAATGAACTATTGTGAATCAGTGGAAAATAATGCTTCAGCATCCTACCATTAACAGGTCCTCCTGGTAGATTTGATCCGTCTATGTTTGTCAAGAAAAAGGCATTGTTGCCTCTGTAGCCATAAATGACATAAGGCCCCTGCCACAGAAAATCAAATTTTCCATGCTTGCCTTTGTCTTCTCTCCTTGAATCCCACTTAAGGACTTTGTCTCCTATGTGAAAATCATCTGCTTTAGTCTTTTTATCAAATACTTTCTTGATCTTTTCCTGGATTACCTGTGATTTTACATATACTTCTTCTCTGGTTTGCTGCAGGTGTATGGTCTGATTTATTCTTCTCTAAATATAATTTGGTTCCATCTGTAATTCCTAGAGGATCTTCATGACTGACACTCCCAAATATGACGGAAAAAATACATCCATCCCATAAACCAGCTGATAAAGTGATGTTCCAATAGACTTCTTACTAGTCAGTCTATCTGCCCATAAGGCATTGACTAACTTCTTGTTCCATGTCTTTTTATTGTCTTCCAGTAAATTTGTGATAATATTGACCAGACTTTTGTTGGATGACTCTGCTAGTCCATTACCTTGATGGTAATAGGCTGTGGAATGACCAAGGGTGATGTGGTATTTGCTACAGAAAATTATCATTCTTTTGGATTTAAAGGCTGTTGCATTATTAGTAATGAGCTTCTGGGGACATCCAAATATTGAAAGGATATTACTCTCTAGGAAGGTGATTATGACAGTGTTTTTGGCTTGCCTATAAGGTATGGCCTCTATCCATTTGGTAAAATAGTTTATGGTTGTGAGAATCCACTTGTGCTAAGCTGAGAAGGCTGGGTGTATTTCTCCAATGAAGTCTGACCCCCATTGTTGAAATGGCATCTCAGTGGAAATTGGTTTAAGAGGAAAAGGTAAAAGTTTTCTCTTTCCCTCAAAAATCTGGCATTTATGATAGGAGGTCACATGTTTTTTAACATCTGCAAACAAAGTAGGCCAATAAAAACCAACCCTCAGAATCTTGTTAGCAGTAATCTTCCAGTACAAGTGTCCTCCATAATCCCGTGCATGAAAATCTTGTAAATCTTGTCAACTTCATCTTTTAATAAACATGTTAAGAGAATACCATGACTGTCCTTCCAAAACAATGCATTATCTATAACACAATATATTAGTGACTCCATTTTTAAGAATCTAGCTTTAGTTCTTATCAATCCAGGAGGAGCTTGTAAGTTTAGTAATACAAATGTAATATCTGCATACCATGGTGAATCAGTAAAAGGTTCACTGATGTGTGGAGTCACCATCTCCTCCTGATCATCAAGGGCACTAATGAAGTTGATATCAAGGGCCTAACAGTTCGATTCAACCATGATTTTGGCTAAACCTTGGCCTTTGATGAGCTTGGTGGGCTTTATCTCTATATCATATTCCAATATTGTGGAAATCCATTTGTCTCTTTTTCCTTCAGGCCCATTTTGAGTCAAAATGTCCTTAACTACAGAGTTTGGAACATAAGCAATAATGTGAGAGTATAGAATGTATACTCTGAAATCTTTGATGGCCTTAACCAAAGCTAAAGCTTGTTTTTCCATGATATTGTATTTGAGTGTGGCATCTCTTAAAGATTTGCTAAACAATGCTATTGGTTGTTCATATCCTTGATTGTTATTTTGCAGCAAGACCGTTGTAATGGTGTGTTCTAAAGCAAAAGAAAAAATAATAAAATCTTTGTTAAAGTCAAGACTAATTAGGACTGGAGTCTTGGTTAAAGCTTCCTTAATAGCTTCAAAGGATTGTTTGGCCTCCAATGTCCATTTAATTGCTAAGTCCTTTCTTAGCATGTTATTTAATTCCCTAATTAATTCTGCTAGATTTGAGATGAATCTCCTAAGAAAATTAATCTTACCTAGAAATGATTGTAGCTCTTTTATGTTTCGGGGACGGAAATGGTCAAAATGGATTCTATTTTAGCAGGTTCTATCCTAATCCCATCTTTAGTAACGATGTGTCCTAACAGCTTTCCCTCTTCTAAACCAAAAAGTGTCTTTTTAGGATTTAAAGAAATCCCAAATTTCTTGCATTTGATAAATACTCTTTTGAGGTGGTCTAAGTGTTCATTGTCAGATTTAGAGAAGACTATGATGTCATCCTGGTATACTACTAAGAAATCATGGATTTCCTTGGAAAAAGCTATATCCATAGCTCTTTGAAATGTGGCACCTACATTCATTAATCCAAAGGGCATCTTCAAATACATGAAGGTACCCCAAGGAGTAGTAAATGTAGTTTTGGCTTGGTCCTCAAGTTGGACTAATATCTAGTTATACCTAGAGAATCCATCTAAAAGTGAAATACTAGATGAGCCCACTACCCTTTGCAATATATGGTTCATTTTTGGTAAGGGGTAGTTGTCTTTTAAAGAGACCTTGTTTAAGTTTCTAAAATCTACACAAAGTCTATTTTCACCTATCTTTTTCCTAGTTGTAACTAAGTTTGAAATCTAGTCTAAGTATCTAATGGGGGCTATTATTTGGGCATCAAACATTCTTTTAACCTCTTTCTCTATGGATGGCATAAGAACTTGGTTTATCCTCCTAAGTTTCTATTTGAAAGGTTTATGATCTTCTTTTAAAGGTATTTTGTGTTGGATTATGCTTGTGTCATAAGATTTTAAGTCTTCATAACTCCAAGCAAATACATCTTGAAATTACTTAAACAAAGTGATATATTTGACCTTTTCCTCTAGGGGTAAGGCTTTAGATATCTTAATGAGTTTTGGATTATCTTCAGTCCCTATATTACACTCTTGTATGTTAGATCTCAGAGGTTCCAGCTTGGATTTCCTAGCTACATCATTAGAATCAAACAAATCCTCTAAAGGTACTAATCCTTTGGGCAAAAATTTATTTTTCAAACTAAGAATCTCAGGATCATCATCCATTATTTCATCTATCTCTGCATTTTCTAAACTATCTATTTCTACTCTAGTAAATTTAGTTGGTTTAGCTACATCGAAAATATTTACATCTAAGCTACTTTCTATATTATTGTCTATTGTACAGTCAGTATCTATCTTACAATTTTGAAATTCACCTTCATTGTTCATGAAATCGTAAATCTGAGAGTCCTGGGAGAAAATTTGCCAATACTTGAGGTTGTCTGGTATAACAGGCATATGTCTGACTTCTGCAGTGTACTGGTGGTTTGGTTGAAATGGAAATTTACAAGTACTAGCAAAGGTAGCCAGACTGTGGGCTTGCATGTTTTGTTTTCTGGGAATGGCAACAAAGTTTGATTCCAGGAGATCCTTGATCAAGTCTAAAACAATATCCCTATATCGACCAAGCCTAGGGTTGTTGACAAAGTATTCACCACTGGTCTATTTAATAATCAGCTCTGAGTCTCCCATGATGGAAACTCTTTTGGCTCCCAATTTCCTAACCAATTGTAACCCTAGAATCGGGGCTTCATATTCGGCCATGTTATTGGTACATTTGAAGTTCAATATGAAAGCAT
Source organism: Pinus tabuliformis (assembly GCA_031772625.1). NCBI lineage: Eukaryota > Viridiplantae > Streptophyta > Pinopsida > Pinales > Pinaceae > Pinus > Pinus tabuliformis. The sequence continues at coordinate 1,104,127,602 of CM062816.1, read as the reverse complement.
GTCCCTCAGCATGATTATTCTCCATATTATGGATCCACATTCCTGCACTAGCCCCTAACCTATTGACAGATCCATCAAAGTCTAAATTCTAAAGTGACTAATGGAATATGTTCTCACTGTCAACTGTTCTGTACTTAAGGTCTTTAGTTGTGATTTCCTTTTTATCATTTTCTGCGTTGTATAATATGAAAGAGTCCATATCTGAATCCATGGAGTATATGGGAAAGTTTTGTGGTTTTTCCTCACTACTGACCATGTACTTCATTAATGTCTCCCTATATAATTTTATTGGTTGGCCAAAAACGGATATGGTGGCATAAGGCATATCCAACTGCAAAGATCCCTACAGTTTTTCTCCCCATGAGCTAGATAGTAGCATTCCATATTTTGGTGGGATGTCTACAACTACAATGTCCATTAGAATTCTCTTTGCAAGGCACTGGAAAAGATTCACACATAAGTCCTTAATTAGACCAAGGCATTTAACCTGGTTGGAGTCAAAAGAAAACAAATCCTTATAAGGCCTGGTAATGTCTAGGTTCAGTCTTTCCATTATTGCCTTTGGCATCGGATTGTGGGATGCCTCTGAATTGAACATAGCGTTATGCAAAATTTTATCATGAATGTTTAGGCTGATGTAAAAAGGAGGAACTCCCCCTTGCTGATGAATTCCATTGGCCTCAGGGCCAAATAATAATTCAGGCTGGTCATCATTCAAATTAACAGAATCCTCTCCATCTCCTATGTTCAAAGTCTTAGTTATCTGTAACCTATAATATTGATTCTTTACCAATTCGGTCAAAGGAACTTATATCTTTAATTTAGCTATTTCATTTTTAATGTTGAAAGGGAGATGAGGTTTGTTTGTTTGATTCAGATTTTCCTTAATGTGTGCCGTTTGAGTATCTTTATTTTGCTTCTCAGTGGTAGGCGTTTCAGTTTGTGTTTCCACTGCCTTGCCTTGATTTCTTTTATTTTGATTGTATTCAGTGATTGTCTATGTTTGGGTTTCAGTGGAGGTTATATCTACAATCCTAGGGGTTGAAGTTTCAGTTGTTCCCCTAGGGAGAATTTGCAACACTTTGTTAACTAGAGCTTCTTTTATTATCTTAGTTTGGGTTTGGATGGATATTTTAATGGGAGTCTCATTATTCTTCTTACTCCTCAAGCTATATTGTTTATGTACCTCATATATGCCAGACTCATATCCTTGTTTAAAACCAAAAGATTCACCAGATTCTAACTGCAACTACTGAAGAATATACAACTCCTGTTCTTCTTGAGTAAGAAAAACAATGTCTTCCTCTGTGGTTTCCAGTAAGTTAATCTGGGTATCGTCCTCTGTTTCTTGGTTCTGTGAATCCTCAACATAGTTTTCTTGGAAGGGGGACTTAATCTCTTGGTCTGGTGTAGCATTTTTTGCAGTATTAGGGTTCTTCCTCAAATTTGGGTTTCTTATTGGGGGTTGTTTTTGTTGATTCTCCCATTGTTTTTTCCTCTCCATGTTCTCTAAACTACCCACGATTCTTTCTAAACTTTTAGCTAAAACATCTACTTTTCCATATGAAGTTGAGGCTTCTTCTTTAAATACAAATTTCTTTTCATTCCTCATTCGTGTTTTCTTAGCTAACAGGTTGGCCTCTACACTGACAACATTACTCTACATTTTTTCAAGTGTTTCAGGGTTTCTTTCCCTTAGATGGTATGCATGTCAGCATCAAAATCATGAGGGAATTTAATTAATGCTAGGTTAGGTGGAGGCTTAATGTTGGCCAGAATTGCATTGTAGATATTATTAAACCTAGTGCAATAGTCCTGGACTGACTCATTAGGAGCTCTTCTAATATTTTCATATTCAGAAAGTACTTGCAATGGGTTTTTCTTTCTTTCCTATCTATTAATGAATAACCTTTGAAAATTAGCTAAGTCTGCAATATGGTTGGCAAGAAAGGCTTTGAACCATTTCTTGACATCCCCAGTTAAAGTTTGGGCAAACAATCTCATTTGGACATTTGCTTCATCTATTTCATGCAATTCAAAAAAGTCAGACATCTTGTTTACATGCTGCTGGGCAGTGTAATGACCAGTAGCATCAAACATGAAAATATTACTCTGATAATCTACAGGCATGGGATGGAGTTGGGCAGGCATAAAAAGAGGGGCATATTGGTTTTCCATTGTTGTAATTCTGGTTTGACTAGGGGTAAAGTTGTGGTGGTTGAAGAAGGGCTTGAAACTGATGGAGGTGAATTAGATAATGATGAAGATGATTGATTAATAAGTGGCTTAGGTGATTGGATTATGGTAGATACAATTGATGAAGTTGTGGTAAATGAAGGTGTATTTTCAATGAGTGAAGACTGTGCAGAAATTTGAGAAGAAACAACAGTAAGGGAAGCTAGCTCAACAGATTGCTGAAGGTAAGCACTATCTATATTTCTAATCAACGTAGAGGTCAAGGCTTCTAACTTGTCAAAAGCATCTAAGACAACTTTATCTAAATCTGAATGGATAACCCTTTTTGATTTGATGAGTTGAGTAAACTCAGGGTCTAAAACTGTTTCATGGATAACATTCTCAGATTTGGTTCTAAATAGTGATAGCTCAAATGACAAATCAAAAGGGATTTCCTCTAAAGTTGACAATTCCCCATGGAGTTAATTGGCTCTATATAGCTGCCTACTACTTGCTTGAGTTTCTTCTTTTTTTTGGTTTCCTTAGAATTTTGTCTGGGTCATCCAATATAGTTGCAAGGTTTGGATCTGGGTTGGCCCTAGTACAATGAATCTTCTTAGGAGCCAGAATTTTAAGGGGTTTTTTTTTAAATTGTTTTTATGATTTTTTTTACAAATTTACTTCGGATAATGACCTTAAGGGGCTCAAGACTTAATTTAACGTTTCCTTAAAGTTTTATGAGACTAAGGATCAAAGTCCCCAATATGGTTGCCATTATGTTATCACTCTGAAATTTCTCAAGGCTAAAGAAAGAAATCACCGAGGTAACTACAAACCTACTTTGGAAGCTTGGATCTAGCCTTGCTAGCTTCAGAGAGGGCTCTCTCTTTCATATTTAACTTTGTTTGGAAAATTTTTACGCTAGCTATGTGGGACTAATTGGAAATGTTTACAGAGAAAATAACTAAGCCATTTTAGATTTTTAGGTTGAATGATGAAAATTCAGAATCAAGGAGCAATTAAGAATTCCTCAATCTAGATCATGGAAGAAAAGAAAGGGAGATCAATCGGGATCAGGGGGAAATTAAGAATCCTTTGAACTGGATTATGGATGAATGAATCGAAAATAGGGAGAAATTAAGAATTCCTTAATCTGCATATCAGAGGAAAACATAAAATGGAAAACAATTTAAGATAAAGTGCTTTTAGACATGTTCTGAAATATGCTTCTTGTTATACCATTAAGATTTAGAAAACATGTGATAGTAAAACTTCAAAAAATAACTGGGCATTAGAAAATACTTTACTGGAGTAGCTCAACATAGGAATCCTGTAATATGATGCTTTATTGCTCAATCAAATCTGCTAGCTTGAAGATGGTACAATCACCCTCAAGTTCCAAAAAATTACAAATATCAAACTGTTTAGAAAATCACCCCCCTGAATACTTCAAAATGTGAAGTATTTATACAAAAATTTATAAATTGTTTACATAAATGCTGTCTCTAACAGACATGACATTTTTAGACTATAGCTAAACTAAAAAACTCTAACTGCTGCAAAATTATAGACTTGGTGAAGTGCTGTGCAAATGTTGTTGCTGTAGAAGTGGGAACATTTAGGATGTGGACCCAAATTTGTGGTTGTGCTGTCAAATAAACTAACAAATGTAGATGTATCTCTCTTTTTCTAATAACTGACTCAAAATTGTTTGCTGATCCTCTGACTAAAACTCTGAGATTTCCCTCACTGCTGGCTGATCCTGTGACTGCGCTTCCTCTATTTTATGTCCATTAGTGTCACAAAATATTTTGGAAAATATATATATATATATATATATATATATATATATATATATATATATATATATATATATATATTTGAATACTATCTCCAAAATATTTTAAAATGAAATCCATAATTTAATTAACAAAAAACCATGTGTTGTTTACAAAACCATGGCTTGTTTGTTCTTTACCTTCCTTTGTAAATTCATTTTACCTACACCTGTAAATTCCTTTTTCCCTTGTAAAATACTTGGATGGTTTTACAAAACCATGGCTTGTTTGTTCTTTACCTTCCTCTGTAAATTCATTTTACCTGCACCTGTAAATTCCTTTTTCCCTTTCACCTGCAACATGATTTTACACCTACCTGTAAATGTAAAAACATTTTACATTTGAATTCCATTTCACAAACTTAGCCTTATATCCCTATATTATTTTCTCTCAAGTATGGTTTTTCCTGTAGCAATGTAATTTACCTCTTTCTCATATCTATGATATTTCACTTAATTAACCCTAATTCCAGTAACATACCTTTGATAATTTTCGTGTCCACCATACCTCAGGATATAAAATATATAATGGAGAAACTTTAGGATAGGTGAAAATCGCAAGGAAATTTAGGGTGGGTGAACTAGAGTGGTAAGTGGTTTATAGCGCATTGTGAAAGTGGTAAATGGTTTTATTTTGAAAGAATGCCATACCATCTAGTGGTTGCCAGGTAGCAAAATGGGCCACGGGTAAAACTACCCATATTGCATGAATTTGAAATGTTAAGTGTTGGATGAGTTGAGTGCGCGATATGGAATTTTAATCGTTCATTTATTTTTAAGAATCTCAAGACAAATAAAAATGAAGGGGGTTTAATTCTTAGTGTAGGGTGGGCCATTGGTTGACTTTGCAGGGGGAAGAGATAGTATAGGTTTATTTTTACAAATCGAGACAAATAAAAATGAAGGGGGTTTAATTCTTAGTTCAGGGTGGGCCATTGGTTGACTTTGCAGGGGAAGAGGTAGTATAAGCTTACGGGGAGAAATTGATATAAAGTCCAAAACTTTATATTAATAAGGTTTTGTGAAGTAAAAGGTAAAAAGAGGGATTATATATATATATATATATATATATATATATATATATATATATATATATATATATATATATATATATATATATATATATATATATATATATATATATATATATATATATATATATATACATACTTTATGGGATTTATCCCACATCCACAAGGGAACATTCTTCATGATGGTTTATATAAGCCCATAGTTACAAAAATAATCCCAAGCATACCCCCTTGTGCTTGGTGTTGGGTGTGCTAGGATTAGGTATTGTGAATGCAGGTCGTATGGAGATGGAGTGGGAGCTAAGATTTTGGGCATATTTTTATGCAAAATTCAATAAAATCCAAGGCTTTAAAACCAGAAGCTCTGCAATATATAACCTTTTTTGTCACACAACCCTATTCTTAATGATTTGAAAGCAGGTATTCGGCTTATGCTGGGGTAATATTCAGATGAATTAACAAGGAAAGTGGGTAATAAAGCATGAAGCTAAGTAAATGATGATGCAAAATGGAGATGAAGCGGGGCAAGTCAGCAAGCCAAAAGCTTCATCATGAGAGCAACAAATAATATCTGAATCATAAGATTTCCTATAATTATAGGACCCTAACATCAGCTCCATCTTGGGGATGGAAGTCTCCTTGGAGGTGCAAAGAACCACAAATCTCTGAGTTTATAGATCAGTTCCTTCTCCATTGGGTTGTTCCCAAATCTGCAACTTGTTCTGCCAACTCTCAAACTGAAATCAAATCCACTCTACAAACTGAAATATAAAAAACACTAAACTGATACTTGTAATGCTAACCAAACCAAAACTGAAAATATGCTCAGAATCCTGAACTTATTTGCACACTGCTACCTACCCTATACTACTAAAAATCTTGTTGAATCAGGTAATACAATAGTGCCAATGAAGCCAATCAAGTAGTTGTAGAAAGAAATAGACTGCTTGACTGCTTGTCAGTAAACTCAAAAGTATAATTTGATCATGTGTCCACACAATCAAAGCTATCATATGTAATGGAAACTGCTAATATATTTGGTCCTTATAAAAAATACATGGCTGAGCTCTTGAACTAACAAAAATTTCCATGTAATCAGCTATAGGATCAATAAAAGTATGATGTATGATATATTCTTCTAGGCCTTCAATGCCTAATTGATCAGTTGCATCTTCAAAATTAAACCTTGCATCCACATCTTCAGTCTTGTACTCAAAAACATAATCATCCTCAATCTGCAAATCAACAGGTAGTACAATTTCCTCTTTCTTTGGAGAAGGAAGATTTTCCAAGAATTTTTGAGGATCTTGGAAACTATAGGACTGAATCTGAAGATCCAAAAGTTCAATATCCTTCTCAAATCTTTCAACAACTAACTCAAGAAAACAAATTTTACTTTCAGAAGGATATTTGCTCTGGGTTTTCTAATAAAAAGTCTATAAAAATGTCTAGTAGAATCCACCCTACATACTTCGAATTATGAAGTATTTGTATAAATTTTTACAAAATATCCCAAACTTACTTGGGATTTATTTTAGGGAAAAAATATCTAATTCTAAAAATGTAATGCCACCTTTCTAATTGATTGCTTTTTGGCACTATTATATCTTATTTTCTTTATATTTAGCTGATTGATCTTTTAGCTGTCATCTGATACTCTTCGAATTATCTTCTTTCACTAATACTATTTGACTTTGATACTCTTTGACTGGGACAACTATCCATTTACTTTCACCATTGTGTTTTTACCAAACTATGTTAATTGTTGAACTTACTTTGAATTAAAGTAAGTCAGTTAGCTACTCCCATCTCCCTTCAGTCGGTAATTGAATGTTCTTCAACCTCTTGAAGACCTCATTAGCCTCTGTGTACTTAGAAAATGTAGGCTTATTTACAAACAAGTGTTTTACCTCATGCTGGAGGTAAAACAAGTTTTCTAAAGCTTGGTAAAGAACTTTACCAGTGGGCATCCCTTGTTTTGCTATGTTATGGATGGCTGCATTGTCGACTTGAGTTTTAGCCACTTCTCTGAGATTTTTGTTGTAGTCCTCTTGTGTCATCAATTTATCATTAATTACCAAAGGACTTGGTAAACCTTTTTGCATCAAAGTGTCAAATTTGAATCTAAATCTATCAATAGAAAGCTACATAGTCTACTTGTCTACCAAGTTGTGCATCAAATTCCTTTTAGTAAGAACTCTTCTTACTTCAAAGATTTTCCCTCTCCTATCACTAATATCCAATTCTTCCAGTTCATATTTTTTCTTGGTATTCAAAAAGTCATTGATCCTGGTTGCCTCTTCTGGCATCCATTCCAGGTCTGTTTTAACCTTTTGAATTGCCTTTGTGGCCTCTTTAACCAGATCAATCTGCTAAAAAATTACTTGAATTGATGGCCAAATATCATTGACAGAGTCAATGATATTGGCCCACAATTTTTCTTTTTCCTGTCCCAATGGCTCACCTAGAGTCATTTTTTTCTCTAGATTCTTTATCCTCTCAGTTAATCTTGCTACCTTGTGCTGTTCTTCCTTATTCATAATTTGAGCAAGTTTACAGTCTGTCTCCAGACTATATACTTTCTCTTCTAGTTTCTTGATTTCATTAGATTTGAGGGACATCTCTTCCATGGCTTTGGCAAACTTATTGTATTCTTCACCTATAGAATCTACTACAGTCGACCCTGTTGCTAAAGTAGATGGTTTTGTTTCAGGCAATACAATGGCCAATGGAACTGTAGGAGCCAATTTCTCAGCCAATGTTGATGGTACTGCTGTGGGGACAGTTGGGATGACTATGGCTACATTTTCCTGGAGGCTAGCCTACTTGGTCAACTTGTCCATTTATTTTTCCATTTGTTTCAGCTGGGTGTTCAATTACAACACTAAGCCAATCATTTCCTCCTGGGTAGTTTGGCTCTCTAGGACTTGTTTTGTTTGAGGATTTTGAGGATGTTGTGATTGAGGCAGTTTGAGTTGTTTTTTCAGGGCTGTAATGTCTTCATTCTTCTTTTTTACCAATTTCTCAGTAGCCTTTATGTCCTTTGGGTCATGGCCTAGCTCCATGATCAGGCCTTCCAAGGATTTAATCCTTGTGTCTTTAGCACTGGAGGAGGCTGTCTCATGTTTAAACTGTGCAATGGTATTATTCAAGGACTCCTATAATCTTTATGCATCCATGGCCTTACTAGTCAAGGTGGAGTATATCATCTCTCCAGCTTGTTCGTGGAACTCTATTTGGTCCACTAGATGGATGTCCTTTTCCAATACTTCAAATGTGGCCTTCTTATAATCTGCTGCAGACTTTGGTTTTGGCACTGTTGGATGCATATATGACATTTTCATCTTTCCCTCCTCAATATCAAATGCAGACATTAGTCTGCTCTAGTTAGGAGCTGAATGTTTGAAATACTAAGCATATGTCTCAGCTTTAAATTTTTCATTTCTCATTTTAATCTCCTTATATCTATCCTTAGTGTTTTTTTCTTTGTCAGCTGGTCTGACAAAGGTAGAAACCTCTGCTAACTTCTGCCTTTCTATCAACTAAGTGTTAGAGGTGGTGGGTTCATTTGTTTCCTCTACCTCTTTCCCTTTCTAACCTTCTGTGTTGGGCCGAGATTCTGACTGTGGTTCTGATTGTGGTTCTGACTCTGTTCCTTCCACCTCACTTTGTTCTTCCTGTTCAGATACATGATTCAGTTTTCTCCTTTTTCTTCGGTCTGTTTGGTCATCGACTGTTTCCATTTGGGAACTAGAAGTCTCTTCTTTGATTTTTGGGGTTTTCTCCTTATTCAGGGGTGTTTGCAATGCAAAGGGAGCATCCATCCTTTGGCCTTGATTTGGGACCTGCAGGAACTCACTCAGGTCAATATGTTGCTCAATATCACACATAGCATTTTCAACATCAACAATTGTGCTATATTTGTCTACCAAGTGTTTTCCAACCATTCAGTTTGGTTGGCATATATTTCAATTTTAGGCACTGAATAATGTGCATAAGGGGCTAGTTTAACCTTGGTTCTCAATTTTGTTATTACTCCACGAGGGTCATACTGCCACATAAAACTCTTGGAAAACTTCAACTCCTGTAACATACTATCTGCCTCTGGTCCAACTTATCTATTATTGCAAATAAAGGGGCCCAGTTCACTTTTGACTCTGAATTGGGCCTTCTTCTTTGCAGCCATGAAGTGGACATCATTTGAGTTGATGATTTTCCTAAAATACTCCAAGGAAAAAATTCTTAAGGGAAGATACTTTGGAAATTTGTATGGAGGCAGTTGGCAGCCATAGACTCTGATCTCCATGTGATCCTGGTACAAGTACCAATCTCCCACTCTACTATTTTTAGCCAACCAAAGGACCTTTTTGATCTAAGGACTAATTCTAGGTTGCACAATCCTTGTCAACATATTCATCACTGGGTAGGCAAAGGAATCTATGAAGTCCTTATAATTAGTGACAGTGGAATATCCCTGGACAATAGGTGTCTAATAGAGTACAAACCTCTCTTTTCCTCAACTGTCACCTTTTATGATCTTCATGGGGAATTTATTAGTTTGGTAGTACAACAATATATAATACAATATTGCAGAGAACCTAAAAACCCTTTCAGTGGGAAATCTAATGAGTTGTTCATGCATTTTGTCTGTAATGAACTGAGCATAGTCAAAATTGATGGCATGAGGTTTACCAGGGGTAAAAAGGGAGAGGAATGCAAAAGTGACTTCATCTACATGTTCATCTGTCTTGTATCCAAGGATGGAAGATATCATGGTGATAATATGCTTGGCAATTTGTGAAAATATGGGGGCTATGTATGGAGGAGTAAAACTTGGTGTATGTTCTTTTGCAACTACGAAGACCTTGAACACTTGCTTGGCTTTACCCTCATCAATAGAATTATAGAGTTCTAATAGTCCTACAATGGAAAAAGGAGCTAAATTTGGGCTAGGATGGACCTGTAACATCTGATTTATGGATTCTGGAGTGATAGTGAAGAGCCGTTGTTGATTGGGGGCTACTACAGATCTCTGGCTGGGGATGTAACAGGTCTAAAATTAGTGGATAATGTCTGGGAGACCATGGAATTTTGGGAATGAGTAGAGGGGGAGATTTGACTGCCAAAGGTAAATATCATCAACATGGTTTAAAAATCTGCCTTTGCTCCAGAATTGGAGCTTCATTCTTTTAGAGGTTGAAGATGTGTCTTTAATCTGAAAACCCCTATCAGCCAAGGGTAGGTGATCTTGGTCAAGGTGGGGGGTCGTAATAGGCTTAACATTTAGGGAAATGTGGGTAGACATTGTGTGGAAAACAGGGGTAAAAGTCAGAAATTGACTTGGCAGGGTTCAACTAGTGGTCTGGGTTTTAGAGGTATTTTAAGGGTTTGGGTGCAAATTGCCTAATTCATGGGTAGGATGGCTAAGATAAGTTCATTCAATGTTAAATTAATTGAACTTTTTTATATTAACAAGGGTAAACATGGTGTATTTTTGCAGAATACCTGAAACTGGAGGTTGGTGTTGTGAATTTAGTTGAAGTTCTTAGGTTGCAGACGAAAAATAGTGGCTCTGGATGAGTGCTGAAGGAAAGATGGCATCCGGTAGTTGTTGGGTGGTTTGTAGACTTCAGGCATGCAAGAAAGCTCAGGCTTTGAATTCACAGATGATCAAAAAAAATCGTGAAAATGGTGTTTACAGGTCTTTATTGGGCGAAAACTGAGAAAAGCGGGGAAAAATGGTTATGAACAGTTACTGGTATCGAGAGGGTGGTTTTGCCCCTCATCGCACCACTTTTGGGGGAAGGGTGGTAAAACTTAGAGGGGATGTGAAATGCTGTGATAGTGACACGTCGCTAAATTGGGTCCGGGAAAAACTTCCCATTTCGGGCGCTATCGGGCTGTTAAAGCTTGAAAGTTGAATGCATGCGAATTGCAGTGATAACCATTAGATTAGATGGGTGTTGATCGGATGGTGATCACATTGAAAAGATGCATAGAGGGGATTGAGGGGAAAGGTTAGGGAGGGGCCTGCCTAATCAAACATACTTAAGGATGTTTGATTAACTTTAATTGGCAGATTAACTCAAATGATCCATCAGGCGGGTTTTCTCAAGGCGCAAGGGTTTTTTAACTTAGGATAAGTTGATTTATGGATTTTTAGATTAGAAAAAAAGGGCAAAATAACTTTTCACAAAGGGGGGAAAAGGGTTTTTACCCTAAGAAAAACGATTTATGGAACATAATGATGGTTTAGCAAAGGGGAAAGGATTTTAAAGGGAATTTCTAGGGGGAAATATGGGATAATGAAATAAGGGTAAAAATGGAGGGGAAAAGGTGTATTTTAAGGGATGATGGGGAAATTAATAAGCACGAGAGGGAGAAGTTTGTGAAAGGAGGGTGAGTTATTTAAACTCATCTTATGAGCATGCTTTTTCAATTGATAACTTCTCCTGCACACTTGAAACACATAGTTAAGCATTATAGTAGTGCTTATGCTCCACATGACTTGTGTTTATTCAACCTTTCTTTACTTACCCTTTTACCTACCCCATCATTTTTTATTCACTTTGGTGGGTGCATTTAAGCTAGCAAACCTCTTTTTTTCCTTTTCTTTTATAAAACAAACTATCTACTTCTACCCTTATATCTTCCAAGGGCTTAGATTGAACTGATGAGCTCCTTTATTTTCTCTATCTACCTGATGATCTGCCAAGATTAAACTATTTGGTCAGATTTTATTCTCTAACTATAAACATAAAGTTCAGAGCATGAAATAGTCAATATTAAGTAGTTTGACTATCATGGGTTGTGGCATGTATGACAAGCTGCACATAACCATTATTTAAGACAGTAAAGTAAAAAGTAGTGGCACTTGGACTTGCACACTTTCATGATCTATTTTTGTTTGGGGTTCATATTTTTTCATTTTTTGTATTTTTTGAATTTTTCTTATTTTTATTGTCCTTTGATATTTCTTTTAGGACATACCCTCTTTACATTTTTTAATTTTAATATGGAAAAAATTTGCAGAAAGAAAAGGTATGTACAATATTACAAGAGTTACTCTCAGTCAATTCAAAATTATGAAACCTATCACTATAGGACTCTAACAACCACTACAACACATAGTTAAACAACAAAATGGAATAGTAAAATAAACTTAAGTAACTCCAATAATCCAATGGAAACCAGATATATATAAAGAATATATTTTATTAAACAACACCTGTGAAGGGAATGAATAATGTTACCAGTGCCCCTCTATGGGATGGGTTCTTGGCTATCCTCAAATGTATTCAAATTTTATAGAGTCTCTCTCCTCTATAATGTGTAAAGCCAACAAATAAAATGTTTGAGCTTGATGAGAACTCAAATGGAAAAGAAAATGGTGAGTGACAATGATAATAATCAGAGTTGCAACAGTGAGTGCAACAATGAAAATAATCGAAAGTGAAGAATGAAAAGAAAACCCTTCTATTTATAACAAAATATTAGTTTACCCTCGAATAATGAGCAATAATAAAATATTATTAACCCCATTATAGAATTAACCATTTGGAATATTTTATTATATTTGGTTAGAGGGAAAAAGTATTTAAACTTTTATTTAGAAATAATAAATAAATAAATGATTTATTTATCATCTCAAGAAATATGGTTGAGGAATAATAAAGAAATAACTATTATTCCTAAGGGATTTGGTAAAACTTGATCAGGAATAATAACTAATTAGTGATTAATTAATTATTCCTAGAGAAAAATAAGATAATTAATGATTTATCTATTTATGTCTCATAATTGGGTCAAATGTGACAAGGAATATTAATTAAACAATGGTTTAATTAATTATTCCTAGAAGATAATTAAATAAATAGTGTTTATTTAAATATTCTTCATGGGTTTAATTATAAATGACTTAACAAATGTGGTTTATTAAGTAATTTTTCACAGCGAAAGCAATTTAACTATGATAAAATTGGCCCTACATGGTGTACTTCAATCCATCTAGTACATTATGGATAAATCAATTTTTTTGTGATAACAGATTGCCCCCAACATACGAGTGTTAGGAAAAAATATGTATGACTGAAGTACATTGTAAGGAAAAAATCACTAGACAAAGAAGTGGAGTCAAATAGAGAGAGAGAGATACTAATGGAGTTGAAGTGAAAGAAGATAGGGATAGAGGGGGCGAGACCATTGCAAGTCTCCTTTTATGTTGTGGTACCAGATCTCAGTGAGGCATGGGAGGCATACCTATAACTGTCGAGATAACTTAGCACAAAATAATGATGTGCCCAGAAACATGAAACTGAGTAATAAAATACATGCTAAATGGTACATGACATGCTGGCATAAATGAGACAAAAAATAATACAATGTGTCCCATATACATAATGCGTCTAGAAAAAACATGAGCCAGGACTGAATACAATAACATCTGAGTACATGAGATATAATGGCCCTTCCCTTGAAAAATGGGTGGGAGGGAGGGTATAAAAACCAAAGAAGCCCTGCTGAATAGGAAAGGGCTCTGCAAAACTGAATGGATCATCTGAAGGAGACGTGCATGAAATGAGCGCTGCAAGTGGTAGGAACCAAACCCATCAAATCTGCAGAAATGCATCTGAGGCTATAGCATAATATGAAGGCATCCGGACATGTGAGGGGCTACTTGAAGGGCCAACCCCTCATGAGGTCTGAAACATCTCACACACACCCGGGAATCACTGGTACAATCTGTTGCATCATTGGACCATCAAGTGTATGAATCACGAGCATGAAACAATCAAGTCAAAGGGAAATGATGATTCCCTTTGCTCGATTCGAGGAACTAAATGAGAGTGGAAGGTGGAACCAAGATACACCACCCTCTAGGCCATTCTTCTAGAATAGATGTGTTGATGTCAACAAAATAGGGCTTGCCATAAGTGAGGCAATGAGGATCCTCAACTAAGGCACGAGGGAAAACAATAATGTGATTGATGGAATGACACCAGGAAAATGGGGAAAATGAGACTGAGAGACAAACATACGACTTCCCTTATCAGAGCATAAAGTGCATGGTTGACCTAGCAATGACTAACTTGACTCCAGAGGGGATGGGGAACAGTATGAATAAAGGCCAAAATGGGAAATGCAGGATGAATAGTATGCAAATATGGATGGAATACTGTGACATGATACAATGGGATGAGAAGAAGACTCCATGGATGCAAAGGTGAATCATCACGGATGCTTTGAACAAGGGTGACTCGATGAGGCTGCCACACAGAATAGGCCCGGTGGGGACCATGAAAACATGAGAAAATAATGGTTTCTCATGACGAAAATCGACACATGAGATGACAAGTGCCAAGGGAAGGTGGTTCCCAAAGTACAAGTGTCGCATATGAAGAAATTCAATTTTGAGAGGCGACGAAGTGACCCTTCTTGGAAAAATGGCTTCCGAGTGAAGTGTCAAATCATCAAAAACTAAGAAAGACCCATTATAGTACTCGATGAGAGATTTCTAGTGGTGCTAAGGGTTCATTAAACCGAGCTATGGTTTGGTCACAATGTACAATAGAAAAACTGTGGGTTTTCCTATAAAAGGGTGTTTTCCCTCCAATTCAAGAGGAGCAGAAGGCCCTAAATCTTGTGGAGATAATAGCGGACAAACCAACCATCGGAATCAGGATCTACGACTTTCAAGCAAGTGGCCTTACTTGTCTAAAGATGGCATTAATGCTTCTTGGAATGATGGTTCCTGGTGAAGAATTAAGGGAAGAGGAAAATGAGAATGAAGTGTTAGAGGAGGTCTAGAATCATCCTCACCCACTAAGTCAAACATGGGGACTATGTGGTAAAGGTGGTATGACATAGAGTAGAATATTTGAAGATATGGTATCAAACGTCTATGATATGAGATGTGAATATGGCTCACTGGAGAGGCCAGTAGGACAAACTATCCCAGGAGTGGGAGGATAATCGACCATACCTAGATCTTGTGGTGATATAGGACAAGACATATGTCAATCAATTGGGAAGATGGCGAGGGTAAAAACATCATGCCCCTAAGCATAGGATACTTCCTGCAAGCATATGTGATGGAGGGGGTTGATCTGGTATGCCAAGGTGGGAATGATGCCCCCTAACAGGATGTGTTGTGGAGTGCCATTGTGTTCTGAGTGCTCAAAAAAGTGATTCAAGCATCTCGGCCTAACTTGGCATGAGATCCTCCAAAGGAAGTACAAACGATGGTTCATATCATCCCAAGGGTAATCAGGGGTAGACATGGCTTCCATGATGTCCTCATCAGAATGGAAGATGTGCAAGCGGGAGGAAGACTGACTACATGTTGCAGCGGTGGTACCTAGTGCATCATCTTGAGAAAGAAGGTTTAGATACACATGATTTGAAATGTTAGGCGATGAGCTAGTATATGGAAGATATACCGATGTTGAGACCTGGGCTTTCGACGAAGGAAGTTCGATAGAAGCACGCGTAGAAACCTCATAGAGGTTTTCCTGTGAGGAACTCAAGGATGACGACAGGTAAAGGATATGGATTGTGCAGTCCATCATCTCGACATCGGGGGAAGGGATGGGACTAGAGTCCCCCTGTTCTAGTGTAATAGTGGTACTAGAATGCACAGGTAGAGGAGTAGGTGATCCATTATGAGTGGCCTCATATTCATAAAGCGCGTGAAGGCAATCACGAAATTCGTTGAGACGAGGGCAATCATGGGAATAATGACCATAATGATTACACAAGGAACAAGGGTTATTTGTGCACAACTTTTTGAGTTTCTTAGCTGGTCTCGGTAAGATAACTTGGACCTCAGGGATATTTGAATCAAGGAACATTTTATGAACCAAAGTTTTGAGACGAGGAAGCTCAAGACAGTTATTGGTGGCATGCCCAACAACCTCACGTAAAGCACATAGAGGTTTCAAATTTGGAGCTTTGGGAGCTGGAGGTGCTTTGGGAGCCTTGTCCTTAGGTTCTTTCCTCTTGGATTTTCCCCTCAGTCTGGATGCTTTCACAACGGGAGTGGGTTCCTGTTGAGGTTGCAGTGGAACTGAAGCAGCGACAAGGGTCGTAGGGACCAGTTGAACCGGGGTCAAAGCATGATATGGTATGATCTGACTAGACAACGTGCTTGCTGGGGGATCAATGTACCATATTGGTATCCCGAAAGTCATATTAGGGAGAATCAATGAAGGCATGACAGGGACATAAAAGATTCTAGAAGGAGGAAACAAGAAAGGTATCTATCCTGTAGGGTAATGTCCCGATGGAACAAATCCTGGATGGTTAAGACTTGGAGGAATAGTTCCTGGTGGGAACAAAGGGGAGGCACCCAACAATGAGGAATATTTGTAGATTCCAAGTGAAACACCGATGATAGGGGTAGAAGACTGCTTGTCAGACATCGAAGAGATAATGGACTCAGGGGAGGTCAAGGATGATGGCTTATAGTATGTCAACTGATCGATGGTGACGATCTTCCCTTCACGGGGGAAGCACATCTTGCAGAAAAATGCAGATGTGATGAATGACATTGTATAAGTGTGACTTCAACCCAAGAGAATGTTGTAATCTAGAGGGGCATCAATAAACTCGATGTCTACATTAATAGTCTTGCCCGTAAGAGCCACTGGACAATTGTGATACATGCTGAGGGGCTGGGAAGAGTGACCGTCCCAAGCACGGAAAGTGATGGTGGATGGGGATAGATCAAGTGACTCAAGTTAATTCAAAATAGAAATGGACATCATGCAGGTGGATGTGCCTTTGTCGACAATGCATCTGGAAATGATGGAATTACAAACTCAGACTGGTATCTGGAAAGCAACGGATGGAGGTAATGGAGGATGTTCTGACGTATCAACATGAAATACAATAAAACGATCGTCTGAAGGATCTACTGTGCCCAAATCAGTTGATAGAGGTTTCTTTTGAGATGGGCACGACTAGAGCACATCCAACGTCAACATGGCAGCAGGGGATTGCACCAAGTCGTCTACTATACTGTATGTATGGGAAACTTGGTTAGAAGCCACGTTACGACATAATGGCCCCTTGTGGATCTTAGGAATTGACTCAAATTTAGGTTGAGGGATAGGTAGAAGATCATTTTGTTTCAAAAAGGCTTAGTAGATGCTTTGGTTTTGGATTTAGTGGTAGACAAAGTCGATGGCTTGTCGTATTCACGCGACTAAGTTTGTAGGTTGATATTAGAGGGATTGACCTCGTCAGAATTCATCATAAGGATCTGGTAGTCACCACGACCAGAAGGTTGGGGAAGGTTGGCTACTTAACCTTGCTGAGGTTGAGCAACAACAAATCCTTTCTGAGGGAAATGATTTGCGAGCAGGGACGGTTGAGATGGCGTAGGATTCTGAGGTGGTTGTTGCATGGGCAGTTGACCTCTAGAAGCTTCTTGGGCTTCCCACATTTGGCACATCTGGGGTAAGAGAGTACAGTCATGAGTATAATGGCCATGTACACCACAACATGCACAAGGCTTGTTCATACAAATAACCTTGTTCTGCTAGGGCTAATCACCCTATTGCTGGTTGTTAGTGTTAGACTGGTTCCCATGGGGTTCATTAGGTTGATTACCTTGGTTACCCTGGTTACCCTTGTTACCTTTCCCCTTATTCTTTTTCTTTGAATTTGGGGGATTGATCGCACTCTGCTTTGCAAACACTTGAACCTAAGGGGGCGATGGCTGCTGGGGCTGAGGATGCATGGGAGACTGTGACACTAATGCCTGAGGGGATGGAGTGCTCGATAGTGCACAGGTATAAGATGACGAAGGGGAAATGGTTTGGTAAATAGGTTTATCACTAGATAGCTCTGACATCTACTGATGTGGTCAGGTAAATGCATAGGAGGTGCTTTTTCTTGAATACACGTTGTTGGCAGGAGGGGCATAAGTGTTGGGGGGACTAATGCCCCCTTACGGATAGCCATAACTCTACTGAGTGTATGGTGAAGAATGTGAAATAGCTCCAACGATAACGTCAACAAAGTGAGATGCCCCTAGTTCATTGACACTACCAGGATGGGTAGGTCTCATATAACGGTATAGACATAAGCAGACTGAGCATAAATCAAGTCATATCTTAGAGAAGTTTGTAGATCCTCTTCCTCTGTCTCAGGAGAATGAGACAAAACATCTTTGGCAATAGTCACTAAAAGAGTTATAAGGAACCAATCGAGGTATACACGGTCTTCGAAGGGTAGAGCAAATCACATGGTCCTCCTTCTACGCCATTCCTAGACATGATCGGAAAGACGGGTGGTAGAGGACTGGCGAAATGTGGTCAATAGCTCCATACCAGTGTCGTATCGAAGAGGTAATTGAAAATATGAGATGAACACTTTAGCAACCGTCGCGAAAATGGAATGAGAGGCGGTAGGCCGGTCAACATACCACTTCGCAACATTTCTAGTGAGCATGCGTTGGAACAACCAAAGACGAATGGAATCATCGGTGATGGAATTGGATGAACACCACATATGGAAGGAGCATACATGATTGGTTGGGTCCTCTCCAAAATTACCCTCAAACTTGGGAATGTCAGAGGGAAGCTTAGTCGGCATAGCTAGCCAACTAACATCATAGTGTATAGGGCATTGATCAACTGGCTAAAATCTAGGAGGCTTAACCCAACCATGAAAGGTAGCATGGGAGCTGTCAAAATGGTTCTTGAGATGGCTCTGCTAGATGTGACTATCGGGGTAGAACCAGAGCCAACACCAGGTTGGTTTCCTGCACCTGCAGTGGGTCCTGACATGATGACAGTATGCAGTGAAGGAGGCTTGGAATCGGATGAACCAGAAGAGGAGTCGGTATGGGGACTCCGAGGACTATGAAATCGAACCCTATGAGGGGGAGTAATATGGCCAAGTGGAAACTGGGGATGAAGGCCTAAGATTCTTCGCGACAAATGCCTTGGTGGCATAATGGTTGTAAGACACAAGTGACACAAAAATGGTGAAGGGAGATCAACAATATGTTTTTGTCTTTGTGTGGGGAGATAAATTAATTAAGTTAAGTCTTGGCTTGGTGGTGTAAGCCAAGTGCCCTTCACTTAAGTGTGCTTGTGTGTGTAAGTGTGTTTATTAATTAAGCCCAGATCATGTTTGAAAAAAGAAAAAGATTGATAAAATAAACTAAAATTAAAAATAGAAAATGAACAACAAATCAAATTTCTAAACCCCACCCATACTAGGTTTTCAAACACTATGCTGGTTGGTGGCAAAATCAATTGAAAACACACGAAAAAGGCCAAGAGATCTAAGCATTAGTGTGACTGGGATCAAATGAAACTATGTTGCTGGAAAGTGGTGCAACAAAAACAAAAAACCAGGGGGGAAATTACTGCAAAAGGATAGGGAGATGGATGTGAAACCTAGGAAAACCAATGGGACCCTAAGGCAAATGACCAAACAAGGTTTGAGATGAAACTTTGGATGGAAACAACCTATCTTTGAAGATCTGAAATAGGAAGGTACAGAACTGGAAAATATGGTTGAAAGCTTTGCAAAAACTCAGACTTCTTACTCAGCTAAACCTCTCCTATAAAGGTGGAAGCGGACTAGAAGCCCTAAGGGGCTAAAGTCCACTTCAAGGAGAAAATCAGAGTAGATCAAAGCCTAATCAGGGTAAGACAATGGTCAACCAACCCAACGGAAATCTCTCGCAAAACCCAGAAACAGATGAGAAAATATCTCAAAAACCCTAAAAATCGTAGGTACTGACCTGATTCCTGGGATATCACACTTTTTGGGCCAGAAAGTGTGCTATGGACCTCCATATCGCACTTTTGGGGAAGAAAAGTGCAATTTCCTCTCCTTGATTCTCAGTTGGCAAGTCTCAGAAAAATTTGCCATCTCTGTCGCGACTGTTTCCTGTGACCTACGGAAAAGACCAGAAAACTTACGGAAGCT
Organism: Pinus tabuliformis; assembly: GCA_031772625.1. Lineage (NCBI taxonomy): Eukaryota > Viridiplantae > Streptophyta > Pinopsida > Pinales > Pinaceae > Pinus > Pinus tabuliformis. The sequence continues at coordinate 1,104,107,610 of CM062816.1, read as the reverse complement.
AGAAATTTGACTGATCTAGGGTTAGAAAGATAGTAAACAACATTAAGAGATTGAAAAAAGAAAAACCCTAAGATGAAGACTGAAGGTTACCTATGTTTTCAGATCATAATTAAAAATGCAGTCAAGTTGCCAAATTGTTAGAAACAATTAGAAATTCCCCAGTGGAGTCGCCAAATTGTTATTGTGTTTTCTTCTTGAATGTGTACGAAAATAAATCACTTAAGACTATGGATGAAAAACAATCATAACAATGAAAATGGCTACTAAACATTGTAGATCTACAATAAATGATAGAAACAAAACCTGCCAAAGCCATGATCTATACCACAATCATAGTTAAACAACAAAATGGAATAGTAAAATAAGCGCAAGTAACTCCAATAATCCAATGGAAACCAGATATATATAAAGAATATATTTTATTAAACAACACCTATGAAGGGAACAAATAATTTTACCAGTCCCCCTTTATGGGATGGGTTTTTGGCTATCCTAAAATGTCTTCAACTTTTATAGAGTCTCTCTCCTCTATAATGTGTAAACCCATCAAATAAAATGTTTGATCTCAATGAGAACTCAAATGGAAAAGAAAATGGTGAGTGAAAATGATAATAATCAAAGCTACAATAGTGAGTGCAACAATGAAAATAATCGAAAGTGAATAATGAATGGAAAAACCTTCTGTTTATAACAAAATATTAGGTTATCCTCAAATAATGAGAAATAATAAAATATTATTAACCCCATTCTAGAATTAACCATTAGGAATATTTTATTATATTTGGTTAGAGGGAAAAAGTATTTGAACTTTTATTTAGAAATAATAAATAAATAAATGATTTATTTATCATCTCAAGAAATATGGTTGAGGAATAATAAATAAATAATGATTTATTTAATTATTCCTAAGGGATTTGGTCAAACTTGACGAAGAATAATAACTAATTAGTCATTAATTAATTATTGCTAGAGAAAAAGAAGATAATTAATGATTTATCTATTTATTTCTCAAAATTGGGTCAAATGTGACAAGGAATATTAATTCAACAATGGTTTAATTATTTATTCCTAGAAGATAATTAAATAAATAGTGATTTATTTAATTATTCTTCATGGGTTTAATTATAAATGACTTAACAAATGTGGTTTATTAAGCAATTTCTCACAGTGAAAGCAATTTTACTATGGTAAAATTGGTCGTACATGGTGTACTTTGATCCATCTAGTACATTATGGCTTGATGATCAATTTTTTGTGATAACACTTGGGGGGGGGGGGTTGGGTGTGGGTGTTGAATTAGTATTTCGTGCCATATCAAATTTTGCTTTGTTTATACTTTTATTTTCAATGTTAACTAAAACATCATTTCATTAACAAATCAATATGCACTAGGTCTAGGCATATGTAGTAAACCATGAACAATATTTAAGCATAAAGACATATAAACCATAAGAATGCAACGCATCATCAACACATAGGGACATTGAATTTTTAGCTAGAAAACCCAACTAGGAAAAACCACTGCTATTGTTTTTTGTTTCCTCTTCTTATTATAAAGAAAATATTTCATTACATCTTACATTGGCACAAACTCTTACCAGTGCGCATGCTCCTACCTACTGGAGGCTACCACCTCCTCTTGTTTCTCCAACTACAATTTGAAGGAAACTACTACTCCCTGATCAAATTTACTGGCCACCACCACAAGGAGGCTACCACTCCCTCACCTCGAGCTCCAATCATAAGTCCCTCATTGGACCAAATTTGAAATTTTTTTCACACTGGATCCACCTAACTCAAACACAAATCCAGTAGGCCATGTTTCATCCAATTTTCAAACTGGACCCACATATACAAATTTTCTCAATCACAATAACTGAATACACATATTACCTCTATACAACAATCAATCGATAAACTCTCTGTAATAAATCTCTAACAAGAAAATAATCTCAACAAACCAATATCATAATTCAAACTTCCATCAACAATGCTTATTCGTGAAAACTCTTCTCACTTAGCCAATGCCAAACCCTAATCCAATAACATTTTTTCACACATGAAATGACTCAATATTTTTAAATTTTCTCATCAAGCCATCATCATTACTTTAAACAAGGCATTTTAGAACAAATACATCAATGAATATCAAAATTCTAACGAATCCTAATGACTCAATACATAAACTAGTACACTACACCTTTCATAATGAGGCAAGGTCTTCCCTGCAATCACCGTATCTTTGAAAATTATATTTGTGCATAATACCAACAACAACCATCTCAAAGTAGCATCATCATAGGCACTTGTAAACATAAAGTGTCGATACTATCATAAATATTCTTTGAATCAAAACTATGTCCACCATAGAAAAGCAACAAAAATCCTTTGTTCTAGCATCGAATGAAAAACAACAACGTGATTAATTCATATCCACTTGTCACAATACTTTCATATGAAATTCTAACCAAAATGTGAAACAATAAATATATGGATCTCTCCTCTTGGTGAGTAATACATTGATCTGGAAAAAATGTAGCAAGCAACTACAAAAAAACACCTCTTTCCTATAACACCTCTACCCAAAGTGCCGATCTAAGAATGTATTCACTTCAATATCGTTAATACAGGAAGGTCAATTAAGACAAGCAAAAACAAATTATGTCAAATAGGATTTTGAAAATGATGGATCTCAATCCCTACAATCAAATACATTAACTAGGAACTAATGTGAAACCTTTGTCAAACCTTTCTCCAGTAGATTGAGAATTAGTCTCTACAAATCAATCATTAGTCACATACTCATGTATGCTACTACAATCCTTCTCTAGCCATGGATCCTTGCATAGATAATGTACTCTTTCCTATAATAATAAAGTGTCCTCATAACTATAAACCATCACTAAGCCATCGACACAACAACTCAATACAATTGAAATCAATCCATCTCATCCAATTAGACTAAGGAATATAAGAAAAATAAGCTTAAGTAAATACCCCTGCAAGATGGACACTTATCAACAACATTAGATTCATAGGGAAACATTCTCAAATAAGCTTATCTACATACACAATATTTTGTCATATAACCAAGGTTTTGTATATACAATATTCTACAACTTTGTCACATAACCAAGGTTATACATGCACAACAAGGCACTTATATCTCAATCAAGGTTTTTCACACACAACAAGGCACTTATCTCTCAATACTTTATCACATAATCAAGGTCTGCATACACAACAAGGAACTGATATTTCAATACGATACCACATAATCAAGGTTCTACATATAAATATGGTGTTGATCTCACACTACTTTGTAACATGAGGAAGGTTTTGCATACAAACCAATGAGCCACTAAGATCTATTTCTTTAGTAATTATATGATGTGCACAAAAGAAGGAAATAATAGAACATGCAAAGAACCTCCAACAATCATAAAATTTGGTTGATCAATATTTTAATGACCAAGATAAAAAAATAGAGAATAAGCATATAATCTATGTATGAATTGACAAGCTTTGCAAAACACATCATTAGTAATCCTACCAGTCATATCAAAACCCAGTCATCACACTACCAAAAAACATACACAATCTTTCATGCGTACTTATTGAACACACATACATTATATTTCTCACCCATACATAAGATATTCTCTAAAATCAGATCACACTTCATTTTGGACCTTTGCATAAAGCTACAAAGATCCCTCGTGCCAAAGACAAGATACAAGTATTTCAAGTGCACACAAGAATAACCAAATTCCTTGATTATTTGTAGCCTTTTTTACTTGTTAATACCACATGCATATCCATGGGATTCATTTGATGTATTTGTTGACTATTTCAATTCTATGTTGAATCGTCTTCACGCACAAATTCCATGGGAAATTCATTTGTTTTTCTATGTTTTTTAAATTTTGTTACCTACAGGCATCGTTGCTAGGATGACACACCATCCCAAATAATATTTTCCCTTTGTTTTCAAGAGGCTTCTAGATAAAATGAGAAATATTCACACTGTTCATAACTGACTCCAAGAGAAGATGGGTTAGATTGAAGAAAAACTCAGATCCTTTGCTCATAACTCTGTCATAAATTTTCCTCACTTTACCAACCATGCTCGAACCCTATCAATCCTCATGCAACTCCTATGCAATCATAAAGTCACCATCATAAAGGAATTACCTAACTAGGTATCCAAGCACCTTTGCACCCACCTGTAGATGACTTTTTGACATCACCAAACGATACAAGTTGACATTGTGTGATGAGATCATGATGCAGGTTGACATTAAGGCCAACATACTAGCCATAATGCCAACATATATGGTCTTTTATGATCATGAACTTCAAACCCAAACTTCTTGACCATCTCTACTGCAATGAAATTTGACTATGATCCTTAGTAAAAAAGCACATCAATCTTGGTCTTCTTGACATGTATCTTTATATGGAAGATTTTGGTCATTCTTTCTCTTCCTATTGTTGAAGGATAATAAGATTCACCTCCTTCTGCACTGATGTGCATATGATATTCTTGTCGACATCCGAGCTTCTTTCAACTTGGTTGCTTGAGTCAGTGACCATGGATTTTTCTTCTTATTTTCTTTCTTTTTATTTTTTGGGTTAAGCTCTGGATGCAACTTCCAACACTTCCCCTTTGTATGGTTGTCAATGTTGCAGTGGTTGTTGTGAACTCTAAACTGATGTGGCACGAATGTCATTTTTTTATATTTTCCCCCTTTCTTATTCTTCTTCCCTTCCCTAGAAACGTTATGTTGCTCCTTCTACTTCAATCCACTTGATTTCCATTTCTTTAGGCCTATGTTTTTAAGGTACTATGCTTGTACACAAGCCTCATCCACCTATCTAGGCTTGAAAAAGGTCACTTGCTCCCATAGATGGTAATGTAGACCCCTCAAATATTGGAGGAGTACATCTTGGTTATTTTGGGAGATACCTAGCATTATGGTTATCTTTTTGAACTCTGTGGTGTACTCTTGTGTGATTTTCCCTTGATTTTTCCTGTAGTGCCACCAGATCCACTGGACCTATTCATACCCAATAAGGTAAAACTATGACTTTATGAGGGCTTTGAAGTCCTCCCACTTAGTCATTAGAGGCTGTCTGTTATAGATCTGATCCAAAATATATGATAATGAAAATATACCCAAGAAATAACCAGATCTAAATATAGATAGAAATGCTTCTTTATTGATCAAACCCTTAAGGTAGGGCAACAACATACATTCACTCCTTCAGGAAGGAGAACACTCCACAAGCCATATGCCTGTTCATACAATATTCCTTGACATACTCAATGGGGAGTCTTTAGTCTCTATATAGGCCTCATACATACAATACCATGGGTCATTACCATGGTTCCCTCAATATCATCTATCTAATACCATGGGCTTATTACATTATTGCTAACTACTTGTGGTCCCTTACATGATACGGGGTTAGCCACCTTATTTATTACTATGGCCCATCCCATTATTACATTATTCCCTTTGGCACCTCCCTCTGTACCCCATATTTACCCCCTAGGTATACTACATTCCACCCCCCTTAAAATGTTTCGTCCCCGAAACATAGGAAGAACACAAATAATAGATCTACTCAAAAGAGTAGTCCACTGGTACCATGCACGTGCATCTAGCCATCCCAGAGAAAGGTGATCCCTCGATTTAGCTGTTGCCTCACTCACTTGAGATGGAAGTGGACCCTGGCAGCTCTTCTCCGTTGCTGTGTTGTGGGAGGATCGTCACCCCTCTCTATTTGTCCTGCGGGGGTTGTTTTCCTTATTGCTGATGCGTTTCCATCTTGTTGATTGTTTTCTTGTGGGGTGATGTGGGTTGTGATATGCTAAAGTTTTAACCAACAGTGTATCTTTCTTTATTTCACCACCTAATGGAGCTTGATTGGTATCTGGTGCATGTTGTGGTGCCTGCTATTGTTTCTTACCTTCCAATATTACTTCAACCACTGAGTCCTCATCTGATGTATCAGTACCTGTAACATTTTCTGCTTCAGCCTTCTTGGAATCTACCTATTTTTCTAGTACCTAGTTTGATGTTTGTGTTTGGTTGTCAGCCATCAAGGGCTCATCATCTGATGTGTCAGTCCCTGGAACATCTTCTGCTTCAGCTTCCTTGGACTCTACCTATTTATTGATGGAAATATCCTGTAATGTAATTTTCTTCTTTTCATACCAGAGCTTCAGGAATTTCTTCTGCACATTAATATTGATAGTACCCACTAATTCCATCCAAGGGTATCCCAAAAAAACATCCGCGTTAGCCATATCTGAAGCATAAAAATTAGAATACAATACATACCTGTCCATAGAAATATTCAAATCTTTATAAAATTACACCTCCTCATTATCAACCTATGTGTTTTCAATGTGTTTTTCTCTGATACCACTTGTTATAGCTCCGATATCACTTGTTATAGATCTAATCCAAAATATATGATAATGCAAACATACCCAAGAAATAACTAGATCTGAATATAGATAGAAATGCTTCTCTATTGATCAAACCCTTAAGGTAGGGAAACACTATACATTCACTCCTTAAGGAAGGATAACACTCCACAAGCCATATGCTTGTTCATACAATATTCCTTGACATCTTCAATGGGGAGTCTCTAGCCTCTAAATAGGCCTCATACATACAGTACCATGGATCATTACCATGGTTCCCTCAATACCATCTATCTAATACCATGGGCTTATTACATTATTGCTAACTACTTGTGGTCCCTTACATGATATGGGTTAGCCGCCTTATTTATTACTATGGCCCATTCCATTATTACATTATTCTCTTGGGTATCTCCCTCTGTACCCCATATTATCCCCCTAGGTATACTACGTTCCACCCCCCTTAACATGTTTCGTCCCTGAAACATAGGAAGAACACAAATAATAAGATCTAATCAAAAGAGTAGTCCATTGGTACCATGCAGGTGCATCTAGCCATCTCAGAGAAAGGTGATCTCTTGATCTAGCTGGTGCCTCGCTCGCTTGAGATGGAAGTGGACCCTGGCAGCTCTTCTGCATTGTTGTGTTGTGGGTTTTTTCTTTGGGGAGATACCTAGAATTATGGTTATCTTTTTGAACTCTATGGTGTACTCATGTGTGATTTTCCCCTGATTTTTCCTATAGTGCCACCAGATCCACTGGACCTATTCATACCCAATAAGGTAAAACTATGACTTTATGAGGGTTTTGAAGTCCTCCCACTAAGTCATTAGAGGCTCTCCCTCCAATCTCAAGGTCTCTATGTGGATTTTCCACCAAGTTAAGGCATGGCCCTTTAATTTCAGTTGCGTAAATGAAATCTTATATTCTTCCTCAATTTGATGGAAACTAAATAAACTTCTAGTTGTTGCAACTAGTGATTTAGCTTCAGAGCGTTGATCTTGACATGGTATTGATCGATATCGACTTTTTCTTCCATTTTGAACAAGGATTGTGAATGATTCAAGACACTCGAACTGAGTTGATTTTTTTTGGGTCCTTTATTTGGAAAATTCTATGTTTCTTCTCGATCTCCTGATCCCCCCTTTTGATTTTTCCTCTATGTTAGAACCGTTGGAAAATCAATGTGATTGTAGATTAAAATTTATTCTCCTTACTTGATAATACTTGTGATATTTTTTGGATTTTTATTATTTAGTTTTATTTCTTCATCAAGCAATTATCAAAACATGAATATCGGAAAAACAAAAAGAACACAAGGTATATGCTCCATGCTAGGGAAAAACCCGATAATTGGGGAAAACCTAAACAATCATCTTCTTATCTAATCAAATCAAATGAGACCTCCAAGACCTAAATTCCAAGACCTCCTTCAAGCACTAAGTTAGCCATCAAAAAGCCTTCCTCAATCAAGTCTAAGTTCACCAAGTCAAAGATGATCAATATCCTCAAAATATTCTCCAAGTCAAAGTTTTGGTCCTCATCTCAACTTTGCAATTTGGAGCTGCAATTATCCAGAAACCTTAGCTTCACATATGTGCGAGAGTCAATGATGAAATTATATTTTTCTTCTTTTCTTTGTATTTCTCTTTTCCCCTTGATCTTCATTCTTCTTACTTCCTTATTCTTGCTTCAGACAGAACTTAAAGTATGTCCAAATGAGTCGAAATTTCTTCCTTTATATACCTTTTTCAAGAGGTTGAATATGCCTCTCCTAGGTTGAATTTTCATTAGCAGGGCCGACTTGGTCTTGGGGGTCATTCTATCTTTTTAGACTAAAAAATAATTTTATTTCTTGTTACAAATTACCTAGATGGGTCTTGTAGATATGAAAAATACTCTTTTTGACTCATTGAACCCTAGGAGAATGAAGAGCATTCTTGACCTAGACTTGAGCATGAAACCCATGCTTAAATAAAATTATTTTTCTTCTTTTACATGAAATGCAAATTGATACAAGTACAAAGATAAATATGAAGATTGAACCTAGTTGCCTTTCCAACAAGAGCCCCCATCTTCTCCAAAGATCCCAAACTCATTGCTTAGGGATATCATGAGGAGATTTACATTACGATTTATAACAACGACTTGTTATTCTAGTCACCAAAACCTCTCCTCTGCAGAATCACTAAGATTATTCATATATTCATTAGATACGATTAGGGTTTTACAACTTTTGGCCCAAACGATCTAGATTCCCTGCAAATATCCACAATATACCCAAAAAAACTTTCTCTAATACCAATATGATCATAAACTGTTGTGGATATTCCACTGTATAATTCATCACAAGAGATCTGATAAAATTATACTTAAAAATTGCAAAATATAAATTATTATAGTTTTATATCTCTTTATATATATAGATCTATATATTACTGTTAATAACATATGCATGTGAATTAAAATTATGCAAAAAAATAGAGAACAATGAAATAAAAGATCACACACATTTGACACAATATATGACTAGGAAACACTTTTGGGAGAAAAACCTAGCTAGAAGGTGACGATGCTTCGCTCTTTGATTTGAATGGAAAGATGGCTACGAGAGAAAAGAAGTATGGTTTGTGGCTTGCGGGATATTACATTATACAAATTGTCTCTATGTGCTCTTTCTCCTATCTTTGTCAGCTGTGGAACAAATACACTCAAAACAATGGAACTCCTTTTCCTATCAGTGGCCCAGTTATAATACAACTCGATAACCTAATGGTGGTTAGGTTTGAATACATTAACTCCTAGCCATAGTTACAATAGACTCTTCCAAAGTCTTATTAATCATAATAATGTGGCTAGCCCATTTTCCATGAATTATGGGGGCTGATGTGGCATCCTCTTGAATTATGGTGGTGAAAACAGGAAGGTCAACTTCCAAGTGGCATAAATTTTGCATACATACTCCTATTGACATGATTCTTATGTCAATGGAAAAGTATCTATGTTTAGAATAGGAGAAAAATGTGCTACAATAAAGCGACAAAATTTAACCCAAAAAAAATTCATTTGATGCCTAAAAATACTCCCTGAAGGTTTCACACCCCAATTTACCAAACCAGGTCTTACTGGTAAAAATGGTCTTGAGAGCTGATTCCTCCACTTTTTCCACTCTGAAAGAATCGAGATGGATGAAAAACAAAATAATGATCCAATATGGATCACACCTCCCCATTTTGGGAGATGTTTGGTCCCAAAAATATTCTATTGAATGAGGTGAGGAATTTTTTCCTCCACTCTCTCAGATGTACCATTTAGCTTTTCCTGGAAGTTGTCCTTTCAATCCAATATGCCAAATGTCATGCTGCCCTTGTCTTATAGTTCTATAAAAGGGTATCTTCTATCAAATATTCTTGAGCATCCTCCAATGAAGGTAGGACCTATTCCTCTTCCTAGTCTAGCATGGAAGGCTCATAGAGCTTTAGATTCTCTACATTCACAACTGATTAAATGCACATATATGGTGGTAAACTGAGTCGATAGGAATTATCACTGACCTTTTCGAGTATCTTGAAGGGAACATACCATAGATCCTTGATTTTCTTACCAGGCCCCTATAACCCCTCCTTGTTCAACTGTAGCCATACTCCATCCCCCACCTAGAAAAATTTCTATGTTCCATCTTGATCGTGCTTGGCTTTATATTTCTCCTATCAATTCTATAGTGTCTCTTGTGCCTATACATGGATTTGCTTGATCTTCTCTATAAAATTTTCTGCCTAAAGGTGCATCCTATAAGATATTCCCTCACTCCTCCTTGCTACCCACATGTAATGTCCAAAGGTGAATGCAACAAATATCCAAAATAAGTTTAAAATGGGGACTTTCTACTAGAAGTGTGGACTAATTTGTTATAAGAATATTGTATATATACCATATTTTCATCCCAGGTCTTCGAATTATTCCAATTATATCCCATAAATAGTTGTACCAATGTCCTATTGACAACTTCTATCTATCCATTTGTCTGTGGATGGGATGTCATAGACTTCTTCAACTTTGTGTCCATTTTCTCCCATAGTTTCATATAAAATGCACTAAGAAATCTTTTTTCCCTCTCTAACGTTGCTCCTTGGTATCCAAAAGTTCACCCACACCTATCCAAAGAAAAAATTCACTACTTCTTTCCCACTGATGGTATTTTTATAGAGTATCATAAAACACATCTTGTTGAACATGTCAAATACCACAAATAGGTAGTCATGTCCCTTCGTGGTTTTTGGTAAAACTATGACAAAGTTTGTGGAAATTCTCTCCCAAGGACGAGTGGGTATAGTTAAGGGATGATATAGACCGAGTTTCCTATTGCTAAGCTTGTTCGTACAACAAATCATGCATCCTATTATGAACATAGCTACCTATTCTTGATTCTTGAGCCAATACACATACCTATGCAAGTTGGCCACAATATTCCCTACACCAAAGTAACCTACAACCTTGGAGGTATGAGCCTCTATAATTAGCTACAATCTCTCTCCTTTAACAACTTGTAGAGTAACCCATCCTGGAGATGGTAGTCAGTGGTTTTATCACCATATTGCACATGAATCTAACTCCGCAACTGCTAAAACACCTCCCTAAAGTCCTCATCTTCTAAATATGTCTCTTTGTATGCATCATGGGTGAATGGATCAATGTGCATAAGAGTTCCCAAAGTTGTGATCTTTAATGTGAGTGGCCTTGAAATCATGTCAACCAACTTGTTTGTGCCGCCCTTCTTGTAATTAATCACTAAATGAAACAACTTTAGAAACCCCATCCACTTGTAATGCATGGTATGTTGTAGCTTACTCTAGGCATGAAAGTACTATAGTGGTTGGTGATCTGTATGGATTACTATCTCCTTTCCCATCATATAGTGCTTCCACTTCTTCACAAATTTCACCCAGGCATAGAGCCCTTTGTCATAAGTAGGTTAGTTAAGAATTGCCCCATGAAATACTACATAATGGTAGCATATAGGCCTTCCTCCCTGTGTTAAGATTGCTCCATAACATACCCACTCACATTTGTCTCCACTTTAAAGGGTTGTTGCAAGTTTTGTAATTCTAGAAATGGTGCTTGATAAATCTTCTTCTTTAACTCCTCAAAGGCCCTTTGCTGACCCTTTCCCCATTGGAAACTCTTACCACTTATTATAACGTGGAGTGGTGTTGCTACAACAGAAAATGAGAATATGAATTTCCTCAAGTACTATGCTTCCCCAATGAAACTCCTAACCTTAGAAGCATTAGTAGTGATATGAAATATTGGGAAAACTTGTTAATGCTATGCAATCTCCCTCATCGGTATTAAAAATGTGTTTAGGATATTCTCAAATTAACCAAAATGTGAGGAATTATGTGTCAAGTATTGAGTGTATTTTATGAGCAATTACGAGACTAATTATCTGTTTAAAACAAATATACAACAAGTAAATTGCAGAGAAGTAAAAAATAGAAAACTCATAACACAAATCTGATAAAGGAGTGCACCGCTCCTGGGCTATATCTCCTTGGACCTGCTTCAATGGATAGGCCCTCTTTGGATTAATGATCAATTCTATGATTACATACACTTGCAGTACTCCAATGGATTTGCAACCTACTCCATTAGATTCAGAAGACCAAAAAACCCCAAAAATGACTATCCAAGTTCTGCAATTGGACTTGAATTGATCTAGGCTTGACCTCCTCTCTTGGTGGCCCTAGGCTTCCTTAAACTTCAATATAAAAAAATCACGTACATAAGTGCTTTTTTGCCTATGCAAACTATTCCATTGTTTTCATAGAATACAAATAATCTAGGAATTATTCTTTTTGAGCCAAAATTGGTTGAAATATGCCAAAGTTATGGCCTCTTCAGTTTTCCCTAGGAAAACTCCACCAAAATTAGAGAAACTCTAGTTAACTTCGCCAAAAATGGAGGAATTTCGGATTTAGTGGACCTGCCAAGTTAAACCACAATAATTAGTGGATAAGCACAGTTTAATTAGCATAATCTCCATTTGGCGTGTTAATTGCGCGGTTAGCATAAAATGCTGGCCGTTGGTTTGGCCACATGCGACGGTTAAGGTTAAGGTTACCTCCCAAACTTCAACGACATAACTCTTTAAATAAAATGCATGCCCAACATATGTTAAGTCCGATGGTTGTAGTGTAGCGGTAATTCATAGTGCTTGTGCAAGCAAGGTTGCGGGTTCGATTCCTCGTCATGCCAATAAATTTTTAAATGACCTTTGAGAGGACACGTGGCAGCCTCCGGGCTTGCCACATGTCACCCTCTCATTGGTCCACCTAATGCCATTGACCAATAACATACAGACACGTGTCACACCTAATTGAGCCATATGTCAAAATATTTTGGGAATATTCCCTAGAATATTCTTTTTGATGATTGGGTTGTACGGATGTCTAGTTAGCATCCAAGTCACAAAAGTTTGCCTGTTTGAAAAAATGGACAACAGGCTCTAACTTTCTCATACAAACTCCGTTTTGAGTGAAACAGGTTGCGTTGGTATCGTATCATCGAGACAGATGGGGTCATTCAAGTTTTTAGTGATTTTGAGCACTTTGATTTTTGAGAAAAATTTTGCTCCTAATCCAGATTCCGATCACTCCTTCCCACTGATAGGATTTTGGACCCACAAAATCTGGTTATCTGATGAGAGCTAAATAATATTCTCCATCGCAAGTTCTATGAATTTATTCTACTTTGAAAATTCTCCATTGACAACCACTTGGGTTCACTGACATGCCTTGCCTTGTAAATGGCTTGACACTTCAGAGAAGAGCAGCATCAGAGACGAAAGATCAGAGAAGCGCTTGAAATTATCAAACATCCTCATAATCTGAACAGAGATAATGGCGTGGAGATTAGCGGGAGCTGGCTTCCCTTGATCAAGGAAATAAAAATCACAAGTGCATCCCCTGGTTAAGGCCTCAGCAGGTAAGTTATCCCTCTCCTTTCTGGTGTCTTCAGTCTTTGTTTTCATTTAGGTCTAGGTATAGATTTTCCATTAAATTCTAGGATTTATTATTTTCATTATTGCTATTAAGTAATATATTAATCATTATATTAATTTATTATAAATATTAATTATTTATAATAGTTAATATAATATAATTTATATTAATAATAATAATTTAAATAATTTTTTTTTTAGGAATTAATATTAATTAAAACTAATTTCATTGTAGTTTTAATCATATTAAAGTTAATGTTATTTTCATCTAGTTCTAGAAAAGCTAATTAATAATATTATATCTTATTAAATTTAGTTTTAGGTATAATATTAATAAAGCTAATTATTAATTTTAAATTTAGTTCTAGGTATAATGATATTTTCATTTAGTTCTAGGTATAATATTAATAAAACTAACTAATATTATTATATCATAGTAAATTAAATAAATCAAAATTAATATAACAATTTAATATTAATACAAATTAATAAAAATTTCATATAGTATTAATAAAACAATTTATTAATTAATTTCATTTTAGAGTTAATTTTAAATTCTTTTAGTTCTAGGTATAAGTTATTTTCTTATTAGAGTTAGTGTTATTTTCATTTCTAGGTATAATATTAATAAAACAAAGTTAAATTAATAAAACAAATTAATAAATCAAATTAATAAAATTAATTAAAATTACAAAAATTAAAATTAATTAAAATTATAAAATTATAAAATAATTAATTATAAAATTATAAAAATTAATTAAAATTATAAAAATTAAAATTAATTAAAATTATAAAATTATAAAATTAATGAAATTAATAAAATTAATTAAACAAATTAATAATTAATTAAAATTATAAAAATTATGACAGCCGACAGTTTGTCATTCTAATTGTTTTATCCTCATCACTATTTATCAATTCTTTGTTGCTCTTCTGCTCATCATCATTCTCATATCCTGATGATGGATCCCATTTGGGATTTGAAACGTTGGTACAAAAATCTTAAAACTGTGGATCCTCCGGTCATGATTTCAAAAGATTCAAGCCACAGTTCTCTGAAATCCACTTCAACCATTGTTCTCCTTTTGCTGTTGACCCAATCCAACGCTTGTTGGATGCTTGCTGTTAAAAACCCTGTTGTACCAAAGCGATCCCTTAGTGCTTAGAAAGCTGACTGATGGCCTTCCCACTGAGAATCATCTTCCTCCTTTGCAACACATGCATTCGATGCAAGCTTCTCCTTGGAAACTACTTTCCCAAGTTAAGCCCATCTGAGTGAACTACAACAATGAGTTCCAATATTAGTAATAACAGGAAACGAAATGACCATTCTTTTACCTCCACAGTTCCAAATTCCACATCTGGAAGAATGCATTCGCCATCTCTTTCGCTTCTTGGCATCAACACATCAAATTGCATTATATACCATTTGATATTTTACAAGGGCTGCAATTTTTTTGGCATTTTTTTCCACTTTCTCTTCTTGATTACATCATCCTCCAGTATTAACATGCTTCTCATGTCATGATTTGAGAATAAAGTCTAATCATGAGCCTCTTGCTCAAGCGTGTACCTTCAAAAATCCGGTGACATCTTGTCACAAGAAACACCATTAACCTTGAAAAACACTCATGTAAGAATATAACTTGATGACCTTTTCCTTTTGCTTCTTCAAAACAACAAATGTCACATCATGTGAATATCTCCATGTACTCTTACATATTGGTGTATAAACCATTGACTAAACACAAGTTGACAAAACATACTTCTTCAAACAATTGACTTTCAAGTCAAGCAAAAGTATGTACAACAACTTGACGATTTACAACAAGAATTCCACATTCTCATGAAAAAATTCGTCACATATCCCTTTCATCTTTGGAGACAGAATAAACTCTTCCAAGTTGATATAACATATATGTAACAATCAATCGACCACACGAGCTGAAACTGATGCATGTGAAAATGATCAACACTCTCAATTTAACAACATACATGTTAACAAAGAAATCAACCGACACAAGTCAATCACTCATGCATGTTCAAGCACAATGAAACTATTAAAGATTCCACTTTTCACACACAAACTCTCATGCATGTATAAAAATTCTCAATTCTCTCACAAGTACAAGAATCCCACTGGTATGTACGAGTACTTAAAGAGCTGAAATGACCAAATTTGCTGCAATAAAGTGAGTTAACATACTCCACTTTCGAACATCTTCCTGACATAAACATGCAAATTCAAGAATGCAACATGCGTGCAAATTTGTAGTTGCAAATTTCCATCTTTACTGCATCTAAGTGAGTCAACATAACTCTACTTTTCCAACATCTTGCTTCATGCAATATGCAACATACTTTCAAGACAAAAGAAATGCATCCAAATAATAAGGAAATGCATTAGTAAAGCAAGATTTGCATCAATTATAAAAATAAATGCAAGGCCTTAATTGGTTAAGAAATCTAACCATCTCTTTCCAAACCATTTCAATGGTGCTTCTTTCAGTTGCACTTCATCATGTGTATCATCCTGACCCACATTAATTATGGAATCCTCTTTTCCATTCTTGCCAAAATCTCTCTCCACCTTCTTCAAATGTCGTGGATGACTTGTTGGATGCAAAGTCCAACACTTGTCTACAAGATGACCTTGCTTATGGCAATGAGTGAAAAATAATTGCATCTTCTTTTCAACATGGTTTCCATTATCCAACGAACATTTGGCTTTTTGTATCTTTTGTTTCGAAAGTTTCATGTGTATGGCTATCCTCTTCCAACACCTCGAAACAATATGGTTATTCAAACCACAAAAGGAACATGTAAATTTTCTCCAAATCTTATGTGAATATTTACCATGTTTATCATAATCAAAAGAAACTTGATTAAAGGCATATTTATACCTTGCACATTCACCTTTGTCGCCTTCTTGAAGAGGTAAATTTGATGAGGTAGTGGCTATCTTCATAATACCAACAATGGTTTCAATTAACTTAGAGCTTTCAACATCCTCTTGTTTTCCATTTCCAATAGTTGAATGCTTATGAGCATCTTCTTGCAAAGTGGGTATACAACTTTTTCATTCCTCATGAACACAAACTTCACAAGCTTGAGGTAATGAACATGTAATGAAAGTCCTTCTTGGAATGCCTTCATGTGCCTCCTTGGCTTTGGATCATTCTCCATCATGTTGTCCATAAACAAGACCCAAATACCTAGGCCTTTCATCAACAACAATTGGCTCAACTATGACTTGTGCATGTTTTCCTAACCCTTTACCTTCATAGCCCATCTTCATCAATAATTTGGACCCTATTCCTCTATTGTGTTTTTCAAAAGCACCAAAACATTCATTTTGAGAGGAAATTGAAGATAAGCTTGAATTTCATACCTCATTTTCATTCACATACTTGGCTAGGGTTTCCTTGGCATCATGGAGTTGAATGTCCATCTCATGCATATTTTCAAGAAGCTCTTGCTTCTCCTCCTTCATGGCCATCAACTGCTTTTGAAGTATAATGTTCTCCTTCCTATCTTCATACATCTCTTCCACCCTATCTCTCATGATGATAAGCTCTTGTAACATCTCTTCATCAAAGAGCCTTTATAAGGAAGATGGATTATAAACATCACTTGTTGAAGCTACCATCACATAAACTTGCACACAGTTAAATTTTCCTTGCGCAAATAAAAAACCAATAGCTAATTTTCTAGCTAACCTTGCAAACCATCTCAGGGTTAAAATGAGCCAATCGGGCTTTGATACCAACTTGATCTGAAATGTTGGCCAAAGTTATTAATGTTATGCAAGCTCCCTCATTAGTATTAAAAATGTGTTTAGGATCGTCTCAAATTAACCAAAATGTGAGGAATTATGTGTCAAGTATTGAGTGAATTTTATGAGAAATTATGAGACTAATTAGCTATTTAAAACACATATACAACAAATAAATTTCAGATAAGTAAAACAAAACAAACTCATAACACAAAGTTGATAAAGGGGTTCACCCCTCCTAGGCTACATCTCCTTGGACCTACTTCGATGGCTAGGCCCTCTTTCGATTAATGGTCAATTTTATGATTACATGAACCTGAAGTGCTACAATGGATTTTCAACCTACTCCATTGGATTCGGAAGACCCAAAAACCCCAAAAAGGACTATCCAAGCTCTAAAATTGGACTTTAGCTAATCTGGGCTTGACCTCCTCTCCTGGTGGTCGTAGGCTTCCTTAAACTTCAACGTAGAAAAATCACATACAAAAGTGCCTTTCTACATCTAAAAACTATTCCATTATGTTTAGAGCATCCAAATCATATAGGAATGACTCTTTTTGAGCCAAAATTGGTCAAAATATTCCAAAATTATGGCCTCTTTAGGTTTCCCTAGGAAAACTCCATTAAAACTGGAGAAACTCCAGTTAACTTTGCCAAAAATGGAGGAATTCCTGATTTAGCAAACCCGCCAAAAAATTTGGCAATTTAAACCTACATTAATTGGTGGATAATCACAGTTTAATTAGCATAATCTCCATTTGGCGTGTTAATGGCGCAGTTAGCATAAAATGCTAGTCACCAGTTTGGTCACATGAGATGGTCAAGGTTAAGGTTATCTCCCAAACTTCAACGAAATAAATATTTAAATGAAATGCGTGCCCAACATATGTTAAGTATGATGGTTGTGCTGTAGTAGTAATGCTTGGTGCTTATTTAGGTGAGATCGTAGGTTTGATTCCATGGCCTGCCAATAAAATTTTAAATGACCTTTGAGAGGACATGTGGCAACCTTCGGGCTTGCCACATGTCACCCTCTCATTGGTCCACCCAATGCTGTTGACCAATAACGTACAACCACGTGTCACAACCCGATTGAGCCATATGTCAAAATATTCCACGAATATTCTAAGGAATATTCCCTAGAATATTATTTTTGCTAACTGGTCTGTATGTATGCCTAGTCAACATCACATTCACAAAATTTTGCCTGTTTGACAAAATAGACAGCAGGCTCTAATTTTTTAATATGAACTCCATTTTGAGTGAAACGAGTTGCATTGGGATTGTATCACTGAGAAGGACACAATCGTTTAGGTTTTGAGTGATTTCGAGCACTTTTATTTTTGAGCAAAGTTTTTCCCCTAATCTAGATTTCGATTAAGTAGTAACCAAACATTTCATGATAGCCTCCATCTTGATAGGATCTATCTTCAACTCTCCTCCGCCTATCACATACCCCAGATACAATAAATACTATTGTGCAAACTCACATTTTTTGAGATTTTCTAGTAGTTGGTGCTTCTTTAATGTCTCAGCACCTACGTCAAATGTGAAATGTGCTCCTAGAAGGTTGGACTATATACCAATCTATCATCTAAGTAGACAATAAAAAATGAATCTATAAAATGACACAATAAATCATTTATTAATCTCATAATGTAGTTTGTGCATTGCATAGGGAAAATGGCATAACTAACCACTTATACAAACTTTGCCTAGTTTGAAGGTGGTTTTCTAGGTATCTTCTTCTTTGACTCGAACCTGGTGATATCTAGTTTTTAATTCTAACTTGTATTTCACTTGTTGCAACTAATAGAGCAGATCATCTATCTTGGGCATGGGGTACTTGTTCTTAAGAGTGATCTTGTTCAATGCCCTGTAGTCTATACACATCCACCAAGTCCCATCTTTCTTTGGAAAATGATGATGGGTGACCAAAATGGTGATATATACATGGTCCAATGACACCTTGTTTTAGTGGCTATTACAACTGTTTCTTCATTTTTTTTGCTTCTTTAACAGGTTGCGTGTACAACCCAATGTTTGGCAATGGGGAGTCCAACAATAGTTGTATTGCGTGCTCCACTTCCCTCTTAGGTGGTAACCCTTTAGGCTCCCTTAACACATCCCTGTATGTCTATAGAAACTCTTCTAGTTGTTTTTTTTTTTATTTCTTAGTACACCCCTCTAGGGATGCCTTACCTCTTACTGACTCTTCTACAAACTAATTTTCCCTTAAAAACAATAAAACACTCTTATTGTTGGTGCTGATCAATTTCTTGGTTTGGTTGGCACTTACCAACAATTTTTTTGACTAGCCTTTATGTGCATTGATGGTGTATGATTTTCCATCGTTGATGAGCCGATACTGGCTGGCTCTCTGTATGAATATTGGATCTTGCATGTACATGTAGGGACTCCCAAACCCGAGTCCATATACATCAAGGGGAACCACATATACTTTTACTTCATCAATAAAATCAACAATAATAACAAAGCTAATTTTGCACTATTTTGTTACCTTCAACTTTGCATCCTTATTTACCCATCCTAGTGGATATGGGCTTGGATGATCATGAAATTCCAACCCAACTTCTTGACCATCTCTACTACAATGAGATTTTCTTGCGATCCTGAGTCAAACAAAGCATCAATCTTAGTCTTCTTGACTTGTATCTTTAAATGGAGGAGTTTGGCTAGTTATTTATCTTCTTGTTGCTGAAGGCTACTTTAAAATTGGTTGCTCGAATCAATGGCCATGAGATTCTTCTTCTTATTACATATTTTTTTTGTTCTTTGGGTTAAACTTTGGATGCAATTTCTATCACTTCTCCTTTGTATGGTCTTTAATGTTGCTGTGATTTCTGGTATCTTTGCACTAATGTGTCATGGTTGTCATATTTTTATCTTTCCCCCATTTCTACTTCTTTTGGCCATCCTTAGAAGCATCATGTCTCTCATTTTTCTCTGATACACTTGATTTCCCTTTCTTTAGGACTATGTTTGCCAAGTATTCTGCCTGTACAAAAGCATCGCCCACCGATTTAGGGTTGAACAACGTTAATTTTTCTTGAAGATGATGGTGTAGAACCCCCAAATATTTGAGGAGTACACCAGGGTTCTTTGGGGAAATACCTAGAATTATGGCGATATTTTTGAACTTTGTGGTGTACTCCTGCATGCTTTGCCCCTGTTTTTTCCTGAAGTAGTTCCACAGAATCCACTGGTCCTCTTCATACCCAATAGGGTAAAACAATGACTTTATGAGGGGTTTGAAGTCCTCCCCCTTAGTCATTGGAGGGTCTCCCTCCAACCTCAAGGTCTCCTTGTGGCTTTCCCATCAAGTTAGGGAATAACCCTATAATTTCAGCCATGAAATGAAATCTTTTGTTCTTTCTTAATTTGATGGACATTACAATTGCTACAACTAGTGATTTAGCTTAAGAGCAATGATCTCACCATGTTATGGCTTGATATTGACCTTCGCTTCCATTTTGAATATGGATCATGAATGATTCATGGAACTCAAATTGGGTTGTTATTTTTAGAGTGCTTTCTTCAGCTGGTTCTCTATTTATTCCCATTCTCATAACCCCCTCCGATTGGTCCTCTGAGTTATCACCCTCCCCCCCATCTTCTCCAAATATCCCAAGCTTATTGCTTAGGCTATTTTGAGGAGATTTACATTACAATTTATATCAACGATTTGTTGTTCTAGTTGTGAAATCTTCTCCTATGCAAGATCACATGGGTTATTCACAGTTTCATTGACCATGATTAGGGTTTTGCAACTTTTGGACCAACTAATCTAGATACCCTATAAATATCCATAATATACCCAAAGAAACCTATTATGATACCAATATGATCCATAAACTTCCCTGGACATTCCACTGGATAGTTCGTCACAAAAGATTTGATAAAATTATAATTCCAAAATATACACTATAGTTTTATATCTCTTTAGATTTTAGATTTGTATATTATTGTCAATAATGTATGTATTCAAATTAAAATTGTGCAAAAAATAGTGAAGAATGAAATAAAATCTCACACACACATTTGAAATAAGGTATGACCTGAGAAACCCTTTTAAGAGAAAAACCCAGCGGGAAGGTGAGGCCACTCGACTCTCTAATTTGAGTGGAAATATGACTATGAGTACAAAGAAGTATGGCATGTGGCCCGTGGGATACTAAAGCGCACAAATCCTATTTATGTGCTCTTTCTCCTATCCCTCTTAGCTATTTTTTCTCAACTATGGAACAAATGCACTCAAAAGAATGGAACCCCTTATCCTCCTAATGGCCCGGTTATAACATAATTCGATAGCCTACTAGTGGTTACGTTTGACTAACTCAACTCTTAAACATAGTTACAATATAGACTCTTTTAGAGTCTTCTTCATCATAATCACATGGCTAGCCCCTTTTCCATGAATTATGGGGTTGACGTGACATCCTCTCAAATTATGGTGGTGAAAATAGAAAGGTCAACTTCTGAGTGGCATAACTTTCACATACGAACTTTGATTGATGCGATTCTTGTGCTGTTGGAAAAGTATCTATGTATAGAATAGGAAAAGAGGTGTTACACAAAATCAACATAGTTTTACCCCCAAAAAACATTGTTTTATGCCTCAAAATTCTCCCAGAAGGTTCCATACCCCAATTTGCCAAATTGGGTCATGCTGGTAAAAATGATCCTAAGAGATGATTCCTCCACTTTTTCCACTCTAAAAGGATCGAGATGGATGGAAAATAATATAATGATCTAATCCAGATCACAAATTTTTAGTGAAGTGGACAAGACCTTTCGCCATTACTATCTTGTATGCACCTTCATAAAACCATTTCAGCTAAGGTATTCCAGGGGAAGACAAGTACCCTTAGGATATACTAGGGAGGTAAATTAATAATATTTTATACAACTGGAGTTAATTTTGAAGCACTCTTTGAGAAAAATATTGGAGCCAAACATTCAGGAGAAGGGTCATCTACAATCATTTTGAGGAAGAGAGATACAATTCTAAAAATTTCTTTAAGTTTTGTGTAATTGGTTGTTGAAAAAAATTCTTTAGAATTTGAGTTTTGGTAAAATAGGTTTCCTCTTTTTGCATTGGAATATTAAATCTCATAAACCACTAGAATATCTTTACAAATGGCCTAAATCTCTTCAAATTGCGATGCTTTGAGAGAATTGCTAGACCGCCTTGAAATCCATGAAGAATTTTTTTATCAAACCTTATCAAGGTGCATTGAGTATTGATAATAACCATTGGCTAGTCTTATTACTTCATGTAAAAATGTTGTCATAATATTCCTTGTATAATTTTATTTCTCCTTCAAGTTGAGAAATTATGTTAAGCTCTAGCCTAAGGATTCTCCTACTAGAATTTGGTTACCTTTTCCATAGTTAGAGTTTATTGGCTAAATAAATAATAAGATGTATTTAAGTGAAAGCTTCCATGTATATTCTCTCCTAACTTTCAAATTATTACTTGTATATTATGTATGAAAGTGGAAAAGTTGGTGATGTAGACCTTGTGATAAACCAATTTTTATCAAATTATAATGATAAAGTATGGATAACTATTATTCATGGATTAAAGGACATATCTTGCATTGCTTTATAGGCCCAGCTATATTTCTTGCATAAACCATTAGAATAAATATTGAGTGCATCCATTTTTAACGAGTAATGTGCATGAAGAGAGTTCAACATGTAGAAGATTTTGAAGGCATATTGGAAGAAAATATTTATTATAACAATTGATCTTATAATACCTATACTAATAGATCTAGAAGCTTAAAAAAAAAATTTGGAACCTCTTTTATTATCTTTTTTGGGTTCCAAGGAAAATAGAGGTCAAAATTTATATTACCTTGAAGGTAAAATTGTTTTATGAAATTATTTAGCTACTATTTCAACAATTAGAAGCTCTTTTGTTGTTGAAGTAGGATTCATGTATTGAAATGATATTATTAAGTATAATAGAATTATGTGTAGTTTTGAATTATAGCATGTACTAGATTACATGCTTGTAATAATTGAGTGACATTTATCTTAATAATCATTTGTATCATGTGATTACACACACACACACATGGTGCGCTCAATCAATTATTGTTATTTCCCTTAAAGAATATTGAAAGCACTTGGTTTCTCACATGTCAATTCTTATATTGCAAAAAATTATAGTCTCAATTTAGAGAATAACTTTGTTTAGTTGTATTAATGCCCAGTAGAAGATATTTAATTTAATCACCTTTGAGATAACCAAGAACTAAAACTCCATTCCCGTACATCTTAGAGAGAATTGTGATGGATAGGATATGAGGAAGAAGCAGAGAAGTAGGGTAGCAAGAGGACATTATGCATGACATCAAGCCCAAATTACATCGCAACCTTGTCTGAAAAGAGAGGGAGATATTGGAGGGTCACAAATATGTAAATTCGTGCTTCTGTTCATAGAGTTTGTGGAAAATGTCGACTAATTCATAGATGGAAATGAGTTATGACTTGTCCCCATACATATGTAGCAATCACAATGGTATTGTTAAAACTTGCTTGAACATAAATAACTCCTTTGAGTACTCGATGTTCATTCCTACGTGAACCAATTCTTTTTATAGTTTTTGCCATAATATTCATTATGAGTTCAGTTTGAAAAATGCATATCGAAATCTATTTTATCACTAGATTCGTTAATTGATATAGAAGAGGATTACCCCTATTTTTTCTTATGTCTCGATTAGAACAAATTATCATTACTCATTTCCGTCTGTGAATTGGTTGACATTTTCCATAAATTCTATGAATAGAAGCACAAATTTTCATATTTGAAACCCTCCAAATATCTCCCTCTCTTTGTAGAGAAGGTTGCAATGTAATTTGGGCTTGAGGTCATGCATAATGTCCTCTTGCTACCCTACCTCTCTAATTCTTCCTCATCTCCTATCCATCACAACTCTCTCTAAGATGTATGGGAATGGAGTTTTAGTTCTTGGTTAGCTCACCTTTTATATATATATATATATATATATATATATATATATATATATATATATATATATATCAATTGGTAAAGTAAGGACATTAATTTAATAATTTAAAAGAATGGTTGACGTAGTGACAAATATAGTAAAAATAGAAATTAGTTGTAATTTATTTTTGGGTGGGGGATCAAAAAATTCACTCGGGGTTAACCCATATAGAGAATTTGAGAAGGTAAATTTTCTTGATTTTTGGGTGACACAAATGGAGAGATGGATAAATCATGGTTAGAGAGCATGGCCATGTTCTTTTCATTACATGATTATACTACTAATCACAGTAGCATGGATGGTAATCTTCCAGCTAAAGGAAAGCACCTTATTTCAACAACTTGGATTAGATATTTTTAAGGTGGCTTGGGAATTATCTGAGGAACAATTCCAAGAACATTAGCTAGAGGAATCCATAGAATTAAATTGCACGAGTTTACTACTCTAAGAAAAATAGGTAGAACCATGCATATTATGGAGCCAAATTCATGGATATTTTGAGATATGCCTCCCACTTGAATACAAAAAAGTTAAAAGTAAATAAATTTGTGTAAGGATTGAACCCCTATATTAAAGAAATTTTTTTTTATACTAATGCTTTACAACTGATAAGAGGTTGTTCAAAGAGAAATAATCGTCGAAGATGAGACTTTGAATGGAGGTCAATACAAATCACTTAGCCACGAATGATTATTCTAAAAATGTAGAGTTATATATGTAACTTCAAGAGCTTCTATATTTATGGTTTATTCAACCAAATACATCACCTTGGGGAGCACAATGATTTGTATATGAAAGAAATATCGGTCATGGGGAATTTGCATTGATTATAGATAGTTGAGAAAATCCACCATGGACTGAATATCTCTTTGATCAAATGAAAAGGGCCACACTATTCTCTAAATTTGATTTATGATCTGGACATTAGGGGTTGAGAATTAAGGAAGAATATATTCCAAACACAACATTTTTGGACATTAAGAATTTGTGGTAATACCCTTTAGTTTGACTGATTCCCCAACAATATTTTTGAGTTTGATAAATGGATTATTTTAAAATATTTGGACATTTGTTGAAGTATTTTTAAATGACATTCTTATTTCTAAAATACTATAGGAGAATGAGGAACATTTAAGATTGGTATTCCAGTGTCTTAGAGAGCATGTGTTATATGCCAAAATTTCCAAGTGTTCATTCTTCAAATCCAAGATTCATTATAAGAGGCATATATTTTAGGAGAATGGATTACAATGATTAAAAAAATATAAATTCTATTTTGGAGCGGCTAACACCTACAAATGTACACAAACTATGAAGTTTTATGATATTAGCTAGATATTATAGAATATTTGTAGAAGGTTTTTCAAAAATATATAACACCATTACGTAATTACAAAAGAAAAATAATAAAATAGTATGGATAGAGAAGTGTGAGGAAGCATTCAAGAAGCTTACATTATTGACAACTCCTCCAATCCTAAAGGTTCTTGATATGGAACAAGATCTTTTAGTATGTATGCATGCTTCCAAGCAAGGAATACATGCATTATTGATGCAAGATGGCATAGTGATTAAATAGGCTTCTAGGAAGCTTAGACCACATGAATATAATTATGTGACATGTGATTTAGAACTTGTTGTAGTGGTGCATGCATAAGACATTGAAGACATTACTTAATAGGGAAAAAATTCCAACTTAAGATTGATCACCATGGTCTTCAATATTTTCACACAATATTAATTGAATTTTAGATAATGATGGTGGTATAAAAGTTTAAGTGAATATTATTTTGACATATCTTATAGTAAGTAAACTTTTAACAAGGTGGTTGACACCTTAAGTTTTTGGTTTTTTTTGCTAGGTTATGTGAGTCCTAAGATGTTTGGCACACCTAACATGTGGCTTAAGTAGCCGCAGCCCAGGGGCATCTAAGCTAT
Source organism: Pinus tabuliformis (assembly GCA_031772625.1). NCBI lineage: Eukaryota > Viridiplantae > Streptophyta > Pinopsida > Pinales > Pinaceae > Pinus > Pinus tabuliformis. The sequence continues at coordinate 1,104,081,412 of CM062816.1, read as the reverse complement.
CAAAATAAGCTGTGGATCACACCTGGCCTGGGCCACACTAGCCCTTAACATGGTTGTATTTTTTCCCATGGAGTTTCAAACCAATGAACTTTACACCACATAGTGCCTTAACAAAACGCCTTGTCACTGTCTTCTCTATGCCCTGTGGGAATATGGCATCTTAAGTAAGTGGCATCATATATTTTTAATTTTACCATTGAAGACTAATCTAATAAAAATGAATAATGGGTTTACAAGAGAATGATAAATGGCATGGAATTGTAAAAATGGCATTGGAAGATGATAAAATGAAAGTCCCTAAGTATGAGGGTTATATATTATAAAAAGATGGTCTATTAATATTACAGAAAATAACTTATGTACCATACGATGAAGAGATTCATAATTTAATATTAAAATAGGTTGATAGAACTATACATATAGCTCATCTTGGAGTGAAAAAGAAAAACCATTTTTCTTTTGGATAGGAATGAAAGAAAGATGTAGTAAATTTTGTAGCACAATGTTTGGAGTGTTAATGAGTGAAATCTAAACATCAAGACCTAGTAGGATTACTACAACTACATGCAACCCTTGAAAAAATTGGAAAGTGATATTAACGGAATTTATAGCAAGGTTTCCAATGACCTCAACAAGGCATGCTTATATTTTGGTAGTTGTGGATACTTTAACAAAAGGTGCAAAATATTCTATTAAAAACAACTTAGAAAAAAATAAAAGTAGTGAGAGTATTTATAAATGAAATAGTATGACTACATGAAGGTCCTAACAAAGTAATTTTTTTTATTATGTATTTGTGTTTACAAATAGGTTTTGGATAGGATTTCAACAGGCTTAAGGAACTCAACTCTACTTTAGTACAACATATCACCCAAAGAAGAATGGACAAACAAAAAGAGTTAATCATGTGGTAGAAGATATGCCTTGAATATATGTCATGGAACAAAAAAGAGTTAATCATGTGGTATAAAATATGCCTTGAATATATGTCATGGAAAAACAAAACTAATGGAAAAAAATATCTACCAATAGTAGAATTTGTACAATGGAAATTATCATAGTTCAATCAAGATGACACCCTTTGAATTTTTACATGGTAGCCTTTATACTTACCCCTCTTAGTTGACACAAATTTGATGCATCATGGATTTCCTTATCTTTTCGAATAACTTAGGAATGGATTTTTCCAAAGAGGGGTGTATATAATACCCCATTATGACTGGTATTATTATTATTCGAGGGCATTCATGCTATATGTGCAAATTGATATTTGTTGATGGACACACTTAAACTAGATTTAAGCTTGAAACTATTTTAACTCACATGATTTTTTTATTAAATTTTCATGTGATGATTATGTATGAATCACAAACATGTGGAGGATTATTGATATGGTTTAGTACCATGATTTTGCACATAGACTTATGAATCGATTTGAATATGTGTGTGTGTGTGTGTGTGTGTGTGTGTATTGTTGAATCAATATATCTTCACAAAGTCACTACTAATTTTTCAAGTGTGATAGGAAGAACCACATGTATATGGACATTGGAGTGAGACAAGCTATGTAGACTAAAGTTAGGGTCAAAATACTATGTCTCAATTTGAATATGATATTTTCAATATGCTAGCTGAGTTATAACTAATTTGAATTAGTGTTATTTGATATATGTCTTTAGATGGAGATAGGGATGAATAATTTCAATTATGCTTACACATGGGTAAGGTTTATATGGTGGGGATCAAAGAGAATTGTTATTATTCCTACCCACTAGCAACTCCCTCCATGTAATATAGGTTGGATACTTTTCGCCATCAGTAGGTTACATATTGATGTGAGGGTAGCCTGTAGGACATAGGTAATTGTTGATGAGGTATAAGGGTGGCATAGTAAGTATGTAGTATATATTCCTTCATTGTAGTGCCCCGCTTTAGTTCACTGACACTGATATGACATTAGCATTGATATAGCCTAAAGGCTCACTCATTATTCTTTGAGAACCTTAGGTTGATGATACAACCACTTGGCTCTACTATTAGTGGATGTGATGGTTATGTTTGTTATCTAGTTGATGTTATGATGGTAATAGTTTTGATGGATATGTTTGTTTCCCTGTTGATGTTATGATGATGATAACTGTGATGGATGTGTTTGTTTCCTAGTTGACATTACAATGATAATAGTTGTGCTGGATGTGTTTATTTCCTAATCGGTGTTATGATGATGATAATTTTATGGATATGTATGTTTTCTACTTATGTTACGATGATCATAGTTGTGATGGATGTGTTCATTATGTTGGCTACTTACATTAGTTTTGGTTCACAATGAACAGTGAAGTGGATCACTATGTCATGATGATGATTTAACATATGCTATTATTTCAATGACTAATGATGTGAAGCATTATTACTAATGATTATCGAGTGTGGAAGGAGACCACTAGATGCACTCACATGTGATGAGCCGATGACATCTAGTTTGATGCAATTTAATATTTTATCTTTGAAATTTTAAAGTTAAGTATGAATTTTACTGTAAATTCTAATGACATGTTAGTGGCTGCAAGCATAGGTTAGTTTCTTGGATGAATGACTCATACATGGGTGATGGGGATGTACAAATAGATGGAACTTCATGGGAGGGGTGGGAAATGTCCTTGATTTCACCCGCTAGCACTCCCACTGTAACTTGGGTTGGAAGGTGTTGGGATACCTTTGCCTTGAAGATCATGATGCCATGGGGGCATACCTCAGATTTGGGCTTCCCAAGAGGATTTGACTAGGGGCACGCATTGAGGTGGATGCCTTGATCCCCAACACCATTAGTCTAACTATAGAGGGAAACATAAGAGAGGATAACAATCTCTGTTGTTGCACCTAGATATTCCCCTTGTAGTCATTGTATGATTGAAGAGAAAGCGGCGTGGCACCCTTGGAACTTCAAAGGAATTTCTTGAAGGGCACAACCGCCTTGGCACCCTTGACATCAAGAAGAAAATACTTGGCGTGGCTCCTTTGGAACTTCAAAGGGAAGTTATTGTAAGGCATGATCGACTTGCACCCTTGGCATCAAGAAGAAACTACTGAATATAATCAAGATATGAAAATCCTACTAATTCACATAAGGTGGTAAATGAGGTTTAGAACGAAGATAATTAAATAAAGAATAAAACCTGGGGTAAAGGGAGAATAGGAAGAAATAAAATATTGTACCACTTGAGAACTCCACCCTTCCCATGTTGGAAAATATTAGGTAGATAATGTACATAAGTATTTTAATAGGTAAAAGAGGGAAGAAGGACATAGAGTTAATTATAAATATTAATCCTAAAATAGTTAAACCTCATTAAGAAAAGAGGGTGGTGAATAAAAATAAAGATTAATAAGTTAAATTGGAGAAATTTAGAGAACCTCCATGCCAACATAATAATATCCGTGTAAGAGACAAATTGAGTTAAATTACAAGGTAGTTAGGGGACGAAATTTGAGACTTATCAATTGACTTCAGTAATGAACACAAATTAAGGAGTAGAAAAGTGGGATCAAAGAGGAGAAGAAATAAGGAGTCTTGTTGGGGTGAGGAAAAATAATATTATTGAATTAAAATTTAAGTAAATAATTTTGGAGAGCCTTGATCAGAGGGTGACTCATGAGTGGGTGAAAAATAAAACTTTTCAATTAATAAAAATAATTAATTATCCATGAATTTCCAAGTGTCTCTTATGAAGCCTCCTATAAAATAAGGGGCAAGATATGGGAGGGGAATTTTTGCTTACCCTATTGATGGATGGATGAGATTATGTTATGGTGATTGACTACGAGCTATAGTGAGTTTGGTAAGGTGGAGATATTTAGAGATGGGAATCATGAGCCAAGAGTGCTCACCTACATTAGCTAGCATTATTCTTCTACGGTACAACCCCATTGGAGCTCGAGGGTTTGCAGGGAAGAACAATACCCAATGAGTAGGATGGGAGGTCAATCGGTGGTTCACTAACATTCGGTTGGAGCACATCAATATTCACACTTAGACACATACGGCAACAAGAGAGTGCAAGTAGAAGCAAGGTCAATTTTGAATCTGTTAGGTCCCTACAATACTAGTGATTACCCCATTAATATTGTATTTGTATCCCTTATTAATATTGTTGTGCCCCTATTGTCCCCATATTGTTATTACTGTGCCCCATAGAATCCCTCTATTGTTATTTTTGTGCCTTTATATTATTATTGTTAGGTCAGCTGGGTTATATTATGACTCCTTAGACTCCTATATAGAAAGGAGGTTTTGTCATTTGAATCATCAAGGAATCATTCATTTGTGTAATGTAAAGGAGGTTGCCCCCTCAAAGAGGCTAAATTATAAGTCGTTGATCTATCTTGTCTATATTTTTGGAGCTGGTTTCATAACATTTGGTATCGGAGCTTTGGATTCTAGGGTTTCGCTGCTCTAAATAGGTCATCATGGCATTTTCGCTATAAATTTTTTTCTGCGACATTTCAAAAGCGGAAAAAAAAAACAAATTTGAGAAGAAATCGCACTGAACCTCGGGTCTGAATTTCAGATCTTTTTGCTCTATACTTGCGGAGATATGATTTGAGGAAGTTGGTCTTTTTGCAGACTCCTGAATTACATTCCAAATAGGTGACCTGAGGAAAAGTGTCATAACTTTCTCTCTGAGCATCAGATTGAAATTTCATAAGAATTGTAGAAAGAGGATGGATTATAGTTTCTTGTATGTATTTTTTAGAGCCAAAGGTCGAAACAGGGACGTGGCATGTCGTACAAGTTCGCTCTACTAAACTAGTCTATAATCAGGTCATTGTGGGAGATTTGGTATAACTCTTCCTTGGAGAATCCAATTTGGATCAGACTGGTGGCATTGAAAAGAGGACACAGAGGGCTACTATAGGTCACAATTTCATAACTAGATGATTCAAAATTATTGAGATACAACAGAGGCAATATCGAGCTCCTACAAAGTGAAAAAAGGTGTGTAGATTTTTTTTAAATTTTTGCTTAAGCTTGGTTTGAAAAATTATTTTGAAGGAATTCAAAGGGCATAGTAGAGAATTATTATTGGTAACTGATGCCCTGAGGAAAGAAAATGCAAACACCTAGTAAGCAACCTGAAAGCTCTAGCATGACTCATGAAGAAGAGGAAGAAAAACTACATGATATATCAAAATTACAAGACCAAGTGGAACAAATGTCACTCTCACAAAAGCTAACATAAGCTAAGATAAATCGCGTGGAATCTAAGATAAAGGGCATGGAATCTAAGATGAATGGCATGGAAGCTAAGATGGATGATTTGAAGGTATATTTGAAGAAAGATTTGAAGACAGACATGGCAGATTTGACAAATTTTCTACAAGAAATAATTACTAATAATGAAAGGGTAGTAACGGAAACTCATGATGCGAAAAAAATAAATGTTAATCATGATTTTGTAGACTCTAATGTTGGATCGAAGAGCCACCATATTCCAAAAATCGATATGAGGAAGTTTTATGGCAAGGATCCCGCAACATGGATATTACAGATGGAACAATTTTTTGGTCTCAATAATGTGCAAAACACACAAAAGGTACGTATTGCAACTTTATATTTGGAACCAAATCAGTTTGTATGGTATCAATGGCTTTGCTCTCGTAAACAAATTATCACTTGGGAAATTTTATGGAAGAATTGACAGAACATTATGAGGATACATAAAGCAACACTTTTTTTAGCCAATTTATAAGTCTCAAACAAAAGGGTTCAATAATGGAGCACATTGAGGAGTTCCAAAAATTGAACATAAGGGTAAAAAATATTCCAGAGGAGCATAGGATTGATGTGTTCATAGGGAATTTAAAGGATAATATCCAACATGATGTTCGCCTTTGGGAACCTGATTCATTAGAGAAAGCATTCAGGTTAGCAAGAAAAATGGAAAGAAAAATTATGGCAACCAGGAAGCATACCACTCACAACTATAAAGATGGAAGTGTTGTTGCCCCTAGTCTTCCAAAACCTATAAGGTTGACACCACAACAATTGGAAGAAAAAAGAGCAAAAGGGCTTTGTTACAGTTGTGATAGAAAATACACTAAAGGTCATAAGTGTGCTGAGAAGAAGTTATTCTACATAGATTGGGAAGAGGAAGAAGGAAAGGAGCAAGAAAGGTCAAAAGAAGAGGATAAACTCCAAGAACAAAGCCTAGATAAAGAAGAAATGAATCCGACCATATCTTGTAATGCATTGGCGGGACTTACCACTCCTCAAACCATCAAGATAGAAGGACAAATCAAGAAGAAAAAGGTAATAGTGTTGATTGATTCAGGAAGTACCCACAATTTTATTCATTGTAAGGTAGTGAAAGAATTGAATTGCTTCCTATATCCAGCACCAGAGTGTCAAGTGATGGTTGCAAATGGAGGAGCAATAAATTTCTCTGGAAAGTGCCATAATATCAAACTATACATGGGAGAATATGTATTGACTAGCCCAATGCTTTCCATTCCAATGGGAGGTGCTGATGTTGTACTAGGAGTCTAATGGCTACAATCCTTGGGTACAATAGCTTTTAATTTTCAGGAACTTTTCATGAAATTTTCTGCAGAAGGAAAGGAATTTGAATTAAGGGGTATTATAGGGAAACCGGGAAAGATAATCAACTCTAACGGTATGACAAAGCTTCTAAAAAAGGAACAAAGAGGTGTAATTTCACAATTATGTTCACTAGATGTGTCCACATCGAAATCATCTATTTTTGCAGATCTCCAAAAAGTCTTGGACAATCATTCCAAGGTATTTGAGACTCCCAAATGTCTCCCACCTATTCGTGATCATGATCATGCTATTCATCTGATTCCAAGAAGTGTTTCTCCAAACATCAGGTCGTACCGATATCCCTATGCCCAAAAGAGTGAAATTGAATGTATGGTGGCAGAAATGCTAGAGGCTAGTATAATTCAACCTAGTCAAAGTTCTTTCTTTGCTCCAGTAGTATTGGTGCACAAGAAGGATGGATCATGGCGCATGTGTCCAGATTATAGGGAACTCAACAAGCTCACTATTAAAGACAAGTTTCCCATTCCTGGCATTGATGAATTACTGGATGAATTGCATGGATCAATTTACTTCACCAAGTTGGATCTTCGTTCAGGATATCATCAAATCAGAATGAAGACTGAAGACATTCTGAAAAAAGAATTTAGAACTCATGAGGTCATTATGAATTTTTGGTCATGCTTTTTGGCCTTACCAATGCACCTTCTACATTTCAAGGTTTGATGAATTCCATTTTCAAACCCTTTCTTAGAAAATTTGTGTTAGTATTTTTTGATGATATACTGATCTACAACAAATCTTGGAAGGATCATGTTGAACATGTTGACATGGTGCTACAACTATTGGAGGAGAAACAATTATATGCAAAAAGATCCAAATGTTTCTTTGGAGTACAAGAGGTGGAATATCTGGGTCATATTGTATCTCATGAAGGAGTTAAGGTAGACCCTAGCAAAATTAAAGCCATTAAGAAATGGAAAATCCCCACATCCATAAAGCATCTACGAGGATTTCTCGGGTTGACAGGGTATTATTGCAAGCTTGTTAAGAATTATGGGAGAATAGCAGCACCTCTAACAACATTATTGAAGAAAGATGCATTTTCATGGATTCCAGAAGAAACAAAGGCCTTCGAACATCTTAAAGAGGCAATGTGCCAAGCACCGGTCTTAGCTACACTGAAATTCACAAAAACCTTTATTGTGGAATGTGATGCTTCAAGAAATGGAATTGGTGCTATTTTAATGCAAGATGAAAGACCCATTTCTTTTGAAAGTCGTCCAATCAAGGGAAATTTTTTACACAAAGCTATTTATGAGAAGGAAATGTTGGAAATACTACATGCACTTAATAAATGGTGACCCTACCTAATGGGAAGACACTTCAAGGTAAAAATAGATCATGATAGCCTTAAATACTTTTTAGAACAAAAATTATCCTTTGAAGAGCAACAAAAGTGGGTCACAAAGATGTTGGGTTATGACTTTGAAATCATCTACAAAAAACGGAAGCAAAATGTGGTGGCAGATGCACTCTCAAGAAAGGATGAGGATGTGGAAGCATTGTTGTGCGCCATTTCTATTATCCAACTAGATTGGATAAACGAAGCAAGGGAAGAATAATGAAGAAGTGTGGGCACTTATTCGAAAGTTACAACAAGATTCCAGTACGTCTGATACATTTAGCTGGAAAAATGATTCATTATGGTACAAAGATTGCTTATACCTCTGTAAGAATTCCCAACTCAAACAAAAGATTCTTATGGAATTGCACACTTCTCCCTTAGGAGGGCACTCAGGATTTTTAAAAACTTACCATAGGGTTAAGAAGGAATTTTTTTTGGATGGCCTTAAATCGGATATTCAAAAGTTTGTGGCAGAATGTTTGGTTTGCCAACAAAATAAAGTTGAAACAATTAAGACCTCGGGTCTATTACAACCTTTATCCATTCCAAGCCAACATTGGGAGGAGGTTTCAATGGATTTTATCACAGGTTTACCCAAGTCTGAGGAAAAGAGTGTCGTCATGGTGGTAGTTGACAGGATTACCAAGTATGCACACTTTTGTGCATTATCACATCCATCTAAAGCCAATACAGTTTCTACTGCATTTATGGAAACAATTCAAAAGCTACATGGAAATCCAAAGATTATTGTAAGTGACAGAGACCCCATTTTCACTGGAAATTTTTGGAGAGAATTAATTTCTTGTCTCGGTACTCAGTTAGCTCATCGCTCATCTTATCATCCTCAATCTAATGGGCAAACTAAGATAGTAAACAAATGTTTGGAAGGATATATTCGTTTCTTTGTATATGATAAACAGACACAATGGGTCAAATGGTTACCTCTGGCTGAATGGTGGTACAACACTGCCTTCCATACAACAACAAAAATGACCCCATTTATGGCACTTTATGGATATCATCCACCATCCAGCACATCATATTTAAGAGAAAATTCTAAGGTTCAAGTAGTGGAACATCACATCGAGCATCAATAACAAGTCCTCCAACTCTTAAAGGATAACCTCGTGTTGGCACATAATAGAATGAAACAATAGGCAGATCGAAATCGCAACGAAAGAAGTTTTGATGTAGGTGATTGGGTATTCCTATGGCTACAACCATATAAACAAATGTCCCTCAAGTAAGATAAGAAGGATAATAAATTATCACCAAAGTATTATGGTCCGTACAAGGTGTTGCAAAAGATTGGTACTATGGCATACAAATTGGAGCTTCCTGCAGCTTCTCGAGTGCACCCAGTTTTCCATGTTTCATGTTTAAAGAAGGTTATAGGCGAAAAGCTCCCAGTTCAAACAATATTGCCAGAACTTGACGAGGAAGGAAAAATTATATTGGAACTGAAAGTAGTCACAGAAACAAGAACTTGAAAACTATGAAATCGATCAATTTCGGAGTATCTCATCAAGTGGAAGAACTTATCCGTTGAAGATTCCACATGGGAGGATGAGAATTTTATACAAAAGCATCCAAAACTACTCAAGCGTGGAGGACAACACTTTTTTGAAGGAGAGGGGCATGTTAGGTCCCTACAATACTAGTGATTACCCCATTACTATTGTAGTTGTATCCCTTATTAATATTGTTGTGCCCCTATTGTCCCCATATTGTTATTACTGTGCCCCATAGAATCCCTCTATTGTTATTTTTGTGCCTTTATATTATTATTGTTAGGTTGGCTGGGTTATATTGTGACTCCTTAGACTCCTATATATAGAAAGGAGCTTTTGTCATTTGAATCATCAAGGAATCATTCATTTGTGTAATGTAAAGGAGGTTGCCCCCTCGAAGAGGCTGAATTCTAAGGCGTTGATCTATCTTTTCTATCTTTTTGTGAGCTGGTTTCATAATAGAATCTCCACTCTAGGGTAAACGATACCTATTGTATTCATGATGTTCTATTACATGATTTTGTTGTATATATAGTTACCAGAATGTGAAAATAGTTTATATGTGGAATGCATTGTAAATTTATGCTTGTTTGATGTAAATGCCTTAATACCTATTTGTTTCCAACGTTGGTGGATGTTTAAGGTATTATGTGATCTTGGTATTGACATATATACCTTGAAATTTATATGTTTCCATTGTTGACGTACTTTTAATTATATGTGACTTTCATAACGGATGTGGCTATTGAATAATTGGTTAAAATGGAATATTTATTTTCTTATTTGCAATATCACAACTTAAATCACACCCTTAGTGTTTAAAAAAAAAATTGGTGTCATAGAGTTGATCCCCACACTTGGTATCAGAGCTCTAGGTTCAACCTCTAGGACCCATGGACCCTTGAAATTTAAACTCCATAAGTGTCACAATAAACATCTTGAATCAAATTGTGCCATAATTTTCCATTCCTTCAGAGTCTTTATATGTCTCAGGTTACTCTTGTTTTATTGCACCTTGAATATGGTGTAATAAGAAACTCTGGTGTGTTGATAACCTCTTTTCCTCCCAACACAATTTCTTTTTATACATCATTCTGAAGCTTGGGAACCCATACAACACTTTTTCTGTATGGTTTATATTAATCTATGGAGGTGCCTCATTTGTTTCTACGCTTTGATCCTCATGAGACAATGCTTCACAAATACTGTTTACACCTCTCCTCAACTATTCATTTCTCCATGCTCTAGGTTGAAGTCTTTTGTCTGAAATCCACTCTTTCAATGAGATAGCAATGTATCTCAAACTAGAATTATGTTCTTCTTCCTCATTTCCATCAGCTATTACTAAGACATTTGAGAGGTGACAAACAATATCCCACCATTTCTACACTAAGCCTTCCCTTCCATCAAATGAATAGGGTTTCCAATGGAGATACACTGCAATTGCCGCCAGGTTGGTAACAAAAGCCTCTCGTTCCATAGGAATGTTTGAAGTGCATCTTCTCCAATTTTTTTCCCTAACCTTTGCTCATGATCCAACCAAGCTTTTATGCCACAACATTGTTTATTCTTTCTTTCGTTTCCCTCCCAGGTGCTTATTATATAAAGTAGTTAGCAAAGTATAGAGTTTCAGTAATTTGATTACTAAATATAGGATTTTTTTGATACAGAGATCCTGTGATGGGATACCAATACATGTTTTTTTCATGAAATATGAATTCACTCTAGTTTGGTACTTGTTTAAAAGTAGGTACTCACCTCAATGCAAAGATTAGAAATGGAAACTACTAAAATTTGTACTATATCCATTACTGCCAAATCCCCCTCAATGGTTTCATTCATGCAAGCACATAGGTATCCTCTTTATTCTTTTGGGAATCTCACCAAATTCCTCTCAGACAAAATCACAAGATGTGCATGCCCTCCACTTGGATGGATCAATGTAATTATCGAAGGCCCCTTCACTCTAGGGGTCTCTCAAGGATCTCTACACTCTAGACATTTTAGACTATTATTAAGCTCATGACACCTCTTATGCCAGCTTGATCAGTTGCATCATAAAACCCAACTTCACCCTTGTGCCCTGAATCAAAATATAAGTTAGTCAAAAAAACAGCTAAAAATCTACTTGAAATTTTACCTTCATCAATTGTCATCTTTTGTTAAAATGAAATGAAATTATTTTAACGTCCACGAGGCTAAAAATAGCCTATGGGACATATTTCTTCTCCATTTGGTTCTTGTATTCGACCCTTTTCCTGTGAAGTCTCACAATAAACACTCCCAACTTCTCGATAAACTCGTCGCTGAATAGATGATCCCAAGAGCTAGTTGCCAGAATATCTGCATAACTTTCCCTATTTTCTTTGATGGCCTCGCATTCTAAATTGAAATGATTTTCTGTTTCCACTTTTCTGGAAGAGAAAAAAATACATACTCTTTCCTCCCACACTTCTTTTGGCCTTTTCCAGTGCCTTGTTTCATAATATAGTTGATGAGAATTAGTCCTTAATTGAGCAATAAGAATTTTGGCTCTCCAAGAAGTATTGGCCCCTATGCATGCCTTTTGTTGATGATTATGAGTGGGATTAAAATCTTCAATAAAATACTACTTATTTCTCCCTAGCTCCTTCTCCCAAGTACATTTGTGGAACTTATCCATATCAAATTTTTTATCTCTTGACTGTTTGTGGGACACATGCTCAAGAAAATACCCCATTTACTAAACCATTTGTTATTTTTCCGCATCCACGTCTTCTTTCTTTTGCAAAATATCTCATTAAACAAAACCTTAGGTCATCTACCCACTTCCATTTGCTCATTTTTTTAAAATATCTTATGACTCACACCATAACAATTGATTCAATAAGATCAATCCCTCTTTCACTTAACAAGATAGCATAAGGAACTGCACTATTAATTTTGAATTTGCTTGTAATCAAACGCTTCTGAACTTTCTCAATTTGTTTCCACTGCATCTTAGATGTAGTGCTAACCCACAATTCACAAATGTAGATAATTACTGGAATCACTAAAAGTCCAAAAAGAGTTAAAGTGGTTTTTCAATCCCATAACTCTGCCTCTCTACACCTGTTTTGAAAAGCATAAAATGCTTTCCAACCCCCCAAAGTTCTTTTCTTTCTACAACCATCCCAACTTAGAATTCTGTTGAAGTCAATTATGAGGTATTTGTAATCCACCACTTATTTCAGAATGTTTCCTTCAAGGTATAAATTATGTTGGTTATGCTTTCTTTTGTTAGAGAAAACCAATACTTTCGTTTTGCTAATATTGACTTGCATCCCCACCCTTCTACAAAAATGATCAAAGGAAAGTAAGTGCTCTTGCAAACTAAGAGTAGATTTAGCAATCAGAAATAAGGTCATCTACGTTGTTGAGTCTTGAAAATGTCATTCATTTCCATTACACTTTCACTATTATGTCCATTATATCACCTCCATTTCACTACTATGTCACCACATTCATCTCACTTTCATTATCATTAGGCCACATTTATGTTTTTCCAATCTTTATTAATTCTAAGCCTTTTAAGTGAATTTTTGGTTAAAAATTAGAAAATAATGTGCATATGCTTATACTTAACAAATGGGTTGAGATTGTTGATATGTGTAGGTTGAAAGTAGGCTTATAGAAGACCCTTATGTGGCACTCTAAGGCCAAACTCGAATTTGAGTGGAAAGAATCATGGGATCATGAGGATATGTGTCACATCTCCTAATTGTATTGTAACTCTAAGAAGACATGTGTCTTATCAGTTCCTATTTTGATTAGGACTCTAGAGGTAGAGGGAGAGATTCATGGACTCTCATTAATGAGATGGCTTCTCATCTTTTTGTATAAATAGGAGATCTCTCTCCTTCATTTGTTAGCTTAGAGCTTAGAGTTTGGAGTTCTTAGGTCTTTTTAGCTTGTGAGTTTGTAGTTCTTCCTTGATGGCTTTTGAAAGCTTTGGAGAGCTTTGTTGTACTTTGTAATTTTGAAGAATTTGAATAAAGCTTTGATGTTCTCAACATGGAAGGAGATGTGAAGTAGATTTCATGGAGCATATTAGAATGTAAGGTAGAGTAGATTTCATTTTGTAAATTTTGCTTTAATTTCATTATGTCATTTGATTGCTTTCAAGTTTGATAGATTAGATTTTTCATTCATGCAATTCTAATTCATGCAAGTGTGTTCAACCGGTTGATTGTAGGTTAGTAATGCACATAGCTTTTTAATGACTAATGACATGATGGAATCATCTTGTCCTTCTGCTGATTTATTTTCTGAGTTCTAATTCCAGCATTGTTATTTCCTTCATCTTTGTTTTGCTCATTTACTTTCATGCAAATTTAGATATCATATTACTCCATTTGTTTATGATTACCCTCCTATAGACAGATTGAGTCGAAAGGTGAGGGGTCAGAATATGGGTTGATGTAATATGATTTAGTTTACTTTTCTGCAAGTTAGTGATTAGATTAATCATGTCATTTTCGGTTACCTCCCATAGACAGAGTGAGTCGAAAGGTGAGGGATTGAAGTAAGAATGCGTAGTTTGATCTTAGTTTCCTTTTATGCAATTTAATTTCCTGCAATTTAGATATCATATTACTCAGCTTGTTTATGATTACTTCCTATAGACAGATTGAATTGAAAGGTAAAGGATCAAAACGGGGGTTGAGGTAGTGTGATTTAGTTGCTTTGCTTTCAGTCTTTGAGTTGCTTTAAGTTCAGTCTTTATTTTCTTTTTATACAGCGGCAAGGATACTGGGTTTCATAGTCACTAACTCATTGATTGGTTGTTGCATTCTATTTTGATTAAAGTAGCTGCATACTTACACTTTTGTTTAAGTATTAATTCCATCAATAACATGTTTTGAGATCTTTTGAAGTGCTAAGTTTTGGAAGTTACCATTAGGGACATAGGCCTTGTCTTGAAATCTATATCCATACTTGTCCTTTAAAAGTATTCTTAAGACTTTAGAATAGTATTTAAATTTGCATTAGACACTTTAGGAAACCAACAAAAACAAAACCCCAAAACAAAATAAAATCTATAAAACAACGAAATAAGAAAAAGGTTAACTAAGCACATATGGTGCACCACACTTCATCAATTTACGATACTCGGACTGATAATTTATGTAGAGCAATTTAAGACGTTAAATTGACTAGACATTTTGGCATCATTGCAGAGGCAGTGTAATTAGGAGACCTTATTTCTTACATCTAAAAAAAAAAAATTAATAATTCTTGAGTATGCTCTCCTCCCGCACTTCGTGTGATCTGGAGGATCAGAAAAAGGATTGTTAAGTAAAAAAAAATTAATTAATAATTCTTGAGTATGCTCTCCTCCTGCACTTTGTGTGATCTGGAGGATCATAAAAAGGATTGTTATGTAAAAAAGAGAAAAAGAAAAAAAAGGAGACAAAATAAACTTCATCATTTCAATTGATTCAATAAAAAAAAAAAAAAATGAAAAAAATGAAACTCAACTGCTTTGATAGGTTCAAATTGTCCAAAATTGTCTGGTTATGGTTTGTAGTGGTCTTCAAAACACTGTATCCTGTTTTAATAAGGTTTTGCAACTTAGCTGCGGAAGGTGCCCCGATTCTGCAGCTATTTGAGAATTCTGCAGCTGTTTCAAGGTTTAGCAGGTTACAAGTGTCCAATGAAAAAACCGACCACATGGGCATCTCCAGAATTGTCCCGACATGGATCCTATCCTAGTCACCCAGCTCAGATCGATGAAAAACCAGCCTAGGACCTCAGTCAAAGTCCTGTTTTTAGCATGTTTTTCTTGAAGTATTTGCTGCCTGAAATTGAAAATCATGAATCCTTTTTATAAAATTTTACAATTTCAGAGAAAAAAGAAAAGAAAAACAATCTATGGCTATCTTGAATCCTAGCTTTCACTGTGGCTTCAACAAAAAAATCTGCCTCCCTGATCAAGCTTTGGCCTGAAACAAACCTGCAACATAAAAAAAATGCACTGTATATATGAAAAAAAAACCAAATAAATCAAAACTCTGCATTTTTGGAATCTGGTTTGACTTCTGCTGATCTGGTTTTCAAAGAAAGGGTATGAAGGATTAGCTGGATATCTTGTAGAAAAGGCATTGACAACCCATTGTGTTGAAATATCAATAGAACTACCGATTCATTTGCATTAATATCAAGGTATCCAAATTCCTTCCTGTCTTGCAATTTGAGAAATGGTGGAGTGATCTATCAATTGGCAAGTCCGAGAGAACCAAATATTTTTTTTGTTCTTAATTTCTGTTCTCTGGACTTCAGATCTTTACAAAAGGATAAAGAAACTTTTGTTTTCTTCAATCCAATACACCACTCTGCAGTCATTTTATGAATTTGCTAACGTCCACTCCACAACCTTTTATTTTAAAACTCTGCTAGAGTTTACGATTGCCAGTTCAGGATCTGTTTATACAAGCCTCTGTTCCGTAAACTCATTTTCATTGCATGCTCTGTATTCTTTTTGTTTTGTAACCACTGGTTTTCTCCGCAATCCTCCTCCATCTTCCGCTCATACAACCGTTCCGCCTCCGTGAAACCATCGCTTACAGTCCATCAAATACCTGATCATAACAAATGAAACAACGCCAATGTCTTTGAAAATTTTTATACTGTTCATTTGTTATTTCCCTGTGTTCAAATTGCAAATAAAAAAAGAAGAAGAAACGAATGCAGCAATTCATAAAATGCAGAACAGTAAAAACATCAACTCAGAAAAAATGCAGAACAGAAAAAACGTCAAACTTTGAGAGCACGATTTGGAAAAATGGAGGCGAATTTAGAAAAACTAAAACATGGGTTTTTTCACCAGCTGGGTCAATTAGATAACCCAGAAACCGTTTGAAGAGATTCATGGCGGTTTGGGAGAAATTTGCGGTTCTTTGGAGCGCATTTTTGACTGCCGCGTGAAAAAAAAACGGAATTTTCAATTAAATGAGCGGATAGTGATTTAATTCGGCTCTATGCTGGCACCTACTCTACCTCTACCACGTCTTCCACCCTTTGCCACTAGGTCTTCTGCCCTTATGCCACCCGTTTGCAATCCAACACTTGTTTAACAACAATCTTAATTGAATACGACACTGTCTAACTCCATTTCATGAACCAATTACATACGGCTCTTCACAACAAAGACGTGTCCATAATACTCCGTCAAGAAAGAGGGAAGTTTGTTGGTTCCATCAATGGGAGATGACAATAGTAAATTATTTCAATAATTTATCACATATTTGAAGCGAAGAGAATGCATGGGAGTTGTAGATTATGCAGAATTCAGGAATGTTGATATGGTGATAGAGGTTGTAATAGAGAAAACTTCCTTGAAGCAAGAAATATTTAGTGACCTGGAAAAGATTTGTCCTGCACACTGCATCTTGGCCTCTAATATGTCTACGATCGATCTCAATCTCATTAGTGCAAAAACACATGTTCAAGACCGTATAGTAGGGGCACATTTTTTCAGTCCTGCGCATGTGATGCCACTCCTTGAAATTGTTCGAACAGAGAAAAATTCACCTCAGATTATTGTTGACCTTATAAATGTTGGAAAGAATATAAAAAAAAAAGTCCCTATAGTGGTGGGAAAGTGCACCAGCTTTGCTGTCAATTGAATGTTCTTTCCATACACTCAATCGGCTCATATATTGGCAATTCTTGGTGTAGATATTTTAGGCAAAGTCATCACAAGTTTTGGAATGCATGAATCCTCTTTCCTCCACATTTTTTTTCCTTTCCACGTACACAGCCACTCCATTTCACAGTATTTTCTACACTCTGTTTTCATTAGCTGTGGAAACAAGCCACTTTCCGCAGCTGATTCAACTTTCCGCAGCTGTTTTGTTAAACTCTAGGTTGTAGGTGTCATCAAGAAAAACAAGCCACATGGTAGATGGGGGAATGTTAGTACATGGATGATTTCCTATTCATTTGATCCAATTTGATGAAAAAGACCCCGGTCAAAGGGAAGTCAAATTGTGTGTTATCAATAAGTCGCCACACTGAGTCGCTGCATGTCAAGAAAAAAATAATAGTTTTGAATCAATGAAATGAATAAGTTATTTGCTCACTTTTCTGAAGGTATTGATTAATTTTGGATTGATGATGAAAGATGAATGGCTAACTTTGTATTCAATATTTTTAGCTACAGAACTGTGCACATTCCACAACTAAAGTCCAATTCCGCAGTTGTTCTCTAATTCCGCAGCCAGAAAAACCTCATTGTTCAAATCAGCCTATCTTTTTCATACAAAATTAGATTTTGATGATTTAAGTACCATTGGAAAGATCTTAACAAGCTCTACACAATGAGAAATCCATCATTTGAATTTGAAATGGAAAATAATGAAAAAAATTGCTGAAAAGAAGCAACATCAACTTGAGGCACTAATTCCAAATCAGGTATAAATTCTTTTGATTTTTCCTTTGAGAACTTGTTTCACTAATACAAATTCTTAGTTTTGTGTTTAAATATCATAAGTAGAGAGATTGGCCATCTCTCTCCTTTGATAATCTTACATTCCATTGCAGAAGAAGTATTATTTTTTTTTGCAGGTTCCAGGAGGAAGGACAAATGACTACAAGAGAATGGTGTATCTCTAAGAGACCAATTTGTTTCATAAGAGGATGACCAGCAACAAAGAGGAAATATGCTGATGCAAAATCAGATCCAAACACTTGAAAAAAAAACTTTCAGATACTATTGTCTCCATCACATCCATCCATCACATCCATCCATCACATCCATACTTCATAATAAACCACTCACCTCATTCCACTCCATACTTTCCACTTACATTCAAATACACTTTCCATCTCTTTTTGTCCATTCATAACCCACAAATAAAAGCAAGAGGCTCATCCATATGCTTATTTCCCATTGTCATTTCTACTCTCCATTGCCATCTTCCATTTTCATCTTCCATTTCCTGTCATTTTCATTCCGCAAATAAGCCCTGCTTCAATGCAAATAATTGAGTCCATAGTCCTTTGAGTCTAAGTTCTTTGTAAAAACACCTTGAGGCTTGCATGCCTTAATGGCAAGTCCTCATGCTGACAAACAATGGGAATACATTAATGTCCCTTGTTCGTTAGATCTTTTAGGTGACTCGACATCAGCAAATTCATTCGTACCTAGCAAGATGTGTTTGGGCATCTTGACTCTCATTGTTATCAATGGTGAGAGTTCTCGTGTTGACTAGTGGCATCCATTAATGGCCACTAAGCCAACAATTTCCTACTATGTTCGACATCAGAACATCTTTTCACATAGTAGGAATTGTGCCAATGAGTTTTGAAGACGTGAAGACTATTATTTTCAGCATTTTGGAGCAGATTCAACAAGTTTTAGTAGAAGCAATAAAAAGTCATCTTATCTCTCTATCCATGACTCCTCTTGTTCAGCCACTTGAAGAAGAATATGATTAGAATTTTTCAGCCACCACACATACAACTCATCCATTCCAAAGGGTAAGTGAAGGTACGTCATTTTCTAACTTTTGACCATAGAATTCCATAAAAAGTTAGAATGATAATTGTTGGAAAAACATTTCTCTTCCTCATTTCATAAAATTGCCAATACCATCAGTTGGGGGGGGGAATACATTCATATTCATATCTTGCCATGTCCATATCATATTTCGGAACCCACATACTTCCAACATATATTGATTATTACATTGCTATTATGAGCATGCAATGGCTTTTGAAAATGTGCTTAAAGGATAAATTGGATACAAACAAAATCATGGTTGTCACACAAGAACCAACCATCATGCAATCCAATAAAGATTTACTTTGCAACAATAATCAAAATATCATTATGCAAAGTTCAAAGATCAAAATAGAAAGCAACAACAAAAAAATGGTTGTAACACAAGAACCAACCATGTTGCAATTCAAGTGAAACACTTTGCAGAAATATGAAGTTATCAAATGATATCATGCAAAGTTAAGCCAAAGCTCAAGGATCAAAAGAGTTAATGTAATATATATTGCATGAGGACATGCAATAGCTTTAGTTGGGGGGTATGTTGAGCCTTGAAAATGTCATTCATTTCCATTACACTTTCACTACTATGTCCATTATATCACCTCCATTTCACTACTATGTCACCACATTCATCCCACTTTCATTATCATTGGGCCACATTTATGTTTTTCCAATCTTTATTAATTCTAAGCCTTTTAAGTGAATTTGTGGTTAAAAATTAGAAAATAATGTGCATATGCTTATACCTAACAAATGGGTTGAGATTGTTGACATGTGTAGGTTGAAAGGATGCTTCTAGAAAACCCTTATGTGGCACTCTAAGGCCAAACTCGAATTTGAGTGGAAAGAATCATGGGATCATGAAGATATGTGTCACATCTCCTAATTGTATTGTAACTCTAAGAAGACATATGTCTTATCAGTTCCTATTTTGATTAGGACTCTAAAGGTAGAGGGAGAGATTCATGGACTCTCATTAATGAGATGGCTTCTCATCTTTTTGTATAAATATGAGATCTCTCTCCTTCATTTGTTAGCTTAGAGCTTAGAGTTTGGAGTTCTTAAGTCTTTTTAGCTTGTGAGTTTGTAGTTCTTCCTTGATGGCTTTTGAAAGCCTTGGAGAGCTTTGTTGTACTTTGTAATTTGAAGAATTTGAATAAAGCTTTGATGTTCTCAACATGGAAGGAGATGCGAAGTAGATGTCATGGAACATATTAGAATGTAAGGTAAAGTAGATTTCATTTTGTAAATTTTGCTTTGATTTCATTATGTCATTTGACTGCTTTCAAGTTTGATAGATTAGATTTTTCATTCATGCAATTCTAATTCATGCAAGTGTGTTCAACCGGTTGATTGTAGATTAGTAATGCACATAGCTTTTTAATGACTAATGACATGACGGAATCATCTTGTCCTTCTGCTGATTTATTTTCTGAGTTCTAATTCCAGCATTGTTATTTCTTTTAGCTTTGTTTTGCTTATTTACTTTCATGCAAATTTAGATATCATATTACTCCATTTGTTTATGATTACCCTCCTATAGACAGATTGAGTCGAAAGGTGAGGGGTAAGTATATGGGTTGATGTAATATGATTTAGTTTACTTTTCTGCAAGTTAGTGATTAGATTACTCATGTCATTTTCGGTTACCTCCTATAGACAAAGTGAGTCGAAAGGTGAGGGATTGAAGTATGAATGCGTAGTTTGATCTTAGTTTCCTTTTATGCATTTTAATTTCCTGCAATTTAGAATCATATTACTCAGCTTGTTTATGATTACTTCCTATAGACAGATTGAGTTGAAAGGTAAAGGATCAAAACAGGGGTTGAAGTAGTGTGATTTAGTTGCTTTGCTTTCAGTCTTTGAGTTGCTTTAAGTTCAGTTTTTATTTTCTTTTTATACAGCGGTAAGGATACTGGGTTTCATATTCACTAGCTCATTGATTGGTTGTTGCATTCTATTTTAATTAAAGTAGTTGCATATTTACACTTTTGTTTAAGTACTAATTCCATCAATAACATGTTTTGAGATCTTTTGAAGTGCTAAGTTTTGGAAGTTACCATTAGGGACATAGGCCTTGCCTTGAAATCTCTATCCATACTTGTCCTTTAAAAGTATTCTTAAGACTTTAGAATAGGATTTCCATTTGCATTAGACACTTTAGGAAACCAACAAAAACAAAACCCCAAAACAAAATAAAATCTATAAAACAACGAAGTAAGAAAAAGGTTAACTAAGCACATATGGTGCACCACACTTCATCAGTTTACGATACCCAGATTGATAATTTATGTAGAGCAATTTAAGACGTTAAATTGACTAGACATACATATCCTTATAATTAACTTTACCAATTGGATACCGTCACCCCTTTGGGAATTTAGCCTCACTTCAAGCTTGTCAATATATAAACCAAAAAGAGTAGGAGACAATGGGAAACCTTGCTTGACCCTGATATCACTTATAAAACTTTCAAAAATGCTTGTTGAAGTTCTAATTTTGACTTTCACCTCTTCATACAACCTATGCACAATTGCTCTCAAATGCCCGGGAACCCTGAGTTCCTCCATTCTGTGATAAAGCTTATCCCTAGGAACCGTGTAAAAGGATTTTTTGAAATCAACAAAACAACAAAAGAGTTCTTCCTTTTTCTCCCAAAATTTTTCAATGATGTGCCTTAAAGTTATACCATGATAAACTATGGAATGTTTAGGTCTAAAACTTGCTTTCCCTTTAGCATGTTTATTTCTTTCTTCTGCCCACTTGCTGATTTTATTTTCTAACATGCTTCCAAATAAAATTTCAAACAAGAGGTTTATCATTATGGTCCTATAATTGGAGGGATTATTGATGTCACCACTCTTGAAAAGAGGTATTGCAAGACTAGTTGTCTAATTAGTGGGGACCTATTGTATGATGTTGTTGAAATTTTTTGTGATGTGAGGTGCAAGAATTTTTAAGTCCCACTTTAGATACTCTGCTTGCAGTTCATCTAAATATTTTGCTTTTCCAACACCGAACTTCTTGATACCCATCTTTACCTCTTGCATCGTGAAGAGTTTTGTATCAGTGTTGACGAAGGGAGGACGGTCAACCTTGGGATCCTACTCATAAAGTTGTCTTGCATAGTTGAACATTCAGAAGTTGTAATGTTGTTTTCAATTTGCAACTTTCTCGATTGAAGCTCCTTCCAAAATAATTTGGGGTTATTTTTCCCAACGAAGATTAGTTCTTCTCTCCTCGAAACCATGAATTCAACCTTTTTCTTTCTTAATATCTTCTTGTAATATTTGAGCTTTATGTTATGATGCAGGAGCATCCAACACCCTTAGTCAAAAGGAGGAATCCAAAGCGGAGAAAAGAGGAAGACGTAGACCACTGAGAAAACAAGGACAATTCTGTTTAAAACAGAGCTTAATTGATGAAAGCGATAAGTCTCTAGAAGACTTTATTTGCCACATATGTATGCATGTAGTGAGATTTAAGGCTTTAGTTGAGTGATTCAAGGAAAGGATGTGATCAGATCCTTCACATTGATCCGATCCAATGTTTCCATAAAATATATGTGTGATGAACCTGTGCGTTCAATATAGGAGGGATAGAGAGTGATATAGATAGAATTGGTGTAAACAGAGTGTTGAAATGTAGTCGAGAGGAGAACCTGTGCTAAGGCTGAAATGCCTTAGAATTTTAACTGTGCTATGTATAATAAATATGTGTTTTGTGTGTTTCTTGCGTGTCTGTGTAGTATGTTCCCTTTCAATTCTGTTATATATATATATAATTTTTGTATTGTGTGTTGACAAAGTGTGACAGAGGAAAGCTTGAGAAAGGCGTAAAATCTATTAATTGAAAGATATGAAGTCCAAGAGGAGGCTGGAGAAACGATACACAGGATCCATTAGATCTGTTAGATCAACGACCTAGATCAAATTACAAAGGAGTAGAGAGCTCATATCGCATCGGTGGAATCATTGAAACGATATTGAAACGGAGTGAAACGATGATGCGATCACGAATTGCGATTGAACGACAACCATCGGATCAGACCAGGATCAACAGTTGCGATCAAATCTCTAATCACAAATTGGGGAGTTCAAGAGATATCAATGGTGCGATGGAACGTCGATGGCTGATGAGTGATGTGGCAATGTTGCTAATAGACCAATCGGCGATCGGGTAGTCGGAGTTTTGGAGAAGGAAGAGATCAGTGCAACGAAAGGGTTATGGAGTGCGGACCCGACGATTTATGTAGTCGGTTAATGGTATTTCAGATTTGGCTTATGTGTTCAGCCACATTATTTCTTGTGTATTGCATTAAGATATATGTTTTCATATTATTAAAAGGAATCTCGATAAATGTGTAGCCATGGTTTTAAGGCTTAAAAGCCTCAAGAATGCTTCCGATAGTGTATGGGCTCCTGATAGCGTAACGAAAGCTCTGATAAGTGTTGTGGTCCAATTACAAAGGCTTATAGCCTCACAAATTCTTCCGATAGGCTTTGTGGGCCATAACCCATAGGCCTCAGGATCAATTTTTTAAAGGAAAAGGGATTTTGGTTAACCCCCAATTTCTCTTTCCATCATTTGGTATCAGAGCAAACGAATATTTTGTGTGCAAAGGAAGATTAAATAATTTCCTAAGAGAAGGAAGAAGGAGTGAAAATAGAGGAGAAGGAGGTACATTTGATAGAGCTAGAGAGTTATGGTCTTACTGTTACACAGAGAATGACAGTAGAAGGTGAGAAGATTACAGCAAACCTAGAGCATGGAGTGCCTAATTGGTTCTAGAGAAAAGAACCAAAAGGATGCCAAAAGACTGAGTGAGGAGAGCTTGGTGAGCTATCATGTAGCAGAAGGAGACTGTTACTGCAGAAGCTTGGTTGCAGCTCACAGAAGACCTTGAAGGCAGTTCCATTGAAGAAGTGAAGTATTAGTGGGCAGAATTGCTAAGGACAAGGAGAAGCATATGACCAGGAGGTCATAAATTTTTGTGCCTCGGGAGTCTGATGCAGGAGCATCTAGCACCCTTAGTCAAAAGGAGGAATCCAAATCGAAGCGAAGAGGAAGATGTGGACCACTCAGAAAACAAGGACAATTCTATTTAAAACAAAGCTTAATTGATGGAAGCGATAAGTATCTAGAAGACTTTATCTGCCACATATGTATGCATGTAGCGAGCTTTAGGGCTTTAGTTGAGTGATTCAAGGAAAGGATGTGATTAGATCCTTCACAGTGATCTGATCCAATGTTTCCATATAAATATATGTGTGATGAACCTGCACGTTCAATATAGGAGGGATAGAGAGTGATATAGATATAATTGGTGTAAATAGAGTGTTGAAATGTGATCGAGAGGAAAACATGTGCTAAGGCTGAAATGCCTTAGAATTGTAACTGTGCTATGTATAATAAATATGTGTTTTTTGTGTTTCTTGCGTGTTTGTGTAGTATGTTCCCTTTCAATTTTTATATATATGTATAGCTGTTGTATCGTGTGTTGATGAAGTGTGACAAAGGAAATCCTGAGAAAGGCGTAAAATCCATCAGTTGAAAGATATTAAGTCCAAGAGGAGGGAGGAGAAACGATACACAGGATCCGTTAGATCTGCTAGATCAACGGCCTGGACCAAATTGCAAAGGAGTAGAGAGCTCATATCACATCAGCGGAATCATTGAAATGATATAGGAATGGAGCGAAACAATGATGCAATCGTGAATTGCGATTGAACGACAACCGTCGGATCAGACCAGGATCAACAGTTGCGATCAAATCACTAATTGTAAATCAGGGAGTTCAAGAGATAGCAGTGGTGCGATGGAACGCCGATGGCCAATGAGCAATGTGGCGATGTCATCGATAGACCAATCGGCGATCGGGTAGTCAGAGTTTTGGAGAAGGCAGAGATCAGTGCAGCGAAAAGGTTATGGAGTGCGGACCCGATGATTTATGTAGTCGGTTAATGGTATTTCAGATCTAGCTTATGTGTTCAGCCACATTATTTCCTGTGTATTGCATTAAGATATATGTTTTCGGATTATTAAAAGGAATCCCGGTAAATGTGTAGCCATGGTTTTAAGGCTTAAAAGCCTCAAGAATGCTTCCGATAGCGTATGGGCTCCCGATAAGGTAAAGAAAGCTCTGATAAGTGTTGTGGTCCGATTATAAAGGCTTTTAGCCTCAGAAACGCTTTGATAGGCTTTGTGGGGCATAACCCACAGGCCTCAGGATCGATTTTTTAAAGGAAAAGGGATTTTGGTTAACCCCTAATTTCTCTTTCCATCATGTTATCCTTGTTTGAATCTTTCCACATTCTCCTTACCTTTTTGCATTCCTCTTCAAACAAAGCATTAACTGGAAAACAATTTGTTTCAGAGTTCTTAATTTTTTCTCTTTTGCACTCTTCAAGTGCGCTTTGAATTAAATGTGTTAGTTCGTGACTATGAGGGCTATGAACTGAGATTTTCTCATTCTTGAAGAGCATCTCTATCGTTATTTTGAAGGTAATAAAATTTTCCAGAGTCAAAAGAATTCTTCCCTTTGGGATATTTTGTTGCACACACCGAATTTTTGACCCTAACTGCTTCTTTTAGGTCCAAGAGAAACTTAAATAAATTGGTTTGTGATCTAATTTTAAGTCCCGAATCTGATCTCCAATCAAAACGTCCTCCATTTTCTCACACAAACTATGCAAGAAAATTACATAATATACTACACTTGCTCTATTGTAAGTATTGCAAGTGGAATGACTAGATTTTTCCCATCTAGTCAAATCATTACAAATGACTAAATCTAAAGCCCCACATAGAGTAAGAAAAATTTCACCAAGGAGATTGCATCCTGTGTCCTCCAAAATTCTTTCCCACTAATGATTACTCTCTTCTGTAAGCCATATAGGGTCGTAATCTTATTTACAACAAATAATGCTAGCTTGCTCACTTGCAGTCCTAGCATTGTAATCACCCACCATAAGGACTTCACCTAGTTGAGAATATGCTGCAATATCTTCTTTTAGGGCTACAAAGAGATCTTTGTGGTCAAGCCCTTTAATTTTGTAGATTTTTGGAACTTTTGGTGCAAAATAACATTCTACAATTCTGATGTGATTTCCATTTTTTGATATTTTAAACCAAACAAATTGTTTATTTAAGTCCTCTTTTTCTAGCTGAATGAAACGACCTTCTTTTTCTCTCACTGATACCATGATACCCCCATGTCCTTTTCCATTCCCTTCTTCCTTGTTCCACACTGCCATCTTCCAATACCCTTCAAACAAAGGTGTCTTGCACCCTTCATGCTCATGTGTTTCTATGAAGCAAATTGTGTCTCTATCTTCCGCAATAGGCCCTAACCTAGGTCCTCGTCTCCATGGGTAACCCTTGCAATTCCAACAAACTAATATTAAATAAACCTGGATATGACTCAATTGCTATTTTTTTTGACATGCAAGACTCATATATGAGTCTTTGTCCCTGCTTTCCCATACCGACCTTGCTTCCTGATTTCCTTGATAAAGAGTTTGCTACCTCTTCTTTGTTATCGTCTTGCTGCCCTATTTTGGAAGGAGTTCCAAATTGCACTATCACAACTTTATCTTTATAAATCCATGATCTCTTTCCATCATCTCTTGCTTCTCTAACATTTGACATTTCCTCTCTCCTTTCCCCTTGTTGTCTTATAGTTAAATCTTCTTCTAGAAAAAATCGAGAACCCTCAAGAGCTGCTTCTTTCTTACAATGATATATTTATCACGCAAGCTAGACATGATGGATTTTATGGACCTAGCTCTCTCAAAATTTTATTGCTTCATTAGAGCAAATTTCATCCTAAAAGTTTCCTCCCAAGAAAAAATAATAAAATAATAGTTAAAATAATAAAATAAGAGTTATAAATTTTGGAGGGAAAAGAAGTTTGTTTTTTTGTTTTTGTTTTTTTTTAATTGTATTTTTGGCTTATCTCCTTATAGGTTTGCTCAATTTTCAAGTTTATACACTCGCTGGATGTGTAATTGTATTCCACATACAACAAGTATCCATCATGCATACTTTCGAGAAGACCCACATTGATAAAAACTGAAGTTACATTAAAAAGTGTGTTCAACACGTTCAACACACTTTTTTAATATATCTTCAGTTTTTATCAATATGGGTCTTCTCAAACGTATGCATGATGGGTACTCATTGGATTTGAAATTTAATTCCGCATCCAACTAGTGTCTACACTTGAAAATTAAGCAAACCTATAATGAGATAATAAAAAAATACAGTTAAAAAATAGTTTTTCTTCTTTTGCCTCCAAAATATTTACATGTACCTTTTTTAAATTTAATGGATTTCGATTAGTTTACATATTATGACATGGAAATTACATGAAAATTTCATGGGCACTTTTAGGTTGAAATTTCCTATAATGTCCTCTAAAGTCTAGTTTTAAGCTATTATTACATGAATTATATGATATCTTTCATGTTCTTTAGCTTCTAAAACCTCCAGCCTATTTTTTGCACTTAACACTTCTTTCAAATAAATAGCAAATGACCAAGTGAGAGGTGTAGATGTGGGACTATAGAAGGAAAAATCATCAATGACTTTTCCTCTGGGCCTGTTGTTGCCACAACAAAACTAAACTTTTCCTCGACTATTATTCAAAATTTTTATGAACTAGAAAATCAATTTTGGTTGAATATTGATGCTAGGACATGTGGATAACAAGCAAGTATGCTCATAGAGGGTAAAGATCCCATTTGTTACACTAAAATTTGTCACCATGACCATTTACAGTTAGTATGGCTCCATCAACTGTCATACTATCCTCCTTGGCAAGTCTCATACCTCTGCTCCTCATGTCAAACTCCAAGAAAGAGAGAAAGTCCTTAAAAAGTCAAATAACTCTGGTTATGCAGTTTCTCTTAGCCTTACCTGCGTGTACGCAACCCAAGTTCACAATACCTACGTACTTGTACGCTCTGTCTGTAAAGGGGTGGGTGCGTACTCCTGTAAAGGTCAAAAGGCGCAAGTTTCACTTCAAAAAAGTTACTTGTGGTCATTTCTAGAGCATTCTAGAAGTTTGTTTGACGTGTATTGAGCGCCTCCAGATGGTTCATGTATCCCTATGAAAGAGGAACTTATCCCATCAAGAAGGGAGCTATCCCATTCAAAAAGGGGCTTATCCCATTGATGGTGGACCTGATTAACTTCCTCTAAAGCACTATAAATACAAGCATTGGGCTAGAGGGAGGGGAGGTTGAAAGGTGAACATTCCTAAGGGTAGATGCTGCTGGAATTAGGACTTCCTTATAGAGCTTGAGAGGAGAGATTCCCATCCTTTCCTAGCCTTATTTGGAAGTGGGTGAGCTGATCAAAGTAAAGGAGAACTCTTGCTGGACCCTGGGAGGGACCTGCACAACACCAAGGCTCAGGTTGTAATGGTTTCTTTTGTTTCCACTTAATACAATTAAGCTCACTTTTCTCAATAGATTGTTATACATGATTTGTTTCATATACTCCTTGGTCTGTATGATGAATATGTTTTATTTTATAAGTTTTTCAGGTGCTATGTAATCTTTTGTTTGTTAGTGAATACAGGTTTCGAAGAGAAGGAGGATCTCATCCGGATCGGCGAAGCTGGACTACTACAAAGCGTTGGACTAAAGGTATGTTATAAACACCCGATTACTTGTATTCTAAATGCATATTTAGAGAAAGGTAGTGTTTAATTGTCTTGTTTGTCACTGGAAAGCCTTAGCTTCTAGGGAGGTCGGTTTTGTCCGCAAAATTGACTCTTTCCGCATGACAAAATGGCGACTCTACTAGGGAACTCCATTGATGTGAATGATTTTTCCTTTGTGTGAAACTTTGATTTGAGAAAAGTCGTTTGTTTTCTGGTTTTTCGCTGTTTGACTGTGCATCTGGGTGGGATAGCTTAGGGTTAAATTAGATTTTAGTTTTTCTTGGTTTTGCTAGAAGTACGCAACCTCTGTGTTGAGCATAGTGCGTACCTGTACGCACTGCAGTTTTATACACAGAATGTACACACACCTGTGCAAACAGGTTGCCTGCGTACCCTGTCAAAATTGAGAAAATTTCAATTTTATCCTTTTTGCCTCTTAGATTTTGTTTATAAGTTGTTTTTACTGCCCAGATCCACTAGTTACCTGCCATAAATCTTCATCTAAACTTGTTTCATCAGTGTCAAGAGTTTTAGTGAAATTCATAGAGGTTCTAGCCCTAGGGTTTGATTTTTGAATCGGTCCTGTAGTGACTTTGGCTTTAGAAGTCGTAAAACCTTGGATATCCCTGATCTTTTCAGTCTTCTTAGGAGTCGGACCTTTCATAGAATCCACCCTTGTGAGAAACCTACCTTTGTGTTGTCCCTTTGCCGAATCTCGAAAAAGTTTGTTGATTAAACTTTGAATTTTATTCTTAAGAAAAAGAACAAAAAAAATTTTGATTTTTGTTTTTGACTGGTTTTTGATTCTGCATTAACTAGTCCTTGGTTAAATCATGACTGATTAAAACATCCCGGAATCATACTTAGTAGGTTTTGGCCTCATTATATTTGCTTTTAGGTGATTTTCTCTTAGATTTGATTTTAGGAAAACTTGTTTTGATTGTCATAGATTTTTAAAATTTGATTTTTGATTTTTATATGCTTTGTTAATATAGGAAAAAATCCAAAAAATATCTTTTGAAGAAAAGTTTGCTTTAGTAACATTTGAGTCTTTGAAAAGAAAAGGAATTTTCGTGAAATAATTAGTGGTCATGCGTTGTATGCTTTGGAAAAGATAAAGAGATTGTTTCTTTGATTTTCATTGCCAAGAAAGTTGTCTTTATATCAATTTTTCATTCTCCAACTCTCTTAGCTAGGGAATTCATTGAAAAAGAAAATTAGTATAAATCATCCTAAGTGCATCTTTTCAGCGGATTTGAGTCGAGTCTACACACCATCCGTTTCATCTCCACTACCTTTTGTCCTAAAGAAAAGCCATAAAAATTAACGCTTAAAGTAAAATCAAGTTAGTAAATTTTTATTTACTAGGGCTCTGAAACACCAATATAGATCAGGCTAGTGTCTTGGAGTAGGAGAGTAATTAACTCTCCAAGACAATAAAACATAATAAGTAGCTCATCTTGTGGTAGGATAAATCCAACTGTTTCATTTGTACTCTGGGAAAGCTCCTCTTAAAGGAGAAGCACGAGACCATGTCCGAACCAGTGAGGGGATCAATCCTCCTTCATTGGGAAAGACACCAGATACGCACGTACTACAAATGGTAAACCTCTGATTATTGTCGAGGAGCCTGGGGTCACTTGTCGGTAAACCTTGGATTATTGTCAAGGAGCCGGCAAGGGGATTGAGCTTGTTACTCTGCCCTTGCGTGCTATCGGGTCGTAGACTGTTCCCCCAGGTATATTTGTTGCTGTTGGTAACCTTAGTGACCATTATCTTTAGGATTCTACCCAAGGTGACGGTGGAGGGAAGATCCCACTGTACCTGGAGCAGACGTCAGCTAGACTCACTTGTATTTTCCGGGGGGTTCACTTCACTCGAGACGGTTAAAGTGGAGGAACTTGTGCCGGTCTATTCATTAAGCAGGTTTCCGGGGTAACTGTTCCACCCACCACTTCTGTATTGAATTCGGCGATGTTGGGTTTCATCACCAACTAGTGTTTTCGGTCCGGAAGGCTACTTTTTGTGTATGGCTTGACGCCCTAGATTCTTTAGGCGTGTGATTCGAATTTGTTTGGTTCTTTAGAGACTTTAGGCGGTTTGCTTTGAGATTTTACTTTGTTTGCGTGTGCAGTAGTTAAAAGTTTTTAACTGTGGCTGAATTACCGAGACAGTCTCGTAGACTTCGGGGCCAGTCTCCTGAGATTGTTACCGTGGCCGATTTGTTGAGGAAGTCCCATAGACTTCGGGGCGAACCTCCTGAAAACGTCTCGGGTCATTACGAAGGTTTGAAAGTCCTTGTAACTCCTAGTGACAGTAAAGTAGGTTCACCTGAAGAAGGAGAGTCGTCGTTGGTAGTCCATCCAGATTACCAAGGTCTAGAAACAGGTTATAATCCCGAAGCTGTTGCAGTTTCCGAGCTTGTTGGTAGTTTTTCATCTACTAGCGATATAGGCGAAGAACCTGAAATATCTAAATCTGTTACTCCAACTTCTAGTGTTCCTGATTCACCTAGGGTAGAAAGAGTCATCACCGAAAATCTTCCTTCTGGTTTGATAGCTATTGAAGAACTTGCTCCAGAAGAAGAAATAGGCGTCCCTATCCCTGAAGATCAACTTACTATTGATCTAAGGGAGCGTGAATCCATTTTTTACAGTCCTCCTAGAAGTACTACTTGGTATCTTTCGTTAACCAATTATTTGGACAACTCAGGGTCAAGTTTTTCTCCACCTCGTACTCCTTATCCACCCGGAAGTATTTATACTCCTGTAAATATGTCTGGTCAGTCGTCCGTGTTCACTCAATCTCCTGAATCTTTCTTGTACGGTGGTCCTTCTGTTCCCTCTGGGTATCAGTCACTTTCTGGTACTTTTGCGGGAGCATCTCCTCAACCCATTGAACATGGGTTATTAACTGGAAACAATGGTAATAAACCATTGGGTGTAGGAGACGTTTACATGATGTCAGGTTCAATTCCCAGTTCTCAACCTCAAGGTGGCCAGTTACCGCCTGGGGGGCAGCCTCAATTAACACCTGGGGGGCAACCTCAAGGTACTCAAATTGCGTCTGGGGGGAAACCTCAAGGACAGTATGTACCCATAGTGCAATACATTCCTCAAGGTCAACCCCAGCCTCAATATGTACCCCAAGGTCAACCTCAGTATCAATTTATACCTCAAAGTCAACCCCAGTATCAGTACTTACCTAAAGGGTATCTACCTCAAGGTCAGTACTCGAGTCAAGGTTATCAACCACCCCAAGGTCAATCGTATATTCAAGGTACAGGAAATGTACCTTTCAATTATCAATCCTACCCTCAATCCGGTTATGGATCTCAATATCCTCAACCTATCATGGGTCAATACCCCAGAATGAACATAGTGTGGGATCCATCGCAAGTTCAACAGGTGTTGCAGCCAAGCGTACAGTTGTCATCTCAAACTGGACAACCTTTAGTTTCTGGTCCACCCCAGCAACCAGTCCAGTCTAATGTTCAAACTTCTGTACCTTCGGTAGTTACTCAGTCGCCCATTGCGCCTAGTACTCCATCTCAAACGACTGCTGCAACTACCGCAACATCTATTCCATCCACCACACTTACTTCCGGAGTATCGACAGCTCCGGTTTCTACTGTCTCTGCCACTACTCCTCAGACATCTTTACCATTGTCTGGATCCACGATTCAAACTACGGTTCAGATGCCTGAAGGACAACCTGGTTTAAGTATGGTTGTCACTAGTCAACCACAATTCGCTTATCAACTGTACCAGGGACAGTACCAATACGGGCCTGCTGTCCAGCAACCAGTTTACCAATATCAACCGTATCCTGGGTACACTTATCAACAACCACAACAACCCTAGTACGGTCCGGTTAATCCTGGTTTTCCAGGAGGATACAATATCCCGAATGCGATTCCTATTCCAAGTTATCCTGGATATCCTCCTCCTGGGACTGGTCTTGTGACCCAGAGCTTTAGGGATCCTAATCGGCAATTACCGTTTATCGCAACTTTGGATTTACCAGACTTGTCGTGCCTAACGAACGATCCAATAAATTATCTTCCGTTTTGGCCGCCAATGCCAAATAAGTTGCCCAGTGACATACCCAAGTTCGAAGGTAAGTCTGGAGAGGACCCGTCGAATCATGTGATGAATTACCACCTCTGGTGTGCCTCTAATTCCATCTCGGATGATTCGATCTGCTTACGTATTTTCCAGCGTACTCTCATTGGTCTCGCGGCCAAGTGGTATATTGAGTTACCACGGGCCTCTTTTTATAATTTTAGCCAGTTAGCTACATCGTTCTTAACTCATTTTCAGTTGCCGGTCAGATATGATAATGGCACGGAGTTACTAACTTCATTAAAACAATCGACGTCCACTTATATTTCCGATTATATTCATGAATGGAGACGTCGAAGGCGATTAGTGAAAGTTTTTATCCCGGACCAAATCTTAGCTGAATGGTTTGTTAAATCATTGTTACCAAAGGTTACTGAAGATGTAGCTAAGGCCGGAGTAGTTACTGAGGAGCAAGTGATTGCTCAAGCGTAGTACCTTGACTTAGTTTATACTCAGTTAGGTACGTTACACGAAAAGATCCCAGATCTTCCTAAGTCGAATCAAATCGCCATTGCTCCTTCGGGGTCTCATGCCGCTGATGGCATGATTGGTACGGTAAATACTAAAAGCAAGAAGAAATCCTCAAAGAATTCTTCTCCTATAATAACCCTACTAGACTCCCCGACAGGAGAATCTTCTGCTGAAGTTTCCGCTGATATTCACGCTGTCGAGTCATCTATGGCTAAATCAAAATCCGGTGGGAAGAAGAAAGGCAAGAAGAAGAATAAAGTAGACAAAACTCCGAAGGAGAAAACAGAAAAGTCGGAAACCAACGAGGAAAAGCGCAAACCTCGATATCCTTGTCTTATTTGTGAAGAGGATCATTTTACAAGAGATTGCCCTCGTCGGGCCGAGGTTGTGAAAATCGTCAAGGGTTCCCCAACTCCTGTTGTTTTGAAAGATCCATTTCCAAAGCAGGAGAGTAAGATGATAGGTTCTTCCTCGAGTGCTAGTGAATAACCCATATTAATGATGTCTCATGTAAATATTGCGACTCGATCGTAAGATTATGGAAGTAAAAGTCCTCTTGATGGCAAAGAAGCAGAATCTTCTCATTCTAATCCATCAACCTCAGCTCCCGGTTCCGATCCACTACAGATCGAGAAACCTAACCCTGACTTAGTAATCAAACCGACCGCCAAGGGTGTACTTCGAAGGTCTGCTTTCAATCCACATGTGAGAGCGGCCCAGAATTACAACATTGTTGAGGATTTAGCTGTTTCACCTTCAGAAATGTCGGCTTTGGAAGTGCTGCAATCATGCCCAGAACAACGCAAATTACTTTTGTCGGCTATAGGATCTGTTGATGTTCAGGACCCGAACCTAATAATCTTTGATCTAGAAAATAGTACACCGTGTTTACCTCATCAAATGGCTTTCTAGATTCCAGTGATAGTAAAAAACGGGCCTATTCATCGGACTGTAATTGATGAGAGAGCTTCCACGTGTATTATGTCGATACATTGCTGGAGATCGCTTGGTTCTCCGTCACTAAATCAATCCCCGACCATTCTTAAGGCCTTTGATGGTCGTGGGTTCCATCCGTTTGGCATTCTACAGGATTTTCCTATAGGGGTTGAAGGAAAAACCGTTAGTCTAGATGTGGAGGTGGTTGATGCCCCTCTAGACTACAACCTTCTCTTGGGTCGAAGTTGGTCTTACGCTATGACAACAGTCGTTTCATCGGTCTTCAGAGTAATAAAGTTTCCACATAATGGCAAGATCGTAACCATAGACCAGCTGGCTTACTTTTCATCTGACCCAGCCTCTTCAGAAAGTATCCAGCATGTCGGTAAAACGAATATCCCGTATAAGGATGTTGGCGTAGGATTAGTTAAAGATGCCGGTTTACTGGGAACTTTTCCTTTTCCTCCAATCAACACCGTATCTTCATTTGCATCTATTCATATGATTACTTCAGACACCATTGTTTACGACGATCCTTGGATCGTTCCTTCTGAATCTGAGATAGACTCATTTGGTGATGCAATGCCTTTGAGTCCATATGAAATTGCCTATGAAGCCGTGCAGTCTTTTACCGACCCGAGTTCAACCGAAATCGACCAAATGAATGTGGTCTGTGAGGAATCACTTTTCACCTCAACCTCGGAGTTAATAACGTTTCCCAAAGTTGTGTCATC
Organism: Pinus tabuliformis; assembly: GCA_031772625.1. Classification (NCBI taxonomy): domain Eukaryota; kingdom Viridiplantae; phylum Streptophyta; class Pinopsida; order Pinales; family Pinaceae; genus Pinus; species Pinus tabuliformis. The sequence continues at coordinate 1,104,046,476 of CM062816.1, read as the reverse complement.
TGACGAACAACTTTGCGAAGTCCTGTGCGTAGACGATTTACCATGGGAAGATCTCCATCATAGATCTTCGTTTTTACCTGAGGATGATCGTTTTGAAAACGATTTCTCATCAATCTTTACAGCTGAATATGTCAAAGAAGCTCAGAATCCAATGAAACATCCTGATTCAGAGCTGAATTTGGGAAACATTTCTCGCACTATTCCCATTGACATTTCAGTCAAGCCCGGAATTGTTGAGCACATTCATATAGGTGCCTCGTGTTCAGATGACGAAATTCAGACATACAAGGCCCTATTTCAAGAATTTTGTGACGTGTTTGCCTGGTCCTATGAGGAAATGCCAGGAATTGATCCCGCGATTGTTGTCCATGAGATCAAGACTTACCCGGACGCTAAACCCGTCCGGCAACGTTTGCGTCAGATTCACCCACGAAAAGCGGCTGCGATTAAAGCAGAAGTTGAGAAGCTGTTGAAAGCAGGTTTCATTTATCCGATCCCGTTAATGGATTGGGTATCGAATATTGTTCCAGTTAACAAAAAACAGGGAACAATAATAATATGCATCGACTATAGGGATATCAATCGTGCTTGTCCCAAGGACAACTATACAACACCCTATATCGATCAAATAATTGATGATTGTGCCGGCAGTGAAATATTTTCCTTTATGGACAGTTTTTCCGGTTACAACCAAATCAATGTTCTACCTGCCGATCAACCAAAAACGGCTTTCATTTGTCCATGGGGGACATTTGCTTATTGAAAATTACCTTTTGGGCTTAAGAATGCCGGAGCCACTTTTCAAAGGGTGATGTCTTGTGCGTTTCATGACATCAAACACATTGTGCAACCGTATCTCAATGATTTGCTCGCTCATTCATTACATCGAGCTGATCACCTTGTCCATTTACGAGAAATTTTCATGAGGTGTAGACATTATCGTATACGGTTGAACCCACACAAATGTGTCTTCTGTATAGAAGTGGGACGATTGCTGGGATTTTTAGTTTCAAAAGCCGGCATTCGCATCGATCCCTCGAAGGTAGAAGCTATCATCAAATTGCCTCCTCCTTCGAGTCTTCGCCAACTCCAAAGTTTGCAGGGGAAAGAAAACTTTTTACGCCAATTCATTCCTAACTACGCCGAGATTACAAAGGGTTTTACCCGGTTGTTGAAACAGAATGCTCAATTCTCTTGGGATGAGATCGCTCAGAAATCTTTCGATGCGCTCAAACACACATTGACCCATGCACCGTTGCTGCATCCTCCCAACTACAACCAGGATTACTTTTTGTACCTCGTCGCCGCTCATTCCACCATTGGAATGGTCTTAGTACAGGAAGACGAATTCAGAACAGAACATGTGATATATTACCTTAGTCGGACCTTAAATCCAACTAAGCTCAAGTATTCACATGTGGAGAAATTGGCATTGGCAGCCGTTCAAGCTGTCCAACGTTTTCGTCACTACATTCTACTCCGTAAAACTACAGTCATTTCGGATTGCAACCCTATGATCTACATTTTAACTAAACAATTGCTAGGGGGAAAGTACTCTAAATGGATCGTTATCCTGCAGGAGTTCGACTTGGAATTTTAAAAATCTAAGTCTAAGAAATCTTTAGTTTTTGCGGAGTTGATGTGTGATTTCCCGCGTGCTGACACGGAAACTGTGGCAGAGGAACCCATTGCGGATGAATATTTGTTTCTCATCAGCACTTTAGATCCATGGTATGGGGATATAATCGTCTATCTCCAAACCCGATCCTTTCGGCCTGAAGTTTCAAAGTCGGAACGTCGGAAAATTTGATTCCAGTACCAACAGTACAAAATTATTGGAGATACTCTTTATCGCCGTGGGGCGGACTTGGTTTTTCGCCGTTTCTTAACTCACGAGGAAGCTGAAAGGGTTCTAAATGACTGTCACTCTGGAGCGTGTGGCGGTCATATGTCTGGGTATGCCACAGCCCAAAAGATATTGCGCGCTGGCTACTTCTGGCCATCCTTGTTTAAAGGCTGTATTATTGCGGTCCGGAAATGCCACAACTGTCAAGTGTTTGATCGCAAGATGCGTGCACCACCTGCTCCTCTCCACCCTATAATTGTCGTTGGTCCTTTTGCTAAATGGGGTATCGATTTTATTACATGTAACCCTCACTTGGCCGGGGGGCATGCGTATATCATCCTTGCGGTTGATTATTTTACTAAGTGGGCCGAGGCGATGCCTACATTCGAGGCAGACGGCAAGACAACTGCAATTTTCGTATTCAATCACATTATTGCTAGGTTTGGTGTCCCACAAGCGATAATCACTGACCATGGACGCCATTTTCGAAACATTATGATGACAGAACTTACATGCCAGCTTGGTTTGCGTCACGATAGCTCAACTCCTTATTATCCACAAGCAAACGGTCTGATTGAGTCCATCAACAAAGTTTTAGTTATCATGATCCGACGAATCATTGGTATTCATCGGTTGAATTGGCACAACATGTTATTTTCCGCGCTTTGGGCGTACCGAACCTCAGTGAAAACATCAACAGGGTTCACTCCTTTCCAACTAGTTTATGGTTTGGAAGCTGTGTTGCCCATTGAATGCAAAATCCCGTCACTTCAAATGGCTGTCGAATTACTTCCAGCTACTTCCGAAGAGGAGAAGCGTTTATTATACTTAGCTCAATTAGATGAGACTCGATGTGACGCTGCATTGGCAATCGAGAATCACGCAAAACGTATGAAAGCTCAGTATGATCGAAATGTGACCCCTCGAAATGTGACAGCTACAATTTTCATATTCAATCACATTATTTCTAGGTTTGGTGTCCCACAAGCGATAATCACTGACCATGGGTGCCATTTTCGAAACGTTATGATGACAGAACTTACAGGCCAGCTTGGTTTGCGTCACGATAGCTCAACTCCTTATTATCCATAAGCGAACGGTCTGGTTGAGTCCATCAACAAAGTTTTAGTTATCATGATCTGACGAATCATTGGTATTCATCGGTCGAATTAGCACAACATGTTATTTTCCGCACTTTGGGCGTACTGAGCCTCAGTGAAAACATCAACAGGGTTCACTCCTTTCCAACTAGTTTATGGTTTGGAAGCTGTGCTGCCCATTGAATGCGAAATCCCGTCACTTCAAATGGCTGTCGAATTACTTCCAGCTACTTCCGAAGAGGAGAAGCGTTTATTATACTTAGCTCAATTAGATGAGACTCGACGTGACGCTGCATTAGCAATCGAGACTCACGCAAAATGTATGAAAGCTCAGTATGATCGAAATGTGACCCCTCGAAATTTTTCGGAAGGAGACCTAGTGCTATTATATGATCAAGCTAACGATAAATTAGGTGCTGGAAAATTCGTTCCTATGTGGCATGGGCCCTACATTGTCAAGCGAAAGCTAGCAAAAGGGGCCTATGAGCTGGTAGATTTTGACGGGGACTCTTTGGGTAAACCCAGAAATGGACTTTACCTAAAGAGGTATTATGCTTAAATGATGGGTATGGAGATTTTAGTTAGGTTAGGTTTTTCTTTCTAGCTGGTGTGTTAGTTAGTTTAGACAGTGTGCTTAGCTCAGAAAGTGTGTTTTTTGTCGTTATTCTGGCTAATCTTGGTTTTACTCTTGATATTGCAGATGTCGACGCCTCTCCAAACGTACATTGGATTCGCTGATGGTGCTTGTCGTAGTACACGGAATATTTCTTCCGCAGGTTGGGTTATCTATTCGCCCTCTGACGAGTTAGTTTCTATGCATGGGGTGAGCCTCGGTCAAACAACAAACAACATTCTAGAATACAGTGCAGTGATCGAATTATTGTCTGAATCTATTTCGTTTGGGATTCAGAGTTTGATAGTGAGGTTAGATTCTGAACTCGTTGTATTACAGCTTAATAGAGTATATGCCATTAGAAATCCAGTGTTATTAAGGTTATTTTTGAGAGTGCGTCTCTTGGAACGTGAATTTGATTACATTGAATATCAGCATATTCCAAGGTCTTTAAATACATTAGCAGTTGCAATTGCTTCTCGAATGTTAGACAGACATTTGCGATAATCATACATGTAAATTTAAAAACATTTCATCACACATGTTTAACAAGATAAGCCGGTAATAATGATATATATAGATAGGAGTGTGTCAAAAAATACATCGTCTTCGATCATAGGTTGAAAAACACCTTATGATCGGCAAAAATGATAAGTACAAAAAACCAAAATGTCACATGTGTCTACAAAAGAGACCATCCAATCACTGGTGATGCTCTCTATACGACACCACTGCACGGGCTACCCTACACAAGAACCTCCTAAAAGGTCTTGGGACTGCGACGACATAGCGCTGAAGCCTGATAGGAATATCATCTATAGTAGTCTCTCGTATGTCTGTCGTAAGACGCTCTAGGTCTTGTTCTAACTCAGCTAAGGTCTCTGCGGCCGCGTCCTGTGGGGTCGGTGCCAGTGCAACTGGTACTCTCCTCTCGAAAGGCCGGAGATTGGCTGGACGTCGTGGGCCTACATCTGCATTTTGAAAATTGTCACTGTCAGCTTTGAGATGATATAAAAACAAAAAAAATAGATAATTTAAAAACTTGTGAAAAATGAAGTACCTGTGTCATCCCACTGTTCTCCCGGTGGAAGAATCATGTCCGGATCTCCACGAAAATCAACTCTGGCATAAGGAAAATCCTGTATCGAGAAGATCTGGTTCTCCAACCAGTGAAAATACTCCGGTCTAAATCGGACAACCTCCGTGCCCTCGTCAGGATGACGGGCCATCACCGCAACCCATCGCGTCAACTTAGACTCTCGGGGAGGCCCAACCTCAACAGTGAGTTGTTGTGGGATCAACATCGGAACCCTCTCTAGGGAAAAACTCACAACTAAAGGCCCATAACCAAAAGTCTTCAGCTGTCCGTTTTTTGTCCTAGTCAGTTGGCCCTTTAAGTTGACCAGCACAGCATCGCACCAGTTGAAAATGGTGCCCTGATAGCAATCAATTGCCATCCGCATCTGGGATCCAGTGGAAATGTGCAAAGCGGCAGCCCCGCAAAGTCTGGTAATTGTAAAGGCAATTACCATAAGTTCAGGTCAAGATATCTTTTTAATCTCTATCCCCTTCTCCTGGTTCTGATTATTGCACCACTCTAGTCGGAGACTAGCAATGGACTGGCCACCCAGCCTAGTCCCGGACAGAGTCAATTGTTCGCCCCTCTTGGGCAAACCAGTGAGAAAGTAAATATCTGAGGGCTCTATCTTGAGCTGGTGCCCTCCAATGTAAAAGCATTGATCCTGAATGTTCCACCTTTCAACCAACCACTCTAGAAAGCGCACTTGGGCTCTCATGCCAGGTATGGCCCAGTATTTGTAAAGGCCGCATGCCTTCAAAGCATCAATGGAAGGTTGGTGATTAATGGCGGCCAAATCAACATCTTCGTGTTCTCTCTCGCACCAATCAAGCATGGTGGGCAATCTACACACCATAAAACATCTGTTAGAGTCCATAAAATTAAAATGTTTTGGTTCATTTTGGAGAAATGGGGGTTTGAAAATCCTCTCCGCGGTGTACGCAGCCCGACTTTAGAGACAGAGCGTGTGTACGCAGGCTCTCTTAAGGTAAGCTGCGTATGCCCGACATTTTCCCAACTGAGAAAATGTCGGGGTATGCAGGTCACCAGTGGAGCACCTGCGTACCCCGAGAAGCGGACCTTGAAACCCCAAAGCCTCCAAAAAATGAAACTAAGGCTTAAAAGCAAATTCTAAACGGATGGAAATGAAGAGGAGGATGTTGTAGAATACCTGATGAAACGACGTTCGTTTTCGACGGTCGGATTCTCCGCAATGTCCACGGGAAGTTTCTTGCCAAAAGCCCTTTTTCTCTCCTCAACAGTAAAATGGTAAAAATGAAATGGTAAAAGCCCTTTTTTATATGTTTTTTGGGTAAATAAATGCTGAATTTGTTTATTTTTCACCATGAAAAGGTATTTTTCAAAGTATTTTTATCTATCTTAAACAGGTATGAGTAATGTGTTGGTTTTTGTGCAGGATAAAAGGATTTTCAAGGAAAATTTTCATTTTTCACAAACAAAAACATCAGAGTCATCTTTTAAGCCCTTTTCTGACTCCTAAAACATGAAAAGGTTGCCGAGCGTTTCTTTTACACTCGTTAAAACGGAATTAAAAGACGGTCCCCTTATAGCTCTTTTCTGACCGTAAAAACAGGAAAAGATTGCCGGATTTTTGTCGTTTCAAATTCGATACTGGAAATAAAACGACGTGTCCTTGATCGCTTTTTACTTTTTAGGTCAAAGACACTAATCATGAAAGTACTCCTTGGTCGCAAGATCAAGCGGTTCTCTCAAGTATTATTTTATACTTTTTCGGGCTTGGGAGACACAAATTCACAAAAAAGTTCAACCCTGGAGTCTTCTTAAGTTTTTTCAGACTCTCTAAAAATGAAAAAAGCCGAGTTTCTCCTATACTGGACTCATTAAAATTTCACAATAAAGGACCTGTTCGATTACAAACAGGAACGGACCACTCCTTCTTAGGGTTCGAATCTAAACTAAGTTGGACTCATCTGAAGGATGAGCTTATAATCAAGCATATGTTATCCTCCTCAAGCTTGTAAAAAATAAAGAGGTACTTTCCAGAAATGGTGGGGGAAAAGAGAGGAAAATGAGCCTATTTGTTATCCTTTGTCTCATAAGAAGCCTTATCACCACTCTTGAACACGACACTTTTCATTCACCTGGGTTGGGAAATCCTTTGCCTAACAGTTGATCAAACCACATTGAAAATCTTCAACGGTTCCGGGTATTAACTTTGGGTCAATTGTCACCAAGCCATCTGTCGTGTCGTTATGTGTTCAAGAGGTCACTGCAAATAAACCATTCATCTGCAAAATACCCGTCATCCATCTCGACCATCCCTGAGTCAGTCCTTACAGCTACATTTCTTCAACTTGATCTATGATTTCGTGTTGTGGGCTTGTCTGCAACGGGTCGCTTTCTATCGACATCAGCACATTATCTAGAAAGATGACCTAGAAATTGTCAGTACCTTGAAATCTGCATGCATCAATGGCAGGTTTCTCACCTTTGACGACGGTTTACATCATTGACTTTCGATCGAAGGATTCCATGAAATGTTCGACATCAACTCATTCATTCACATCTCATGGATTGTACTGGGTACTTTGAGAACCATTGACATCACTGGTGGTCTCTCTCACACTTGTTAACAGTTTACATCATCGACTGGTAATCAAGTGGTTTCTACCATGTTCGACATCAACTCATTTATTCGCATGGATAGAATCGTACCTTTTCAGGAAATAGAAATGAAGACCATGGATCTAGTTTCCACCATCCAGGCTGCGAGGAGTTTTGTATTCATTATACAGTAGACTAATCATAAACAGATGGCTGCGTCCATACTGTGTCTACAAGAGTCTATGATTATGATGTATTGCGAAATCATTCCTATATCAGAGTAGTAGTTAGTTTGTTAGTTAAAGTTTTCAATCTGAGTATGGGAATGCCTACCTCAGTGATGATATGATCTTATATATGTATTTTGTGTTGAATATTTGCAGGTTCCGACTGGTCTCTCCACAAGATAATCCTTGAAATGATAAAGTACTTCACCTTTCCTAGATGATATGAAACCTTAATCTACTACAGGCTTCGCACTTTAGGGGGCAATCTGTTACACTAAAATTTGTCACCATGACCATTTGCAGTTAGTATGGCTCCATCAACTGTCATACTATCCTCCTTGGCAAGTCTCATACCTCTGCTCCTCATGTAAAACTCCAAGAAAGAGAGAAAGTCCTTAAAAATTCAAATAACTCTGGTTACGCAGTTTCTCTTAGCCTTACCTGCGTGTACGCACCCCAAGTTCACAATACCTGCGTACTTGTACGCTCTGTCTGTAAAGGGGTGGGTGCGTACTCCTGTAAAGGTCAAAAGGCGCAAGTTTCACTTCAAAAAAGTTACTTGTGGTCATTTCTAGAGCATTCTAGAAGTTTGTTTGACGTGTATTGAGCGCCTCCAGATGGTTCATGTATCCCTATGAAAGAGGAACTTATCCCATAAAGAGGGGATCTATCCCATTCAAAGAGGGGCTTATCCCGTTAATGGTGGACCTGATTAACTTCCTCTAAAGCACTATAAATATAGGCATTGGGCCAGAGGGAGGGGAGGTTGAAAGCTGAACATTCCTAAGGGTAGATGCTGCTGGAATTAGGACTCCCTTATAGAGCTTGAGAGGAGAGATTCCCATCCTTTCCTAGCCTTATTTGGAAGTGGGTGAGCTGATCAAAGTAAAGGAGAACTCTTGCTGGACCCTGGGAGGGACCTGCACAACACCAAGGCTCAGGTTGTAATGGTTTCTTTTGTTTCCACTTAATACAATTAAGCTCACTTTTCTCAACAGATTGTTATACATGATTTGTTTCATATACTCCTTGGTCTGTATGATGAATATGTTTTATTTTATAAGTTTTTCAGGTGCTATGTAATCTTTTGTTTGTTAGTGAATACAGGTTTCGAAGAGAAGGAGGAGCTCATTCGGATCGGCGAGGCTGGACTACTACAAAGCGTTGGACTAAAGGTATGTTATAAACACCTGATTACTTGTATTCTAAATGCATATTTAGAGAAAGGTAGTGTTTAATTGTCTTGTTTGTCACTAGAAAGCCTTAGCTTCTAGGGAGGTCGGTTTTGTCCGCAAAATTGACTCTTTCTGCACGACACCATCTAGATGGAAGAAATCAGCATCGAGAAGATGAGTTCATCTATGATTCAACTGATATAGGAAACATCACATTGATGAGTAAGGATTTCCTATCATTATATAGTTGCTTTGATCTTTTGATCTGTAATGATACATCACATTTTATTGGAACAAGAAGATACACATGCCAAATCAAAAGAGATTATGCAATGGACTATTTAATAGCACAAGATAGGACAATTTATTAGAAAAAGGGCTTCAAGATTTGAATTACACTTCCAAAATTCCCTCATATGCCCCATATTTTCATTTAACAGTGTCGTAATACATGAGATAAAGAAATTAGCAATAAATTTTCTTAAACAATATATGCACCACCAAACGCATATGTATTTGCATAGTGAGTAAAGAGCAAGGTTTTAATGGAACATTTTCTACAGGTGAATGAGGAATGTCTTCAATATAGCAAGAAAAAAAAAACCAGTTAAAGGGTTTATAATAGATGGCATGAAGATGAGTAGCTCGGAAAATAATTCTAAGTGAAATTTTAGATGATAACATGCATCAAATGAGTGACTTTTGTAGGGAAGGAAAAAAAAATTATCAAGAAAAAACAAGATAGCTCAACACAACAACCTAAAAACAAATAGTAGTTTCATTCACGAAGTTCTCGCCAAGAATAAGATAGATATGATCAGGAGAGGGTATTGTGTATCATTATTATGGCGATAATGAAAGTATGGTAATTTAATTGTTAGGTTAATAGTTTACATTGATTACATTAATATTGCAAAGCTCTTAAGTTACTAGACCACGTATTAAATTACTGTCAACGAATGAAAGGAGTTCTTATCAATCTTCAATATATTTGTTTAGTAGTTAATGTACCAGAATTGAAGTGAATTGATTTATTACCTCATAATGAGCAAATTCTCACGTTCATATGTGATAATAGTCAATTGTTGATGAGATTGAGTAATTAAATATACCCGTGCTTTTGGTTAAAATTTTATAACCTCAGGGTGCTTCCCAAGGAAATTTTCCAAAAAAAAAGAAAGGTAAAAATGTTAGAAAGGAAATAAAAGAAGCAGATCAAGTAGAAAATTAAATATCCTAATTCGAACTCAACAAAAAGAATGAATGAATGAATAATCTTTTAATGTCCATGAGATTAAAAATAGTCTATGGGACTACCAACTTCCCTGTGTTTTTTTTCCCTTTGCAATTCAGTTCTTTTCTTACTCAAACTGATGATGAGCTGACCCAACTTTCTAACAATCCCCTCACTGAAAAGACAATGCTAAGGAATTGATGCTAACATACTGTCATAATTGTCTCTAATGTCTCTAAAAGCATCAAATTCCAAAACGAAATGCTTTTCCGATTCCACTACCCCGGAAGTGCAAAAAGTACACACCCTTTCTTCCCAAGATTCTTTAGGTCTCTTCCATCGTTCCATTTCACACCTAAGTTGATGTGAGTTAGTTCTTAATTGAGAATTAAGAATCTTTGCTCTCCACAAAATGTTGGCTTCAATGTACACTTTTTGCTGGATATCACGAGTGGGTTGAATTCCTAAACATAGTACTTCTTCTTTCTACCCAACTCTTCTCCCCATATACGCTTAGAAAACTTCTCGATAACAAAATTATTTAACCCCTTGCTATTTGTGGGACATGCATTGGGGTAAATATTTCATTTTTGCATCCATTTGTTGTTTTGTCTCATCCATGATTTCTTTCTTTCACTCATGCCTTCATTGAAGATAACTTTCAGCCATCTTCCTACTCCCATTTTCTCAATTCTTTTTAGATACCTTATAAGGCACACCATAGCAATTGCTTCAATGGGAGCTGCTTATGTTTCACACAACATTATCTCATAAGGAACCAAAATTTTTATTTTTAACTTGCTCATGATCAAACGTTTTTGGATTTTCTCAATTTGTTTCCATTTTGAAACATGGATGCTGCCAGCCCACAGTTTACACCCATATAATGTCACTAGACAAACTAGGAGTCCAAAAAGCCCTTTAATCATTTTCCAATCCCATAACTCTGCCTCTCTACATTTGTTTTGAAGTGCATATAATGCTTTCCACCCTCCTAAAATTCTCTTCTTTCTACAGTCCTCCAAATTAAGCTCGTTGTTGAAATCGATCCTGAGGTACTTATATTCATTTACTTCTTCAAGAATGTTGCCTTCAAAGAAGAACATATGTTGGCTTTGGTTCCTTTTATTAGAGAAAATCATTATTTTGGTCTTACTGGTATTGAATTGCATCTCCACTACTTTACAAAAATGCTCAAGGGCATATAGGTGCATCTGCAATCCATGGGCTGATTTAGAAGTCAATAGAAGATCACGAGCTTATAAAAGAAACTTTATCACAAACTCCCCCAATCGAACAACATCCCTGCCTTGCAGATTTATCCATGCTTCCAATTTGTTAATATATAAACCAAAAAAGGGTAGGGGATAAAGGGAAACCTTGCTTGACTCTGATGTGACTTCTAAAACTTTCTGAAATGCTCGCTGAAATTTTAATTTTGACTTTCACGTCTTCATAAAGCCTATGTACAAAAACTCTATATTGCAAAGGAATTCCAAGTTCGTCCATTCTATGCCACAACTTATCTCTAGGGACTGTGTCAAATGATTTTTTGAATTCATCAAAGCAGTAAAATACTTCTTCTTCCCCCCCCAAACCTTTTCAGTAACGTGTCTCAGCGTTATACCATGATCTACTGTAGAATGCTTCAGCCTAAAACCCACTTTCCCTTTTGCCCTATTTTCTTTTACTTATGCCCACTCATTGATTCTATTTTCTACCATGCCACTAAAAAGATTTGCAAACAAAGGATTTATCATGATGGTTCTATAGTTGGAGGTATTGTTAATGTCTCCAATTTTAAAAAGGGTTATTGCTAAACTAGTTGTCCAATCTTTTGGGAATCCTTGTCGAATGACCTTATTGAATATTTCCATGATTTGCGGTGCCAAAATGTTCATTCCCCATATTAGATATTCTGCTTGAAGTTTAACCAAGTCCATTTCCATCCTTGTTTTCAACTTTTTAATTCATGCCTCCACCTCCTGTAATGGTGAAAAGCTTTGTAGTTGTGTTGATCTTAGGAGGAGGCTCAACCTCTAATTCTTTTTCATAGAGTTGTCTTGAATAGTCAAACCATTGATTGGATGTACTATTATTTTCAATTTGCTTCTTCCTTGTTTGAAGTTCTGACCAAAAAAGCTTTAGGTTATTCTTGCTTAGATATATTAACTCTTCTCGCCTTGTTTACATGAACTCGTCTTTTTTCCTTCTTAAAATATGCTTATATAACTTTACATTCATCTTCTCCCCACCTGCCTTTCTTAAGGTTCTCCTTGCCATTTTTCATTCCTCATCGAACCAAGCATTCACAGGGAAACAATTTGATTATGATTTCCTATTTTTTTCTCTTTTGCATTTCTCAAGTGCACCCTGAATTATATTTGTTAACTCATGACTGTTGAGGCTTTGGGGACCCTTTTTCTCCTTCTGAATTGATCTCTCAAGCATTGTTTTCAAGATAGTGCAATTTTCTTGTGTTAAAAGAATTTTGCCCCTTGATGTCGATTGTCAAGAATATTGGGTTTTCCTCCTTTGTTGTCTTTCTTCTAACCAAGATAGCTTTATACAAATTGGGTTATGACCTGATTTTAAGTCCCAAATATGCTCTCCAATTTTAACTTCATCTATCCTTTCTATTAAGCTTTGTGAAAAAATAACATAGTCAATGACACTTGCCCCATTGTATGTGTTGCAAGTGAAGTTCCTAGACTTTTTCCATCTATCTAGACCATTGCAGATAATTAAGTTGAAAGCACCACACAACGTAAGCAAATTCTCTCCAAAATGATTACTAACTTGGTTGTCTTTTGAACATCTCAACCATTGATGATTCTCCTCTTCATTGAGCCAAATAGGATTGTGATCCTCTTTACAACAAATAATACTAGCTTGTTGATTTGTTGTTGTAGCATTGAAATCTCTCACTAAAAGAACTTCTCCCTACCGAGAATATGCGGCAATATCTTGCTTTAAAGTTGTGTACATATCTTTGTTGTCCAACCCCTTAATTTTGCAAGTTTTGGATACTTGAGGCACAAAATAACATGCTGCAATTCTTATGTGGTTCTCATTCTCTATTATTTTGAACCATAAATATTGTTTATTTGTATCTTCTTTCACTAATTGAATGTGACAAACTTCTTTTTCTTTCACTAAAACTAGTCTTCTTCCATACCCTTTGCCATTTTCTGTTGTCTCGTTCCAAACTGCTAACTTCAAATAACCATCAAACATAGGAGTTTTTGCAACCATCATGTTCATGAGTTTCCGTGAGACCAATTATGTCTCTACCTTTTGCAATAGGCCCTATCCCAGGTCACCCCCTCCAAGGGTAACCTCTACAGTTCCAACAATAGGTAGACCTGGGTAGGATTTGATTGCTACGCAGTTTGACACAAAAGACAGAAATTTGAGTCTTCACCCCTTTTCATCCACATTGATCCTGTTGTTTTCCTCCCTATTATAGAATTACCTATTTTTTCTTTACTACCAGTTTGTTGCCCTATTTTTCCATGAGGCCCAAACACTGCAATAACTGCTTTATCGTTGTACAACCATGCTCTTTTCCCTTCATTTCTTGCTGCTCTAACTTTCTCCACTCCTTCTCTTCTCTCTTCTTGTTGTTTGCTAGTTAAATCATCATCTAGGAAGAAGTGTAAGCCTTTCAAGAGTTTCTTATTGCTTAAGAGATGGTGTTTGTCTTGCACACTTGCAATGATGACTTTGATGGGTCGAGGCCTCTCTTCACATATCTTTCCCACCCTCCTTGCTTGGCAAATTTTCCTTCTCCACTATAATTTCTCTTTCAAAAAGTCCCTTGTGAAATTGAAAGTGTTTTCATTCTTTCCATAGTCTTTTATTCACCTGATAATAAGGTTTGTTTCTCTAACTTTTCATTATTTTTGTTCTCTTTCCTATGCTCTACGAGAACTTACATATTCTTTTTCCTCTATCCTATAATCATTAGTGTCCTCGGCTCTATTTTTTATTTCTTTTGGAATGTATGTCCTCTTGTTCTCGTTTGCCTTCTTTTTGGAAATGATTGCTTGCTGAGCTATTTGTGTATCCATCTGAGTTGTTTTAGAGATTATCACATCTTTGTTTGTCGCCATTGGTTCATTCCTGGTTTTCCATGTTGCCTTCATGTTTTCCCATTCTTGTTTCCCTGCCTCTAAAGCATCTTGTAACATTGTTACCTGCTATTTTAAAATTCTATTACCTTCCATTAAACATCGATTTGCAAGTGTGATCTCTGAAAGTTTGCATTCCCTTTCCTATTCTTTGGCTTCCAAATTTTCTAGCCTTGCCCTAGCCTTTATTATTTCTTGGACATAGAGATCTGATGACCAAGTAAGAGGTGTAGATGTGGAACTGTAAATGATTGACTCTTCTTTATTTTTGTAGCTCTTATTTGTTTTCTTTCTATGGGTTTGTTTTCTTCTTCTTTGTTCCCATTTAAAGTGGGCAAGCCTGTGCTTTAAAATGCCATGATATTATTTTTCATTTACCTAAATCCACTTTCCTATTTTGTTAGTTGAAGCAATTTTGACTTGGCCAAAATGATTTGTTTCCTATAAGATTTCCTTGTCATTTTTAACATTTACTATTTTATTTTAAGATTTCAAAATCCAATACTGAAGGCAAAAAGTAACTTCAAAAAGCCCAAAAGTAGCTTCAAAATTGTTATTTGGAAATGGCTAAGTCAACCAAGATTTTGTGTCTTTATTTAATCTTTTTCTTCTCTTTCGCATGCAGGGTTGCGTATAACAAAATAATATTTGTTAATAGATTATATCACAGACAATCCGAATCCCTTGGATTACCAGCAAATGCCGAAGGCCGAGGAACGCCGCTAAACTCTCAAGCAAAACACCGCATTGCAATGCAGCTGTTCGGGAGTCTGATACTTCACTTACCCAATCATTGCAAGGAAGGAGTAATCAATCCATCAGTTTCGAAATTGACCCCATCAACCAATAATTTCTCGGTGATACCGTTAAATATGAAGTAAAATTTTATAATCTTTCGTAATTTTAAAGACATATTTATGTGGATATAGAGTCTCCTCGCTTTGATCTATCAATTTCAATTTTATTTTTCAATGGTTATTGGTACAGTTGTCAGTGTGATGTAATATAATTTAGGTGAATATGATAATAATGGATAATTGGCAAGATATTATATATCGAAAAATATTATTCACCAAACTTGTTGTTGAGTGTCGGGTGACATTAGTTACAGAAACTTAGAATTAATAGTTAATTGTGGAACGAGATAAGATGTTTGCATATATTGAATAATTAATTTAATTAGTAAAATTAGCATTGCCTTCTCGCATCATTATAGAGTTAGATTAGACATTTACATATACTTGTGTGCCATATTTTTTTCTACATCATCTACTAATTTAACTCTGCGAGACCTATATAATAAAAATTTGAGAATATATATATATATATATATATATATATATATTATATATTTATATATTATGTATAATAAGAATACAATTTAGTTGTAAAAATGGGTGGTTGAAATTATTTAAAAAAAATGGAAATGTTAAAGAGATACCAATGCAAGAAAATGAAAATGTTAAAGATATGTCAATGCAAGATTATTGAGGGAAATTTGGACATTTTTACATTCAAGTAAATAAGATATATGTTAATTTTTACATAAACTTAGGTAAGACTGAAAATGCGTAAATGTAGGTAGAAGTAATAGAGTTAAAAATGTTGAATTATCATCACTCATTAAAAATTTATGCAACAAGTGGAACAAAAATTGATAGGAGGAAATATTTAGAATTGGATAAGCAATTTACCTGTATTGGATAAAGCAATAATTACATTCCCTTGAATAGGATATGATTAAATATTAGGTTCTTATTAAGACTATAATAGTGAAAAAAGGATAAAAGGAAGAAGGAATTTCATGTTAAAATTTCAATGACTTTTTGTTAAAAATAAATAAAGAATATTTTATTAAATATTATATACGTAGTTTGAAATGATTACTACAATGATAAATTGGTGTTTATGTGTGCTTAATAAATGGTAGTCAAAATTTAAGTTTGGAAGATACAAATTCAATAGTTGGAGAGGGAGTTAAAAGTTGTACACCAATAATGAAGATTAGCAATGAAATAAAACTCCAATATGAAACATTGATCTAACTAAGTTTGCTTAAATCATCTTAAGCGACCTTACATAAAAGTATTGAGGGTTAGCTTAGTTGGTCGAGTCACCATTGTTAAAGCAACTTTGCTATTGAGAGGTTATGGGTTCAATTCTCTTGACACTCTCAGGGTTAGGCTCCATGGTTGAGTTGGCAGGAAGTGATCCCTTTAGGTGGATTTTCCTAGTACAAATATTACATGGAAAAAACAATCACCAATCTTTGGATATTGTGAACTACATCGAAAAAGAAGAATAAGAAGAAGTAACCATAGATAAATGACAATGACCTATAAAATCGCTTTGAGGAAATGTGTTTGTGATGGAAACTATGCAAAGTGCACAAAAAGGAGTAGGTCGTTGAATGTGACATAATGATAGTTATTATATGGTTAAAATTAATAAATTTATTTTAGTTTAATTTAGTATTATCTCGAGAAGGGGAGTTGGAAGGAGTAGGCCTGCTAGAGGGACCTACATGGCGCCACCACTGCAACCAACTTTTGTCTCCCCACCCAATGATGGAGAACATATTGCAACACAAGAACAAATACCTGCCGGATAATTTCTGAATTTAATGAGATCATTCCAACACAAGTTAGAGGTACTAATAACTCATTTGGAACAGGAACAAGGAGGCCCTATATGCACAGTGAAGGAACCTACGCTTGGTATCATAAGA
The DNA here is from genome assembly GCA_031772625.1 of Pinus tabuliformis. Lineage (NCBI taxonomy): Eukaryota > Viridiplantae > Streptophyta > Pinopsida > Pinales > Pinaceae > Pinus > Pinus tabuliformis. The sequence continues at coordinate 1,104,029,756 of CM062816.1, read as the reverse complement.
ATGGATTGGTTAGGACAACATGAGGCAGTTATAGATTGCAAGGATAAGTTTCTACATTTCATAGATGATGACATGCAAAGAAAATCCTTAACGGGAAAGAACTGAGGGGTGTCCCTAAGGTTCTTCTCATCAATGAAACTAATGAAATATAGCTAAAGGGGACATCAATTATTCACAGTGGCAACATTAAATGATAAAAGTGACTCTGAAAATCTAGATAAGCATCCAATTCTTACGGAATTTAAGGATGCATTTCCCAAATAATTTCTTAGGATAAATCCCCCCAAAAAAATGGAAATCGAATTCACAATTTGACCTTAAACCAGACATGGATCCTATTGCAAAGGCACCATATAGTATGTCAATTCTAGAATTAAAAGAGTTGAAAATATAGCTAAAGGAACAATAAATAAGGTGGCATATGTTTTAAGTAGGAGACCTCACATGTTTTCGATTATTCCTTTAAAGACAAACCTGAGGGAGAAGTTGCTTAATATACAATTTGAGGACATTTGGTACAATGAGGTTAGTAAGAGTTTGAGGGAGGATGAAATGATGGTCCCAAAGTATGAAGAATACTTCCTAGATGGTGATGGACTTCTATGCTTCTATGAGAGGATATATCTTCCATTGAAAGAGGATATACAACAATTAATCTTGAGCAAAGCACATCGAGAAGTATACATGGCACACCCTAGCGTTAAGAAGATGAGCATGGACCTAAAACTTCTCTTCTGAAAGGGGATGAAGAGGGACATTGTAAACTTCATAGCAATATGTTTAGAGCACTAGTAAGTAAAAAATGAACACAGACATCAAGTAGGGTTATTGAAACCCCATGAGATACTAGAGCCTAAATGGGAAGTTATATCAATGGATTTCATTGTAGGACTACCAATGACCACAAGAATAAATGATGCCATCTTTATAGTGGTTGACACGCTAACCAAGAACACTCATTTTATACCAGTTAAGCTTACATATAAGGCACTTGAGATAGCTAGAGTTTTTATTTATGAGATTGTGAGATTACATGGAGTGCCAAGGAAGATCATGTCAAATAGAGAAGAAATGTTTACATGAAGGTTTTGGATCACTTTCGAAGAAACCTTGGGAACCTAGTTGAACTTCAACACCTCTTATCACCCTGAGACAGATGATCAAACATAAATGAATAATCAAATCCTCAAGGACATGCTATGAATGCATGTGATGGGCCTATTACCCACCACTTTGTGGGTGATATCCCTAGGATAATTTTTTTTCCAAGATGGTCCTTAGCCAATAGCCAACAACCTCTTGTAGCCACCAGTTAGCTCGATGTTCCATTTTCTCTGCCACCCGAGCCAGCCTTGTGGTCCCTCACCCATATGTTTTGATCGCATGTTTGAAGGTGGGCCTCCTGACCCCAAAGGTATGACTTTTCATTATTTTAGTTGAGTAATTTTGTTTACTTATCATGGACACTTTTGCATATGGATTGGTGGGGGGATTCAGTAAAAAGAGTGGGATAGGTTTGCACTCTTGTCTCCTCTTCCTAATTCAATGGTTAGCCTTGTATCCTAGTCTCACGTGATCTCCTTTACTAACCATTAGCTTTAGGGATGGAACTACATGGAAATCACAATTTTGGTTGTGTGGTCCCAGTTCCCGACACCATATACATCACTCCCCTACACTCATTTTAACCCCATTCATCACTTTTCCCATCCAGGTCCACTAGGTCTACATAGGGTTAGCCTCCCCCCTTCCCTTGTTCACACTTGGGGTCGGGCCTAGAATGATTCCCAAAGGTTGATACAACTAAAAAGAAAGGAAAAAACATAATTTGTCCACTTACAATAGGAAATGTACCACAAAATGAAAAATATGGCCAGGACATACAAATTTAGCACCTGGGAAAAAGCCAAACATGAGCTCTACCCCTCATTCATGGCCATCACCTTGGTTCTTATGGGCCCTAGATGAGCCCCATCCACATTGAAGGAACCCATTATTCTCCCAATCCTCGTGGGAAATGAGTTTCCCCACCTCAAAAGGGGGTATCTACTACTATATTCCACACAACATGCTCTCATCACATGAAGCCCCTAGTAGTTATGAAGAAAAATCAATCAAAGGCAAAAGGCATATGAATAAGGGTGGAAAAACAAAGGCCGACGTAACTCATGTACCACAATTTTCTCCCTCCTACACTCATATACCCAAGTGTGGGCTTTCCTCATCATAACTACCCTTGTACCATAACATGTGGCTTGGAGCCTTCCCCTGATCCCCACTTCGTCCCATCACTATATCACATGCCACCTACCCATTAGTGGATGTACCATGGACATGTCACCCCCTTTAAAGGCTGAAACCACCTAATAGGTTCATTAGTTAACCCCCTTATTGAGCTTGGAGACACTTGTAAAAAGCCAAATCCCACTATGGAAGGGCATGCCACCATCAAGTGCCCTATTGATTCCATGATTTGTAAGCTCTTTTACTTGATTATTCTAATGATTTTTTGTATTGGAGGGAAAGGGGACACATTGGATCTTATGCAGGATTGAAGGTGGGTCTCCATTTGGGGATTGGTCTCCCTATACGGGTTTCAAGCCCTCCAGAGGGCCACATTGGAACTTGTAGGGTGAGCATTGAGAGCCATGGGCCTCCACCATAGCAAAGAGTACTTCATGGATCCCCAACACCACTGAGTGATTGCTTGTGTTCCACCTTTTGGATGAGGATGATGCACTTGGTTCACTATGCCCAACTAGCTTCACACTTGCACCTTACACTTGTTAGATGTTCCAGGGTCCAAATGAGGATGTGTCTCACTATAGGAGACAAAGGGATAGCGTATGCCATCATCCTAGCCCTTATAGATGGTTTATAGGCATTATAGACCCACTTAGGAGCACCAAATCTGACTTACTTGGGAAACAAGGGGCCAATCCCTTACCCACTATGTTTGGAGTCCATTATCTCACCATGACACACTTTGGACTTCATTAGGCCTCCTCAATGGTCCAATGACTCATCATATTCATTATTTTTCCCTCTTGAGAGGTTATTCTTTGTATTATTGAGCTATCTTAGTGGGCTTGTCACTAATTCATGTCATTATTATGTATTATATTATTATTTGGGGCTAAATTAGGATAATTAGGCAAATCAAATCCCCTTTAGAGTTGTATAAATATGAGAGAGACTCATTCTAAGCTCTCATCATCACTTGGATTGGATTAGTTTCTCTTATGAGATTTTCACACTTTTTGTTGGGATGAATTTTTGGAGATTTTCTTGATGCACTATGATGTTTGGATTTTTTCTATTGTCTTTGGAGCTTCTCTAATATGAAGTTGATAAATGGATATGCTCTCTCTCTCTCATGTAAGTCGAAATTTTGATGTTATTCTTGTTATCTTACTGGTTAACTGCATGTATGTTGTTATCTTTATTCTTATATGGGTTAAACGTAATGTGAAGTTATTTTGGGACCTTGAATAAGTGATTTAATGCATGTGTTTACCTTGAAGGGATTGGGTGAATGTTCCTAGAGGCACCTCATAGGTTAAAGACCTCGAAAATTTGTCTCTTTTGCAAATTTGAAGTATAAATATGTATTGATTTAGTTGCTACCCTTGGAGAGGCTAAAAAAGATCAATTACAGCTCCTTAGCTCATGAAAATTCATGATCTAAGTGTATCTTGACTCCATTAAGCCCAAGCAATAAGGCATTGATCCTCATATCCCTTTGGTGGTCAAATTTACCTATCTTTTCTTCACTTTTCTAATTTCTAGGCCTAGCCCTAGAATCCCAAATAGGGCATCAAATGAATCTCTTTGTAGCCATCCAAACACCTTGAAAATTGGTCCACTACTGCGCTGTAGTTTTCTCAAGGGATCCTCCAAATTTCAAGCAATTCCAATGGTGGAATCTCGAGATATAGCAAGCCCTGGCCATGAGACTAAATCTTGCCCTAGGTTGATTTTGGTTAGTGTTCTCACTTGGGTCATTGTATTTGCATTTCAAAGGAAAATTAGTCCTTAGATCCTATTCTCCTCCCCAATTAGGTCAAGAACCTCTTTGAGTAATCAACTCTATACCCTTGACCTAGTTTAGGGTCTACTTGGCTTCTCTATGGTCCCATAACTTTGCAACTCTAATTTCACAAGGATTACATAGAAGCCTCTTATCCATAAGGATCCTTGGGTCTAGGAAGCCCCTTTTTAAGGCATATCCTCCAAACCTAGGCCCAATAATCCTCTCATTCCTTCCTAGAGAGACCATCGCCTTGTTTTTGAAGCAAGCAAGCTATTTAATTGAGCCTCTCTTGCGAATAGACCATAGGAATCACTCTCTATCCATTGATAGATGTATCCTTCCTTATGCTTCCCCCTATACTGAGTCTTTGTCCATCGATGAAAGTCCATAAAGAGCAGGGAGCCTTAGTTGAGGTGATCGGGGGTTATCGCTCCATTATTTCCCCTTGACCTAGTAGTTTCTCAATAGGATCCCCTCCTAGGACCCCTGCTAGTTTGAGTGGTAACAGGACCAACAAAAACGATGGGAGGAAAATTTAAATGTAGTGGAATTTTCTTACAATAACAGTTATCATAATTCCATCAAGATGACACCATTTGAGTTCATGTATGGGAGGCCTTGTCGAACACCTCTCAGTTGGGATAACCTAGGGGGCATAGTATTAATAGGAACAAAAGTAGTATAGGAGATGGAAGAAAAAATTACCATGATTAAATGGAGGCTTAAAGAAGCTCAAGATCGATATAAGAGCTATTTTTATGCTCACTAGATGGATCGAAGTTATGAGGTGAGAGATAGAGTGTTTTTGAGAGTAAGGCCCCAAAAGAGCTCCATAAGGTTTGGGAAGGGAGAAAAATTGTCGCCATGGTTCTTGGGTTCTTTTGAAACCACAGAAAGAAAAGGACCAATGGCATATGGGCTTGATTTAACTTCATTACTAACACATATGCATGATTTGTTCAACGTGTCCATATTACATCATTATATTTCAGATCCTTCACATGTTATTGACTTGGGTCATTTATAGGTATCATACAAGGGCGCAATGATGCCCAAACCAATTTGCATATTGGACCAATGAAATATGTAGCTTAGATGATGATTGGTGGACCAAGTTAAGGTCCAATGGGATAGTTATAGTCTCATTTCTACCACTTGGGAGGATGCCAAGGAGATGCATCACCATTTTCCTTACCTGTTCTGAGGACTTTGGGACAACGTCTATTATTTAGAGGAGGTGTATGTAGTGCCTTTCTCTAGTTGACTGACCTTGATATAACATTAGCATTGATATAGCCTTAAGGCTCACTCATTATTCTTTGAGGACCTCAGGTTGAGGATCCAGACACTTGAATCTACTATTAATGGATGTGATGGTTATGTTTGTTATCTAGTTGATGTTATGATGACAATAGTTGTGATGGATGTGTTTGTTTCCTAGTTGATGTTATGATGATGATAGTTGTGATGGATGTGTTTGTTTCCTAGTTGATGTTATGATGATAATAGTTGTGATGGATGTGTTTATTTCCTAATCAGTGTTATGATGATGATAACTTTGATGGATATGTATGTTTTCTATTGATGTTATGATGATGATAGCTGTGATGGATGCATTCATTATGTTGGCTACTTACATTAGTTCTAGTTCACAATGAACAACGATGTGGATGACTATGTCATGTTAATGATTTAACATATGCTATTATGTCAATGACTAACATTGTGAAACATTATTATTGATGATTATCAAGTATGACAGGAGACCACCAGATGCACTCACATGTGATGAGTCAACGACACCTAGTTTGATGGAATTGAATATTTTATCCTTGAAATTTTAAAGTTCAATATGAATTTTGCTGTAAATTCTAATGACATGTTAGTAGCTGTAGACACAAGTTAGTTTCTTGGTTGAATGACTCACAAATAGGTGAAGGGGCTATACAGATATATGAAAATTCATGGGAGGGGTGATACAATGTCCTTGATTTCACCTGCTAGCAATCCGTCATGACTTGGGCTGGAAGGTTGGGATACCTTTGCCTTGAAGATCATGATATCGTGGGGACAGACCCCGGATTTGCGCCGCCCATGAGGATTTTACTAGGGGCGCGGATCAAGGTGGATTCCTTTATCACCAACACATTTAGTCTCACTATAGAGGGAAACATAGGAGAGGATATCAATCTTTGTTGTTGCACCTGTGTATTCCCCTCGTAATCATTGGATGCTTGAAGGGAAAGAGACATGGCACCCTTGGAACTTAAAGAGAAGTTCTGGAAGGGCACAATCGAATTAGCACCCTTGGAATCAAGAAGAAATTGCTTGGCATGGAATGTTGGGTTGTGTTATTTGTTGGCATTATGATTCTAGTTTGGCTCTATGGTACAGGTGTTGTACTTGATGGCAACTCACTCAAGTGGCAAAACTTTGTTCAGGCTCTCAAAATGATGGAAAATAAGAGGTTCACTGGTGCATCATTCAAAAGGTGCGGACCCGCAGGTTCGTTGTTCAAGAAGTGCAGACATACCCGCAGGTTCTCCGTTCATAAGGTGCGGTCCCCCGGTTCACTCACTCCAATGCAGAGAAGTGCGCTCACGTGGTGTTTTCTTATGTTTGGCCCTTGGTATTTAGCCCGTCGTTCATGATCCTATGGTTTTGGCCCGTGGTATAGGATCTAAATTATTAAACCTCGTTTTGGATCCCTTGTATTGGTTTTCGATGGTTTTGTCCCATGGTTTGAATAAGGGCTTGCCTATAAAAAGGAAAGGAGATCACTTGGCTAGACACTTGTGAAATTTGAATATCTTAAGATCTGAAAGTTTGGGTGATTGGTTTTAAAAGCTAGATCTAAATCAAGGAGAAAATTTAAGGTGAATCTATTGATAAGTCGTGATCTCTCAGGTGCATGATCAGATCTGTGGATCTGACTGACTGTGGCACATTGGAGGACTGTTAATTTGGCCCTAATCAGAGGTTCGCAGGCGATCCACAAAGTGAGTGTGGGGGTACGCAACGCAGGAGAAGACGCAGTGCGGGGGTACACAACACAGCAGAAGGCGCAGTGCAAGGTACGCAGTGCAGGAGAAGGCGCAGTGCGGAGGTACGTAGGGAAATAGAAGAACAAGTCGCGGAGGTACGCTGTCAGGCGGGCAGTGCAGGTGCGGATCTTAGCAGAGGTACGCAGGGCAGCAGAACGAGAGGTGCATAGATACGCAGAGCAGTAGACCGACCAGGTGCGGATCTGCGCAGTTTAGACACAAAAGAGCTGTGGGTATTCGCAGGCCACTATTGGTGAAGTTGCGGACCTATCTTGAAACATTTATTGGCTGTCTTTTATCTATTGCTGCAGAGTTCTGGGTTTAGATTTCTGGTATTACTTTTCTGTTTACAGCATTCTGAGAAGTTGGGTGATTCATTGGTTGATTGCATAAGGAGATTGGGTGATTTGCATGTACTTGATGATTATTTGATCTTCTTGGATCCAGTTTGAAAATTAATGAAATGTGGTCCCTAAAGAAGTAAAAGAGCAAAGGGGGTTGTAGCTCCCTTCCAGGAGAGATTGGAAAACAAGAGAGAGTTGTAGCTCTCTGCAGGTTGCAGCCTGCGTACTGGTAAAGGACTGCACCAGTACAAAATCCTTGTAAAAGAAGTTTCTAATTGAAAGAAGATAGAGACATATTGCAGCAGGTGGTTTTCACCCACATTGGGTTTGCACCTTATATCTGGTGTTCTTTGGTGTGCTTATCTATTTTTCTTGTTCTTGTTCATTATTATATGGCACTGACATACAAATTAATGATCAATATTTGAAGAATAAATTTAAGTATAAATCTGGAAGGCATATTGAAAAGAATTTGATAATACTGATTCACCCCCCCCCTCTCAGTATTATTTCCAACAATTGGTTTCAGAGCAGGTTCTTTAGAAGAAGCTTGATCGCTTGAAGAAAGATCTTTCATCATGAGCAACTACGAGAGGGAAGCATCAATCAGGCCACCGATTTTTGATGGGACAAACTTCATTTATTGGAAGGTAAGAGTTACTGCCTATCTTCAATCTCTTGGTACAAAAGTCTGGGATATCATAGATACAGGGTATACTTTTCCATCAGCAACTCCTACAGATCCAGCTGAGAAGAAGAAATATGAAACAAATGCAAAGGCGGTTAATACTCTATTAGGATGCCTATCTCAATCAGAATTTGTTAAGGTAATGCAGTTTAAATCCGCAAAAGAGATATGGGACAAGATTGTTCTGAGCTATGAAGGAGATGATCAGGTAAAAAGATCAAAACTTCAAACCCTCATAATTCAGTATGAAAATCTCAAGATGTATAATGATGAAAGTGTGGCTAACTATTTTCTTCGTGTAGATGAGATTGTTAATTGTATGAAAAATTTGGGTGAAGAAATAAAAGAGGCTGTTGTGGTTGAAAAAGTTCTAAGATCTTTGTCCCCTAGGTTTGAATCTAAAGTTTTTGCAATAGAAGAAAATGAGAATCTACAAAGCCTTAAAATGTCACAGCTGCACGGAATTCTAACAGCTTATGAAATGAGGAAAGGAGGTCCATCAGATAGGAGAGAAGCTACCTTCAAGGCTTCAGGCAAAGGAGAGCACTATTGAGTCAGGACATGTGTCAGAAGAAGAAGAAGAATCAAATTTTGTTAGAAATATTCAACGGGGTACTGGTCGTTTCCGAGGTAAGTTACCTTTCAAATGCTTTGCTTGTGGAAGAGTCGGTCACTATGCTGCCAAATGTCCTCACAAGGATAAGATTGACAAAGGGAAGGAACTTGTTAGATGGAACAAGAAACAGAATGAAACTAAGAAAAGTTACTACACTCATGAAGACAGTGATGGCCTATCAAATAGTGACGAATATGAATGAGGTAATGATTATAAAATTTTAATGGCCTTTGAAGATGATGATTACATGGATGCTATAGATGTAGATGGTTTTTATGAAGAGATTTCTCGACTCAAAATATGTTTAGAAGAAAAAGATATGATCATTGATACTCTGCAATTCCAACTTGATGAAAAATAAATATCTCTTGAGAAGTTAGAATGTGAAATTGTTGGCCTTAGAAAAGAAATTGAGAAAACAAAGGCTCTTAATCTTAAATTTGTTAAAGGGTCTGAAACTCTGGATGATATTATCAATGTAAAATGTTCTCCACTAGTCAAGACAGGTCTGGGTTATAATGGAGAAACATCTCAAGCATCCACCTCAAAGAGTTATCTCGATACAGCAAGGAGGAATGAGAAAAAGCCCAATGGAGATTACCAGGTAAGGCAGGGACGAATTACATCAAGAACAAACAAATACTACCAGGTAAACCAGGGGCAATCCATGTTAAGGGTGAACAAAAGCTACAACCAGCCACAGGTAAAAACTTCTCAATTTGCTTCAAGAATGGATGACAATAGAAATTACAATCATTTGGCTGGTATATTTGATAATCGTAGAAGTTTCTTCAATGGCCAATGTTTCTCTTTCCATAACTTCGGTCACAAAGCAGCTCAATGTGTTTCTTATAAGACAATCATGACTAGAGAAGCTCAAAAACAAAGAAGTATGACTGGGATTACGAAAAGGACCTATAACAACTTTTTTGCCCTTGAACATGAAATTGAATGTTCTATTTGTAATAACTTCGGTCATGAATATTCTGAATGCAGGAGCAGGTTTCGGCAGACAAATGAACAAGCCTCAAGCACTAGAACATGGAGAATAAAGGAACCACAAACAGAAATATGTGGGATAGCATTTTATGCAGAAGGACAAGAAATATATGGTACATCGACAGCGGATGTTCGAAGCATATGACAAGTGATAAAGAAAAACTTGAATCATATACTGCTTTAGAAAAGGGAAAGAAAGTTTCTTTTGGAAATGATACCCCTGCAGCCATAAAAGGAAAAGGCACTGCTCAGTTGAAAGAAAAGGTCAAAGCTGGAAATGTTTTGTATGTTGATGGCTTGAAGCATAATCTACTAAGTGTCAGTCAGATGTGTGATCAAGGAACAGAGGTAATATTTCGATCAAATGGATGTAGTGTTCGTGATCTTGATACAGGAAAAAAAGTGATCAAAGGCAGAAGAACTCCAAATAATCTATACATATTTGAAGAAGGACAACAACAATGCTATTTGAGCAAAGATGATGAACATTGGTTATGGCACTGGAGGTTGGGGCATCTAAGCTTTTCACAAATAAGGAAAGCATGCAAATACCAGGCAGTTCGTGGTCTTCCAGATATCAAAATTCCAGAAAACACCATATGCAAATCATGTCAATTTGGTAAGAAAACCAGAACTAACTTCCCTGAGAAGGAAGGATCAGCTAGCAGGCCTCTTGAACTAGTCCATACAGATGTGTGTGGTCCATTTAGGACAAGGTCACCTTGAGGAGAAGAATACTTTATATTATTCATTGACGACTTCTCCAGGATGGTTTGGTTGGGACTTATGAAACACAAGGATGAAGCATTTGAAAAATTCAAATATTTCAAAGCCTTGGCTGAAAACGAATCAGATCACAAAATTAAGTGCCTCAGGTCCGACAGAGGTGGGGAGTTTACCTCAAATGAATTTTTCAATTTCTGTGAAGAACATGGAATAAGAAGGGAATTCTCTACAGCTAGGACTCCTCAGCAAAATGGAGTGGTGGAAAGGATGAACAGAACGGTCCAACAAATGGATCATGCTATGCTTGATGAGTCTGGGACTCCCGCAACCTTCTGGGGTGAAGCTGGTTTTGCTGTGGTTGTTATTCTCAACAAAACAAATATCCGAGTGAACAACACTCAAACTCCTCATGAGCTTTGGTATGGTGAGACTCCATTGGTAAAGCATTTCAAAATTTTTGGAAGCAAATGCTATATTTAGAATAATGATGAACAACTTGGAAAACTTGAACCTAGAGCAGACGAAGGAATTCTCCTTGGTTATTCTCCCCACAACAAAGCATATAAGTGTTACAATAAAAGACTTGGAAGAATTGTTGACAACATTGATGTAGTGGTTGATGAAAAAGGATACATTCCTAGGCAAGTAAATTATGAAAATATCGAAGAAGATGAATACTACTCTCCAAATCAGATTGATGATGAAGAAGAACCTCAAGAGGCACCAGAGGAACAGATAAGGATAGAAGAGAAGACTCCATCCAGGTACGTTCAGAAGAATCATCCAGAATCTCAGATTTTGGGGCAGAAAGAGGCAGGTGTACAAACAAGAAGAACAATTGCAGAAGCTTCAAGCTATTTGGCATTACTCTCCTCCACTGAACCACAAAATGTAAGAGAGGCATGCAAAGATGAATGATGGGTCAAGGCAATGGATGAAGAACTTGAACAGATCGAAAAGAACAACACTTGGGAGTTGGTTCCTAAACCAAAAGATAAGAATGTCATAGGGACAAAATGAATCTTCAAAAATAAGTTGAATGAAAATGGGGAAGTAATTAGAAACAAGGCCAGACTTGTTTGTAAAGGGTATGCTCAACAAGAAGGAATAGACTTTGAAGAAACTTTTTCTCCCATTGCTAGACTTGAGGCCATCCGAATGTTCCTTGCTCTCTCAAGCTCTTAGAAGTTCAAAGTATTTCAAATGGACGTAAAATCAGCCTTTCTGAATGGAGACTTAGAAGAAGAAGTGTACATTGAGCAACCAGATGGGTTCATCCTTGGGAATGATCCAAATCTTGTAAGCAGACTAAAAAAGACTCTCTATGGTCTTAAACAGGCTCCAAGGGCTTGGTACTACCGTTTGGACAAATATCTTCATCAACAAGGTTTTTCAAAGGGATCAACAGATAGCAATCTTTATATAAAAATTGAAAATGACAAATTGCTAATACTTGTTGTGTATGTAGATGATATTATCTTTGGAAGCAATGAAGAAGCTATGAGTCAAAGCTTTTCCTTGGTGATGCAGGAAGAATTTGAAATGTCTTTGCTTGGAGAACTGGCATATTTTCTTGGATTGCAAATCCAACAAAATGAAGGCAGGATCTTCTTGTCTCAAACCAAGTATCTCAAGCAGATTTTGAAGCAATATGGCATGGAAGATGCAAAACCAGTATGTACCCCCATGGTCACAGGTTGTAGCCTCAGTGCAAATGATGAATCAGCAGCAATGCATCAACCAACCTACAGATCTATGATTGGAAGTCTACTTTATTTAACAGGTACCCGACCAGACATCATGCATGCGGTGGGAATAGTTGGAAGATTTCAATCAAATCGAAAGGAAACTCATCTTCAGGCAGTGAAGAGAATTTTCAAGTACCTTCAAGGAACTCAAAACTATGGCTGATGGTAACCTAAAGATACAGATCTCACACTTCATGCTTATACAGATGCAGATTGGGTAGGAAGCATGGATGACAGGAAGAGCACAAGTGGTGGTGCATTCTTTATGGGTTCCAGATTAGTATCTTGGTTCAGCAAGAAACAGAGTTCGATTGCTTTATCTACAGCTGAAGCGGAATATGTGGCTGTTGCATCTTGTTGCACTAAAATCTTTTGGATGATGCAGACCTTGCAGGATTTTCAGATCACTTGTACTCCACCTATCTCCATCTTATGTGATAATACAAGTGCAATCAACATTTCAAAGAACCCAGTCATGCATTCAAAGACCAAGCACATACCGATCAAGTATCACTTTCTCAGGGAACAAGTGCTTGAACAAAAGGTCAATTTGGAGTATGTTCCTTCTAAGGAACAAGTTGTTGATATACTCACCAAACCATTGCCAGGGAGACCTTTGAATACCTCAGGTAAAAGCTGGGGGTTGTTGATGCATCATCCTATTGTTGAATCTCATATGTTTCAGAGATTGTTGGTTGTACGCAAGCTTCATATGGGGTATACACGTACATTGGTCGAAGATCGAACGACACAGGTTCAGGGGGAGCATATAATGCATTTTTGGCATTATGGTAGAAGATCTTGGAGGAAGTACACAAGGAGATCATCGATGCTGATTTGAATAGTGCTGCAATATGTCTCTATCTCTTTCATGATCAGGGGAAGCATGTTCTCAGGGGGAGCATAACCCTTTGCCCTTGATGACAAAGGGGGAGAATGACATTGAGGATCTTGAGGTTGCCATCAAGTCCAAAGGGGGAGATTGTTGGCATTATGATTCTGGTTTGGCTCTATGGTACAGGTGTTGTACTTGATGGCAACTCACTCAAATGGCAAAACTTTGTTCAGGCTCTCAAAATGATGGAAAATAAGAGGTTCGCTGGTGCATCATTCAAAAGGTGCGGACCCGCAGGTTCACCATTCAGGAAGTGCAGACATACTCACAGGTTCTCCGTTCATAAGGTGCAGTCCCCCAGTTCACTCACTCCAATGCAGAGAAGCGTGCTCACGTGGGGATTTCTTATGTTTGGCCCTTGGTATTTAGCCCGTCGTTCATGATCCTATGGTTTTGGCCCGTGGTATAGGATCTAAATTATTGAACCCCATTTTGGATCCCTTGTATTGGTTTTCGATGGTTTTGTCCCATGGTTTGAATAAGGGCTTACCTATAAAAAGGAAAGGAGATCACTTGGCTAGACACTTATGAAATTTGAATATCTTAAGATATGAAAGTTTGGGTGATTGGTTTTAAAAGCTAGATCTAAATCAAGGAGAAAATTTAAGGCGAATCTATTGATAAGTCGTGATCTCTTGGGTGCATGATCAGATCTGTGGATCTGACTGACTGTGGCACATTGGAGGACTGTTAATTTGGCCCTAATCAGAGGTTCACAGGCAATCCACGGAGTGAGTGCGGGGGTACGCAACGCAGGAGAAGACGCAGTGCGGGGGTACGCAACACAGCAGAAGGTGCAGTGCGAGGTACACAGCGCAGGAGAAGGCGCAGTGCGGAGGTATGTAGGGAAACATAAGAACAAGTCACGAAGGTACGCTGTCAGGCGAGCAATGCAGGTGCAGATCTTAGCAGAGGTACGCAGGGCAGCAGAACGAGAGGTGCGGAGATACGCAGAGCAGTAGACCGACCAGGTGCAGATCTGCGCAGTTTAGACACAGAAGAGCTGCGGGTATTCGCAGGCCACTATTGGTGAAGTTGCGGACCTATCTTGAAACATTTATTGGCTGCCTTTTATCTATTGCTGCAGAGTTCTGGGTTTAGATTTCTGGTATTACTTTTTTGTTTACAGTATTCTGAGAAGTTGGGTGATTCATTGGTTGATTGTATAAGGAGATTGGGTGATTTGCATGTACTTTATGATTATTTGATCTTCTTGGATCCAGTTTGAAAATTACTGAAACGTGGTCCCTAAAGAATTAAAAGAGTAAAGGGGGTTGTAGCTCCCTTCCACAAGAGATTGGAAAACAAGAGAGAGTTGTAGCTCTCTGCAAGTTGCAGCCTGCGTACTCGTAAAGGACTGCACCAATACAAAATCCTTGTAAAAGAAGTTTCTAATTGAAAGAAGATAGAGACATATTGCAACATGTGGTTTTCACCCACACTGGGTTTCCACCTTATATCTGGTGTTCTTTGGTGTGCTTATCTATTTTTCTTGTTCTTATTCATTATTATATGGCACCGGCATACAAATTAATGATCAATATCTGAAGAATAAATTAAATTATAAATCTGGAAGGCATATTTAAAAGAATTTGATAATACTGATTCACCCCCCCTCTCAGTATTATTTCCAACATTATTTTCTTTCCATGGAATTTTTTTTTGGACCCTATATTAGGTGGTGCGAACCTACCTATGGTTTTGTGCATTGTTTTCACACATGGTTTTGGGCGCGATGGTTTTTGGTCCATGATATTGGATGCTTCGGCATGTCTATATATGTATTGTAACATTGAAAGGAACATAATGAAAAACCAAGCTAGTAGTCCTAGTTTTTGGATCCAGGGGAAAATCTCTGTGTACATGTGTTTTATGTGTTATGCTCTTGCTATTGTTTATTTTCTGTGTTTTAGAATTTGTATGCAGGTACTTTCTATACAAGGTTAAAACCTACATGGAACCATTAGAACTTTGAAGGGAAGTTCTTGAAGGGCATCCTGAATTGGCACCCTTGGTCAACAAGAAACTATTGAATATAATCAAGATATGGAAATCCTTCTAATTCACATAAGGTGGTAAATAAGGTTTAGAACCAAGGAAATTAAATCAAGAATAAAACTTAGGGTAAAGGGAGAATAGGAAGAAATAAAATATTGTATGATTTGAGAACTCTACCCTTACCGTGTTGAAAAATATTAGGTAGATAATGTACATAATTATTTTAATAGGTAAAAAGGGGGAATATGGACATAGATTTAATTGGAAAGATTAATCCTAAAATAGTTAAACTTCATTAAGAAAAGATGGCGGTGAATACAAATTAAGATTAATAAATTAAATTAGAGAAATTTAGAGAGCCTCCATGTGGCGAGAGAACATATTAATATCCATCTAAAAGGAAAATTGAGTTAAATTAGGAGGTATTTAGGGGACCAAATTTGAGACTTATCAGTTGAATATAGTAATGAAAACAAATTAAGGAGTAGAAAAGGGGGATCAAGAGATAACTAGGAGAAGAAATAGGGAGTCTTGTTGGGGTGAGGAAAAATATTATTTTTGAATTAAAATTTAAGTAAATAATTTTGGAGAGCCTTGGTGAGAGGGTGACACATGGGTGGGTGAATAATAAAACTTTTGGATTAATTAAAAAAAATAATTATGCATGAAGTTCCAAGTGTCACCTATGAAGCCTCCTATAAAATAAGGGGCAAGCTATGGGAGAGGGGACTTTTTTCTTACCCTATTGTTGGATGGATGAGATTATGTTATTGTGAGTGACTACGAGCTATAGTGAGTTTGGTGAGGTGGAGGTCTTTAGAGAGGGGAATCTTAAGCCAAGAGTGCTCACCTCCATCAACTAGCATTCTTCCTCTATTGTACAACCCCATTGCAGCTTCGGGGTCCATGGGGAAGAAGGGTACTGAAGGAGTAGGTTGCGAGGCCAACTGATGGATCATTAACATTCAGTAAAAGCACATCAACATTCACACTTGGATGTGAACGACAACAAGGGAGTGCAAGTAGTAGCAAGGCCAAGATCGAATCTCCACTTTGGGGTGAACAATACTTGTTGTATTCATGATGTTCTATTAGATGATTTTGTTGTATCTATAATTACCAGAATGTGAAAATAGATGATATGTGGAATGCATTGTAAATTTATGGATGTTTGGTGTAAATTCCTTAACACCTATGTGTTTCCAATGTTGGTGGGTGTTTAAGGTATTATGTGATCTTGGTATTGACATATACAACTTAAAATATATATGTTTCTAATGTTGATGTACTTTTAATTATATGTGAATTTCATAATGGAGGTGGCTATTAAACAACTTTTTCAAATGGAATATTTATTTGCTTATTATTTGCAATATCACAACTTAAATCACACCCTTAGTGCTTAAAAATAAAAATATGGCTTCATAGGGTTGATCCCCACATTAGTGACAATGAGTTTCTCACCATGAGTAAATGGGGTAGAGTCAATGCAAGTCTTTCTTACATTACATTAATTCCCCCCATCATGAAAATATATGTACCTAGAGGGGTTGGACAACCTCAACCTTGGCATTGGTATTGATAACTAATGTTAGTTGAGATTCTTTATTTTGAGAAAAAGTATACTACATATGAATGACATATATAATGATATTTTAAATTTATAGTTGTGCACTCATGAAAAGTATTATTCATATAGAGATAATGGACTAATTTTATTGGAGGGGATATTTGTTGGTAAACTAAGTTGTCGTTGTTGTTGTTGTTTTTTTATGCAAGTTAAAATGGAACCTAAATACTAGAGACATGTATTAGTAGAAATCATTTATCTCCTATTCTAGAGTTTTTATTGAATTAAAAAGTGAAATATTATGTGCACACAGACTACAAATGGATAGAAAAGAGTAAAAATAGGAAATGTAATTGGGATTTGGGTTAATAACATGCATTTAAGCTAATTAGAAACTAAAATCAAGGAAGGGACATGTGGTTGGGTGAATATAGGCATATCAACAACTTATTAAATATTAATTTTGCATAAGAAGGTAGCTAGCATTGTGCACAAGCGCTATAACAAGAGAAGGATATGGCCATGGGAGGCACCTTATGCTCCCTAATGTTAGATGGTTGTTCTAATGTGAAAATATTTCACAATGAAATGGTGGAGAGTTTATTATTGATTGGGAAAATCATGGTCAAGTTTGTATGGAGTGGGGACTTCATAACTCATTGGTAGCTACACAATCCACTATTGAAGTGGGTAGGCCCTTTCACAATTTATAGCATGCACACACCTTTATACAATCTTTGCAGCTTAGGGGTTCTAGAGGAAAGTAAATTACCTTTAGGATATGGTTGGGGGGTAAATCAATAAATTTTCATACAATTTGAAATATTAAAATTGGATTTGAACTTTGAAGCACTCTTTTGGAGCAAGCTTGGAGCTGAAATTTTATGAGAAGAATCATCTATAACTATTTAAGGAAGAGAGGTATGGTTTTGGAAATTTCTTTGAAGTTTGTGTATTGGTTGTTTAGAAAATTTCTTTAGAAAGAAATATTTGGAAAATTTTATTTACTCCTTTTGAATTGAAATTAGATCATTGAAGATCCACTAAAACATGGTTACAACTAGCTTAAACATTTATTGAAACATTAATGATTATGGAGATTACTTGACTGCTTTCAAAATCCCTGAAGAAATATTTTCTCGAACTTCATAGATGTGAACTAAGTATTGATAGAAACCATTGGATAATCTCATTACTTGATGTAAATATTTTCGATGGTCTTCCTTGTACAATTTATATTTCTCCTTAAGTTGAGAAGTTTCATTTAGATCCAACTTAAGGATTGTCCTCCCAAAATTTGGTTTCCTTTTCAACAATTAGAGACTCATGGTGAAACTAATAATAACATGTATTTTGTTGAAGCTTCAATGTAGATTCTCTCTCAACTTTCAAGTAATTTCCCATATGTTGTGTATGGAAGAGGACATACTAGTGACATAGACCTTATGGATTATACATTGTAGATAAACTAACTTTTATTGGATTATAATTAGAAAGTATATTTAACTATAATTTATAGTTTGGAGGGAATATCTTGAAATGATTGATAGGCTATTATATTTCTTGCATATGTTATTAGAATAAATATTAATTGCAGAATTTTTAATGAGATTGTGCATGAAGAGAGACCAACATGTAGAAGAATTTATTATGAAGGAACATCAAAAGAATGGATCTATTACAAAAGTTGATTTTGGACATGTACTTATAAAGATAGAAGTTTAAACAAATTTGATTGAGAAATGGTTTAGTATATTGTTGGATCTAAGGAAAATAGAAGTCAAATTTTATATTTCCTTGGGGATAGAATAATTTTACGAAATTATTTAGCTAGTGTAACATCATAAGTTCTTTTGTTGTTGGAATAGATTCAAATTCATGTATTGAAATGATAGTATTAGTTATAATTGAATTATGTGTAATAAGGATTAGAACATGTTGTAGATTAATTGGTTGTAAGAATTGAGTAGCTTTTCCCCAAATTATCACTTCAATCATGTGATTACACACATAAACTTAATCAATTATTGATATTTTTCATAAAAAACACTAATAGTACTTGGTTATGCACACATATACACACACACATTATCAATTTATAGAATAAATTTGTTTAGTTATATGGGTGTCTAGAAGGGAATTATAATATTTTCATACAACATGCACAATTATCTAGGACTAGGAGTTTTCTTAAGTAAGCATATTGACTAATTCTTTTATATTTGTAACATTATTTGCCATACTTAATTTTGTCGACTATCTTCTTTGGCACTAATGTGTTTCATATACAATAACATTAAATGTCTTATAACAAAAAGTCATCATGGATGTAAATGTTTTGGACCTTCTATAAAAGCTAGCAAGTCAAACAACATACAAAATCCAATGTATGATTGATTGAATGTATTCCTCTTAGAAGACCACCCTTATAAAAAAACAACATCCGATTTTAATGGTAAGTCAAAGAGAACCCTTAAACTTGAAATATTAACTTCAATTTTTTTTTATTATGGCATGCAACATAGAGAAAGGGATGTGTTAGGTTGTAAATTTGTCACCATTATTATCACTTGAAAACCTTCATTTCATCCTTTTGCTCCATTTTTTTGTCCCCTTATCACTCCATTTACGACAATTTCTTGTAAAAAAAACCATTATACATCTTATGCTTTAATGGTTGATTAGTGAAAAATTTCATTTGAATTAAGGACTGTGCTTGGTTTTAATATGACAGTTTATATAGTCAAAGATGAGTTATAGTAGCCACCTCCATGATTGGGATATCAATGCAGCTCCACAGACAAATCCATCACATGGGTTTTGTCGATAAATGCATCAATATGGATATGTGTTGTTCAGATCATGCCCAAGTTGATTCTCCAACTTCCAATACTCAGTCAAAGGCCCAATCAACCATGTGCCGAGTGCAAAAACGAGCAGTGATATTTGAGCACAATTTCTAGGCAACTGAATATAGATCTCGAAAATACAAAACATGGGGTTGTTTTGTAGAACGAGCCCATTTAGGTGAGTCGTGAGCAAATTTTCCAAAGAATGCACGATTTGGGAGATCCGACCATTTTTATAAAGATGATATTCCCAATTTCTTCTATTACAACCAGTTTTTAGAAACATGTGCCAAATGAAGCGCCCAACCAAGCAATTGACCAAATTGGGAAATAAATTGATCTACATATTAGGCAATTGGATGTTGGTTGAATAATTTCAACATGAAATCATGGTCAAAATCATGGATTCAAAGAATAGGCACACTCAAAACAACCATTGTGATTTTGGGAAATCTAATTTGACAGCTATAATAATTCAACACTTATTCATAACGTGGAGGTAAGGGTTCGATGTTATCCCTTTAGCAATTGAACAACTTTATGTATCACAAAATGATCACAACCTCCAGGACTTCTTTTAAATATTGTTGTAGATCAAAATTCAATTCACAACACACAAAGATATACATGTATATAGCTCAACAAATAAACAACCCTAAGAATCTGGCTCATACCTCAATCAGTTGAAGATATAATTCCATAGAGGAAGATGAACATCAAGCTGCCACTGAATTCCCTTTTATTTCCACTGTTTCTTCAGACTTGACTTAGGATTTTTCCTTGAAACTTTGACCTCAAGGTTGACTTTGAATATGTCCTCAAGTTGATCTTATCATAGCTGCCCCAGGTTGCCTTTTCTTCCTTCTAACAGACCTGAAAAAACCTTCAAAATACCCTCCTTATATGGCTAGCTTAGCCCCTTTTTCTGCTACTTAGACTTGGCTTCAGAAACCCTACTGCTATGATAATTTTTTTTCTAAAGAAACCTCAATTACAACCTCTTACATAGGGATAAAATGACACTCAATCAATCCTCAAACATGCTATGTAAGTATGAAAATTTGTCTTCAGAAGAGGCCTTAGGGAAAATAAAAATTACACTTCAGAACTACCCTCAGGACTACCACAAATCAACAAACTCATGCCTTGAAATAAGTCTCAGAAAGGGGTTTGGATTTTCCCTCAACAGTGTCACAAAAGAGGGTCCGAATATATTTCAGAGTCTAGCCACAAAAGGTTCAAAGTCTACTTCAAAAAATGGCTACAAAAGAGCGAAAATATACGTCATAAAGGATCAAACATTATCCTCCGAGTGGGCCTCAAGACTAGAGTAGAAAATTCCCATATATAGGCTCGTAATAGTCTAGGAAATAGGCCTCAAATAAGGTTTATTTTGCTATAGACATTTTTGGGCACTGCAACCCCAATCAAACATGTCCATAAACCAAGGACTCCTAAGTCCCTAAAAGGTTGTTCCATCCCCTAAAAGAACAAGGTCAACTGATTACATCATCTCCCAAAAGTTTTCCATGAAAAACTACTCAGAACTGGTCAAAGCTGGACCATTTCACCTACTCCATGGTCAAAGTGTGATGCATCCCACCTAAATGCACACGGGAGGTGCGATGCATACTGAAAAGCCCTTCTATGGGGTGCGATGGGCGAGAGTGGACAAATGGCAGAGTCAATTTGTGAGGTGGATGATCATGGAATCTTCCAGAAACTTCTCCTATGACACTTGCCTCTCTGAATTCGCCCAGGGATGAGTAAGAGATCATCAATCTCCAAGTGGAATCAAGAACTATCAGAGAGAGGACACTAATCAAATCTCAAAAGCTGACTCACCTCCCTGCAATCATCTATATATGGATCACTCATCCCAGAGATCCGAAGGCTGGAATTTTGTATCTTGTAAGGAAGTGCTACTGGTTTCTTGGTGTAACATCATAGTGTTGGGTGATCTAAGCTTTTCATGAGGTGAAGAAGGGCTTTCTTGCTGAGAGGATGATGCTGGGTCAGAACAATTGGTTGTAATCCTCTTTGCTATTCTTGATATTAATAAAGCTATTCAAGTTTTCCTCCACATTCTTGTATGATTGATGATATATGAATTTGTGTGGTCAATATATATGTGGTCCTATATTGTTTGTGATAGTAGATCTCTCTTCTTGGATAGTGTTATGCTGCTTTGATTCCACATGTGCTCTTGAAGCTGGGTAGACGAGGAAGCGAGTGGCAAAGATCTATTAGAAGGGAGAGGAATCAAGCAAGGAACCAAGCACAAGACAGAGGTTGGTCTCCTTCGTTCCCCTCTTATCTACTTCTCATAAAGGAAAACGAAAGTAGTTTTAGTTTGTTTGTTTCTAAGATAACTACTAGTCTTAGTGGGACTAGCAGCTTTGCATAGACACTAGATTTCCTGATAACAAAATGGCGACCATACTGGGGAGTGAATAGCTTGTTTTATTTTCTATACTTGTTTGTTTCATAAACTTACAGACGGAGCTTGAAGTCAAGCCAGCTAGCCTTCGAACTACATTTTCTATGCAAGTGCAAAGTAGATCAATGTTGCTTCAGTCTATCTCTGGGTTCTATTTATAAACTAAACAATTGATTTGTAAACATCCTAATTGCCCTTGTGGTGGCTCTAGTAACCTCCTTAGATCTACCCTTGTGATTTATTTACTAATTATCACTTGCTTGACCTAAATCCCTGAACTGTGCTGCAAACTGTGATCAAGAACTGGATCAAAAGTCTCGCACTGTACCATCGCACCCTCTCTTCAAGGATATTAGTATGCATCACACTTCTTGAGTGTAGTAGGTGGGATGCATACTGGAATCCCTGTGTAACAAGTGCGATGGTTAGAAAAGGCTAATTTTGCCTCCAAACTTTGGTTTTTCTTCACTCTTTTCAGCTCTATTTAGGAGTTTTTCTGTCTGTAGTCAGTATACCTCTATGGAAACCTCCTTCCTTGCCATTATTTCGCCTCCATTGTGAAAAGAAATGTAAATGTTTTTATGTGTTGTGAGCCATTTTTAGTTCTCTTTTACAAAGAAGTAGCGTAATTGAACTGTCGTTTCTTGATTTGGAAGTATCGCAAGTGTCGTTTTCAGTCATAGAAGAGAATCCAATTGTTCTTGATAGTCGATTACACTGTTACTCTTGTATTTGATTTGAATTAATAGTTTTTCAAGTGTCGAAAGCAAGTTTTCAATTCCAAATTGCAAAGTGTCGTCATTGTCTTCATTTTGTCTTGAAAAGAAGCTTGTTAGTAATGTTGCTTTGAAAAATAATTCAGATTTGCGCTTAGCTTTCTTTTATCATTCACACATTAAGAAGGCTGAAAAACAAATACATGCATGTGCATTTGCATTTAGACTGTTTGTTGGTTTGATTTAGGACAGTGCATATAGTGTTTGATCTCTGCTCTATGTTGAAAGAATATCATCTCTCTTTCTTTAGTAGCTAGGATTTTCATTGCAAAAAGAAGATTAAACGATTGTTTATCATCTTAGATTGCATTTTAGGAATTGTATATCTACATCACGCGGTGAACCTGAAAGGAAAATTTCTTAAACAAGATCAACTGTAAAATAAATTTAATGAATCTAAAAACGCTTTGGAACCTAACGCACAACATTTAGAAGTCTAGGCTAGAGACGTATTCCGACGTCGTAAAGCCTGGTAACTATTGTTTTCATTGCTGGTTGGGTGATTCCTCCACTTTGAGACGACAAGTGCCAATACGGACTTGTGCTCCCACGTACCGTCGATTATATATTGGGAGACCACAATAGTCTATATCCTTTATCCACAGGAAGCCGTGTCTACCGCCCTATTGATCACAATGCACTGAACACAACATTCGGGAAGATTGACTGCTGTACCGTAAAAAGTATTTTGCAGTTTTGCGATTGGTTTGGTAATCCCTCTATCTAGACTTCTAGAGTAGTCACTTTCATTCCTTTTCAGACTCCTTAAAGGAAAAGGTCCATCTGAGCACTTGTCACTTCAAGCTCATTAAAAATTGAAGGCGACTAGAGTCATCTTTTGTTTTTTCTCGACTCTTAAAAATTGAAAAAACAAGTTGTGTCAAAGCGTCTAAAATTCATTTTAATCAGAATAAACGTCACCTTTCCTACGTTGGTCTTAGGTTGAGAAAAATGGAGTCCACCAACCAAGGATTTCCCCTTGGAGGAAATCCTAGTCCTTTCTCCTCTTGGGGAGATGTTGGTGCACCCCATATGGCCACATTGTCGCTTCCAGGATTGACAATTGGCCTACCCGTATGGCTCTTCTTGACCTCTGTCATTTAGAACACTGTGATTCCTGAGCAATCAAGTAAGCAACTAGATGATACCAAAGCTACCCCCCAACCTTCTACTTCATCCGATTCTCCCTCTCCTCCTTCCTCTTCGCTTGATGAAGCTAGTAAAGCCAAAAATCAAGTAACTAAGAAGGAGAAGAAGGGGAAGGAGAAGAAAGAGAAGAAGAAGAAGGAGCCAAAGGCGAAAAGGGGAAACTAGGCATCATCTAGTGAAAATCCACACACTGCACTGTCAAAGCCTAAATCTCCATGTGTCATTTGCAAAGGAGATCACTATCATCGAGATTGTCCTTGCATCCCTCAGATCTTAAGGGACTGGTCTCCTCGTTTGCACAATTCGGTGTTACCAACCTCTGATGATCATGTTGAAAGTACACCATCAACTAGTGAAAGCAAAGTGTCAGGACAGAAAAGGAAAAGTAAATTCCCTTGTAAACTGTGTGAAGGCGATCACGCCGTCCACCGTTGTCCCTTCCTAGACGAGGCTAAAAGAGTTTTGGATGACTGTCCGGTTTCACTGTTACGGCTCCCTCTTGGATATAAGAAACTCTTGCCAAGTCCATCACTAGTTGAAAATCCAACTGACACGCCATTATGGTTGGCCAAAGTGTCTATTGTTGAAGATAAACCATCTGAATTCACACCAGACAAAAGTCAAAAGGTCGAGGCGACAGTTGACCCGGTCTTGCCTTCAGAAGGTCCATCTTCAGATGATACAGTCACCGGAGAGAACAAGAACGACACCGTTCAAATTATCTTCATAAACACAGACTGCGATGAACATGGGGGAAGTCTACCCATTCCTTTACCGCAGGAAGGAAGTTCGTTGGAGTCATATCCGACCATCTATTCGGTCCCACCTCCAAGCAACCTAGTTGTTTCCTTCGATTGGAATTTACTAGGTAGACCCCGTTTACCGGCTAGTGTACCATTTCGAATCATTACACAAATATACAGAATGGTCATGGCCAGTACCATCATAGATGAAGGGGCTTCTGTGAGTATCTTTTCCTCAATTTCTTGGAAAGCGCTTGGTTCGCCATCGCTTTTGCCTGAGATGAGAAATCTAACAGGCTTTGATAAAGGAACTAGTCGACCATTAGGGATCCTTCCCAATGTGCTGATAACATTGAGAAGGAAAACCATTCACATGAACGTAATGGTAGTCCAAGGACCCCTAGATTATAATCTACTCCTTGGACGCGACTACATTTATTGCATGGGAGCTATTGTCTCCTCGCTCTTTAGAGTAATATGTTTTCTGCAAGAAGGAAGAGTGGTCAAGCTCGTAGACCAGCTTTCATTCCCCGGCTCACACATAGCAAATAGTCAAATACCATCCCTGAATGGTATTTTCACTCAAGGAATGTCTCATCAATCCCAAATCCGTCCACCTGATGAGCGCGAGTGATTCGGGAGGACATGACTGAAACCCAGGGGACATGCACCCTGGTCTGTTTCGGCAGGAAAACCTTGGGCATAGGGTAGGTTTCCAGGAAGGATATATGACTGGTTTATGAGATTAGACTGGAATAAGATTCCTTCGTCAAAGTTATGTGAGTGGAGGCAAGTTGCGCCACTCACCTTTGTTTATTTCGGTAGACATCGCCGAGGAAGTGTTTTGTCTGCAATGTGGATGGAACAATCTTTGGTAACCTGGAAATTTTTCGCTATACCTGGGGGCATGAAAACCTTTTAGCATGCAAGCGAAGAGATACCATTTATTTTTTAAATTTGTAGGTCCTCTAACCCTTTAAACTCGTAGGATTGGTCATTTCCTAACTTGCATAAAGAAAGGATGCGGGGCAAAGCTTTGTAAGGTGCAAGCTCCATAAAAAATGGCATCTTAGATGAGACATCCTTATTATACAACTGGATCAAGCAGTTTTTATGTGGATTTCAAGCTCGTTAAAAATTAAACATAAGCAATGAGAAAATGTTTCCCCCAGAGTTTAAGCTCATTCATTAAAAAATGAACCAATTTTCTGTAAATAACCATCGTGAATGCATTATCATCAAACTTTGAGCCTTGGTCGTGTTCTCATCATCACCTCCACTCTATTTGGCCGATCATTCACCTCCATTTGATTGTTTACCCTTTTTGATGAACGGCTGTGAAGAGTGATCCTGTTAGCCATCCTTGTGACACTGTTGTGATTGGAAAATTCCAAACCTTACCTGGAATCAGCTGCTGCCCGAATTTATCACTCGTTCCTCGAAAAACGAGTCTCCTTTAAGCTCTTTTCATCTGACTCGTAAAATATGAAAAGATTGCTGAGCAATTGGCCTCTCCAGCTCGTTAAAGTGACCGGAAGTGCTATCCATCCTCTAGATTTTAATCTTTTTGGACCTGAGGGATTATTACACAAAACGATCGAGCGCTTGTTTTGTTCGGCTCTTTAAAATTACCGAAAATTCATCCCTTTTGTATTATTTTATACTTTTTTGGACTTAAGGGATTATAAGACGAAAAAGGATTATTGGAGTTTTCTTTATGTCCCTTTCGGACTCTCTAAAATTGAAAAGGACCGAGTTATCTTTGTCGTTAAACTCGTTAAAACCGAATAGCGTCAAACTTGTCCATATAGACAAGAACGAGTTTCACTATCGCTAGGCTCGTTAAAACATAGCGATGGGTTTTCCCGAAGGGAAAATTATAGAACAAGAATATGTTATCCTCCTCAAGCTTGACAAAAATAAAAAGGTACTGGTCAGCAATGACTGGGGAAAAATTGGGAAGAAAACTTGAAGAAACTTTATTGGTAGCAAGTCGCTCTTGAACATGACACTTTCACTCTGCATCCAAGTCGGGTTGGGTTGTTTCGTTCACTGGTCATATCACCATTGGCCCATCACACCATCCACATTTGGGGTTAACACTACCAATCCATCATGTCAGTTTCGTCGGTATGTTCAAGAGAATTCACTCAGAGAATTCACCTGCGTCTCATCCACCGCAACACATTTACGCTCCATTCTTTCATGACCGCCATCCTGAACCTTATATCATTAGATCATTTTCACCTCCATTAAAATCATTTGCTCCGTTCCGTGTCATAGATGTGGGATTCATTAAGGCCCTCCTACGACGGATCGCTTCTTGTCGACATCAGCTCATTATCCAGGAAGTCGATCTAGGAACAACCCTTTCAGTACTTTGAAGCTTGCATGCCTCAATGGAAAGTTTCTCACTTCCGATGACAGGTTTACATCAATGACCTTTGACCGAAAGATTTTGCGTGGTGTTTGACGCCAAGTCCCTTTTTCACACCACGTGAATTGTACTGTCGTACCTTGAGGGTCATCATCATTATCGGTGATTCCTCTCGCGCTTGTTAATAGCTTACATCACTGGCTGGTAATCAGGCGATGTCTTTCCATGTTCGACTCCAGAACATCTCTCACATGGATCGACTTGTACTTTGAGTGAAGATCGAACGAGATTGAAGACCTCGAATCTAGTTTCATCCATCCGGGCTGCGATATATATTTAGGAAAATAAAGACATCAAATGTACATCATTGCTGCACAAATAATCATCCAATCTAAGGGATGATGGCTCTACTAGAATCATCAGTCTGCACAAAGACGATTGTCTGTCCTATGTAAATGAAAATGAATTTATAAAGTTGAGCATGGGAATGCCCGCCTCAGCCAGATCATGAAAATATTATGAAGATAATGTATTGTATTGTATCTTATTACAGGTCGCCTTTCCAACTCGAAAAAAACTTTGGATCCTCATGATAAAGCATTTCACCCGACATCAAAAGATTAACGACCTCATGCTTTAAAGGGCAACTGTTATAGACTTTTTGGGCACTGCAACCCCAATAAAACATGTCCATAAACCAAGGACTCCTAAGTCCCTAAAAGTGTTGTTCCATCCCCTAAAAGAACAAGGTCATCTGATTACATCATCTCCCAGAAGTTCTCCATGAAAAACTACTCAGAACTGGTCAAAGCTGGACCATCTCACCTACTCCATGGTCAAAGTGCAATGCATCCCACCTAAATGCACATGGGAGGTGCGATGCATACTGAAAATCCCTTCTATGGGGTGCGATGGGTGAGAGTGGACAAATGACAGAGTCAATTCGCGAGGTGGATGATCATGGAATCTTCCAGAAACTTCTCTTATGATACTTGCCTCTCTGAATTCGCCCAGGGATGAGTAAGAGATCATCAATCTCCAAGTGGAATCAAAAGAACTATCAGAGAGAGGACACTAATCAAATCTCAAAAGCTGACTCACCTCCCTGCAATCATCTATATATGGATCCCTTATCCCAGAGATCCAGAGGCTGGAATTTTGTATCTTGTAAGGAAGTGTTGCTGGTTTTATTGGTGTAACATCATAGTGTTGGGTGATCTAAGCTTTTCATGAGGTGAAGAAGGGCTTTCTCGCTGAGAGGATGATGCTGGGTCAGAACAATTGGTTGTATTCCTCTTTGCTATTCTTGATATTAATAAAGATATTCAAGTTTTCCTCCACATTCTTGTAATATTGATGATATATTCATTTGTGTGGTCAATATATATCTAGTCCTATATTGTTTGTGATAGTAGATCTCTGTTCTTGGATAGTGTTATGCTGCTTTGATTCCAGAGGTGCTCTTTGAAGCTGGGTAGATGAGGAAGCGAGTGGCAAAGATCTATCAGAAGGGAGAGGAATCAAGAAAGGAACCAAGCGCAAGACAGAGGTTGGTCTCCTTCATTCCCCTCTTATCTACTTCTCATAAAGGAAAATGAAAGTAGTTTTAGTTTGTTTGTTTCTAAGATAGCTACCAGTCTTAGTGGGACTAGCAGCTCTGCATAGACACTAGATTTCCCGATAACATATTTTGTCTCTAAGATAAGCTTAATGAAACATATTAATGTTGGAAATAATACTGAGAGGGGGGGTGAATCAATATTATCAAGCCAAATATTCCCTTTTTAAAATTCAGAGGATATACGCTACTTCAATTAGTAAAACCCGCGTATATACGCAACTATGTAAAGGGAAACCCGCGTATACAATGCAAACTTATGATTTACTTTATCTTTCAGATGTTGATTATTAATCTAGGTATATGAGTGAAATAGATAGTAACTAGACCAGTAAAACAAAACAGAAGACAGTCACACACAAGAACACAAGATATAAGGTGGAAACCCAATGTGGGTGAAAACCACCTCCTGCAATTCGTCTCTATCTTTCTTTAATTAGAAACTTCCTTTTACAATGTACTGGTGCAATCCTTTACTAGTACACAGGCTACAACCTGCATAGAGCTACAACCCTCTCTCATTTTCCATCTTCTCCTAGAAGGGAGCTACAACCCCCTTAGCTCTTGTACTAGCCAAGATACTAGTACGTAGGTGCTGGCCTACTGAAGGCTACAACCTTCTCTTTCTTCCAGGGACCACGTTTCATAAATTTTCAGACTGGATCCATGAACATCAATCAATCATCAAGTATATCTGCATCAAACCATCTCCTTTTCCCAATTAGCACTGAATCAAGTAAACACTTCTCTGACAGCTGCACCCAGAACACAGTAATAGTAACCACACACCAAATTCTGAACCCAGAATACTGCAGCAATAAACAGAGGCAACTAGATCATAATATAAAAGATATACGCTATTTCAACAACCTGAAACCTGCGTGCATACGCTCCTGTGTTTGGACCAACCTGCGTATACGCCGTTTTCATTCACTGAATCAGCGTGTATATGCTCTTTCACTTCACTGAACCTGTGTACCAATCTATAAAGAATAATTCATTCTTTCAAATATTTAGACACTAATTAACCCAGATTGTCAGATTTATAGATCAAGCATGCGCCTCATATAACAGATGAAAATCATACAAAGATACTATTATTCAATCTTAAAGATTATAACCCATCAATAGAACTTATCCTTCTTTATGCGCTAAGGTTCCTCCTTCATTCAGATCCAGATCTGCACCATAACCCCAATCACAAATATTTCAGATCTAGCACTTATTAGATATTCAATTCATTCAGATTGATTGCCTTGCCAAATGATCTCCTTCCTCTTTTATAGTCTTAGGCCTTTCACAATACCAAGGTCCAAAATCATAATAACACAATACCATGAACCCAATACTTGGGGTCAACACTTTTGGATGCAATACCACGGAACAAAACCATAGGATCAAAAACTGTCGGACTAATACCATGAGCCAACCATGAAAGTGCGTGAACTTTTCTCTTCATGAAAGGAACTTTTCTCTGCATGAAAGTGCGTGAACTTTTCTCTATATGAAAGAAACTTTTCTTTGCATGAAAGTGCGTGAACTTTTCTCTACATGAAAGAAACTTTTCTCTGCATGAAAGTGCGTGAACTTTTCTTTACATGAAAGAAACTTTTCTCTGCATGAAAGTGCGTGCAATTTTATTTACATGAAAGAAC
The DNA here is from genome assembly GCA_031772625.1 of Pinus tabuliformis. Taxonomy (NCBI): domain Eukaryota; kingdom Viridiplantae; phylum Streptophyta; class Pinopsida; order Pinales; family Pinaceae; genus Pinus; species Pinus tabuliformis. The sequence goes on along the minus strand of CM062816.1, from coordinate 1,103,999,488 downwards.
CTTTTATCTTCATGAAAGTGCGTGAATTTTTTTCTACATGAAAGAAACTTTTATCTTCATGAAAGTGCGTGAACTTTTTCTACATGAAAGAAACTTTTATCTTCATGAAAGTGCATGAACTTTGCTGCACTATAATTTATCATCTGAGATGAGTGGGTTGCCATCAAGTACAACATATGTATCTGTTAAGATTAGGTATGTTCTATGCTAGAGCAATTTATTTAAATTTTCACAGTTAGCAATCACATCAGCATTACGATAAACTGCAGATAGAACATAAATATAAAACGCAGAAGACAAGCCAAGGGAAGAGGACACAAGATGTGGTGCGAGCCAGGGACAAACCCCACAATGTGTGGGGAAACCCTTTGATCAAATCTTCTTTTATCTTCAAAGTTCAGCAGAGAGAGAGAGAAAGTACATTTACAACAAAAGTCAACACTTTGACTTTATCTAGGTCTAAGCATAGATCATCTCCTATAATGATGAGATCAGTTGAAGACATTTTTCTTCAACTGATACCTATTATCATGCTACATCATCATCATGCTACTGCCCCTGCTAATGTATCATTGTGCTGCCCATGCACATGATCTCATAATGCTGCCCATCATGCTGCTGCCCATGCTCCATGTATTCGTTGCACAACCCATCTACAATATATCATGTTGCTGCCCAAGACTGCATTATCTATATGTGCCTAGATCACACAACGTTCTTATCTCTATGTCACCAAAGTTTATATACCTAAGCAATATCACTTTCTGCACACAGTATATAATTCCTGCTGACAGCGTTGCATTATATATATGATTGTCTACTACAACATATGTCTATGACTGTGTACAACAGCGTATGTATATTTCCATGACTGTGTATATCCATGACAGTGCTTTGATGTCTCCATGACCTGCATCGTATAGAGTTTCCATAGACTGCTAACTGTCTCCATGAATAAGTATTCATGAAACTATGTGACTAGATTTTCTATTCCTGGATCTATGTTGCCGGATCCACATACATTGAGAGTGTCAACAATTTGCTACATGCCATGACTGCATCATACCCTTCTACGCTGCGAAATCCGCATACATTGAGAGTGTCAGCGATTTCTGCGTGCCATGACTGCACCATGCCCTACTGTGGATTCCTTTACCTTGACAGCAACTTTGTCACTTACTGCGGCTTCATTATCATGACCCTGTGCTCTGGAGCTAACTCGGGAAGTCGAGGCGAAATCGCACTTAAGGATGGCCAGTTTGGTCTAGGAAAAGCAACCTGCGGAGCCCATATTTCCTAATATTGTAAGCCATGCACAGCATAGAAACTGCAGCTAAACCGGAGTCGGAGATCTGTATCATCACTTCAAACTTAAGCACCTGAACTTTATGACAGTCCGTGCAGCTGGTTGCCCACAGGGTGACCGCAGGCACCACTGCTCCCAGCCCCACGAAGGCAAGCCAAGCCAACAACGTATTGAGCACGGCCGAGTGATCAAGTCCCAGCAAAACCAGAACGGTTTGCAGGCGTGCAAGCGTGGGATCAAAATCGGCCTGGTCGGATTCCGGTGCGTCTTGGATGCTGTTCGAGAGAAGCGGTTTCTGGAGTTCGGGTACCGAAGCAGTCTCGGAATTGATCTCCATATCCCGACCTGTGTCCGCCATGGAATCAGCCATGCAACTAGGTATTCCAAAAAAGACAGTTGTTGCGACAGAATCAGTGTGTGAAACATCGTATTAGGTTGTATGTACTGTGGCTATCTATATATGTATCCCTTTGAATGTTGTGCGATATATCTCCATTGTTGTGCATGAGTTTCCATGTCTGCGTGGAATCCTTATTATAGTAAAACCATCCGAATATTTTCACTTGTGTATATCTTGCCGCTTTGTATCATTGCCTGCGAATAGATGATTTCATAGACACGAATTTTGGGCATCACTTTGAGGGTAACTGGTTGATTGTGATTAGAGCTTAATCTGTAGCTAGGGCTTCTTCTAGGCCAGCACATTCTTTTTGGTTTTCTCCTCCTCCAAAAACCCAAGACGTGGAGAGGAGATCACCTCAAGAATGTGCACAAATGATATCAAATCCTCATCTATTTATACCAAAATGAGGATGATGAATAGACACGTCAGTTGGGCTTCTAGAGCCTAAATAAGAGCTGGTTGGCTTGATAATAATTACATAAACAAAATAAGTTCATATCTCCATAAATACTTATCGGAATCGGATGATCTTTGGATCAATCCTACATCTCTCGACGAGAGGGATCCAATAAAAATATCAGCTGCCAGAAATAAGCTAACCCACATGGAGTTTGGCCCTAGTTGCCAATTTAACAGTATCATAATGCCAACAATCTCCCCCTTTGTACTTGATGGCAACAACAACCAATTACTCTCCCCCTTTTTCATCAAGGGCAAAGGGCAGACCAAGATAATCTCTTTCCTAGATAAAATTTCCGCTGCCCATACTCCCCCTGAGTACCTGCTGAAATCTCTGAATGAGCTCCCCCTTTGTATATGCTAAGGTGTACCACTCTGTCCATGCTTCCTTTGAGTACATGCCGAAGTCTCTGCTCTGCTGAAGTGTGCAATTCATGCTCCCCCTGACTATAAGCAAGGTCTACAAAAAGATGTTTTACAAGAAGAACGATGACTTATACATCAAAAAAGACCGTCCTATCACCAAAAGACTCAATACATACATCCATCACCCAACCAAGTGGGGATACATCAGAAATTTACATATGACACCCAAAAACATTACATCTTCATCCCAGGCATAGTGGGGAAACCAAGATAGGCTGTTACATGAACTTGACACCATAAAAGAGATACATGACATAGAGACGAAATATCTAGAGCAATACTTATGAAAGACACCAATAACTGATAGTAGAACCATCTTTCAATCACCATTCAGATCAACAACCATGATTTCCTTCTGTTCTTCCTCTTCATTTGTTCCACTTGAAACCAACAATGGCTGTGAACTAGAACCAAAATCTTCTAAGATAATGCCAACAATGCATCATTAGAAGTTTATCTGCTCCCCCTGAACCTGTGCTAGATGGTCTCTATCAGACCCATATCATACTATCTTCAACTAGAGCTTGTCCCTACTGATATCCATCAATCCTCCATATACACGACTGTCTATGCACAAACTGGAGTATGTACGCGGATCCTCCTCAGGCAACTCGCGTACACCCATTTTTCTCTGAAACAGTCAAGATTTAACAGCAAGATGATGCATCAACTACCCCCAGCTTCTGTCTGAGGTATTCAAATGTCTCCCTGGGCAGTGGTTTAGTGAGAATATCAACAACTTGTTCCTTAGAAGGAACATACTCCAATTTGACCTTTTGTTCCAACACTTTTTCCCAGAGAAAGTGATACTTGATCGATATGTGCTTGGTCTTTGAATACATGACTGGGTTCTTTGAAATGTTGATTGCACTTGTATTATGACATAAGATGGAGATAGGTGGTGTACAAGTGATTTGAAAATCCTGCAAGGTTTGCATCATCCAAAGGAGTTGAGTGCAGCAAGATGCAATAGCCACATATTTCGCTTCAGCTATAGATAAATCAATCAAACTTTGTTTCTTGCTGAACCAAGATACTAATCTGGAACCCATAAAGAATGCACCACCACTTGTGCTCTTCCTGTCATCCATGCTTCCGGCCCAATCTGCATTTGTATAAGTATGAAGTGTGAGTTATGTATCTCTAGGATACCATAAGCCATAGTTTTGAGTTCCTTGAAGGTACTTGAAGATTCTCTTAACTGCCTGAAGATGAGTTTCCTTAGGATTTGCTTGAAATCTTCCAACTATTCCCACTGCATTCAGGATGTCTGGTCGGGTACCTGTCAAATAAAGTAGACTTCCAATCATAGATCTATAGGTTGGTTGATGCACTGCTGCTGATTCATCATTTGCACTGAGGCTGCATCCTGTAACCATAGGGGTACATACTGGTTTTGCATCTTCCATGCCATATTTCTTCAAGATCTGCTTGAGATACCTGGTTTGAGACAAAAAGATACCGCCTTCATTTTGTTGGATTTGCAATCCAAGAAAATATGTCAGTTCTCCAAGCAAAGACATTTCAAATTCTTTTTGCATCACCAAGGCAAAGCTTTGACTCATAGCTTCTTCATTGCTCCCAAAGATAATATCATCTACATACACAACAAGTATTAGTAATTTGTCATTTTAAATTTTTATATAAAGATTGTTATCTGCTGATCCTTTTGAAAATCCTTGTTGATGAAGATATTTGTCCAAATGGTAGTACCAAGCCCTTGGAGTCTGTTTAAGACCATAGAGAGCCTTTTTTAGTCTGCATACAAGATTTGGATCATTCCCAAGGATGAAGCCATCTAGTTGCTCAATGTACACTTCTTCTTCTAAGTCTCCATTCAGAAAGGCTGATTTCACGTCCATTTGAAATACTTTGTACTTCTAAAAGCTTGAGAGAGCAAGGAATATTCAGATGGCCTCAATTCTAGCAACGGGAGCAAAAGTTTCTTCAAAGTCTATACCTTCTTGTTGAGCATACCCTTTACAAACAAGTCTGGCCTTGTTTCTAATCACTTCCCCATCTTCATTCAACTTGTTTTTAAAGATCCATTTTGTCCCTATGACATTCTTATCTTTTGGTCTAGGAACCAACTCCCAAGTGTTATTCTTTTCGATCTGCTCAAGTTCTTCATCCATTGCCTTGACCCAACATTCATCTTTGCATGCCTCTTTTACATTTTGAGGTTTAGTGGAGGAGAGCAATGCCAAATAGCTTGAGGCTTCTGCAATTTTTCTTCTTGTTTGTACATCTACCTATTTCTGCCCCAAAATCTGAGATTCTGGATGATTCTTCTGAACGTACTTGGATGGAGTCTTCTCTTCTATCCTTATTTGTTCCTCTGGTGCCTCTTGAGGTTCTTCTTCATCATCAGTCTGATTTGGAGAGTAGTCTTCATCCTCTTCGATATTTTCATAATTTACTTGCCTAGGAATGTATCCTTTTTCATCAACCACTACATCAATGCTGTCAACAATTCTTCCAAGTCTTTTATTGTAACACTTATATGCTTTGTTGTGGGGAGAATAACCAAGGAGAATGCCTTCATCTGCTCTAGGTTCAAGTTTTCCAAGCCGTTCATCATTATTCTTAATATAGCATTTGCTTCCAAAAATTTTGAAATGCTTTACCGAAGGAGTCTCACCATACCAGAGCTCATGAGGAGTTTGAGTGCTGTTCACTCAGACATTTGTTTTGTTGAGAATAACAACCGAAAAAAATGCAGCTTCACCCCAGAAGGTTGCGGGAGTTCCAGACTCATCAAGCGTATCACGAGCCATTTGTTGAACCGTTCTGTTCATCCTTTCCACCACTCCATTTTGCTGAGGAGTCCTAGCTGTAGAGAATTCCATTCTTATTCCATGTTCTTCACAGAAATCAAAAAATTCATTTGAGGTAAACTCCCCTCCTCTGTCAGACCTGAGGCACTTAATTTTGTGATCTGATTCGTTTTCAGCCAAGGCTTTGAAAGATTTAAATTTTTCGAATGCTTCGTCTTTGTGTTTCATAAGTCCTAACCAAACCATCCTGGAGAAGTCGTCAATGAATAATATAAAGTATTCTTCTCCTCGAGGTGACCTTGTCTTAAATGGACCACATACATCTATATGGACTAGTTCAAGAGGTCTGCTGGCTGATCCTTCCTTCTCAGGGAAGTTAGTTCTGGTTTGCTTACCAAACTGACATGATTTGCATATGGTGTTGTCTGGAATTTTGATATCTGGAAGACCACGAACTGTCTGGTATTTGCATGCTTTCCTTATTTGTGAAAAGATTAGATTCCCCAACCTCCGGTGCCATAACTAGTGTTCATCATCCTTGCTCAAATAGCATTGTTTTTGTCCTTCTTCAAATATGTATAAATTATTTGGAGTTCTTCTACCTTTGATCACTGTTTTTCCTGTATCAAGATCACGAACACTACATCCATTTGATCGAAATATTACCTCGGTTCCTTGATCGCACATCTGACTGACACTCAGTAGATTATGCTTCAAGCCATCAACATACAAAACATTTCCAGCTTTGACCTTTTCTTTCAACTGAGCAGTGCCTCTTCCTTTTATGACTGTAGGGGTATCATTTCCAAAAGAAACTTTCTTTCCCTTTTCTAAAACACTATATGATTCAAGTTTTTCTTTATCACCTGTCATATGCTTTGAACATCCACTTTCGATGTACCATATATTTTCCTATCCTTCTGCATAAAAAGCTATCCCACATCTTTCTGGTTGTGGTTCCTTTATTCTCCATGTTCTGGTGCTTGAGGTTTGTTCCTTTGTCTGTCGAAACCTGCTCCTGCATTCAGAATCTTCATGACCGAAGTTATTACAAATAGAACATTCAATTTCATTTTCAAGGGCCGAAAAGTTGTTATAGGCAACACATTGAGCTGCTTTGTGACCAAAGTTATGACAAGAGAAACATTGGCCATTGAAGAAACTTCTGCGATTATCAAATCTACCAGCCAAATGATTGTAGTTTCTATTGTCATCCATTCTTGAAGCAAATTGAGAAGTTTTTACCTGTGGCTGGTTGTAGCTTTTGTTCACCCTTAAGATGGATTTCCCCTAGTTTACCTGGTAGTCTTTGTTTATTCTTGATGTAATTCATCCTTGTTTTACCTGGTGATCTCCATTTGGATTTTGCTCATTCCTCCTTGCTGCATCAAGATAACTCTTTGAGGTGGATTCTTGAGATGCTTCTCCATTATACCCCAGACTTATCTTGATTAGTGGAGAACGCTGTACATTGATAATCTCATCCAGAGTTTCAGATCCTTTAACAAATTTAAGATTAAGAGCCTTTGATTTCTCAATTTCTTTTCTAAGGCCAACAATTTGACATTCTAACTTCTCAAGAAAATTTTATTTTTCATCAAGTTGGAATTGTAGAGCATCAATGATCATATATTTTTCTTCTAAACATGTTTTGAGTCTAGAAATCTCTTCATTAAAACCATCTACATCTATAGCGTCCATCTAATCATCATCTTCAAAAGCCATTAAAAGTTTATAATCATTACCTCGTTCATCTTCGTCACTATTTGATAGGCCATCACTGTCTTCATGAGTGTAGTAACTTTTCTTAGTTGCATTCTGTTTCTTGTTCCATCTAACAGGTTCCTTCCCTTTGTCAATCTGATCCTTATGAGGACACTTGGTAGCATAATGACCGACTCTTCCACAAGCAAAGCATTTGAAAGGTAACTTACCTCGAAATCTTCCAGCACCCCGTTGAAGATTCTTGACAAAATTTGATTCTTCTTCTTCTGACACGTGTCCTGACTCATAGTAGTCTCCTTTGCCTGAAGCCTTGAAAGCAGCTTCTCTCTTGTCTGATGGTCCTCCTTTCCTCATTTCATAAGCAGTTAGAATCCCGTGCAGCTGTGACATGGTAAGGTTTCGTAGATTCTGTTTTTCTTCTATTGCAGAAACTTTAGATTTAAACCTAGGGGACAAAGATCTTAGAACTTTTTCAACCACAGCAGCCTCTTTTATTTCTTCACCCAAGTTTTTCATACAATTAACAATCTCATCTACATGAAGGAAATAGTTACCCACACTTTCATCATTGTGCATTCTGAGATTTTCATACTGAATTCTGAGGGTTTGAAGTTTTGCTCGTTTTACCTGTTCATCTCCTTCATAGCTCATAACAATCTTGTCCCATATTTCCTTTGCGGATTTATATTGCATAACCTTGACGAATTCTGATTGAGATAGACATCCTAATAGGGTATTGACTACCTTTGCATTTGTTTCATATTTCTTCTTCTCACCGGATCTGTAGGAGTTTCCGATGGAAAAGTGTACCCTGTATCGATGATATCCCAGACTTCTATACCAAGAGATTAAGGATAGGCAATAACTCTTACCTTCCAATATACGAAGTTTGTCCCATCAAAAATCGGTGGCCTAATAGATGCTTCTCTCTCGTAGTTTCTCATGATGATGGATCTTCCTCCAAGCGATCAAGCTTCTTCAGAAGGACCTGCTCTGATAACAATTGTTGGAAATAATACTGAGAGGGGGGAGGTGAATCAGTATTATCAAGCCAAATATTCCCTTTTAAAATTCAGAGGATATACGCTACTTCAGTTAGTAAAACCTGCGTATATACACAACTATGTAAATGGAAACCCACGTAGACAATGCAAACTTATGATTTACTTTATCTTTCAGATGTTGATTATTAATCTGTGTATATGAGTGAAATAGACAGTAACCAGACCAGTAAACAAAACATAAGACAGTCACACACAAGAACACAAGATATAAGGTGGAAACCCAATGTGGGTGAAAACCACCTGCTGCAATTCATCTCTATCTTTCTTTAATTAGAAACTTCCTTTTACAATGTACTGGTGCAATCCTTTACCAGTGCGCAGGCTACAACCTGCAGAGAGCTACAACCCTCTCTCGTTTTCCAGCTTCTCCTGGAAGGGAGCTACAACCCCCTTAGCTCTTGTACTAGCCAAGATACTAGTACGTAGGTGCTGGCCTACTGAAGGCTACAACCTTCTCTTTCTTCCAGGGACCACGTTTCATAAATTTTCAAACTGGATCCATGAACATTAATCAATCATCAAGTATATCTCCACCAAGCCATCTCCTTTTCCCAATTAGCACTGAATTAAGTAAACACTTCTCTGACAGCTGCACCCAGAACACAGTAACAGTAACCACACACCAAATTCTGAACCCAGAATACTGCAGCAATAAACAGAGGCAGCTAGATCATAATATAAAAGATATACGCTATTTCAACAACCTGAAACCTGCATGCATACGCTCCTCTGTTTGGACCAACCTGTGTATACGTCGTTTTCATTCACTGAACCAGCGTGTATATGCTCTTTCACTTCACTGAACCTGCGTACCGATCTATAAAGAATAATTCATTCTTTCAAATATTCAGACACTAATTAACCCAGATTGTCAGATTTATAGATCAAGCATGCGCCTCATATAACAGATAAAAATCATACAAAGATGCTATTATTCAAGCTTAGAGATTATGACCCATCAATAGAACTTATCCTTCTTTATGCGCTAAGGTTCCTCCTTCATTCAGATCCAGATCTGCACCATAACCCCAATCACAAATATTTCAGATCTAGCACTTATTAGATATTCAATTCATTCAGGTTGATTGCCTTGCCAAATGATCTCCTTCCTCTTTTATAGTCTTAGGCCTTTCACAATACCACGGTCCAAAACCATAATAACACAATACCATGAACCCAATACTTGGGGTCAACACTTTTGGATGCAATATCATGGACTAAAACCATAGGATCAAAAACTGTTGGACTAATACCATGAGCCAACCATGAAAGTGCGTGAACTTTTCTCTTCATGAAAGGAACTTTTCTCTGCATGAAAGTGCGTGAACTTTTCTCTATATGAAAGAAAATTTTCTCTGCATGAAAGTGCGTGAAATTTTCTCTACATGAAAGAAACTTTTCTCTGCATGAAAGTGCGTGAACTTTTCTTTACATGAAAGAACCTTTTATCTTCATGAAAGTGCGTGAATTTTTATCTACATGAAAGAAACTTTTATCTTCATGAAAGTGTGTGAACTTTTCTCTACATGAAAGAAACTTTTATCTTCATGAAAGTGAGTGAACTTTGCTGCACTATAGTTTATCATCTGAGATGAGTGGGTTGCCATCAAGTACAACATATGTATCATAATGCCAACAATTAAAAGGGGTTGAAGCACCTCAGATATTTTTACTCAAAATTTTTCTTCAGAATGCCCATAAATAGGCCTTAAATAATCCTTGAAACGACCTAATATGATGACCTCAGACAAGCCGAAAATTACCTCAGAAGGGGCCCATAATAGGACTTAGAAAGTTTTCCTCAAAGAGCCAAAATGAAACTCAAAGGGGGGCTGAAATTGGGGCTAAAGAAGGGCCGAGAATGCCCATTAGAGAAATTTTGAGGTCTAAAATGGATTTCCTAAGGAATATTATAAAATAATAGCGGAAATAATAAAATAAGATTAGATTACCTCATCAAGTTTTGGAGGGAAAAAAGAAAAAAACTATTTTTTCAACTCATGTTTTCAAATCCCCCTACAATTTTACTCAAATTTTGAGCGGGAGCACTCTTTGGATGTGGAATTTAATTTTTCATCCAAGGAGTGCCCATGTTGCATACTTTAGATGGACCCTACTACATAGAAAATGTGAAATATATGAAAAAAATAAAAATCCTTTTAAGGGGCGACTTGAATCTCCTTTTAAGGTTGACTTTATAATGAAAGAATTTACTTTTGGAGGGCCAACTTGGAAAACTCAAAACAAATATAAATTGTCCAAGATTCTCTCAAATTTTGAGCATTCATAAAGCTATCTTTAACACCTCATTTGGGGCACCTTGACCACACTTCGGGGCTTCAACTTTTATCAGACATACCTCCTCAACCGTGAGGATTTATGGGACATGCCACCTAAAATTGGAAATGGCACGACAAGGAAAATCAAATGATGATGGTCTTGTGAGAAAAATCACTAATCTTCCCAATTATTTTCTTCATCAAATGCGGGGATTCTTCTGGCTGTTGTGTTGGTTGACATCAATGACAACCAAATTCCAACAATATTATCAGTTCATTATTTATGATTCCAATATAAACCTATGCATGGCCTGAGTTAACTTTAGTTTTGTAGACTTTCTCAGCAGCATTCACCGAGCCAAGAGGCCCCCATGAGGAGGATTGTGTTGCTTATTTTCTGTTGTTACAAATTTTATTTTTTTTGAGTTGTGTGAATACGTTTTAGTTTTAGTACTTTTATTTCATGTTTCTTACAATTTGTGTGAATGAACAACAAATACTATTCATAGGAACTACATGCATCTCGTAAGTTTACAAACTCATATTGATAATTTAAATCCCAAGGGGTCTATGGTAGAGGGGTAAATAATATACAAGTCATTTTTTTATTTTAGTGAGTTCATTAAGTGAATTTAGGACAAACTAGGGAGAGTGGTTTGGTCAAACCAATTGGATGAGGTTAAAAGGAAAGAGAAGTTATGCCAAACAAATAGAAAAAATGTATGCTAAAGAGTAAATCACTTATCTTTTATCAAATTTATGTAGGGTAAGAATTTACATTGAACTTGATAATATATATTTGATCTCATACTGTTTATTTTAATTTCATGAATACATTAGTTAATTTAGAAATTGATGGTATCAATAATTTTATTCTTTACAATGAAAATGCAATAGAACCGCAAGTCACATGATATGGAAATAAGAAAGGAATTGGGATAGTAACAAGAGATAATTTATATGGTTAAATGATATAAGCATGCCTTATTTAGATCATTAAAAATAAATATGTTAACGATATGTCCCATCATGTAGGTGGCTAACCATACAAGAGATAAATATGGTGCCTTTGGTTGTTACTTGTGTGGTGGAGAGGATGCACTAAACATAGGAATTATGTGTAGCAACCCTTTAATAATCTCTCCATGTACATTGTTCACTTCTTAAAACATGTTGAATTATAACATGTATTATGTTTCTATTAATGCTCAAGTTATTATACATACAACATTCTCCTTTGTTCACATCTTTACAAGTGCATTTGTTCCCATATATATGGCCATATGGATATCATTTTCACAATGATGGTGCAAATGATGGATGTGTCACACTTGAGTATGGAGTGGAGATCAAGTTAAATCAATCTAGTTATGCCAACCACTATGACTAAAAACTAATAAAGGAACAATTAGGTTTCATTATAAATATATAAGAGATCATGTGAGTGGAATTATCATCTTTCCAATGTGTTATTTTTAGTGGCAAGTGGTGTGATACCTTTTACTATAGTATTATAAAGGAAAATCATGATAGTGAGCTAATATGTATCAACCCAAAACACTGCTACCAAGTGTTTTTTTACCTAGATGTGTTGGATAGGGGTTGGTGGTTCATACTTAAGAAAGGATGTGAGATCAAAATATCTTTTTGAGAGCAAAAATGTTATCATGCTAATAGAGAAAGATAATTAGGGTGATGATAATAAGAGTGATTTGTACATGTTTTAGTTTAAAATTTATGTTGTGGAATTGTCATTTTATTAAGGTTATCTATAATTGGTTGATTATGTTTTTCATTCTTTTTATGACATTATATACAAAAAGTTAACAATCATTTACAATCATCCTGTTGAAAATAACTTAATTTGTTTTGGAACTTCAAGCTCTTTATGAATTACATATCATTTTAAACCATAAGATCTACATGTTGTCCCTTTAAGGTACATAAAAGGTGTTTTGGATATATGTTTATTGCCTTACATTAAACTAATAAGATGGTTTTTATGTGTATAAGCATCTTTGTCTTTCTGCAATAGCATCTAGTAACTAGTGGACCAAGTTTGATTATAACAAAATACCTCAATACATACGATCTTGAAATAGTTCACTAGAACCTTGATATGTACAAGCATATTTTATGTGCACAAGCGTATATAATAATGAAAATGTATTTTGCTACAAACTACAAGATACATTAAAGACATTTTGGATAAGAACTTTTATGTGCTATATGTTTTATTACAATGAAATAAGTTTGGTGCACTCTACATTTAAAAAAAAAGGGTGAAATGTAACTTGTTAGGAATAAAATCATAGATAAATAAAATAAAAATGATTGAAAAAATAAAATATAGAATGAAACAATATAGAGGAGACACCAATATATGTGGTTCGCCCAATTTGGGCTACATTGACAGAGAAATAATTAGTCTTTTTTTTCCATCCAGCAAAATGAAGGGACACAACCTGTAGCACATCTACTACAATATCCTCCTCCATTTCACAATATCCTCTCTCTCAATTACAATACTATCTCAACAATACATGGCAACCATACAATTTCCTCATAAAAAGAGGGTTTCCTTCTAACACAAAAAACCCTAACATAATAACTATTGTCAGATGTGTGACCTAATGATGAACAATCTAGATTGGCTATGAAATCACAATATTTTACAAGGCAAATTTTACAAAAAAAATTCTCTGAATGTGTTGCCCCAAAACCACTGTGAGGGGGGGCTCCAAAGAATTGTCATCATCCTGCCAAACCCCCTAACAACAATAATAGGGCAAAAAACCCACCTACACCTCGGTTTCAAGAATTGGGTTCTAAACATAGCTAAAAATTAGAGAATTAGGATGATAATTGGTCTCCACAACCGACATAACTTGGATAATGCTTATAAATATATCAAAATTAATAAAATATTGAAGTCAACATAAAAAATAAAAATGTTGAAGATCTTACAATTTTTTCTCGAATGCATTAAACTCCAAACTAGGTTATTCACAAAAATTGGTTCAACCAACTACCTACCCTAAATCATCTAGATGTTGAATATATAGAATGTGAAAGCAATCCTTTTTAGTTAATAGCCATAAGTTTATGCAAAATACAATCTACAATTAAAACAAATTTGTGCTTATCCATTTTCTGCTAGATACAATCAACTCTTATTTATTTATTTGTTCCTTACATTAAATACATTTTAAGATACCCTTGAAGGTGCTTAGTAATGGTGAATCTATAATTATAAAAATATTTTATCATAAAAAACATAGTCTAAAGATCCCTATGCCAACAACATGAGGTATGCCTATGAATCTTATAAACATGCTTAGGTATGCCTATGAATCTTATAAACATGATTAGAAAATAAGTTATTGAAGATTCTAAAAAGTTTGACGAATTTCATAGATACATATTTACATTATTAACTAGGATTTTGACTAAGAGTATTTGATCCCACTTTTAAGAGTTTGTCCACGGGATTTTCGATCGTAGATTTATAAAGATGTTACATCTATAAGGTTGAACTAGTGTGGAGCCTTTACTAGGGTCAATATAATAACATGATCGACATCCATATTAGGAGGGAGTTCAGTGGACATTTCTTAAGATGCAAATTTATATGTCTACTACAATTTAGAAAGACCTAGAAGAGGAGTTTGATGAAATGGCTTTGCCTTCATATACTACAAGTGGAAATGGGAATATAGTCCAACTGAGATGCTAAACATAAATCATTACATTTATGAAATCAAACACATTTGCAAATATTAATTAAATAAAATTGAATAAGCGGAAGCAGATGGTTGGATCACAAAAAAAAAAAAAATGACAACTTTATTTATTTGTTTAATGATTAACATGTAAGAGGAGGTGATGCCTTAGTCAAATCTTAGAAGTTTGATTGTCATAAAAACAATAAAGCAAATAGTTAATATTAATTTATATTTTCAAAATTCTGTGTAGATATTAAATTTTATATGTATTTATGCATAATAATTTTAAAATTCTTTTGGGGTGTCGATGTTAAAACTAAGAGAGAGAAAAAATAGGTTGAGATAGGCACAAGAAACAAAAAAAAAAACATAGGGAAAATATTTAGCACCAAAACCCTTAACTAGGAAAACCAAATCCCAAATAGATATCTATTTCACTTGGTCGAGTTGGTCAAACACCAAGCCACTTGAGTTGTTTTACAATAGAGTATTCCAAGCCATTAAATAAGATTCATCATATGTAATATCATGGAAAAATACCATGGGTTACCCAATATTATGGGCCCATAAACCATGAACGGTAAACCTATCCTTAATTGTATCAAGGTTAACCTACCTACTCTATGCTCGAGTTAAGATTAACATAACATGTAAGAGTGACAAGGTTTTGGGTAGGGGGTGGTCGTCATTGATCCCAAAGGAACAATTGAAACAATATTTGCATGGGGTCTAGCGAACTCTTAAAATCAAGTTGAATTTTATGACTAATTGCAAGGTCTTTACATAGCCAATGATTCTCACATTCAATCATTGATTATGGTGGGAGATTCAAGGGTCATCATTAGCTACATGATCTTAAATTCCTTCCGAGCTAACAATAAATTAACATCCATATTAGCATGAGCTAAACAAGAGGCTGATAAATTCAACAAAATTACATACTTAACGTTTCAAGGAACAAATTAAGTCCACTTGACATTGGAACAAATTTTGCAGTACATAACAATCTCTTTGAATCTTGCTTTAATGGTTTTGATTAAACAAATATATTTTATTTTCCATTATTATGACATGTCTTAATCACATTTGAAATGTGCATGATAATTTTCTCTTCTTGGTTGTAAGTATGCTTTATATGTTGTTCATGAGATTATTTTGAGATATATTTGAATTGCATGTCTATGAATATGATTTATTGATGATTCTTTGCTATTGGGTACATATTATTTATTCAACAAATGAAATCAATGATGCAATAATTTTTTCTTGAACAATATATAAGTGAATTGGCATGGTTGATTTAGGGTGGTGTATTATGGGATCTTTATTAATTGTCTTTATTACTTTTAATTTGCATACATTTCGATGCTTGAAAAGTTATTTGGAGCATTCACTTGAGATGTTCATTTATAACTTGATTCAAGCAATTATATGAATGAATGGTGATAACAATATATGACCTCACACACATTTCTAGACTAAGAAATCCTTTCAGAGATTTAGGTTGTAGATATGTTTTGGAATTTACAAATAACCACAAGATTTGTCATTAGGCAAGTAAAATTGTGGCTTGGGAATCATAAATGTAGGGAAACCTCATGAATTTAGAAAGATACTCATAGAAATTAAGGCTTACCTTGTTTGAGGTCCAAGTTACCCATGTTAGTACCCATTCGAGTAGTATTGCATTAGACAACATTGAACAAAAATATTATCAAAAGGCCACCTAGGTCATCCTGAAACCAACCATTTGCCCTCCTGACAGTTATAGTGCACCAAAAACAACAATTGGGAAGATTACCCTTTTGTACTATCCTAATGTAGATATATTTGAGGGCTATAGCACTAGGCACACCCACACTACAAACCATTTCTTGATCATAAATCCTTAATGTTAATTTGTTTTACTTAATTAAACATGTACTCTCTAATTGTGGAATTGAATTAAAGATTCATGAATGTTTCTTTATTCTTGCTACACATTCATTTGATTAAAATATGTGGTTGATGTGCTCTAGATGAATTCATTAATCTACACTAATAACTGGGTAAACATTCAAATATTGCGCCAAGTAACTTCAAACAAGTAAAAATCTAATCCAGATCATACTTTCACTCATACTAAATGACAAAATTTGGATTAGAATCACATGTAGGGAATCCCCCCTTAGGATAGGAAATCACACCTAAACCTAGAAGTGAGGGGCAAGGTTGTCAACGTGACAGTGGGTGGCTTGTTTGATAGTTTCTTTAGGTTCTCCCATTGGTGAGGTTGGGATTTTTTCTCTATGGATAATTTGAGTGACGACATTTTTGGCACCATCGACAGGGATAAAGTCTATTCTGTGTGTATTTGAAGTTTGGATTCAACATAGTTTTATGAGCAAGATTTGAAGGCTTTTATAAGTTAACTCACCTGAAAACTCCACCAAGCAAAGGATCTAGTGGTGGGTACTCAACTAGAATTTCAAACCAAATCCTCTACTAAAGCATTTCAAACCCTAAAAAAGTATATAGAAGTAAGAAATTGGTTTTCCAGACTTCTGGTAGTATTCCTGTAAATCAAATCCTTTTGTAGGGAAAAATAAAAAAGTAATCATGGGTGACAAAACCTAGTAAAGAATGTATATAAACCACTAAACTTGACTCATATTAGAGGTTTCTCTCATAATATGCTTGAAAAAATGAGAAATGTGTTGAAAATACTAAGGGGAGGGGGGGGGGGGTGTGAATTAGTATTCCTTTCAATTAGTATTATTATTAATATTTCAGAGCATTAGTTAATCTTCAATTATTATTAGTGTTTGTACAATGATAGCAGTAAACAAAAGGAACAAAAATGCACACAATTTTTAGGGTGGAAACCCCCTTTGGGACAAAAGCCGCCTGAACGATTTTCTAATAATACTTTAATCTTCAACTCCAATTGAAAAGAATGTAGGTTTTAACCCTATACAGAAATTACCTGCATACGAATTCTTAAACAAAGAAAATAAACAATGCGAGAGCATAACCCATAAAACACATATGCACAAAGATTTTTTCCCTGGATCCCAAAACCGGGACTACCAGCTTGATTTTTCATTATGTTCCTTTCAATGTTACAATACATATTTATACATGTCGAAGCATCCAATACCATGGACCGAAAAACCATCGCGTCCAATACCATGTGTGAAAATCATGCACAAAACCATAGGTAGGTTCACCCAACCTAATATAGGGTCCAAAAAAAAATTTCCCGGGGTGCTGCCCCGGACCCCGTAGAGGGGGGTTACCCGCCCCCCTCAAACCCGCCGGACAGGGGGGGCTACTGCCCCCCCTGTGACCCCCTCGCTGCGCAATCGGCGCAACGAAGGGGGGCTACCGCCCCCCTCTAACCCCCCGTTTAACTACGTAGGTTAGTCGTGGAAAGAATATAACACAACCCAACAATCTCCCACTTGTTGTTTTCTTTCCACAAGGGGTCACAGGAGAGCTTAGTTATTTTTCCAGCCCTAAAACACCCATTGTTTCTCTACACCAAGAGAACTTCTCAGAGCTCACAGATTTTGTCAATGCATCTGCAGTATTCTTCAAAGTGTCCACCTTTACCAGCAACACCTTTTTGTCTTCTATCATATCCCTCACAAAGTGATACTGAACATCAATGTGCTTTGTCTTTGAATGATAAGTAGGGTTCTTTGCCAAGAAAATTGCACTTTGGCTGTCACAGTCTATTCTTATAGCTCCCTGTACTAACCCCATACTTGAACACAATCTCTGCAACCAAACTGCTTCCTTGCTTGCATGAGTGGCTGCCATGTATTCTGCCTTTGTAGTTGATAGTGCCACTACAGATTGTTTCTTACTCATCCAACTGACTGCACCTCCAAATAGGTTAAACACATACCCACTTGTAGATCTTCTCTGATCCAGATCTCCAGCCCAGTCTGCATCAACAAAACCATGAATATCCAACACTCTGTCCAATCCTGGTCTTCCTTGGTAGCACAAACCATAATCACTAGTGCCACGCAAATACCTGAAAACCCGCTTCACTGCTGTCCAGTGCTCCTTCCCAGGTTTTGACATAAACCTGCTCAATACTCCCACTGCATGTGCAATGTCTCGTCTAGTACAGACCATTGCATACATCAGGCTACCGACTGCACTTGCATATGGAACACGGGACATGTCCTCTTCCTCTTCTTGTGTCTTGGGACACTGTTCAGTAGATAACCTCATGCCTACAGGAATAGGAACCTTCACCGGTTTACTATCCTGCATATTAAACCTCTGCAGTATTGTCTCGACATACTTCCTCTTGTTTAACCAGAGCTTCCTCTTTGCCCGATCTCTTTTAATTTCCATGCCCAAAATATAGTTTGCAGCACCAAGATCTTTCATGTCAAATTTGGAGGACAATTGGGTCTTCAAATCCTGGATAATTTCTTTGTCATCTCCAACCAGCAACATATCATCCACATACAAGACCAGATAAATAACACGGTCACCAATTAATTTAAAATACACACAATGATCTTCTTTACTTCTGGTGAAGCCAAGTCCCCGTATAAATGTATCAAATTTCTGATACCACATCCTTGGTGACTGTTTTAACCCATACAGAGACTTCTTTAACTTGCATACCAGTTCTTTCTTACCCTTCACCACAAAGCCTTCAGGTTTCTTCATGTAGATTTCCTCTTCCAAATCCCCGTGAAGAAATGTTGTCTTCACATCCATCTGTTCTACCTCAAAATCAAAAGCAGCAGCAACAGATAAAAGTAATCTAATAGAAGCTACCTTGGCAACAGGAGAAAAAATATCACCAAAATCAATTCCCGACACTTGGGAATAACCTTTTGCTACCAACCGAGCTTTGTATTTCTCCACCTTTCCTTCTGCATTAGTCTTCTTCTTGAACACCCATTTTCTGCCAATGGGTTTCCTTCCAGCCGGCAACTCTACCAGATCCCAAGCCTCATTTTTGTGCAAAGATGCCATTTCATCAACCATGGCCTCTTTCCAGAGTTTTCCATCCTCTGAATCCATTGCTTCCTTCACAGTTCTGGGATCATCATCAGTAACAGACAAAGCAAAATTTGAACTGAAAGCAGATGGACTATACCTTTCTGGCTGCCTTCTTTCTCGACCTGATCTTCTCACAGCCGGAGTTAGTGGCTTTTCATCTTCTGATTCCTCCTCTACTGCAGAGTCTGATTCTTCCTCCTTTGGCTCAAACTCTATCTTCTCAGGTTCCTTTGGTTGGACTTCATGTTGAATAACATCTTTTACCTCTCTGAACACCACATCTCGGCTGTACGCAACCTTCCGTGTGACTGGGTTCCAAAGCTTATAACCCTTTAAACCATCCTTATACCCAATAAAGATGCACTTTTCAGATTTACTATCCAACTTGGTTCGTTTCTCCTTTGGAACATGTACATATGCAACACATCCAAATACCCTCAGATGTGAAAGAGAGGGTTTCTTACCAGTCCATACTTCTTGTGGAGTCTTATCCTCCAACGCTGATGAAGGTGATCTGTTGATCAGGTAACATGCAGTATCCACTGCCTCTGCCCAGAATTCCTGTCCTAACCCGGCACCACTGAGCATGCTTCTTGCCCTTTCCATCAACGTCTTGTTCATTCTTTCTGCGACTCCATTTTGCTGAGGTGTATATGGAGTAGTCTTCTGCCGTGCTATACCACACTTCTTACAAAATTCTTCAAATTCCTTGCTACAAAATTCTCCACCATTATCTGTCCTCAGCACCTTTATCTTCTTCTCTGTCTGATTTTCCACCAGAGCCTTAAATTCTTTAAACCTGTCAAAGACTTCAGATTTCTTCTTAAGGAAATATATCCATGTATTCCTTGAGAAGTCATCTATGAATGATACATAGTACACAGACTTACCCAGTGATGGAACCTTCACAGGTCCAAACACATCACTATGCACAAGCTCTAATATCTGTTTCGTCCTCTTACCACCAGAGGGGAAACTCACTCGATTCTGCTTCCCATACACACAATTTTCACAGAAATCAAAATCCAGAGAGCTATCATTCATACCTTCTACCATACCTTTACTATGAAGTATTCAAAGGCCCTTCTCTCCAATATGTCCAAGCCTTTGATGCCACAACATGGTCTTCTCTCCAGAGACCACTAGATTTTCTACTCCATTTTCAGGAACCATAGAACTATTGCACCCATCAGCAACAGTGCTACCTTGCAGTTTGTACAGAGTTCCAGTCTGAACTCCCCGCATCAATATCAGTGCTCCTCGAACCATCTTGTAGGTATCTTTCTCGAACACCGTCTTTACACCTACATCATCCAACTTGCTTACAGAAATCAAATTTCTGGCCAATGCAGGAATATGTAGAACACCCGGAAGTGTTCTAACCCTTCCACCTTGCAACTTCAACTTTACTTTTCCCCAACCAATGATTCTAGCCTTCCTATCATCTCCTAAGAAGACATCACCACCATCGTATTTCTCATACTCGCAGAACCACTCTCTATGGGGAGTGAAGTGAAAGGATGCACCTGAGTCAATCAACCATGCCTCATGATCTACATGTGTACTTGAAGAAGCCAAGTACACATCCCAAACTTCATCTGAGGTGGTTTTCGCCTCTGCAGAAGGAGCATCATCAGATCCCTTTCCTTTATCAGGAGCTTTAGATTTACAATCCCTTCTGAAGTGTCCTTCCTTTCCGCATTTCCAGCAAACCACCTTTGTAGGTTTTCCTGGAGATTTAGATCTCCCTCTAGATTTAGATCTCCCACTCGATGACTTATTTTTGTTTCTGTTCTGGGACTGTCCTCATACAGACAAGGCATCACCATTCTGGTTGTCCATATTCTTCCGTCTCATCTCCTCCGTCAGCAAGGCTGAGACTATTTCATCAAACTGCAAAGCAGTTGCATTGCTACCTATTGCAATAACCAGACTATCCCACGAATTTGGTAGAGAACACAATAGACTGATGCACTTATCTTCATCTGAAATTTTAATATCAACAGATAATAACTGACTTACCACAGTATTAAATGCATTCAGATGCTCTGTCACCGAGTCTCCATCTTTCATCCTCAGGTTATACAGCTTTTTCCGCAGGAACAATTTATTCACCAGAGACTTAGATTGGTACAAAGTCCCTAACTTGACCCACAAAGCCTTCGCCGTAGCTTCCCCTGATACATTCAACAATACTGAATCTGAGACACACAATCGTATTGTGCTCTTTGCCTTCCGATCCAACTTCTTCCATTCTTCATCGGTCACTCTCAATGGTTTAGTACCCGGATCTACCGCGATCCACTAATCTTTATCCACCAACAGATCCTCCATCTTGAGTTTCCACAACTCAAAATTCTGACCATTGAACTTCTCAATCTCGATCTTTCCACTGCTCGCCATCTTCTTTCACCACCAGAATAGATCTCGCAGATCTCCCACTGAACAGGGTCTACCACAGGCCCGAGCGAAACCCCTCAGCAACAAAGGCATCCCCTTGAAGCCAAAACAGCTCTGATACCAAATGTAGGTTTTAACCCTATACAGAAATTACCTGCATATGAATTCTTAAATAAAGAAAATAAACAATGCGAGAGCATAACCCATAAAACACATATGCACAGAGATTTTTTCCCTGGATCCCAAAACCGGGACTACCAGCTTGATTTTTCATTATGTTCCTTTCAATGTTACAATACATATTTATACATGCCGAAGCATCCAATACCATGGACCGAAAAACCATCGCGTCCAATACCATGTGCAAAAATCATGCACAAAACCATAGGTAGGTTCGCCCAACCTAATATAGGGTCCAAAAAAAATTTTCCCAGGGCGCTGCCCCGGACCTCGTAGAGGGGGGCTACCCGCCCCCCTCAAACCCGCCGGACAGGGGGGGCTGCCACCCCCCCTGTGACCCCCCCGTTGCGCAATCGGCGCAACGAAGGGGGGCTACCGCCCCCCTCTAACCCTCCGTTTAACTACGTAGGTTAGTCGTGGAAAGAATATAACACAACCCAACAAAGAAATCTCCAACTTCCTAGAATCTAGAAAAGCATTCTTCTCCATCTCCAAGTGGATGGATGCTCCAATGCTTGAGATTCTTTAGTAGTCATCTGAATGGATGCCCCAACACCCAATGAGCTAAAACTCACCCTAGAACCACCCTACCACCCTAAATTTTTCACAGGATTGAACCTGTTGGTGACTTCATGCACCAGCCTAGCACCACCATACCACCCTATAGAAGAATAAAAGAAGAATGGACTCCCATACCAGGGAAAATGGTCCACTTTACAATGATATAGAATGATGTAGAAGAAGAAGACACGCTAGATCGTAATCCCAACTATGACACAACCACCTAATGATGATCCTAGACCTCCCGACATTGCCTCTTCAAGTCTTGGTAGATAGACACTTGTACAATGTTTATAATGATGCTTTTACAATGACTCTGTACAATGATACTTTTACAATGATTGTATGTAGTGCTACCCACTTGAAGACTTCATGTGGTGAACTTCTTGCTACTGTTCTGCACCTTGATTGTTTTCTTTTCTCGGAAAGAAAAATCGTAATTTTCATTATCAAGAAAATTACATGTTTTAAATGCCCATGGCATATGTAGTAAGATGACCATAGTCAACCGTATAGAGTTGTAGAAACCTGTAACAATATTACAAAAATACCCCTGTTCAGGTAGTCTGATAGATGTTCAAATACTTATATAATTACATTTTTCAAATAGCTGTGCAATCTATATAACATAATGATTGTAACTAGGGCTCATCTTCCCTTCGCAAAGATTGGTCTATGTATGTTCTATGGTAGTACTGGTAGACCTATGCCTGAGTGCGTTCTTTGATTAACCATTCTCCTCGAGGATGATTCGTTGCCTCTTTGGACAACCTGTCCGCATCTGTATTGCATTCCCTGTATATATGAGTGCAAGAAACCATGCCAAATAGTGATTTTAAATATAATACATCATCCAATATTGTTATGAGTGAGTAAGCATGGCATGTGTATGTGCAATTGAACCAATTTAAGACCATCTTTGAGTCCCAAAAGCTCTGTAGTTGTCAACAGTTTTTGGATATGGCGAAGTATAATAAATGGCGCAGGGTCATAAGTTCTGCATAGTTGTTGGCGTCGTTTCCTAGCCCCAAACTGACATGGAAGTAGTGAGAATCTGATTTTTGTAGGATGACGCCACCACCACACCCCTGTTCTTAGGCAACACCATCGAAGTATGCCCAGGGGTTCCTACGATCAATGTTTTCCGGTGTAATGTGCAGAGTCCTAATGTTCGATGGCTCCTCTGGGATCTCAAGGTAGCTCATGCAAATTTTTGGGATGATCAAGGCCTAGTTGATATATTTCCCATGGAAAATATTGTTGTTCCTGCTAATCCAAATGTGCCAGGACACAATCAACAACAGGTTCCTTATTTTTGGGGATGAACCATTGTTCCACCAATTGTTCCAAGTTATGAATATGTTTTCCCCAATCCATGTATGCGTTATCTTAAGGATATGTAAGACATGAGTCCAGAAATTATGAGTTATCGGACAGGAAAGAAAGAGGTGATTGGAGGATTCCCCCTCATTCTTGTAGAGAACGCACCAAGTTGGTCCAAAGAAAGCCCGCTTTCTGAGGTTATTGCTTGTCAGAATTTTATCCGCAATAATGCTCCACATTAACGGTCTAGAGCGGGGAGGGCTTTGAAGTCTCCATAGGTCCCTCCACCAGTTCTTTAGTACATGTGGTTGTTCCTTGCATGAATAATTATGTACCCTGCCTTTGGGGAATATTTCCCATTCTGTGCTAGCCCCCATATCAGCTCATTAGGCTCATCCCTTAATCTGACATGAGATTCAGATAATGCTCGCAAGTATGTCCCCTAGTATTCGTGCCATCTATCTAGGATGTCTAAATTCACCCCTGATAGCCAAGCTTGATTGAAAACATAGGTGTTTTGTGGGTCACCAATCTGTGGAATGAAGAAGATTTCTCTATGATTTAGAAAGTCTATCAAGGCCTGAGGAAGGAGATGTGCATTCCCACATCCAATCCAATGATCAATATCGATGCAGGCATCCTCACCATTACCTATCCACTAAGTGAGTCCCTCTCTAATAGTGTGGAGGGTGTTCAGAACAGCCCTCTAGATGACTGATATGTTCTTTCAGTTCCAGATAGGTAGTCTAATCCAGTCTCATAGTGGAGTTAGCTAGATGTATTCGAAGAAGATCACATCGGTCCACAAGCTCCTATGTTTCGGGAGCATCCAACATAGTTTAGCTGCAAGAGATTGGGCGAAGGCAGATAAATTTTATGATCTCCACCTGCCCCACTTTTTGGGTAGGGCGATGCTGCTCCATTTTACCCAAGCATATAACCTCCCCTCTTTGTTTCCTTTCCATAAGAAGTTGCAGCAGATTTTTTGAATCCTATGAATGATTCCTTGCGGAATCTAGGCCAGGGACATCCAGTAAACTGGTGTTGCTTCTAGGACCGATTTAATAAGCACCAACTGACCAGCTCTGGAAAGTAGCCGGTGGCTCCAGAGATTGAGTCTTCTTTCGATCTTAGTGATCAACCAGATCCAGTCTGCTATTTTGTATCCATCTTGTTTTATCATGAATCCCAGATACTTCAACCCATCCTTAAGGGCTTGAATTTGGAAGGGGAAATTTTGTAGAGCAAGGTTGATTTCCCGTTGAGAACATCTAGAATGGGATAAGGTAGATTTAATCATATTGCATTCCATCTCGGTGGCTGAGCTAAAAATTCTTAAAATCCCAGTGAAGGTGATGATGTCTTGAATCCCACCATCCAAGAATATTAGGATGTCATATACAAAGAGAAGGTGGGTCAGAGAACATTGATCTATAATTTTTAGTCCTTTGAGGTTCCCATCAACCTTCTCTGAGGAAATCCTTCTACTGAGACCTTCCATAAGCAGGAGGAAAAGGAGAGGGAAAGTGGGCATCCTTGTCTGAGTCCCCTCTCAGCCCGAAATGAGTGGGAGGCAGAACCGTTGATAAGAATGGCAAAGGAGACCGAAGTAATGCAGCACATAATCCATCAGATGAAGGTCGGAGGGAAACCCATGTGGGTAGGTAACATCTTGAGATATAGCCAGCTATCCTTATCAAAATCCTTGGAGAGATCAATTTTGAGCATCATTCCTTTTAGGTTTTTCATCTTCATGGAGTGAAGAGACTCTTGTGCAGTTCCAATGGCCTTATGGATTTGTCGGTTTTGTAAGAAGGCTAGGATAGGTTTAATGCGGTTGGCTATGATCTTAGCGATGATCTTGTAGAGGAAATTGCAGAGGGAGTCTGATTTGGGAATAAGGGAAATGAATGTGGAGTTGATGGGATCGTGTAATCTACCCTGGACTCATCATTCTTCTACCACAGCAAGAAGGTCATGTCCAAGAGTGTCAAAAAAAGTAAGGTAAAACTCCACTGGCCAGCCATCCGGACCTGGGCTTCTATCTCTTTTGAACAATTTGAGGGTGCTTTCCAAATCCCCCAAAGTCACAGGTTTAGTGAGGTCCTCCATGCTATCTAGCTCTACGAACCTAGGGAAGTGCCCAGCAAGACGGATAATATCAGGTAGTGTAGCACCAGGAGGGGATTTGAACAAATTTTTAAAATGCGAGATGCCCAAGTTAGAGAGTAGAGCATGTGTGTTAGCCAGCCTTCCATCCTCCGATGGGAGTTGCCAAATCGTGTTGTTGGCCTTCCTTCCATTTGCAAATTTATGGAAGAATTTTGTGTTGCCATCCCCCGCTTGTAGCCAAATGGCCCTGCTCCTGAGTCTCCAAGTTTCCTCTCAAGCCAGAAGTATCTTAGCTCTCTGAGCTTCTATCTCCACTAGCTACAATTTGGATTCTATGGTGTTATAACCCCTGCCCTATTTGTCCATGAGATTGGCTATCAAGGATTCTAATTCAAATATGGCCCAATCCTCCTTGTCTTTCTTCTGCTTGGCCCAGTCAATCAAGAGACATTTCAAATGGTATAGGTCATTGCAGAACCCGAAAACCTTCCACCTCTCAGTAGGAAGGAGGGGTGAAATCCAGAAGTTCGTGACCATCTTGAGATAGTCAGGGTCCATTATCTAGGATGAGTTGAACTTATATGGGCCATGAGGCTTGGCTATGGCATCCGTCAATTCCAGGTATATAGGTGAGTGATCAGATATGCCTCCCGAGCCCACCCATTGTCTATAGTTGGTTAAAGTCATCATTAGATCTTCATGGATTAGGAAGCGATCTAGTATTCTCCCTAATGCAGCTTCTCCAGTTCTCCTGTTATGCCAAGTTGGCATCTTCTTATTCACAAGGATGTCAATGAGGCCTTTCAGATCAAACATGGAGCTCAACTGATCCGAAAGAGGATCAAGTTGAGAGTGATGACCCCATGATTCTTCGTGGCCAATGGAGAAATTAAGGTCACCTCCCAAAATAGTGGTGGAGTTGGTCAGTGGCCCATCCAAAAATTGATTCTAGAAATCCAGTCTATTTTGATAGGGAGCATAAATATTAATGATACAAATCTGTTTTCCCAGAGTTGTAATGAAGAGGTCCATGCCAAGGAAGTCGAGGCCTCCCTAAGAAGCGATCACTCTTATGGTCCGGGGATTTATCCCAAGGGAAAGGCCCCCATATCTGCCAACTGCATCCATGGCTTGAAAATGCCATCCAGGCAGAATACTCAGGAGTATTTTAACAATCTGGTCTGAGGGCCCCAAAGTTTCTTGTAGGAATATTATGTCACAAGGTTCACAGTTTATGAGTCTCTTAAGGGCTATTTTCTTTTGAGGGCTGGCCAGGCCCCTACAATTGAAGGAGAGTCATTTCATTGGGAAACCATGGAGGGGGCGTCTGCTACTCTAAGCACCCAATCAATTGTGTTTTGACGGCGCTGGGAAATGTCATCCCCGACAATTTTGATAGATTTGGTGAGTTTGGAGGGCCACCCTCTAGTAGGCTTATGATCGGAAGGGGCGTGGATGATACCCAATCCTAGAGAATTAGGTGTGGATGGCCTGCGGGGCCAAAGGTTATAGTCATGAAAGCCCTTAGGAGATTGTTTAGATGAAGGGGGGTCGACCAGGCCCAATATCAATGGAGGGGTAGTGGAGAAAATAAGCTGAGGTTGAATCAAGGAGCAATTAATGGGCACCGAATTAAAACAAGTGGAAGGAGGAAGTGATACCATAGAGGCAGATAAATGATCAAACTGAAAGACAAAGGAGAAGGGAGTAGAGACAGTACCCGAAGATGGAGCTGCTTCCATCGAAAATCTGGATCTGGTCTTAGGAGCAGATGGAGGTGGTATCTGGGAGGATCTGGAGGTTTGGACAGTGTTCCCAGCATCTTCCTTTGTATGATTCGGATCTGGGGGTTGCACATACACCATCGGCTCCACTGAATGCCTGTGCGATGAACCCATTGCAACCGAGACTGAATTCGAGAGTAGGGGACAGTCCTTGTATAGGTGTCCAACCTTATGACAATGACGACATTGGAAAGGCACCCCCTCGTAGTCCAGGTTTTTCCTGCGAGCGAAATGTCTCCAGAGCAGGGTAATCTTCTCCTCTAGCCCAAATCTAGTATCCAGATGCACCAGAATTCGGGCCATGGTCATGATCCCTGTTGATTCGAAGGATTGGTCATGATCCAGGTAGGTTCCCAAGGCATCCCCAATTCTTTTGAAGATCGAGGAGGTCCAGTATTGCAGAGGTAGGCCCGACAGCCAAACCCATATAGGACCAGCCCCTAGCTGTTCTCGCTTAGGATCGAACAAGGGATCCCAATGCTTCAGCAAAACTGGCGCTAACTCTATATGCCAAAATCTGGAGAGGATCCGGTCTATGTATTCCTCCCTGTGGAATCGAAGGGTGAACCAGCGCCTTGCTAGAACATGGATGATGGGAAGTTCTTTGAGGAGGGAGCCCTAGATTTCCTCAGTCTAGAGTCTCAGCCATTCTATAGAGTAATTCCTCCCTCGGACGCGCCCAACCAGAACCTTCTTGGCGGTGTTGTCCACTTCACCCATCGATAGGTCCTCTCCCAAGGTGAGCTTAATGTCTCTATCTCCAGCCCTAAGGCACCTGCCCTTTTTTTGCTTGTCTGAGCGCCTGGCCATCGGGAAATCCTTCAGTAATCCATGGATCCCTTGGTTTACCGTCTACGGGGTGGAGGGGGTGGATTTGGGGGTGGGAATGGGGGAGCTGAAGTAGCCGGAGCATATAGGAGTGTCAGGGTTATGGTTAGGGATAGTAAGGTTAGATTAGGAACTAGCGGGGTGGGGGTTAGGGTAAAGGGTTTCAGGTCGCGAACTAGGGATGGGTGCAAAGCCGGGGGGGGGGGCAGAAATAGGAGGTAGCTAAGGGAGCGATGCATCGAAGGATCGCAATGCTTGTAAGAAATATCCAAGCAGGTTTAGGGTCACAAGGGAGAGAGGTCAGAAATCCAACCTAGGGTCGTCTTCGAGGTGTACAGTGGAGGTATGGGTCGTTGATGGTTGAGATCGACCAAGTGCAGAGCATGAGGCTGACGATGGTCGTCTAGGAGTATTAGAATGATTCAGGAGCGATATGACATAATGCGTAGTTCTGTTGGTCTCGAGGGAGTGGGGGGGGCATTGATTTACCTGCCCTTTCCATGCTAGGTGCAGCCCATGACTGAGGAAGCGCTGTCGGGAAAATGGGAGTTCCACCAAAACTGTGCCTGAGATACAAAAAACATTACTGGAGGTGCAACGGTGCCATTCCAATGTCTGTGGACCAGCCAAACCAGACCATCAGCTGTTAGGAAGCAGGGTCAGAACCACCATGGAAGGGGCACTACCCATGGTGCAGTTAAGGTTATGCCATTTCCATCTAGGGTTTCCTCCATGCTCCTGTCACCTATTGATGCTCTCAGGATTCAAGCCTTAATATTTTTATCTGCACCTTGATTGTTGCTCTTGTCATGCTACCCTTTCTAACTCTTCAGAACATTAGATTATGCATTGAGTCTTCTATTGATGAATATATAAATACCTACAAAAAATCTTCAAGGAAATACCCATGACATGATAATAACAAGACTTACCTCATCCTGCAGAGCATATGTTAGTGCTAAAAAAAAACAACAAATTAGAATACAAATAACCTAATACAATTAAGAGATGAACATGCATATATAGAAGATACTTACCTGGAGCTTACCTCTGTTGCACCATTTTGTTGTACCTTGCTCTTTGCTGTCCTAGAAAATTTGGTCCTTGGCAACCCTTGACAAGACTTGATCTAGTTTTTTTGTTCTTGCCTTATAGGAGCATGATATTGAATCCGATGCATCTATGTGATTTAAGATCCCCACTATGTGATATTTAGTCCTATCGTATCCCTCTGCGTCTTCTTTTGAATGCCATAGGTCTGACCCGATTTGGATTCTTCAAGGCACAGTTATGCCCAATCTCTCACAATGAGCTAATTATGGACTAGTTCAATAAAGCGAACTTGTATGGCATGCCACGTGTCACAGTTTCCTCCTTCAGCCCTGAAATTAATATACAAAAAATTGTAGTCTATTCACTATTTGCCACTTTTTACAAAATTCCAATACACTTCTCAGAGAGAGAGCTATGACGGTTTTCCCAAGGTCACATTTTTGAGAAGAAATTAGGGAGCCTGCAAAAACCCTAACTTCCACAAATCATATCTCTGAAACTATAGCGAATAAATATATGAAATTTGGTCACGACATTCATTAGGAGTTCGGCTCAAATGGGTTTTAATTTTAGCATCTAAGACTTCGCAGAAATAAATTTATAGCGAACATGCCACGATCACAACTTTTGGAGGATATATGAGATTTCTTTTTATAGAGTTGAGAGGGGATTTTATAGAGAATGTTGGAGGGATTTTAGGAGCTTAAAAAATTATTAATTATTGACTATTCAATGACCAAAATCAATGATAAATGACATGCCACAACCCCATGGGGTTTTAGCCCACTAATTGGGGTTACTAACTTCAATCTTGAATAACTTACAAACTGTGAGGAATTATGAGGAGAGCTATATACCGATAGAAAGATATTTTTGAGTAGATTATTCCTATAATAGTTATGAGACGAGAAACCATGAATGATGATGCCCAATGTGCCATGGAAGTTCAGGGTCATCCTTGGTGCTTCTTGGGTTGACATCAATGACAACCTCAAATCATCTTTAGATCAACAATCTCCCCCTTTGGCATTGATGGCAACACAAGTACTCCCCTTGCGATCAGGGCACCTCTTCCTACTGCCTTCTCTCCCCCTTTGACATCAATGGAAAAGGGTAACTCCCCCTGACACACAACCATCCTGCGGACCTACACACACTTCCACTCCCCATTTATTTTCTGATTAAGGAAAATCTGATGAGAACTTGGGAGAATCCCAAGCTTCTAGTGAGGATATTTAAATGCTTCACGAGGTAAAGGCTTAGTGAAGATATCAACGATTTGTTCTTTTGTACCAATATATTCAAGTTTGATATTCTTTCCAGCAACTTGTTCTCTAACAAAATGATATTTGATTGGAATGTGTTTTGTTTTTGAATGCATGACAGGATTCTTGGAAATGCTGATGGCACTGGTGTTATCATAGAATATGGGAATAGGCTCACTGAATTGTACTTGAAGATCTCACAAAGTTTTTTTCATACAAAGGACTTGAGTACATCAAGTTGCCGCTGCAATGTATTCTGCTTCCGCTGTAGATAAAGAGATTGAGGTTTGCTTTTTGCTCAACCATGATACGAGACAACCACCTAGATAGATATTTTCTCCACTAGTACTCTTATGATCATCGAGGCTTCCTACCCAATCTGCATCTATAAAGGCTTGAATAATAAGATTGTTTCCCTTGGGATACCACAAGCCATATTCTGTTGTGCCCTTTAGATATCGAGGAATTATTTTTACGACAATAATATGTGATTCTTTTGGTGCTGCTTGGAGTCTTGCTACTTGTCCAACTGCTTGCATAACATCTGTTCAGGAGGCTGTTACATATATAAGACTACCAATCATAGATTTGTACAACCTCTGATCCACATCCTTAGATGAGTTGTCTATGCTTAATTTGCAACTTGTTACCATTGGAGTAAGGACGGGTTTGCAATATTCCATTTTGAATTTCTTGAGTATTTCCTTGATGTACTTGGATTGAAATATAAATATTCCTTTCTCTTGCTGAGATATTTGAAGCCCTAAGAAGTATGTCAACTCACCAAGTAAAGACATCTCGAACTCACTTTGCATCTTTGTAGCAAAGTTCTTACTTAGTCGATCATCATTGCTACCAAATATTATATCATCCACATATACCTCAATGATTGTTAAATTATCTTTATCTATTTGTACGTAAAGATTGCTATTAGCAATACCTTTCTTGAACCCTTGTTGATGTATATGTCCATCAAGATGAGCATACCATGCTCTTTGAGCCTGCTTGAGACCATAAAAATCCTTCTTTAACCTGCAAACATAGTCTTCTTTTTCTGATAGTAGAAAACCTTCAGGTTGTTCGATGTAAACTTCTTCTTCTAATTATCCATTCAGAAATGATGACTTGACATCCATTTGGTAGAATTTTATTTTTCTTGAACATACATAGGTGAGAAATATCCTGATAGCTTCCATTTTGGAAACAGGAGAAAATGTTTCTTCAAAATTGATTCCTTCAACCTGTGCATATCCTTTGCAAACTAATCTTGCCTTGTTCCTGGTAAATTGTAATCCTTCAACTGTTTTTCTCCCCTCGAACCTTTAATGAAAATACCATCTTGTTGAAACTATCTTCCTATCAATCGTAGACTTGTGCCATATACTGTTGCATAGACTTCTCTTGTACAAACATTAAGGAGTCAACATGCCAAATTGTTCAAAATAGTGAGTCACCTAACAGGCCATCTTGACTTGAGTCATTATCTGAAGCAACTTCTAATTCCTCATGACCTTTTTCTTTTACAAATCTTGAAAGCATAACTGCTGAAACCTTATTATCTACTTTGTCTTCCTGTACCTGTTTCCTTTTCCAGACCTTCTTATCCCTGCAATATTGAGCCATGTGCCCATAGTTATGACACTTGAAGCATTCAATGTTGTCCACAGGTGATTCCATCTGATATCTACAACCGTGAGTGCTATGGCCATAGTTATGGCATTTGAAACATTTAATATTTGGCCCATCTAGCATGTATCCTCTTCTGATAAAATCATCGTGGAACTTGTGTTGTGATCCTGCAAACTTGCTTCTAGGGTTTTACAGATAATGATTGTACCTATCAAAAAATTCACAATCCCTATCCATATGTCCATAGTTATCACATAAAAAGAAATAACCATTAAATAAACGAACATACTTGGAATATTTTTCATTCTTCTTTGGAGGCAGTGTTGTATTTTTCTGTGGTATTTTGTTCTTGATTTCTTTGGTCTTGTTCCTTGGAGTTGAAACATTCTTCTTTGGCTTTTCACTTTGATCAACTTACTTCTTAGAATCATCTTGTGAAGATGTGGAGCTTGTACCTTCATCAACTGGAGCTTTACCATCTTTAATTGCCTTCATTTTATCTGTCTTATCTTGTAAGTGTTCTTTTTGCAATCCCTTGAGTTTGTTGATCTCATCATGGGTTGAATCAAGTATTTCTTGGTTTTGAGCAAGATCTTCTTGAAACCATCTTTCCAAGATCTTCCTTCTTTTTTTGCCTCCTCGACCTGTAGCTTGAGAAGAGTGGTCTTATCTACTTCTCTGTTGAGAACCTGTATCTGTTCCTTCTGCTTCTCATTTTCAATCCTAAGCCTACTTATTTCTATTGAAGATGTTTCTAATTCCTTTTGCTTTTGGTCAACAATGGATATGTATCTTTGATCATATTCCTTCCTTTCAATTTCTGCTTCTTGCATCTATTGTGTGATCCTGCTAATCTCTGCAAATGTTGTGTTGAGTTCTTGTTGCTTCTATTGGACTTCTCTCTTGAGGTCTCGTGTTGTTGTATTATTGATTTCTTCCAATGCCCTTGAGCTGTTGGCATAGTTTTGGACAATGTTTCCCTTCTTCACTTCCTTACGCAGCGATACTACTTCGGCTTCTAATTCTTCCCTTTCTCGATTTCTTTCTTCCAACTTCTTTTGAAATGACTCTTCAATACATTTGTGTTATTCAACTTCAATTTTGAGACCTTGAACTTGTTCTTCAAGAATATTGGAACAAATCTTCTCAGCCTTGAGCTTTTTATAAGCTTGATTGCCTCCTTAGAAAATTCTTCTATGGTCAACCCTTCTTCTTCTTTGTTTGATACCTCTTCTTTATTGTGTTTGACCATAAACAATACTCTCTCATTGGCTTCTTCTTCACTGTCACTATCTTCATCGGATGATGACATATCTTATTTAGAGAGAAAGTTCCTTTTGAATCCTTTCTTCTTGTCAATTTTTTGTTTTCTCGTAAAGTAAGCATATTCTCCATATGAAAAACCTTCTTCACCGTCTTCCTTTTCTTCACACTTGTAGGTGTAGGTCTTTTTCTTTGAAGGTTGTTTTTCCTTATTGATTTTTTTAGATGCAACGAATTCAGTTTCTAGATGCGAAGTACCCTATTCTTAATCAAGTCTCATTTCATATGCTATGATAACTCCATGTAATTCCTCTTTGCTGAGTTTGGCCATATTTTCACTGTATTCTAAGACCGATACCTTTGGGTTGAATCTTCTTGGTAACAACCTAAGAATATTTCTTATAATACTCTTCTCGTCAACAAGCTCTCCCAATCCTTCCAGGGTGTTGGTTATTTCATCAACGTGTTGGAAGTATGCAACAATGTTGTCATCTTCTTTCATTCTGAGTTGCTCAAATTTTGCTCTGTAGATTTGAAGCTTTGGTTCTTTGACATTTGAGTCACTTGCATATATATATTCTCAAGCTTTTCCCATACATTTTTGGCAGTTTTACAACCCAACACCTTATGATAAGTAGATTCAATAAGTCCATTGATAATAATATTCTTTGCTTTTGCATCATTTACCAAATTCTTCTTACCTTGTGCATCCGCGGTTGGTGAAAAGCCATTTTGAACAGTGTCCCATACTTCGTAACCTTGTGCCAAGAGATAAACCTCCATTCTTCCTTCCAGAGTGCATAATTATTTTCATTGAACAAAGGTACACCATTCTTGGTATGCTCCATGATCTCCTTCCAGTTGCTAAATTGATATTGAAGGAACCAAGCTCTGATACCAATTATTGGAAATACTAGGGGGGGGGGGGGGTGAATCAATATTCCTTTCAATTAGTATTATTATTAATATTTCAGAGCATTAGTTAATCTTCAATTATTATCAATGTTTGTAAAATGATAGCAGTGAACAAAAGGAACACAAATGCACACAATTTTTAAGGTGGAAACCCCATCTGGGACAAAAACCACCTGAACGCTTTTATAATAATTCTTTAATCTTCAACTCCAATTGAAAAAAAATCTCCAACTTCCTAGAATCTAGAAAAGTATTCTTCTCCAGCTCCCACTAGATGGACGCTCCAATGCTCGAGATTCTTCAGTAGTCAACTGAACGGATGCCCCAACATCCAATGAGCTACAACTCACCCTACCACCCTTCACAGGCTTGAACCTATTGGTGACTTCATGCACTAGCCTAGCACCACCCTACCACCCCATAAAAGAATAAAAGAAGAATGAACTCCCATACCAGGGAAAATGGTCCACTTAACAATGATATAAAATGATGTAGAAGAAGAAGACACACTAGACCATAACCCCAGCTATGACACAACCATCTAATGATGATCCTAGACCTCCTGACATTGTCTCTTCAACTCTTGGAAGATAGACACTTGTACAACATTTACAATGATGCTTTTACAATGACTCTGTACAATGATACTTTTAGAATGACTGTATGCAGTGCTCTATTTGAAGACATCATGTGGTGAACTTCTTGTTACTGTTATGCACCTTGATTGCTGCTCTTGTCATGCTACCCTTTCTCACCCTTTAGAACATTAGATTATGCATTGATTCTTCTCTTGATGAATATATATACTTGCAAAAATTCTTCAAGGAAATACCCATGACATGATAATAGTAAAACTTACTTCATCTTGCAGAACATATGTCAGTGCTAAACAAAAACAACAAATTAGAATAAAAATAACCTAATGCAATTAAGAGATGAACATGCATATACAAAAGATACTTACCTGGAGCTTACCTCTACTACACCATTTTGCTGCACCTTGCCCTTTGCTGCCCTAGAAAGTCTGGTCCTTTGTAGCCCTTGACAACACTTGATCTAGTTTTTTTTTCTTGCCTTCTAGCAACACGATATTGAATCTGATGTATCTTTGTGATTTAAGATCCCTAATATGTGATCTTTAGTCCCATCTTAGCCCTCTGAGTCTTCTTTCCAATGCCACAGGTCTGACCCGATTTGGATTCTTCAAGGCACAATTATGCCCAATCTCTCACAATGACCTAATTATGGACTAGTTCAGCAGAGAAAACTTGTACGACGTGCCACGTGTCACTGTTTCCTCCTTAGGCTCTAAAATTGATACACAACAAACTATAGTTCATGCACTATCCGAAAATTTTATAGAATTCCAATCCGCTTCTCAGAGAGAGAGTTGTGACAT
This sequence comes from Pinus tabuliformis, assembly GCA_031772625.1. Taxonomy (NCBI): domain Eukaryota; kingdom Viridiplantae; phylum Streptophyta; class Pinopsida; order Pinales; family Pinaceae; genus Pinus; species Pinus tabuliformis. The sequence continues at coordinate 1,103,963,596 of CM062816.1, read as the reverse complement.
TTTCCCAAGGTCACCTCTTTGAGATGAAATTCGAGAGCCTGCAAAACCCTAACTTCCACATATCATATCTCCACAAATATATCTAATCAAGATCTGAAATTTGGTCACGAAGTTCATTAGGATTTCAACTCAAATGGGTTTTAGTTTCATCATCTCCGACTGCACAAAAATAAAGTTATAGCGAAAATTCCATGATAACTACTTTTGGAGGATATATGGGATTTCTTTTTATAGAGTTGAGAGGGGCTTCTATAGAGAATGTTGGAGGGATTTTAGGAGCTTACAAAATTATTAATTATTGACTATTCAATGACCAAAATCAACGATAAATTCCATGCCACAACCCCATGGGGTTTTAGCCCACTAATTTGGGTTACTAACTTCAATCTTGAATAACTTACAAACCGTGAGGAACTACAAGGAGAGCTATATACTGATAGAAATATACTTTTGAGTATAGTATTCCTATAATGGTTATGAGATGAGAAACCATGAATGATGATTCCAAATGTGAAATGGAAGTTCAGAGTCATCCTTGGTGCTGCTTGGGTTGACATCAATGACAACCTCAAATCATCTTTAGATCAACAAAATGGCTACCTACATCTTGACAGTGCTGGAAATTCATCAACCAAGGGCATCTCCCCAATGTGAATTCCCAATTAGACCTCTCACCGTCTGGACTAAGAGTCCCAACTAGAAATTTCGCCAATTTCCATTTTCCTTAGGGATTTTCCTTGGTTGCCATTATTAACATAAGAGGTTATACAAACATTCTTTGAAACAAGCAAGTTGACACTGTGAGGAAAACAATTGGCATGCATATAAGGTACTTTCACGATAGGGAGAAAGAAAGTGAGCCTTAGGAAGAAAAGTAATAGTACCAACCTAAGAGATACACACAATAGCATAAGAGGATCCCAAGTTAGTGTGCAAAGTAGTTCACAAGACAACCACAATCATAAAACCAAATTTAACACACTTTCAACAAGATGAGTACCAAAGCCATCAAAATAGTTCAATTTCCTTAATACATATGAACGAAACACATACACCTGTGGTGAAGTAAAATTATAAGTGTGGACACAAACGAATTCCTATATCCCGATAATGGGTCTAACCACAACAGATACATTCTATGGAAGATTTCCTTAGGTTAGAATCAATCAAGAGGGCCTACCTCTTGGTCGCTTATCCTGCTTGATGATGTCCTCACTTGCTTCTTCAAGCTCCTGAAGCAAGTAAAGAACAACAACACACAAACATAATAATAGAAAAATTGTAATTCAACTTACTTAATAATTCAAGAAACATTAAGCCATGAATATGTAATATTACAAAAAACGTAGGAAATCAATTGATAGTTTCATTTATTAATATCAAAGAGAGATTACAACCATTCGTCTTGACATTGTAGTATTCCTCTGACAAGACCAGGTTCGCATTCCACGATGGCTTCAAACAACAATAGTTTAAAGGATCTTCCCTTTAGGCTTCACTACAAACCAAAACATACTTCTCTCTCACACAAATAGATAGCTACAACTAGCAATATCTTGCTTGTCTACTCCAAAACAGTATCAACACTCAACTATAACTCTACCAAAAACTATCAACTATGACTAGCTTGTGCTTGGGAAGAAGGGAGGTTTATATAGGAAGTATGGATGGGAGATGGATCCTCTTCTCATGGGAGAAGGACTTATCCCTCGAGGTAGTTCCATCATTATAGGGGAAAGGAGCCCAAACTATCATCCTCGACCCCATCCGGCCAAACCATTTACCAAACTTCTATTACGGAGCTTCTAGATCTGGAAGCTTCGACTCTAATTTAAAAACCTTTCCATAATAGGACTGATGCGATTAAAACACAGCTCATTTGCTCTGGTCGGTGCGAGGAGTAGTGATAATCTCTGCACATTGGAGTGGGGGAGACAAAGGCCATTAGCATCAGTCTTGTAAATTGGGAAAAACAGAAGTTTCAGGGGAAATGGTGCAAAAGGGAATTTATATGCTCATGAAGAGGGACACAATGGGAGTTTCTTCATGAAGGCAAAGCATGTGGGGTTCACTGTAGAGGTCCTCTAGGATCAAGGAATGGGGAGTACAGGGACAGTGACAAAATTTTGTGTAACAGATGCCCCCTAAAGCGTGAAGGTTGAGCTAGAGTGAGGGATGAAATGATTTATAAATTAGTGCGGGGAATCGGTTTGCCGTTGGAAAACCTACATGCAAGTACAGATACATATATATAAATTGAGATCTCTATCAAATGATACATGAATCGTGGTATGGATGCAACCACCCAGAGAATGATCATGTAGATGGATCCAGGCATGGGCACAACCATCCGTCAAAGAGGATCATAATGAAACCAAGGTGTGGTCGCAACCATCCAATAATGAGAAGGATCACATATGATAATTTATGGTTTGGTTGTTGGAAATAATACTAAGAGGGAGGGGGGTGAATTAGTATTAGCAAATCAATAATTTTTCGTTTCCATAATCAGATTCATATATGCTACTTTGGTTAAGGTAACTCGCTTGTACACGTAACTTTGTTTAATGCAACTAACGTATATCCAACAAACTTATGATTTGGTTAATTCATCACATGAGGATCTTTAATCAATGCATCTAAAAATAGTAACCATGTGCAATAAAAACAGAAAAAATCATCACACACATGAACACCAAGATATAAGGTAGAAACCCAATGTGGGTGAAAACCACCTGCTGCAATCGTCTCTATCTTCTTTTAATAATAAGAATATTATGTTTACAATTTTTGTATTGGTGTAGTATTATACCAGTACACAAGCTTCTACCTACAGAAGGCTACAACCTTCTCTTGTTCTCCATCTTCTACTGGAAGGGAGCTACAACCCACTGGCTCTTGTACTAGCTGATATGTTTACTATTACGTAGGTGCCGGCCTATAGAAGGCTACAACCTTCTCCTTTCTTCCAGGGACCACATTTCATAAATTCTCAAACTGGATCCATCAACAATATTATTCAATCATCAAATATATCTGCATCAACCAATCTCTTATTGAACCAACCACATCCAAGTCAATCAATCACTTTGACAACCCATCAATCTGATCTTTCAGAATGCTGTCACCAGAATACAATAACCATAACCCAATCTAGAACCCAAAATACAACAACAACAAACAGTAGCAACTAAAACATATATTATAAGATATACGCTACTTTCTTGTGCCTAACCTGCGTGTATACGTGCTTTCCTTGAAGCCAACCGGCGCATGCATCTGTAAATATGAATTCATAATTCTGCGGCTATACCAGACTTCAGTTATACCCAGATCATATCATTTACAGAATAATATATGTGTCAGTATTCAGATCTATAATATTCATGAGCAAAAAAACATAATGATAGTTCACTTTACGCCTTAAGATCCCGATCCATCATTAGATCTAATTCTCCATCAACTGCTAATGTTTCTCCTTGGTTCATATCCAACAATGCACCATAACCCAATGACCTGCATACTAGATCTTGCTCTTCATCAGATATTCAATGCTTGAGTGCCTTGGCCTAATGATCTTCTCCTCCTTTTATAGTTTTAGGCCTTTCCCAATACCATGGAGCAAAACCACTTAGGACCAATACCTTGGATCAAATGCCTAAGGTTAATACCTCGGATCAAATACTATGGACCAATACCATGGATCAAAATACCATGGACCAAATACTTCGGACCAAAACTTAGTTTTCCAAGGTATACGCGCTTTCCTTTCTGTGAAAGTGCGTGTGTACATTATACGCTCCTTTTGTTCTGTTAACCTGCGTGTATACACGGCTTGGTCAATGGTGAACCTGCATATACCTCTCTTTCTTCATTCTGTGAAGACTGATCTGTCATTCTTTGTTGTTTTCCTGGTATACTGTGATCTTTCATCTGAGTGAGTTGCCTTTTGAATTGATTCCTTGAAGCTGCCCTACATTTCATCACATCTATAAACACTACTTGTCATGCATTCTGTCACATATGATATCTCTTTTGTAGATTCATCTAGTTACCATATACAAGTGAGTTGTTCTACTACAAGTGGGTTGCCATCAAGTACAACACATACATCATAATTCCAAAAATCTCCACCTTTGAACTTGATGGCAACAAAAACCACACCAAGCATTCTCCCCCTTTGACATCAAGGGCAAAGGGTCATGCTCCCCTTGAGTGCATGCTGAATTTTCTGATATGCTAAAGTGTGTTGATGGAGCTCCCCTAATCAAGTCCATGGTTCCCCTGAGCATAAGCAAAGTCTTCAAAAAGATGTTCTAAAAGAAGAACATGACTCTATACATGCATCACAAATGACCTTCCTATCACCAATGACTCATACATGCATCCATCTCCCAAACAAGTGGAGATATACCAAATTTGACTCAACTACCCAACCAAGTGGGGATATATCAATTATTTATACATGTCAAAAACAAGAAACATTACATCATCCATCCCATGCATAATGGGGTTACAAATTAGGCCTTTTTCATGGTCGTTACATTAAAAGGTATACATGACATATATAACAGAGACCAAATATTGTAACAAGACCATGATAGTCATCAACAACTATCATTAGCAGCATTTTTCAATCAGCATCCAAACCAATAACCATGTTCTCTCCCTGAACCTGTTCCACCTGAAAAAAAATCTACACCGAGATCTTCTAAGATAATGCCAACAATATGTATTATTAGAAGCATATGCTCCCCCTAAACCTGTGTCAGATGTTCATTGTCAAATCTGATTATTTCATATATTAGAAGAGTTATCAAGGCATCATCATTCAGATATGTATCAAGTTATCAACAACTTGTGAGAGCCAAAATATTTCCACATGTCATCCACATACTGTAACCATCATCAAGCAGAGTAGATAATTCACTGAACCATATTAGACCCCTTTTTCCTGAGTCTAGCCCACTGTTTTTCCTCAAACTAGCATATACGTGATTGTACCCACAGAAACCAGCGTATATACGTGACTACACTTCATGAAACTCCCGTATAACCACCTTTCTATGAAAAAATGGATTTTAACAACAGGATGATGCAGCAACTACTCCCAACTTCTATCTGAGATATTCAAATGTCTCTCTGGGTAGTGGTTTAGTGAATATATCAAAAACCTGTTCTTTGGAGGGAACATACTCCAATTTGACCTTTTGTTCAAGCACTTGTTCATGTAGAAAATGATATTTAATGGGTATGTGCTTGGTCTTGGAGTGCATGACTGGATTCTTTGAAATACCGATGGCACTTTTATTATCACATAGAATGGAGATGGGTGGAGTACATGTGATTTGAATGTCTTGTAATGATTGCATCATCCAAATTAGTTGTGTGTAGCAGGATGCAGCAGCCACGTATTCTGCTTTAGCTGTAGATAATGCAATTGAACTTTGTTTCTTGTTGAACCAAGACACCAACCTGGAACCTATATAGAATGCACCACCACTAGTGCTTTTTCTGTCATCAACACTTCCTGCCCAATCTGGATGTATATATGCATGAAGTGTAAGATTTGTATCTCTAGGATACCATAAACCAAAGTTTTGTGTTCCTTGAAGATATTTGAAAATCCTTTTGACTGCCTGAAGGTGTGCTTCTTTAGGATTTTCTTGGAATCTTCCAACTATTCCCATTGCATGCATGATGTTCGGTCGGGTACCTATTAGATAAAGCAAACTGCCAATCATGGATCTGTAAGTTGGTTGATGTACTGCTGTTGATTCATCATTTGAGCTAAGACTGCATCCTGTTACCATTGGGGTACATACTGGTTTAGAATCTTCCATGCTGTACTTTTTCAGGATCTGTTTGAGATATTTGGTTTGTGAGAGAAAAATACCATCTTTATTCTGCTGAACTTGTAGACCAAGAAAGTAGGTGAGCTCACCAAGCAAGGAAATTTCAAATTTTTGTTGCATTGCTAAGGCAAAATTTTGACTCATGGATTCTTCATTGCTACCAAAAATGATATCATCAACATACACAACAATTATTAGCAATTTATCAGTGTCCATATTTGTATATAGATTGCTATCTACTGACCCCTTTGAAAAACCTTGTTGGTGGAGATATTTGTCAAGACGGTAATACCATGCTCTTGGAGCCTGTTTTAGACCATAGAGAGCTTTTCTGAGTTTGCATACAAGTTTTGCATCATTTCCAAGAATGAATCCTTTTGGTTGTTCAATATAGACTTCTTCTTCTAAGTCTCCATTAAGAAAGGCAGATTTTACATCCATTTGGTATACTTTGAATTTCTGAAAACTAAAAAGAGCAAGAAACATTCTTATGGCTTCAAGTCTAGCAACAAGTGCAAAAGTTTCTTCAAAATCTATACCTTCTTGTTGAGCATATCCTTTGCAAACAAGTCTGGTCTTGTTTCTAATAACTTCTCCATTTTCGTTCAGCTTGTTCTTGAATATCCATTTAGTTCCTATGATATTCTTATCATGAGGTCTAGGAACTAATTCCCAAGTATTATTATTTTAAATTTGCTCAAGTTCTTCATTCATGGCCTTGACCCAACATTCATCTTTGCATGCTTCATTCACATTTTGGGGTTTAGTGGAAGATAGTAATGCTAGAAAGCTTGAAGCTCCAGCAATGGTTCTTCTAGTCTGCACACCTGCCCCTTTTTCTCCTAATATTTTAGTTTTTGGATGATTTTCTGAACATACCTGGATGAAGTCTTTTCTTCTATCGTTATCTCTTATTCTAGTGCTTCAATGGTTTCTTCTTCAGAATCAGTGTGGTTTGATGTGGGAAAATGATCCTCATCTTCTTCATTTTCATAATCTTCGATTTTTATCTGTTTTGTATTTTTGCATGCTTCATCAACCACAACATCAATACTTTCAATAATTTTCCCAAGTCTTTTATTGTAGCATTTATATCCTTTACTTCGAGAAGAGTAACCAAGAAGAATACCTTCATCTGCTCTGGGTTAAAACTTACCAAGTTTTTCATCAGTCCTTTTGATGTAACATTTGCTTCCAAAAAATTTGAAATATTTTACAATAGGAGTCTTACCATACCAAAGTTCATGTGGAGTTTGACTGTTGTTTACCTAAACATTTGCTTGGTTGAGAATAGTGACAGTGGCGAATGCAGCTTCACCACAGAAGGTTGTAGGAGTTCTAGATTCATCTAGCATAGCACGAGCCATTTGTTGAACAGTTCTGTTCATCCTTTCTACCACTCCATTTTGTTGAGTCCTTGCGGTGGAGAACTGCCTTTTTATTCCATGTTGTTCACAAAAGTCAAAGAATTCATCTAAGCTAAATTCCCCTCCTCTATCAGATCTGAGGCATTTGATTTTGTGATCTGATTCATTTTCAACCAAAACTTTGAAGGCATTGAACTTTTCAAATGCTTCATCTTTATGCTTTAGAAGACCTATCCAACACATTCAGGAAAAATCATCAATGAACAATATAAAGCATTCTTCTCCACGAGGTGACCTTTTTATTGATGGACCACATAAATCAGTATGAACAATTTCAAGAGGCTTACTAGCTGACCCTTCCTTTTCGATGAATTGAGATCTGGTTTGCTTACTGAATTGACATGATTTGCATATAGTATTTTCAGGAATGTTGATATCTGGAAGATCATGAACAACCTAGAATCTGCATGCTTTTCTTATTTGTGAAAAGCTTGGATGTCCCAACTTCTGTGCCAAAGCCAGTTTTCATCATTTTTGCTTAGATAGTGCTATTTTTTGTCCTCCCTTGAGTATGTAGAGGTTGTTTGGAGTTCTTGTCCCCTTAATCATGGTTTCTCCTGTATCAAGCTCACGAACAACACATCCATTTGATCAAAACACTACTTCATTTCCTTGATCACACATTTGACTCACTCTCAACAGATTATGCTTTAAGCCATAAACATACATAACATTCCTAGCTTTAACTTTTTCTTTGAAGAAAACAGAGCCTTTACCTTTTATGACAGTAGGAGTGTCGTTTCCAAATGAGACACTCTTTTCCTTTTCTAAGGCGTTATATGAGTGTAGTTTTGTTATGTAAAAATTAGTTAATATTATGTAAAAATTAGTTAGTGTAGTTTATTAAGAAAAAGGGCATGATCATAGATCATGCCCATTCACCAAGAGGCACCTAAGGTGGTATATAGCCTGGGCCTCTTACCAAAATGTAATCATCATCATTCAATTATTAATAACATGTTTACTTATTTCTGTTTATTACAGAAGTTTTTACTTCATCTGGTATTAGAGGAAGTTCGGTCTTCCAGTAAATCACTACACCAAGACGTCTGCTACATACTATCATTCCGCTTTGTTGTTATCACCCTATCAGCATCCCTATCACCATTATCGTGCCCGCTGCCTGGCTTCGATTGTGCTGCCACACCACGTCCCTATCATCCGCTGACCATATGCCTGTACACTTTGTTTTCCCGCATCTCTCATTGCCTCCCTGTCTGCATCATTCACCTTGCATCCATCCATCCCATCCGTTGTCCATAGCCCCGTCCGCTGTCCATCCGCCATCCGTTGTCCATCCGCCGTCCACTGTCCATCCGCCGTCCACTATCCACAACCCTGTCCACTGTCCATAGCCCCATCCGCTGTCCATAGCCCCATCTGCTGTCCACAGCCTCGTCCGCTATCCATCCACTGTCTGTTGTCCACAGCCCCGTCCACTGTTCGACTGCTGTCCATTCATCCCGTCCGTTGTCCATCCGCCCGTTCGCTATCCACAACCCACACCATCCGTTGTCCACTGTTAGCACCATTACTTAACCCTCGTTATCTGGCCACATCTGCCGTCAAATTTCATGGCCATTGACTCTCGGTCGTGTCATTTCATTTTGATCAAATATTCTAAAATTGATATTTTCATTATTTATAGTTAATATATATATATATATATATATATATATATATATATATATATATATATATAATAGTTATATATTATATAACATATATTATATACAATATATAATTTATATATATATATACATATATTATATAGTTTAAAAACTATATGTTATATAATTTAATTATAAATAATAATAATAATAATTTAAGCTGGTAGACAAATTTACACCCCCGCAAACTCGCTCCATGTCAATGTCAATGGCTGATTTCAATAAAAGATTGATTGAATTGGAGAGGAGAATTACTAGCCACTCTGATGATGTCAATAAAAAATTAGCCGATTTTGAGAATAAGTTTAATGGGCATTCTGATGATATTAAGAGGCTTTAGGATACAACAAATCGAATAGAACTATAGATGGGGAAGAACCATATCCAAACCAAAGTGAATCAAAAACAGACCTTGGCATTGCTGAACCAGTTTTGTAGAAAGCATGATATTACACCCAAACAACTACTCCAAGAAGATGGAGAAAATCAAGAGCACAATTCATCAGACTCAACAAAATCAACAGATTCTCAAAACGCTGAATCTCCAAAAAAATCAGCGACACCCCACCAAGAAAATAGTAACGCGGTTTTTTCAAATAAGCAACTTTGGGATACATTTTCCAATCAACATCCTTTTTTCGCCCAACCATTAGCGACATATCAGCGAAGGGAAAAAGTCGAGATGCCTAAATTTGATGGAAATGAAAAATACAGTGATGCATGGATAAATAAAGCAGAAGAATACTTCGAGATTTATGACATCAATGATGATGATGAAAGGCTTAGGCACACATCCATGAAAGTGGAAGGAGATGCATATAATTGGTATATGTGGTGGAAGAAGACGACAATCGCCATTATTTGGAGGAAGTTTCAAGATGCATTCTTTAAAAGATTCCAAGGTGTAAGGGAAGAAGAGTTTTTTTCTTCACTCATCAAATTATGACAAAAAGGAAGTGTGGATGAGTACACTCAAGAATGGGAAACCTTAGTGACATAAGTACCTAGGTTATCAAAGTCTCGTTTGGTTCAATCATACATCTCCAGACTTAAAACTCATTTATAAGTAGAATTTGACCTTCATGACATTAAGTCAATAGAAGTAGCAAGATGAAAAGCAAAAATTGCTAAATAGAAATTTGAACAAATACTGTGGTCAAAATTGGAAAAAGTATATTCAAGACGAAGAGTGCCCTAGTTTGTGGATTCAAATAATACAAGATATGTTCCACCACATCATCGTGAAGGTGAAAAATCTAATGTGTAAATACAAATGATAAAGGAAGGCAAATGCAAACGCTGTGGTGAGAAGTGGGACCCCAAACACAGGTGTGCTAAAGGAAAAGAATCAAAGAACCTATATAATTGTGAAGCAACTAATGATTCAAATAGTGAGGATTCTGACATAGAATAAACAGAATATGCCCCAGAATTCTCACTAGAATTAGATGATGGAAGTATTCCGCAAGTGTCACTATTAGCTATGACAGGTATATCACAACCTTAGACTTTAAAATTGAAAGGACATATAAAGAAGAACAACATAGTGGTTCTCATTGACTCTGGTAGCACACACAATTTTTCAGATGCAACTGTGGCAAAGAGACTCAATATTTTTTCATTTCCCTTACCAAACATGAAGGTGATGGTAGCTGACGGTAAGAAGATTGAAAAGGTAGGGAAATTCCATAAGGTCAAATTGCAGATTCAAGACTTTAATTAGAATCTTTGTTCTACATTGTACCATTAGGTGGAGTAAATGTAGTCTTAGGTATCCAATAGTTACGAACTCTAGGCACTTACGCTACCAACCATCAAGTACAATTCATAAGATTTAAATGGGGAGGTCAGAGGTACAAATTACACGGATTCCAAGCACCAGAGAATCAAATTGTATCAACATCTCAGATGATGAAGATGATTCGAAAAGGAGCACTCACTTATGTAGTACAATGTCACCAATTAGAAATGTTATCTGCAAATATGATCAATGATGAGTCACCAAAGATACAAGATCTAATTCAGAAGCATGAAAATGTATTTCAAGACCTTCCTATGAAAATGCCTCCTAACAGGGAAATTGAGCACACAATAGAAGTCAAAGCAGGGTTAGACCCCATCAACATCAAGCCATATCGATATACACATCACCAAAAGACGGAAATTGAGAGATTAATCCAAGACCTTTTAAAGTGTGGGATCATCTCGAAAAGTAAAAGTACATATCTTGCTCCAGTGGTATTGGTAAGGAAGAAGGATGGGTCATTCAGGCTATGTATTGATTATAGAGGATTAAATAAAATAAAAATTAAAAACAAGTTCCCAAAATTGGATGAACTACATGGCACAAAATACTTCTCAAAATTGGACTTAAGGTCAGGTTATTATCAAATCAGAATCAGGTTGGAAGACATACCAAAAACAACATTCCAAACACACAAAGGTCACTATGAATTTAAAGTAATTCTGTTTGGGTTAACCAATGCACCAGCAACATTTCAAGCAACTATGAACGAATTATTTCATCCATATCTTAGGAAGTTTGTATTAGTATTCTTTGACGATATTTTAATTTACAGTAAAACTTGGAAGGAGCACTTACAACATCTAGATAAAGCTTTTACACTACTAAAGGAGCATCAGTTTTATGCAAAAAAATCCAAATGCACCTTCGGAAAGGAAGAAGTAGAATACCTTGGACACATTATATCCCATGAAGGCGTAAAGGTGGACCCTAATAAATTCAAAGCTATAAAGGAATGGACCAAACCAGTTAATGTATCCAAGCTAAGAGGGTTCTTAGGTTTGACTGGATATTACTGAAGGTTTATTAAAAACTATGCACATATAACTACGCCTCTGACAAACCTTTTAAAGAAGAATTCATTTCTATGGGATGAGGAAGCAGGAAGGTGTTTTGAAAAATTAAAGGAAGTTATGTCTAGTGCCCCGGTATTGGCAACACCAGATTTTTCTAAACTATTTATCATCGAATGCGATGCTTCAGGATTTGGTATAGGTGTAGAGTTAATGCAAGAAGGGCATCCGATAGATTTTGAAAGTAGGAAGCTAAATAAAAGAGAATGCCTCAAGTCCACATACAACAAGGAAATGCTCGATATTATGCATGCACTAGCTAAGTGGAGGCAATATATTTTGGGAAGTAAGTTCTCCATTCGAATAGACCATAACAGTCTCTAGCACCTCCTTCAACAAAAAGCACTTTCCGAAGAACAACAAAAATGGATTGAAAAAATTGCCGCCTTTGACATGGAAATACTACATAAAAGGGGAAAAGACAATGTAGTAGGAGATGCCCTATCCAGGAAAGACAAAGAACCAACACTACTTGCAATCTTGGTTATTGTTCCTGAATGGCTTAATGAGATTCGAAGTGAGTATGCTAAGGAACCAGGAATAACAGCAATAATCAATAACCTTCCCAACAACTCAAAATTTGAATAGAAGAATGATATTCTATGGTACAAGGGAAGAATCTGTCTAAATGAAAACTCTAAGTTTAAATTTAAGATACTCAAGGAGTCACATGATTCACCTTCAACTGGACATGTAGGATTCTTTAAGACTTCCTACAATGCACGTCAATCTTTCTTTCGGAAAGGAATGAGTCACGATATTCAGAAGTATGTAGCAGAGTGTGACACATGTCAAAGGAATAAAAGTGAAAATATTACGACACCTAGATTACTTCACCCTTTAAACATTCCAAATAAAAAATGGGAAGAAATTTCGATGGAATTTATTGAAGGATTACCTGTATCTGAAGGCATGGACAAGATTTTCGTAGTGGTCGACAGACTCACCAAATATGCTCAATTTATGGAAATAAAGAAATCATACTCAGCTAAACAAATCGCTAAAATATTTTGGAAAAATATATATAAATTACACGGTTTTCCAAAAGTCATTGTGAGTGATAGAGATGCCAAATTCAAGGGTAATTTCCGGAAGGAGTTGTTCAACCTACCTAAATATGAGTTTCGCTTATCACCCTGAAACAGATGGACAAACAGAGATTTTCAATAAATGTTTGGAGGCCTACCTATGTTGCTACGCTACAGAAAAACAAAATAAGTGGGCTCAACGGTTGCATCTCGCTGAATGGTGGTATAATTCTACTTATCATACGTCAGCAAAAATGATGCCATTTCAAGCTTTGTATGGATATGAACCCCCAAAATGGAAGGATCTAGCTATTGTCCAGACAAATCTACCTACCGTTAAAGATCAACTAGAAGAAACCCAAACAATCGTCCAAATACTAAAAGAAAACTTGAATAATGCGAGGAATCGTATGAAGCAACAAGCAGACTGAAATAGAACCAAAAGAGAGTTTGAAGTTGGAGAATGGGTGTTTTTCAAGCTCCAACCATATAAACAATTATCCTTAAAATGGAAAGGAAAAAAAAATTTGGCACCAAAGTTCTATGGACCTTATCAGATCAACAAAAAGATCAGCCAAGTTGCGTATGGTTTAAGCCTTCTAGAGAAAAGTCGTGTTCACAACGTCTTCCATGTCTCCTGCCTTAAAAGGGCATTAGGGAACCATCAATCAGCGCAAACAACACTTCCCTCTCTGGATGATGAAGGAAATTGAGCCTGATTCACCTAGTGATCTGCTTTATGCCTTTGCTGACGATTGTCAAACTGTTCACTGCTCTTTGCTGCATAAAGATAACTTTTAGTGGAGGTTGACGACTTCTGTGATTGAGATGTTTCTTCAGTATATCCAAGACCTGTCTTTATCAGAGGAGAGCACTGCACTTTGATAATTTCATTTAAGGTTTCTGATCCTTTAGCAAATCTAAGATTGAGAGCTTTTGTTTTCTCAAGATCCTTTCTTAGACCCACAATTTCACATTCTTGCTTTTCATTGTGCTTTTCTCTTTCAACAAGTTGGTATGTCAAGGTATCTATAATCATATTCTTTTCTTCTAAAAAAAATTTGAGTTTAGAGATTTCTTCATAAAGGTCATCTTCATCTAAAGCATCCAAAAAATCATCATCTTCATAAGCCATCAGAAGTCTATAGTCATTACTATTTTCATCTTCATCACTATTTGATAAACCATCGCTATCTTCATGAGTATAGTAGCTCTTTTTAATTACACTTTGTTTTCTATTCCATTTTGCAGATTCCTTCCCTTTATCATAGTTATCTTTATGAGGACATTTCACAGCATAATGGCTGACTCTACCACAAGCAAAGCATTTGAAAGGTAGTTTACCTCTAAATCTTTCGAACCCCCGTTGAAGGTTTTTAACAAAGTTTGCTTCTTCTTCTCCTTCTGAAATATGTCCTGATTCATTGAGTTCTTCTTGGGAGTTGGAAGCATTTTGTCAAGAACATCCATCGTTACGTATGCTTTGAGGACAAAGCATTCTTTTGAGAGGAAGGCAATGTTATGTAAAAATTAGTTAATATTATGTAAAAATTAGTTATGTAGTTTATTAAGCAAAAGGGCATGATCTTTGCCAAGAGGCACCTAAGGCAGTATATCTTTGTCACCTGTCATGTGTTTTGAGCATCCACTATCGATGTACCATTGGTTTTCTTTTCCTTCTGCATACAAGGCTATACCACATCTTTCAATTTTTGGTTCTTTCTTTCTCCATATTTTTGGATTTAATGGGGTTTTCTCCTTTTGAGCTATTTGCCGAAATTTAATCCTACATTTAGATTCTTCATGGCCAAAGTTGTTATAGATTGAGCATTCTATTTCATTTTCAAGAAGAGAAAATTTATTATAGGAACTTTTCTTGATCCCTGTCACATTCCTTTGATTTCATACTTCTCTAGTCATAATAGTTTTGTAAGCAACACATTGAGTAGCTTTGTGGCCAAAATTATGACATGAAAAACATTGACCATTAAAGAAGTTCTTGTGATTATCAAATCTCCTGACCTATTGATTGTAGTTTCTATTGGTATTCTTTGAAGCAGATTAAGTACAATTTACCTGAGGTTGATTGTGGCTTCTGTACATCCTTGAAGTAAATTGAGCCTGATTCACCTAGTGATCTGCTTTATGCCTTTGCTGACGATTGTCAAACTGTTCACTGCTCTTTGCTGCATCAAGATAACTTTTAGTGGAGGTTGACGACTTCTGTGATTGAGATGTTTCTTCAGTATATCCAAGACCTGTCTTTATCAGAGGAGAGCATTGCACTTTGATAATTTCATTTAAGGTTTATGATCCTTTAGCAAATCTAAGATTGAGAGCTTTTGTTTTCTCAAGATCCTTTCTTAGACCCACAATTTCACATTCTTGCTTTTCATTGTGTTTTTCTCTTTCAGCGAGTTGGTATGTCAAGGTATCTATAATCATATTCTTTTCTTCTAAAAAAAATTTGAGTTTAGAGATTTCTTCATAAAGGTAATCTTCATCTAAAGCATCCAAAAAATCATCATCTTCATAAGCCATTAGAAGTCTATAGTCATTACTATTTTCATCTTCATCACTATTTGATAAACCATCGCTATCTTCATGAGTGTAGTAGCTCTTTTTAATAACACTTTGTTTTCTATTCCATTTTGCAGATTCCTTCCCTTTATCATAGTTATCTTTATGAGGACATTTCACAGCATAATGGCTGACTCTACCACAAGCAAAACATTTGAAAGGTAGTTTACCTCTAAATCTTTCGAACCCCCGTTGAAGGTTTTTGTTGGACACCTAATCCTAATGGGTTAGCGTGGAAGTTGAATGGACAAAGCAGTCCAAGAGACCTTGGGATCTGAAACCCAAGAGTCACCTATTGTACTATAAATGTGTATCTTATGTTAATAAAAAAAGGCAATCACTGATTTATCTTTCCATCTGTTTCGCTGTCCATGTGAGTTTAACATGGTATCAGAGCCACTTGTGTTTCTGTGGCCTGTTATGTGCACGTCAGTCCTGCACGTCTGCCCATAATTCTGTGTCTGAGCTGCTCATATCTGGATGCTGCCTCTCTGTCATGCATTTCATTCTCTGGGCTGTATACTTGAGTGTTTCTACCTCTGTCGCTGGACTGACATATCAGAGATGCGTTGGTTAATTCTCTGCGCATTATAAACGTTTGCCCCTCTCTGCGCATACCTGAATGTATCGGTTATGGAATACGCTGTTGAATCTGACATTGTGCAATGAGCGTGGAATACGATGTTGAATCTGACATTGTGCAGTGACTGTTGAATATGAAACTCTTGAATGTGACCTTCGGTTTCTTGCACTGTTATGACAAATAAATTTTTTTCTCTCGCCACTCTGAATGAGGGTTCCTTCCTGGAGAATTGGGTTCATGCCTCTTATTCCTTCTTTGTTTTCTGATTGCATAACTATTTGAAGACCCCTTTTGCACCATTGATAAGCTCATCTGCAAGGCACTCAGCTATCGTTTTTATATTTTGTAAAGCACTGTCTTGCGCACCAGTGGTGAGCAGATTGCTTGATTTACACGTCTCAAAGGAGATATATAAACTGCTTGACGTCGAACAACACCAGAGCTTTGATAGAGAAGCCACTGCCATTCTTGCAGAAGAGACCGCAAGGAGAACGCAAGTGAAAATATATACGCTGCTCCAGCACCAGTCCCCTCCGCTTGATGCACGAGTCCACAGCCGACTCATAACAAGCTGCCGCAACAGTTCCAGAGTTTATCGAGGATGGCCGTTTTGTGACTTATCAAAAGGAGGTCACGAGTTCAGAAATCAATGGAGGAGCATGAAATCAATGGAGGCATAACAATAGGTGTCAACACCCTAATGTTGGAGGTAACTAGCTAGTCACAAATCTGGGCTTCGCCTTGACATAATTTGAAGTTTAATTTCTTGAATTTTGTGGATCCGCATACATTTGCGGAACATCCTCCAGCCATCGCAGTCCCCATTGCGCACATTTTGGTGTGAACGT
Organism: Pinus tabuliformis; assembly: GCA_031772625.1. Lineage (NCBI taxonomy): Eukaryota > Viridiplantae > Streptophyta > Pinopsida > Pinales > Pinaceae > Pinus > Pinus tabuliformis. The sequence continues at coordinate 1,103,946,728 of CM062816.1, read as the reverse complement.
CAAGCACCAGAGCAAAACTGTGTTTGGAGATGAACAGGCGGGCGATGTCTCTCTTCTATTAAATATCGTGGCATCTAATCTTGCCTAATCTGACGCTGACCACGCTGCGTTGGACGCTCATTGCAATAAAAAACTACAGTAAATGCTGGCGATTAAAATACTGAGAAATCTAAATACATGGCGGAGGGGGAGTCCTCTATCCCGGTCTCAGCCTCGAAGACAACGCAATGCCATGGGATTTCCTGAGGAAAGCGTATTCAATCTTGAGCACGCAATTGTTTTTGACCGTAATTGTTGCTGCAGCCGTGGTTTTGTATTCACCCATCAATCTTTTCCTGGTTCAAACCCCGGGCCTCTTGTTGGGCATCTCCCTCTTGCCTTTAATCTTGATGTGCCCTCTTTATGCCTATCATCAGAAGCATCCGGTTAATCTTGCATTGTTGGGAGTGTTTACTGTTGTTCTGAGCCTCACTGTTGGCATATCCTGTACATAGACAAAAGGAAGGATAGTTCTGGAGGCATTGATATTAACAGCAATTGTGGTGTTCTCACTAACTGGTTACACATTCTGGGCGGCAAAGAAGGGCAAAGATTTCAGTTTCTTGGGTCCAATTCTGTTTTCCAGCCTCATTGTCCTCATCCTATTTAGTTTTATTTAGGTGATTCTGCAGGAACGTCATCATCCAAAGCGCCACCAGGAGATGTGAGTCCAGGACACATGATGTTTGCTCCAGCAAGGACAAATTTGATTGCCCCTCTGTCTACTTGAAACTTTTTCATTATGTTCGGATATTGATGTAATAGACGCAAGGTCGACATGTAAGGACCATCTCGAACGTTGAAGAAGAGTGGTACATTATTCACCAAAATCAGATTAATATGATTCTGGCATTTTGCAACTATAAGAGGAGATTTCTTTGGAAGTAAATCTTCTAATACAGACTCCAAATCCGGATACTCCTCTGCAATGCTTTGACGGATCTTGCATTGCACAGATGCCTTTACTTGATTCTGGGAAGAAATTTCCTCACTAGAAAACTTTTTGAATATTTTTGCCGCAAATTGTCAATCCCTGGAAGTGAGTAAAGCTTGGATTCAGTTAAAACCTAGATGAACTAATATCGTATTTCCAGCCAAATGAGCTGTGACAATGAGCGAGTACTTAGCAGCTTTTGCCTGTGTCCAGGTTTGAAAAATGAACTCTGTCAGATTAGCAGACATAAAAGACTTGTATTGCGGTATTCAACGACATTTTTTAACAGCTAAGTCTCAATGTTGAATAGTGTGAATGGGAACTGTGAGCAACAAACAGTGGCATAATATTATACCAGAAGTGTTGATGGTTCTTTGCAACTAGAAGAAAATCAGAATAGCTTCTGAAGATTATAATTGGTCTCTACAGTGTGAAATTTCGGTTCTATTTGTATTTTGTTCTACTTTGCTGCGATAAAGAATAAAGTACACGGGTTCAGCTTACAATAAAGTACACGGGTTCAGCTTACAGTCATTGTGTGAAAACTTGATAATTGAAAAATCTGTTAGTGATTGGCTAGATTCTTAGCTGGAATTAGTTGAGTGCCTTTTTCAAACTGATTTTTTGAAATCTTCAATAGCTGGGGTTTGTCTAGACTTGCCGAGTGTTCATTTCTTTGTTGAGACAATGGCTAGATTTCATGATGTATTAGAGTTACTGAATACACTAATACACTCCACTATTGGTGGGAAGGTAAATGTTAGCAAAGACACTCTTTGTGACATTCAGACCTGCCTGCATGATGCACAAGAAAAGATCGACTTTTTGCAGCTTGAATCACAGCTACAGCAAGAAGAGCTACACCATTCTGAACCTGTTTCTGTTCAGAACATTGAGACAACCACCCATTAGCAGCATGTTAATAATGGTACAGATCACTCAAATAAAGCAGCAGTTGTATATGCAGATGCAGAAACTCAGTCTGCACTTCCCAAGCCCATCATCAGACCTTGGGAACAACTTGTCCACAACAAGCACATAATTGGTCTTGGATATGACAAGGACTTTTCCTTTCATATTCCAGACTATGCCAAGCCCATTCAGTTTCAGAGTGCTGGATTCATTTATGACAGTTCACCTGCTCCTCATGACAGTTCAACTTCAGCTGTTCCAGACTCTGCCCCTCTTCTACAGCAACAACAACAACAGCAAAAACAACAGATCGTGAAATGCCAACACTGTGATCGAGTTGGCCATCTGAAAGATCACTGTTTTGATCTTCATCCATGTGAGCACTGTCATAAAACCAGCCATTCTTTACACAGATGCTTCAGAAATAAACGTCCTGCAAGAACAAAGATTCATCTTGGATGGATCGCTTCTTGGCAATGGGCATCAACAGCCAAGAAGATATTCCAAACGCATGTTAGAACTTGTTCTAGAGTATTGAACAGTCTTGCAGTTGAGTTTTCTCCATCTTCTCACCTTGTATCTGACAGGGGGGGAAATGATGGTCATCTACAAGCTTCAAAGTCACATCAAGCGAGCCTGAGCCACAACCTGCCACACCAGTTTCAGAGTTGCAGCCAGAGACAAAGATGCCCGTGAACACATATTGAGAACACTTCCTCTAGCAGAAGACTCCAACTTCTTTCCAGTTTTGGAAGAGTTCCAGAGTTGTTGGTCATCCTTAAACCATCACAGATTGAGAACACTTCCTCTAGCAGAAGACTCCAGCTTCTTGCCAGCTTTGGAAGAGTTCCAGGAATTGCATTAAGCATTCCAGAGTTGTTGGTCATCCTTAAACCATCACAAATTGAGAACACTTCCTCTAGCAAAAAACTTCAGTTTCTTGCCAGTTTTGGAAGAGTTCCGGGAACTGCACTAAGCGTTCCAGTGTTGGTGGTCATCCTTAAACCACCGCCCTTTTTTACCAACATTTCATAGAGCACATTCAGCCTAGTGCTGCCATGCATTTTTGCACATTTTGTATTACAACTCTCTTCTTGGACTCATACATAACCCTTCGGATTAAGGGGGGGAATGTTGGACACCTAATCCTAATGGGTTAGCGTGGAAGTTGAATGGACAAAGCAGTCCAAGAGACCTTGGGATCTGAAACCCAAGAGTCACCTATTGTACTATAAATGTGTATCTTATGTTAATAAAAAAAGGCAATCACTGATTTATCTTTCCATCTGTTTCGCTGTCCATTTGAGTTTAACAGTTTTTAACAAAGTTTGCTTCTTCTTCTCCTTCTGAAATATGTCCTGATTCATTGAGTTCTTCTTGGGAATTGGAAGCATTTTGTCAACAACATCCATCGTTACGTATGCTTTGAGGACAAAGCATTCTTTTGAGAGGAAGGCAATGTTATGTAAAAATTAGTTAATATTATGTAAAAATTAGTTATGTAGTTTATTAAGCAAAAGGGCATGATCTTTGCCCAGAGGCACCTAAGGCAGTATATCTCTATCACCTGTCATGTGTTTTGAGCATCCACTATCGATGTACCACTGGTTTTCTTTTCCTTCTGCATACAAGGCTATACCACATCTTTCAATTTGCGGTTCTTTCTTTCTCCATATTTTGGGATTTAATGGAGTTTGCTCCTTTTGAGCTATTTGCCGAAATTTAATCCTGCATTTAGATTCTTCATGGCCAAAGTTGTTATAGATTGAGCATTCTATTTCATTTTCAAGAAGAGAAAATTTATTATAGGAACTTTTCTTGATCCTTGTCACATTCCTTTGATTTCATGCTTCTCTAGTCATAATGGTTTTGTAAGCAACACATTGAGCAGCTTTGTGGCCAAAATTATGACATGAAAAACATTGACCATTAAAGAATTTCTTGTGATTATCAAATCTCCTGACCTATTGATTGTAGTTTCTATTGATATTCTTTGAAGCAGATTAAGTACAATTTACCTGAGGTTGATTGTGGCTTCTGTACATCCTTGAAGTAAATTGAGCCTGATTCACCTAGTGATCTGCTTTATGCCTTTGCTGACGATTGTCAAACTGTTCACTGCTCTTTGCTGCATCAAGATAACTTTTAGTGGAGGTTGACGACTTCTGTGATTGAGATGTTTCTTCAGTATATCCAAGACCTGTCTTTATCAGAGGAGAGCACTGCACTTTGATAATTTCATTTAAGGTTTATGATCCTTTAGCAAATCTAAGATTGAGAGCTTTTGTTTTCTCAAGATCCTTTCTTAGACCCACAATTTCACATTCTTGCTTTTCATTGTGCTTTTCTCTTTCAACAAGTTGGTATGTCAAGGTATCTATAATCATATTCTTTTCTTCTAAAAAAAATTTGAGTTTAGAGATTTCTTCATAAAGGTAATCTTCATCTAAAGCATCCAAAAAATCATCATCTTCATAAGCCATCAGAAGTCTATAGTCATTACTATTTTCATCTTCATCACTATTTGATAAACCATCGCTATCTTCATGAGTATAGTAGCTCTTTTTAATTACACTTTGTTTTCTATTCCATTTTGCAGATTCCTTCCCTTTATCATAGTTATCTTTATGAGGACATTTCATAGCATAATGGCTGACTCTACCACAAGCAAAGCATTTGAAAGGTAGTTTACCTCTAAATCTTTCGAACCCCCGTTGAAGGTTTTTAACAAAGTTTGCTTCTTCTTCTCCTTCTGAAATATGTCCTGATTCATTGAGTTCTTCTTGGGAGTTGGAAGCATTTTGTCAAGAACATCCATCGTTACGTATGCTTTGAGGACAAAGCATTCTTTTGAGAGGAAGGCAATGTTATGTAAAAATTAGTTAATATTATGTAAAAATTAGTTATGTAGTTTATTAAGCAAAAGGGCATGATCTTTGCCAAGAGGCACCTAAGGCAGTATATCTTTGTCACCTGTCATGTGTTTTGAGCATCCACTATCGATGTACCATTGGTTTTCTTTTCCTTCTGCATACAAGGCTATACCACATCTTTCAATTTTTGGTTCTTTCTTTCTCCATATTTTTGGATTTAATGGAGTTTTCTCCTTTTGAGCTATTTGCCGAAATTTAATCCTACATTTAGATTCTTCATGGCCAAAGTTGTTATAGATTGAGCATTCTATTTCATTTTCAAGAAGAGAAAATTTATTATAGGAACTTTTCTTGATCCCTGTCACATTCCTTTGATTTCATACTTCTCTAGTCATAATAGTTTTGTAAGCAACACATTGAGTAGCTTTGTGGCCAAAATTATGACATGAAAAACATTGACCATTAAAGAAGTTCTTGTGATTATCAAATCTCCTGACCTATTGATTGTAGTTTCTATTGGTATTCTTTGAAGCAGATTAAGTACAATTTACCTGAGGTTGATTGTGGCTTTTGTACATCCTTGAAGTAAATTGAACCTGATTCACCTAGTGATCTGCTTTATGCCTTTGCTGACGATTGTCAAACTGTTCACTGCTCTTTGCTGCATCAAGATAACTTTTAGTGGAGGTTGACGACTTCTGTGATTGAGATGTTTCTTCAGTATATCCAAGACCTGTCTTTATCAGAGGAGAGCACTGCACTTTGATAATTTCATTTAAGGTTTATGATCCTTTAGCAAATCTAAGATTGAGAGCTTTTGTTTTCTCAAGATCCTTTCTTAGACCCACAATTTCACATTCTTGCTTTTCATTGTGTTTTTCTCTTTCAGCAAGTTGGTATGTCAAGGTATCTATAATCATATTCTTTTCTTCTAAAAAATTTTTGAGTTTAGATATTTCTTCATAAAGGTAATCTTCATCTAAAGCATCCAAAAAATCATCATCTTCATAAGCCATCAAAAGTCTACAGTCATTACTATTTTCATCTTCATCACTATTTGATAAACCATCACTATCTTCATGAGTATAGTAGCTCTTTTTAATTACACTTTGTTTTCTATTCCATTTTGCAGATTCCTTCCCTTTATCATAGTTATCTTTATGAGGACATTTCACATCATAATGGCTGACTCTACCACAAGCAAAACATTTGAAAGGTAGTTTACCTCTAAATCTTTCGAACCCCCGTTGAAGGTTTTTAACAAAGTTTGCTTCTTCTTCTCCTTTTGAAATATGTCCTGATTCATTGAGTTCTTCTTTTCTTTTTGCTGAAGCTTTAAATGCGGCTTCTCTCATATCTGATGAACCTCCTTTTCTCATCTCAAAGGCAATTAAGATTCTGTGCAACTATGTCATCGTAATGGTCTGTAGGTCTTGCTTTTCTTCTATGGCAGATACTTTTGATTCAAACTTAGCAAAAAAGGATCTTAAAACTTTTTCAAATAAAGTAAATTCCTTCCTAGATTCTTCATGCAATTAACAATCTCATCTATACGTAATAAGTAACTAACTATACTTTCATCATTGTGCATCTTGAGAGTTTCATATTGAATTCTGAGAGTTTGCAGTTTAGCACGTTTTACCTGAGAGTCTCCTTCATAGCTTAGAACGATTTTGTCCCATATTTCTTTGGTAGATTTGAGCCGCATAACTTTGAAAAGCTCTGATTGTGATAGACTTCCCAATAATGTATTGGCAGCCTTGGCATTGGTTTCATACTGCTTTTTACCTTCTGTATCTGTAGGAATTGCTGATGGAAATGTATACCCTCCTTCCACAATTTCCAAGACATCTGTTCCAAGAGATTGAAGATAGGCTATGGTTCTTACCTTCAAATAAACAAATTTTCTCCCGTCAAAGATTGGCGGTCTGATGGATCCCTTATATTCTTGATTACTCATGATGATGGAACTTCCTTCAAGCGATCAATCTTCTTTTGAAGGACTTCCTCTGATACCAATTGTTGGAAATAATACTGAGAGGGGGGGGGGGGTGAATCAGTATTAGCAAATCAATAATTTTTCATTTCCATAATTAGATTCATATATGCTACTTCGGTTAAGGGAACTCGTGTGTACACACAACTATGTTTAATGCAACTAGCGTATATCCAACAAACTTATGATTCAGTTAATTCATCACATGAGGATCTTTAATCAATGCATCAGAAAAATAGTAACCATGTGTAATAAAAATAGAACAAATCATCACACACATGAACACCAAGATATAAGGTGGAAACCCAATGTGGTTGAAAACCACCTGTTGCAATTGTCTCTATCTTCTTTTAATAATAAGAATATTCTGTTTACAATTTTTGTACTCGTGCAATCTTATACCAGTACGCAAGCTTCTACCTGTAGAAGGCTACAACCTTCTCTCGTTCTCCAACTTCTACTAGAAGGGAGCTACAACCCCCTAGCTCTTGTACTAGCTGATATGTTTATTAGTACATAGGTGCTGGCCTACAGAAGGCTACAACCTTCTCCTTTCTTCCACGGACCACCTTTAAAAAATTTTCAGATTGGATCCATTAACAATATCATTCAATCATCAAATATATCTGCATCAACCAATCTCCTATTGAACCAACCACAACCAAGTCAATCAATCACTTTGACACCCCATCGATATGATCTTTCAGAATTCTATCACCAGAATACAATAACCAGAACCTAAGCCAGAACCCAAAATACTGCAACAACAAACAATAGCAACTAAAACATAGATTATAAGGTATTCGATACTTTCTTGTGCCGAACCTATGTGTATATGTGCTTTCCTCAAAGCCAACCAACGTATGCATATGTAAATATGAATTCATAATTCTATAGCTATACCAGACTTCAATTATACCCAAATCATATCATTTACAGAATAATATATGCGTCAGTATTCAGATCTAGAATATTTATGAGCAAAAACACATAATGATAGTTCACTTTATGCCTTAAGATCCTGATCCATCAGTATATCTTATTCTCCATCAACTACTAAGGTTCCTCCTTGGTTCAAATCCAGTAATGAACCATAACCCAATGACCTACATACTAGATCTCACTCTTCATCAAATATTCAATGCTTGGGTGCCTTGGCCTAATGATCTTCTCCTCCTTTTATAGTTTTAGGCCTTTCCCAATACCATGGACCAAAACCACTTAGGACCAATACCTTGGATCAAATACCTAGGGTCAATACCTCGGATCAAATACCATGTACCAATACCATGGATCAAAATACCATGGACCAAATACTTCGGACCAAAACTTAGTTTTCCAAGGTATACATGCTTTCCTTTCTGTGAAAGTGCGTGTGTACGTTATACGCTCCTTTTTTCGGTTAACCCGCATGTATACGTGGCTTGGTCAATGATGAACCCGCGTATACCTCTCTTTCTTCATTCTATGAAGACTGATCTGTCATTCTTTGCTATTTTCTTGGTATACTATGATCTTTCATCTGAGTGAGTTTCCTTCTGAACTGATTCCCTGAAGCTGCCCTACATTTCATCACATCTATAAACACTACTTGTCATGAATTATGTCACATCTGATATCTCTTTTGTAGATTCATCTAGTTACCATATACAAGTGAGTTGTTCTGCTACAAGTGGGTTGCCATCAAGTACAACACATACATCATAATGCCAACATTGGTCGCAGCCAACCATTTGAAAGAGACATTCATATCATCATAACCATGTCACATCACTTCACAACTTGGACTTTTTGTGATTTGAGTCCAAGGTCTTGCGATCCAACATGACCCAATCAAAGTACAGATCCTAGCATGCGAATAGATGTGTTGACATCGAATATGCTAGAAAGTCGCTTGATTACTAGTCAATGATGTAAAATGTTAACAAGCGTGAGAGAAACCACCAATAATGACAATGGTACTCAAGGTACTATCAACATAATTCACGGAATGTGAATACAAGAACTGAAGTCGAACACTCATGAAATCACTCGATCGAAAGCCAATGATGTGAACTCATCGTCGAGTGTGAAGAACTTGTCATTAGGGCATGCGAGCTCTAAGGTACTGGAAGGTAGTCTCTCGGTCAACTTCCAAGATAATGAGTTGAAGTCGACAGAAAGCGACCATGTCGAAGGAGGGCCATAATGAATACCACATCATCGACGTGAGATGAGAGGACGTAAAATGATTTTGGATGATATAGAGAATCAAAGGTAAGTGTAACAACAGAAGGACAACTCTTGAACATATCGGCGACACAATTAGAAGTTTGGCAGCTTTTGGATCCATAGGATCAATGGTCATGATGACATATCAGAGATCAAATGGAAGGCAAAAATGAATGGCCCAAATGGAGAAAGGTGAACAATACAGAGGAGGATGTCCGAACCCAACACGAAGCAAAGAGTATCATGTTCAAGAGTGAGCTACTGACACGACTAATAGATTTCCAAATTTTTCCCCCACCATTTCTAGCAAGTACCCCAATTATTTTTTAATTTCAATCTTGAAGGGGATATCATATGCTTGCACTGTAAGTTCATCCTTAGGATGAATCCAACCTAGTAAGTTTAACGAGCCCTAGGAAGGAGAAGCTCGTGTTCGTTATCGTGATGAATTCGATGCCATTTAATAGTTTAACGAGTCCGACAAAGGTGTACTTGGTATCTTTTCATGTTTAGAGATTTTGAAAAAAACACATAAAAGAAAACTCCACATGGTCCCTTTTCATATGTTTGTGTCTCTCAAGCCTGAAAAGGTAGAAAACAATATGTGGGAGAACCATTTGACCATTTCAGTCAAGGAGTACCTTTTTCGTAAATAGTGCCTCGTAACCCGAAAAAGGGGTAAACTTATACTAGGTGCACGATGTTTAGCATCCATTAATGAGTTTGAAATGATAAGGTCTCAACCATCTTTTTGCTTTTAAAGGCTCAAAAAAGAGCTAAAAGTGGACCCCCTGTTTTTATTCTCTTTAACGAGTCAAAAAGGGAAAAAAATACTCGACAATCTTTTCATATAAGTTTAACGAGTTGAGAAAAGAGCTGAAATGTCACTCATCATCATCGTCGACATCAATCACCTATTGCTACACAAGTAAGGTAAAGTGTATTATCAAGTCCTTGAGGCAAAATAGGTCAAAAATATTTACAAAACTTGATATTTTCATGAAAAAAATGAATAAAAAGGGGAAAAATTTATATATTTTTACCATTTACCACTTTACCTTTGTTGTGAAGACTTTTTACCCACTTTTTCCCTAATTGTTCCAGAGTAGATTGTGGGAGATCTGGGAGGTCAATCAACGAGCCACCAGTTCCAATTAATAGCCGAAGCCTTGAGCTCCATTTTCATGCCATTTATTTCTGCTTTCAACCATTCTTTTGGATTTTTAGGGAGGATTTTGAAAATATTTTTCGCACTCGGTGAGCGCGATTTCCAGCCACGTAATCACGTCGGTAGAAGGTGATTTGAAAAGCCATCCATGCCAATCGGTGAAACTCTCTTTAAAACAGGCGCGCCAACACTGTGGATAGGGAAAAACCCTATGTTCTCAAAAACTGATCGTTTAATATGGAATTTTATGTGACAAGGATGATTATTAACTCAAATTAATGGCTTTTGCAGGGGAGAAATCGCTGAAAATGGTGGATTGGAAGGAAGGGAAACATGAAGACATTGACACCCAGGCAATGAATGACCAAAATTGCCTGGAGGCTTTGAGGGCATGCGGGCTCCTAAAATTTTTCCTTACACCAGGGATATGGGCCCAACCCAAGTTGCTTCGATACTTGATAAGCCTTTGGGACATTAATCGGGAGATTTTTATCATTAGGGACTGAGAGCTGGAGTTGACAACTTCAGATATCTACTTCATCACTGGACTATCTCACAAAGGTGAGCCAGTGAACTTGTATGGGTCATGTCCGATCGGGGCAAGCATATCTTCCCTGCTTTTTGAACACTGCCCTGAGGCCCTTAAATCCAAGAGTGAGAAGATAGAGATTTCCAGTGTGTGGGATTTGACTTTGAGCGTGCTTCTGTTGAATATCAACAGGGTGGCAGGGTCCTAGGTGGAACATGAGACTAACAAGTCAAAGTTCCTTTATGTTATTGACTGCACAACTCCTACGATCTTCAACTGGGCAGAGGCCATGAAGATGAACATCAAGCACTAGTTGTCCAAGGCCAAGGCAGGGAATTTGAAGAAATTTGGCTTCAGATTAGTACTTGTGACCTTCCTGGAATGAGTGCCACTGTTCCAGTATTATTTGACTGAGGTAGATCCTCCTGCGCCATGCGATCCGTGGATGGGCCGCTGGAATCTTTTGATGCCCTGGAGCACTGGGGGCTAGCATATGTCATACTGACCTGCATTCTTTTCATGGCTACGATGATAGAAGATCCTCGTGGAGGACTGGCCATATAGCAGCACTGATTTCCGTGGAGATCCAGACATGCCCTTACCAGATGGAGAGGACTTTAATGAAGAAGGTAAAAATCAAATTTTAGTTTTGAGATTTTTTAGTTATTTTTTGGTATACATATGCTTATAACATTTCTCTTGTTTACGCAGATGTTGGACCAGATCAACCTGCTGGGATGTTTCTGATAGCTAGGTGCGTCCTTCGCCCTATTGATGTTGTTGCCCCTTAGCAGGAAGGGAGCGAAAACGAGGAGGAGATTGCGAGGAACCTTGAGGGGTTAACTCATGGTATCCCGGAGTATGGTCAAATAGGAGACATGCCCCGTCGGTACCAGAGGCACACGGTTGGAGTCTCAGATCAGATCCACCGATTGCTGAGTTGTGTTGCACAAGCTATCTTATGCTACCATGACTACTGTACTGAGTAGTTTCTAGGTCCAACACTTACATATTTTTGAGGCCTGTGTGCCACAAATGTATGAGGCTTGCGAGCTGCTAATGTTATTGTAGACACACATATTATTTTTTGGGGTTGTGATGTATCAAACATTCTCACCATATATATATGTTATATATTCCTGTCTATTATGGTACAAATGGTTTGTCTTATATTTTACATGTTCCATAAATGTATATCCAACACGTAATTAGCTAATGCATCTGTTAATGTATTCATGTGTCTAGGAATATGATGATATGTAATATAATCAAAATTCCTTTCCAATAGATGGATACGGAGATACATTTGTAATATTTGAGGGTTCTCGACAGAATATTTCTTGTTGAGTTGAAGGACGACAAGCTGTGAATCCATGTTGACAACCAGTTCTCTGATGCCCAGAGCGATGGCTGCTGAGAACAGTTCGATGACCACACTCTATTCAGCAATGTTGTTGGTTGTACGACCTAGGAAGATACCTTGTAGGTCAATCAACACACTTTTAGGATCATATATATCCCATGCCGTGGATGATAGGTTCCAGGTACTATGACAAACACCATCAATGAAACCAACGTGAGGATTCACAAACATCTGCAAAGCAAGAAAAGCATAGTAAACAAGAATGCTATTTGAAAACTATCACACAAAACCACGCTATACAAAAATGAATCACACACTAATGTACATAAGTAGCCATTCAAGATGACTTAAGCATAGTACTTTTTGAGGTGGGAGCCCATGCTGAGACTCGGGTAATCGATCAACTCAGATGAATACCGGAGTTTTACCATTGCCATGATGAGTAAGCATCGAATCAGCCAAATAATAGAATAGAACTCATATAAGGCTTTGCCCCCATGCCCCCTGGGCGAGGGAGGGTTACGAGTCAGAGGAAAATCGGTGAAAACTCAGGGAGGGTGAGGTGACCTCAGTTGAAAGATCTTGACCATGTTAGGATAAATTGACATGTCAATAAACAATGGAGAAGAAAACTCTTCGAAAACGGTAGACATGACCGCCAGGCGAGGCAGGAACGAGGAGAGATGATGAGTATCGATCCATGGTGGTTCCTCAAGAGACATGATTTCCATGATACTTTCATCAACGAGGAAGGTCTAAGGGATCGGATGATTCCAAAGTTCCAATCTAGGGGGATTGAGAGTACATATCGAGAGAGGTCTTAGACATAGGAAAATCAAAGGATGCAGAGTTCGAATCCGAAACAATTTCCACATAATTTAATTCAACAGGACTAAGCGGCATAACCTCGCCCGAAGTATCAACAAGATCTAGTGCAGGTATGACCCAAGGATCAAATTTGACTGAGATCATGTTGACAAAGGAAACATGAGGAGGTGGGAGTGGAAAAATTCCCATTAAGGCAGAATCTTTGAAGAGACCTACCCCAACACTCTCATAGGGAGCACCAGAGTGCTTGACGTATGAAACATTGCCATCTGAGGAGGAAGAGGAAAAGAAAGACAGTTGATGGACATTGACAATTTTCCCTTGATGGGGAAAACGGATCGAGCAGAACAAGGAGGAGGCCACGGCATGCATGGCATGAGTCCAACTTCAGCTGAGTAGAAGATTATAATTGAGATTGGCGTCAACAATTTCTACTTTGACCTGCACTGTCTTTCCTTCCAGGGTGATAGCAAGGTTAGGTAAGACACCGAAGGGTCGCAAATCATGCCCATCGAAAGCTTCCAGAGTGTTCGGGGACTAGTTCAGTGTAGGGGAACTAATAGACTTCCAACATGCAGTTGACATGATGCAGGTGGAAGCACCTTCATCGATGATAGTTTGGTGGATGGTATTCTCATTAATGATTACCTAAATAAGAAAGGCAATCTAATGAGGGAGCCATGGAACATGGTTCTCCGGATAGAAACATATCAAATTAGAATTGGTGGGATCGATTCCCTGATAGTTGACAACAAATATTTCTGATGCGATGGGCAGATTTGGAGTACCTCGAGAGCCGACATGGCCGAAAACACCTGAGCCAAATCCTCAAAAATATTGTAGTGTTGAGCGACTTGGGCGTTGGGATTATATGAGGATTTCCGCAGCACACCTCGAGAGGGTGGCCATGTAGTGGAATCAGGGTTAGGGTGCTCAATTTGCAGAGGGACAGAAACTCAAGGTAGAAAAAGAAGGTGAAACTTCTTTTTCTTTCCCAGCTACCGACGCTGCAGTTTGATAATCTTTCGATTAGGTAGCCACATTAATAGGCGTGCTCATCATGAACACTTGAGATCCAGAGGAAGTAGATCGGGGTTGGTCTAGCATTTGGGTTTGTTGAAACGGAAATGGCTCTTTAAGGACAACAGGGATCCCTTTGAGTAGGTGACTAACTTCAAATCGTTGAGGACAATCTGTAGTGTAGTGATCCCCCTCGCAAATGAGGCAAGGATACTTAGGTTTCCGTTGTGAAGATTTGCTAGTAGACGATTTGGGAGGACCCTATTTCAGGGCATCAGATTTAGCTTTGCCTTTGCCTTTATTTTTCCCTTTCGAGGATTTGTATGCTATGGTAGACTGGATTTGTCTGCTATGGTAGACCGGATCATTCGTAAGGCGCGATGCATCCGGAAACTCAAGTGTAGCTAAGAAAGGTAATTGAGTTTTAAAAGGCATGGGAGGTCGATAAGCAGGCCCATAGGGAGGAGCCCATCCTTGTTGGTAAGGATTTTGGCCCCACAGTGGGGGATTTTGGCCATATGGCATCTGAGGTTGCCCCCATTGTGGATCACCTTGACCATAGGGATGATTTTGACCCTGAATACATTGCAATTGTCCAGGCATAGGTTGTTAATAGGCAACGTATGGGTTTAAAGGCCGTTGAGCCTCTTGACCTTGGACATATGGATATGGGACCTGCTGTCCTGGAACATAGGGCTGATGAACCTGTTGTCCCTGAATAAGAGGATTCTAGACCTGCAGTCCTTGGGCATAAGGTTGATACACTTGTTGCCCTTGGACGTAGGGATTTTGTACCCGGTGCCATTGGCTGGCAAGATTATGAACTTGTTGACCTAAGATAAGAGGGTTCTGGGCCTGTTGCTGCAGGACTTGACCTTGACCCTGCCCCTACAAGGGTTGACCTTGCTGGTATGTATATAAGGGTTGCTGCTGCCCTGGTTGGTTTTGCTGTTGCAAGGGTTGACTTTGCGGTTGCAAAATTTGTCCCTGGGGTTGTAGAGGTTAGCCCTGCGAGGGTATGGGTTAAGAGGTGTGCGGAGCATATTGCGTCTGCTATTGTGCGGCTTGCTAAAACTGTTGTAAGTATTGACCTTGCGGTTGTTGCAGGTGACCTTGCTGTGGGATAATTTGCCCTTGCTATTGCGCAGAGAGCCCTTGCTGGGGATAATTTACCCTTACTATTGCACAAAGAGCCCTTGCTACAATAAAGGTTGCCCTTGCGGTAACAAAGGCTGTCCTAGTTGTTGTAAAGGTTGTCCTAGTTGTTGTAAAGGTTGTCCTTGTTATTGCAAGGGTACTTGAATAGTCCCGGGAAATTTAAGTACTGAATCTGGTTGTAGGTAGGCTGGATGTACTGCCCAGATTGGAGGGTATAAGGTTGATTAAACAATCCTTGAGAACCATATGGAAATTAAGGATTTTAGTATTGGACCTGAGCCCCATAATGTTGTTGATACTAAACATTAGTTGATCCAGATAGACCAATGGGATTCTGAACCTGTTGGTACTGGACATTGCTTGATCCAGTAGGATCAGCAGGGTTATAAATAATACCAGAAGAGGGCTGGTTTATATCAAGCATGTGAGCTTGTGAGCCACTCACATCAGTGGCACCTGACACCATAGAAACATTCAAGTTCTGCCCCCCAGGTGATGGCACAATCTGGCCACTGAATAATGGGACAGAGGAACTGACAAAGACAATTTTTGAAACTGCCAGTTGTGACTGACATGTAACTAGGATCAATGATACAAGAGTATTCAGAATGGTGGGTTACACCGAGACTGAAGTAACAGCCTATTGGGAAGTCGTGTTCATGATGAATGGACCTGATGTAGGCCTGATGCCTGACGCCCATACAAGATTATGGTAGAGTGATGAGGCATTAGGTGTGCCTGAAACTATGTGCCCCAAAGACACATAGTTGGGTGGCAAAATGGTGGGAATACCTTCCAAAAAAGGGAAACCTTCAGGAGGAAACTGCAATTGCAATTCTTCCCCCTCAACAGTGTGTGGAGTAGAAACTTCAGACTCATCAGGAGATGTGACTAGAGCGTCGCCTTCAGGTTCCATGTTTGAAAACAAATGACGACGAATATCCGAACTTGTAATAGGGGATAGTTCCAAAGGAACACCCGGCTAGTCGTAAGGACTGGAAGGACGCTGCGGTGATATCTCAACAACGTCAACCAGAGGGTTCGCAGGATAGATAACCAGTCCAAGATGATCTTCAGTGGTCGATGAGTTCTCTGGAGTTTGAACGAGATTTTCTGAAGATTCTGGGCCGAGATCGGTAGATGACCCTATATTGAAAGTAGGTGGCGGATGAGATGACAATGGTTGAACACTCAAAACACTTGCGAGTTCAAAATTTTGGTCCTCTGATAACTTAGGAAGTGGCTCCTCAGACAATCTTTCAGACAGAGGAGAGGAAGAGGAATTGGGTGAACCAGATGGTTTAGCCACGATGACCTTGTCTTAGTTGACAGAACAAATAACTTCAAGGCTTTAAAATGTCCTTTTAAGGGAATTCACGATTTGGTCAAAAAGACTAATAAGATTTTTTGGATCATGGGTAATCAATTATTAAGATGCATAAAAGACTGGTGTTCTTTCATTTTTTAAGAGTCGAGAAAGAAACAAAGATGACTCTATCACTTTCAATTGAAAATGAGCTTGAAAGGACAATTGCTCGAATGGTATTTTAAGTTTAATGAGTCAAAAATATCAAATGAATACTCTTGATGATCTAGGTAAGCAGGATTACCAGGAAACCGTGAACTACAGAATACCTCCTGGCGAAACAATAAGTACAAGCAGGCAATCTCCACGAATGTTGTGTTCAGTGTATCACGTTCGCAAGGCAACCAACTCGGCTTCCTAAGGATAAAAGGATTGCAACCTAGTGGTGTCTCTCGTTATATACTCAATGGTACAGGGAGCACAAATCCATACTGGCATTGTCTAATGCTGAAGCTAACAATAGCTGCTAGGTTTAAAGACATTGGAACATGTCTCTATCATATACCTTCTAGATATTATCGTTAATGTCAAATGTGCCTTAGGTTAATTAATTTCATTTTAGAGTTGATCTTGAGTTAAGTTTCAGTTTTCAAGTCTTAGTGATGCTACTCGAAAAACCTCAAATGCAACTAAATGAGACAAGACCCTTTCAATTCGATGAAATGCCTACACTAGAGAGGGTAGAAACTACTCAATCAAATGCAAACAATCAAGCAACTAAAAAATGAAATGATCTTCCACTACCTTAATTTTTCAAAAAAATAAACTAATGAAAAATGCATTCCAATTCCTAATTTCCTGACAAGCACTTATCTATTAGTTCTTTCAAAATGAAAAATTCTCTTCCTTTTTCAAATGCTGACGCAATTCTAGTCTTTAAAAAGATGCAAATTATCGTAACATAATGATGAAACAAGCTATACTTTCATACTTTCTCATGAAATAATGAAACAAAATTTTTGCATACAATCTTTTAATGAGAATTTTTTCGAGACAATGAGCTCTTCAAGTAGATGAAAACATGAAAAGAGAAGTTCATTCAGATCAATGAAACACTAACTTTACCAAACACAGGGCCAACAATGTAATCTATGCCGGAAAGAAACATTCAAGCTAGTAAAAGAAAATTTTTCAAACTTGTGCAAAAAGAGTTCAAAGTCATAAAAAAGACCAAAAGCAATTTCAATGAGTAAACACACCTACAAACCGACTTAGTGAGTTCAAAAACTGCTGAATGGGTGACCAACTAGATGCTCTAGTGTCACTAGCTACTCCATGACTCAATCAATCAAATAGAAAGATGACAAGCCAACAAGCAAGCAAAACCAAATGAGAAGTAACTTTCTAATCAGGGAGAAAATATTCCAAAAAACTTACGGGGTCAAAAACACAAGAGCAGAATACACTGGCCAAGATTGGGGTGAAGCCCTAATCTTCACTTACAGGCATCGGCACAACTGCCTAACTTACAACAAGCGCCAGAGGCTGCTCGATGTGACTTTTCCTCAGCAATTCGCGTTGGTCGGCACGAATATTAGTGGATTAAGCACGTTGGTCGAGGTAACTAAGGAAAAATAAAAAAAAATCAAAACAGGAACCAAATCTACTACTATGAATTTTAGACTTAGGCCAATAAGTAGGAGAAAATAAATAGAACCAAAGGTAAAACGTGAAACTAGAAAAGTTCTCACCAAATCATGAAATCCAAAACAAACAAAAGGATTGGGATCCCGAGCGGAGTCACCAATTTGTGGTGAAGTAAAATTATAAGAGAGGACAGGAATGAATTCCTCTAGCCGATAATGGGTCTAGCCACAACAGATACATTCTATGGAAGATTTCCTTAGGTTAGAATCAATCAATAGGGCCTACCTCTTCGTCACTTATCCTACTTGATGATGTCCTCGCTTGCTTCTTCAAGCTCTTGAAGCAAGTAAACAAAAAAAACACATAAACATAATAATAGACAAATTGAAATTCAACCTACTTAACAAGCCAAGAAACATTAAGCCATGAATATGTAATATTACAAAACATGTAGGAAATCGATCGATAGTTGCATTTATTAATATCAAAGAGAGAATACAACCATTTGCCTTGACGTTATAGTCTTCCTTTGACAAGACCAGGTTCCCACACACTTCTGCTAGCATTCCATGATGGTTTCAAACAACAATAGTTTAAAGGCTCTTCCCTTTAGGCTTCACTCCAAACCAAAACACACTTCTCTCTCACACAACTAGATAGCTATAACTAGTAATAGCTTGCTTGTCTACTCCAAAATAGCATCAACACTCAACTATAACTCTACCAAAAACTATCAACTATGACTAGCTTGTGCTTGGGAAGAAGGGAGGTTTATATAGGAAATATGGATGGGATATGGATCCTCTTCTCGTGGGAGAAGGACTTATCCCTTGAGGTAGTTACATCATTATAGGGGAAAGGAGCCCAAACTTTCATCCTTGACCCCATCTGGCCAAACCATTTACCACACTTCCATTACAGAGCTTCTAAAGCTGGAAGCAGTGACTCTAATTTAAAAAGAAATCCATAATAGGTTTGGTGCAACTAAAACATAGCTCAGTCGCTCCGGTTGGCGTGAGGAGTAGTGATAATCTCTGCACATCGATGCGGGGGAGACAAAGACGATTTGCGTTGATCTTGTAAATTGGGCAAAATAGAAGTTTCAAGGGAAATGATGCAAAAGGGAATTTATCTGCTCATGAAGAGGGACACAATGGGAGTTTCTTCATGAAGGAAAAGAATGCGGAGTTCACTATAGAGGTCCTCTAGGATCAAGGAACTGGGAGTAAATAGACAGTGACAAAATACTATGTAACAACACCAAAAACATCTAAAGAATAGTCCTACGATATTCACGATACACGAATGAAGATTTGGTTGCTTAAGGAGCTTTATATATTAAGTGGAAGTGCCAAGGTATACAAGTACAATGCTACGACACTAGCCCCAATAGTGGAACATTAAGTCACCATTTGCTTCTCCAAAAAAATATCTTCTCTCTTATGCCAATGCTAAAGAAGCCAAGGTGAAAGTTAAATTCCCAAAAGTCCTTTTGCTTGAGTGATGAGGGTGTATTTATAATAATTGAGGCGAATATTCACCTCTCGTATGACTCTTGACCTTCCTCATGACTCTTGAGCTTCCACACTGACTTTTCAAATACTTACATGACCTTTGAGCTATATATGACTTTAGAAATCAATAATCACTCTTCATATTCCATGTGGGACCCTTGGTCCTCCACATATTTACATTTTCTCATTTTGGATAATTACATAATTACATTCCACAAATTATGTGGCAAGACACTATGACACATGTGATTCTTGAGATGACTTTTGACAATGATGACATGGAACTTCATAATGATGTGGCATTGCCAAGCTGCTACTTTTGCTACTTTCGTTTCATCTTCATGATGGATATTGCATGTGCTTTGTATTCATCCTCTAAGGGGATGATTGATATGGAGTCTTCATGTGATCCTAATCTTTGATCTTCTGTTAGAAGCTAGTGTCTCTCCATCTTACTGCTCGATGACTTCTTCATGATTCTAACTTCGCAAGTGTCTCCTCGTATGATCTCCTTCTCTTCCTCTCTAAGCATCATCCTATCATGTCAAGATGTACTATATGAAAGTGAAATACACACATGATAGAAAAAAATCAGTCAGAAAACTCCTAGTCTAGCTTGCTTCCTAAAAATGGATGATTGAGTTGGGACTGGGAAATGGACTAGGAGGAAGCCACAAAGATTGCGCAGTTCACAATTCCAAACTCCTTCATGATTCCAGATTTGCAAGTGTATTCTCATGGACTGTCATATCAAGATGTCATATTGCAAGTGCAATGCAAACATGACAGGACGTCATCAGTGGAAAAACTCGTAGTCTATCTTGCTTCCTAAAATGGCTAATTGAGATGGGACTGGGCATTGGACAAGGAGGAAGAATCAAGGATTATGCAATGCACAATTCCAGAGATCAGGAGGGAGGGTTGAGGCTTGAGATTGCACAATGCACAGTTCAAGGATGCATTGGCAAGATAAATACACAATTGAGGGGCTTAAGGAGGCGATATTGAGGCTTGCAATTTCCCACTACTCAGCACAGGAGAGGGAGAGACCTACGGATTGCACAATTTCAAGTTCAAGGAGGCAGGTAGGAAGCTTGAGGCTTGAAATTGCGCAAAAGAAGGATAAATGAGAGGATGATCTGCGCAGTTGTAGAGGTCAAGGTGGTAGTCTTGAGCCTTGAGACTGCATAGTACGTAGTTCTAGAGGGATACTGATAAGTGAATTGTTTTGTTGTGCAATTCAAGGACTTAGGGAGACAACTTGATGATTGAGACTGTGCAATGTGCAACAAGAGACTAACTGGGAGGCAGGGTTGTGCAATTTTTTATGATAGGGAGGCAATCCTTGAGCACTGTGACTGTGCAAGGTGTAGTCCTTGGAGGCAAGAATTGCACATTATGAAGTTCCAGGAGGCTATAGCTGAGGTTGAGGGTTGAGATAGTGTAGTGTGTTATTCCAGAGGGATGAGTGAGGTCAAGGTGGTCAGGCATAAATATTTTTCAGGATTTGGCTAAGTGCGGGATCCACAAGATAGAAGTGAGGCCAGGATGAACTTATGAATGATCACACACAGTTAGGACAATTGACGATGCAACATTGAACACTTAGAACACAAAAACAACATGATCCCCTCAATGTGATGAAAATAAAACAACCTCCTCCAATTGTGACATAGTAGGGTACACTTTGCAGCGACAGTGATGACAATGCTCAAGACTTGGGGAATATGTTTGATGTATCTCCTTATGATGAATGGGACACAATAGTGTAGGAGAATACATTAAAACTTCCCTTTAAGAATGTACAACTAATTCCCTTCAACTAAGCGTGACACTTAAGATACACTTTATGACGACATTGACGACACTAGTACGACAATGCATAAAACTTTGGGTATGGGTATAGTACATGTATAAATGGTAAATAAGGCCCATTGGTACCAAAATTTCCTCTCAAAATGAAACACAACTCTAGTTATGGGATATGCAACACTTCCCATGCCAAAATATGACATTTACAACGATAAGCGAAAAGTGTAAACAAGACTTGAAAAATGCGAACAACCTTGAACGCGACAAATGCTAGAGCAAATATAACATGAAAATGACACTTATTAAAGTGAAGACAAGAAAAAGTGACAATCGTAAACAGGAAAGTGACACTTGCAAAAGTGAAGGTGCACAAAACTGACAATTGTAAAACTCACTGAAATAAAAGAGAATCACAACCAAAGTGAGAAAAGACCAATTGAAAGTGCGCACTGACTGTTGATAAAAAATGAAAATTACATTGGCACTGTCTTGATGGAGTGTGCTATGCCTATTTAAGGTGGAATGCACTCATGACTTAAACACTTAGGATAACATTCATTAGTCATGAATCAAATAGATCGTTAGAACCCTAGTAGGCTCCAAAATTCACATGTAGGTAAATTTTTGGAGGGTTTTGATTGCAAAGTCAACACTTGGCCACACACTAGTAGAACTCCAGTTTCTCTATTCAGGTTTTATCCTTAAGTGCAAGGTCTCAGTCTTTCAGGAAGTATTGATTCATCACATGGATTACCTTGGCTCCCCATCTAACACAGTTATGGATATAGTATCCTCTATTCCTTTTCTCAGCTAAAATTATTCACAAAGCTTTCCATATCACACTTTTTTTGATTCAGAAGAAGGGTAATATAAATTTCGAGTTTAATATAATTAATATATTAGTTTTCATCTCTGGTGTTGCTTCGTTGCCAGCAGACCTGAACAATACTCTAGTGGAGTCACTATAGGAACACAAGCATTTCTTTGCTGGTAGTGAGCTTTAACAATACCTCGACGAAGTTACTTTCTTCACCTCTCTGCATAGGAAGCCTTTCTCTTCCTTCGCCCTTTATTTATTTATTTAGAGAACCATGCTTTGACACTTACTATTTCATGGGGCGGAAGAGGGATCCCAAATTATTGAGTGAAAAAGAGGTTGTTCCTTCATAGAAGGTTATATATACCTATAATATTGGTTTTCTCATGACGCAGCGGAAATAGTGGTTCAATATAAACTCACAGTTGGATCTATAAAAACAAACAATCACCCATTGAACACCCTTTTCTTTATACTCGACTGTTTTCCTTTTAAACGGAAATACACTAAAAAACCCCACAAAACATTGGTTTTTACCTTTTGTATCAATGCACTTTACCGTACGCGAAAGTCAACACATCAATGCTTGGAAAACCATTGATCTGGAATCGCGAGAGCCGACGATCATCGTGGATTTCGGATAGAAGACTGGATCGAGAGTTAACAACCTGAAAGAGTAGTTTTATCGTCCTCCACCTTTGTTAGGTGGCAATGATTCAATGGAATCGAAGCCAAACCACTCAAAACAACTTACAGCCTTCGTGCGCCTAGAATACCGTCCACCACAACAATACTGCTTAGCGATCCGATGATTGTGGTTGATCACGATCCAACGGTCGCGATCTAATCGGCCAATCGCAAGTCATGGTGTCCGCCGTCTAGACTCCTTCCACTTTAAAGCACCGATGTGATAGCCTTTGTGGACCTGATAGACTATCCAACCTTCTCTATATTGTTTCAGGTCTAGTCATATTGCGATATTGGAATTTGGCGATTCAACAAGTCGGTTCCTCTCCTCTGCAGCGATGCGATTTGGGTTCCACGGACCCGATAACAATTAAAAGTCTTTGTCTATAAACCTTGAAGTTTGGATTCTAAATCCGACTAAGTTTTGCATTGATTCTTAGTGTATTTTGGGATTTCCGCTTGCGGAACCAAAACAATGGAATGAACTCACCAACTGTTCGTTTAACACAATATTTCTATTACAAATTATGGAAAACACAGGTCAGCATCAATATCATCCAATTACAGAGAAAAACTAGAATTTGAGGCCTACACAAGCTATTTATATTATTATGCACACAACACTGATTTATTCATGTTAAACAAATAACATAGTCTCGGCCTTAGGCTAGATTACACAGATAAAGACCTCTGTCTCAAAAGAATGTAGATCACACTGTCTTACTCTCACTCTACTCACTCCACTCAATCCTCTCTGCCTCGTATCAATCGAATATCACTCACAATATCTAACAGCAAAATCTCTATTTTTAATAGATCTAACAACAAATCTTCTAATTTCTATCTTTTTCGCATACCTATGCTAAAAACTCATCTTTTAGCCTAAAATAAGACAATCTCTAACTTATTATAGTAATGAAATACAACCATTTCTTGAGGAATCAAACCCTCTCAGTAAAACTGCCTTTTTTGACCCATCAGGTCAATGAATTTCAACTTGTTTAGCCACAACATGTGAACAAACTTTCACATTGTTGGCTAAGTCCAGATGCTCCTGCATCAGACTCCCGGGGAAGAAAATAATCCTCCTTCAAACTTTCATGACTTACTCCATACCTCTATAGCTCTGCTATTGTTAACCAGCTAGCATCCTTCCTTTCCATTTGACTAGATACTGGAAATAAGTCTGTCCTATGGTTATTTTGGATATTCTCTTCTCCAAAATAACTTCCACTTCCTTCTTAACTATCTTTGGCATTTGTTCTTCCCAGTTCACAGTTTGAACTTCATCCCCTATAACTTCCTCCTGCAATTCTATCTTTGCCTCTTTGTATGGATACAAATTTGCAACATTAAAAATGGGGGATATTCCAATCCCTTTTGGCAACTCAATCTCATATGCATTGGCTGAAAATTTTCTTATAATTTTGCAAGGTCCTAACTTTTTCATTTTCATTTTGTTGTAAGTTTTAGTAGGAAGTCTCTCTTTCCTCAAATGCACCATCACTAAGTCTCCCACTTGGAATTATTTCTCTCTTCTTATCAGATCTACCCTCTGTTTATATTTGTTGCTGCTTTCCTGCAATTTGCCTTTGACTTCTTCCTATGATCTCTGCATCTGTTCTGCAAATTCTTCAACTTTTGCACTTCTGGTTTCCTGCTTTCCCAAATTCCTGAGCTCATACACACCTCTTGGATGCATTCCAAAGACAATCTGAAGTGGACTCATTCTAGTGCTTCGGTTTGGAGTATCATTGTAAGCAAACTCAGCTTGAGCTAGTGCTAAATCCCATTGTTTCAGATTATGATATACTAAACTTCTTAATATATTCCCCAAGCTCTTGTTCGCTACTTCAGTTTGTCCATCTGTTTGAGGATGGTATGTTGAACTAAAACTGAGGTTAGCTCCTAGTTTCTTCCAAAGAGTCCTCCAGAAATTCCCTACAAACTCGGTATCTCGATTAGATACAATACTTAAAGGTAACCCATGTAATCTTACAATCTTTGAAAAGAATAAATTAGCTATGTGTGTTGCATCACTAGTTTTCCTACATGCAATGAAATGTGCCATTTTAGAAAATATATCTACTACAACATAAATGGAATCATTCCTCTCTGGGTTTTTGGTAATCCCAGAACAAAATCCACGCTAACTGCATCCCATGGTCGGTCTAGTATTGGCAATGGATGAAACAATCATGTATTCTTACTCCTTCCTTTTTCATGCTGACATATCTTGCATTTCTCAACAAACTTCTTAACATCAGTTTTCATTTTTGGCCAATAATAAAAAGCATTCACCTGGGAGAAGGTTTATCTTGTCCAAAATGACCAGATAATCCTCCACTATGTTTCTCCTTTATGATGTTTTCCCTCATGGAACATTTGGGAATACACAACTTGTTGATTTTAAATAATAGGCCTCCTTGAATGAGGTAGTCCAACCACTGACTTCTGTTATGGCTCATTGGATTCTGAACTGTTGTGTAGATATCTCTAAAATCTTCATCATCCTTGTACATTTCAATCATTTCCTCAAATCCTACAACACCCACTTTGAATTCTTGTAAAATAAAACTTACCCTGCTCAATGCATTTGCTACTTTATTTGACTTACCACTCTTATGCTTTATTACAAAAGTAAAACTTTGCGGAAATTCTACCCACTTGGCATGTTTCTGATTCAGCTTCAGCTGGTTTTTGATCAAATGTAAGGCATGATTTTTTGAATATAATATGAATTCTTTTGGCAGCAAATAATGTCTCTACTTTTTCAAAGCCTACACAATAGCATAAAACTCCTTATCATAAGAAGAATATTTCTTCTTTGCATCATTCAGTTTCTCACTAAAATATGCTATTGGTCTTTGCTCCTGACTCAGAACTGTGCCAACTGCAACTCCACTAGCATATGTTTATACTTGAAAGACTTTCTCAAAATTTGGCAAAGCTAAAATTGGCTTCTCTGTGATTTTCTTCTTTAGCAGGTTAAAACTTTTGTCTGCTGCTTCTGTCCACTAAAATGGCTGATTGATCTCCTTGATTGTCTCAAGGATTGGTGCACAAATTTGACTAAAACCTTTGATAAACTTTCTATAAAAACTTGCAAGTCCATGGAAGCTTCTTACCTCAAATATGCTTCTGGGAGTAGGCTAGTTCCAAATTGCTTGGACCTTCTTTGGATCCATCTTCAAGCCTTCTTTAGAAACTACAAATCCCAAGTAAACTAGCTCTTCCTTCATGAAACTACATTTCTTCAAATTTATTAGTAGTTTCTCTTTCTGCAGAGGTCTTAGTACCAACTGAAGATGCTCTAAATGATCCTCTTTACTTTTACTAAAAACAAAAATATCATCAAGGTACACAATAACAAATTTACCTGCATACTCCTTCAAGACTTCATTCATTAACCTCATGTATGTACTGGGTGCATTAGTGAGCCCAAAAGGCATCACTAACCACTCATACAACCCATTATTTGTTTTGAATGCAGTTTTCCATTCATCACCTTCCTGAATCCTTATTTGATGATATCCACTCATCAAATCTATTTTAGTAAAGTATCTAGATCCACTCAAACAGTCCATTAAATCATCCATATGTGGCAAAGGAAATATGTACCTAATTGTGATCTTGTTGATAGCTTTGGAATTTGTGCACATGCACCATTCTCCTCCTTTTTTTGGACTGAGTATTGTTGGTACAACACATGGGCTAAGACTTTCTCTGATCAACCCCTTATCCATCAGCTCCTGCACTTTCCTTCCAACTTTTGTGTTCTCTTGAGGAGTTAGTTTATATGCTACTTTATTTGGCAAGCTTGCTCTTGGTATTAAGTCAATGTGATGACTAATACTCCTAACCGGTGGTAATGCATTCGGAAACTGATCCATAATAATATCAGCAAAATCATCTAACAACATTTTAAATTCTTCAGGAAAATCATTCAATTTTGTGGAAGTCAAAATTACTTTTGGTCTTCCCACAACAACAAAATGCAACTCCTCATTCTTCACTACTTCCTGTAGCAACTCCCTTCCACTTATCAATATAATACTACTTCCAAGTGTTCCTTTGTCAGCATCGTCCTTCAATGGCATCAATGTGTGTTTAGTTCCATCTTTCTCCAAAGTATAAGTGTTTCTCCTTCCATCATAAATATCTTTCCGATCAAATTTCCACAGTCTTCCCAGCAATACATGGCATACATCCATGGGCATTACATCACATAATATCACATCTTTATACGTACCAATTTGTATCTCCACCTTGCATTGTTCAATCACGATAATCTGATGTCCCTTCTACAACCATGGCACTTTATAAGGAGTAGAGTGCATGGTCTTTGCTAGTCTGAGCTTGTCCACCATCTTTGTAGAAAAAAGATTATCAGTGCTTCTAGTGTCAATTATCACTTTGCAACACTTACCTTTTGATTTACAAGTAGTTATGAATAAATTCTTCCTCTGTGATGGTTCTCCAATCTCCATCTCTTCCCTAAGAAAATTCCTCAATAACAGTGATTCACCTTCTTCACAGGGTTCTTCCTTTTCGAAAATTCGAGGTGGTTCTGGCTTCGCCTCTGCCACATTCACATTCCTCTGACTTGCTGGTTTATTATGAAGAAAATCCCATGACATATGTCCCCATTCTCCACATGTATAACACCGAACATCTCTTCCTCAGCCTCTTCCTTTGGGCACAAATCTTCCTCTGTTAGATTCCCCCCCTGTGGCGGTCTTCTACTTGAGCTTCCTGCTTCATGTTGAGGCTGTTGTCCCCTTAGTCTGGTAGTTCCCCTACCTCTTGCTGAGCTTTTTCCTCTATTCCTCTGATTCTTTTTCCTCAAGATCTTTTCTTCTGCCTTTAAACTTGCTTGATAGGCATCATCAACAGTTTTCAAACTTAACAGGCTAATCTCATCTTGTATTTCATACCTTAAGCCATTTATATATCTAGATACCTTTTCCACATCATCCTCTACATTCCCTGCTCTAATATTATAAAATTCGTCTGTATATTCTTTAACAGGAATTCCTTTTTGCCTTAAATTTTGCAATTGCTTAAAAAGATTCAAATGATAGTCTTTAGGAAAAAATTGGCTTTCATTTTACTTACCATTTTATCCCATAGCTTGATCTTGGACTTCCCTTTCCTCGTTGTTGATGTCTGTACCTTGTCCCACCAGATAGTTGCGTGACCCTTCAACCTGGTAACTACAAACTTCACTCTCTTCCCCTCATCAATCTCTTCATAGTCAAAGTACTGGTATAAGGATCTGATCCAATCCATTAGCTCTTCTGCATTCAGACTCCCTTCATACATAGGGACTTTTGCCTTAGGTTTTCCTCTTACTTTCGCCAACATCTTAAGGACCTTGGTAATTTCATCATTTTCGTCTACTATCTCCTATATAGGAAATTATTTTGAAGAACTTTCATCTCCTTCATCAGGCACTCTTCTCTGGGCAGTCTCAATTGACTCCATTCACGTACGCAGACTCCGTACCTATTCTAGTAGAATTGCATTTGGGTCAGGTCTTCCTTGACCAATGCCTCTCCTTGGCCGACATTTTTCACTGCAAACAACCCTTTCTTATGCTTTGATACCAAAAATGGCGCAACGGAAATAGTGGTTCAATATAAACTCACAGTTGGATCTATAAAACCCAACAATCACCTCGCTGAACACCCTTTTCTTTATACTCGATTGTTTTCCCTTTAAATGGAAATACACTGAAAAACCCCAAAAAACATTGGTTTTTACCTTTTGTATCGGCACACTTTACCATACGCGAAAGTCAACACATCAATGCTTGTAAAACCATTGATTTGGAATCGCAAGATCCAATGGTCGTGGTGGATTTCAGATAGAAGACTGGATCGGGAGTTAACCACCCGAAAAAGCAGTTTTATCGTCCTCCGCCTTTTCTACGTGGCAACGATTTAATGGAATCGGGGCCAAACCACTCAAAACAACTTACAGCCTTCGTGCACCCGAAATATCGTCCACTATAGCAATACCGCTTAGCGATCCGATGGTTGTGGTTGATCGCGATCCAATGGTCATGATCTAATCAGCCAATCGCAAGTTGCGGCGTCTGCTGTCTAGACTCCTTCCACTTTAAAGCGCCGATGCGATAGCCTTTGCGGACCTGATAAACTATCCAACCTTCTCTATACCGTTTCGGGTCTAGTTATATTGCGATATTAGAATTCGGTGATTCAACAAGCCAATTCCTCTCCTCCGCAGTGATGCGATTTGGGTTCCACGGACCCGATAACAATTAAAAGTCTCCGTCTAAGTTTTGCCTTGATTCTTAGTGTATTTTGGGTTTTTCGTTTGCGAAACCAAAATAATGGAATGAACTCACCAACTGATCCTTTAACACAATATTTCGATTATAAAGTATGGAAAACACAGGCCAGCATCAATATCATCCAATTATAGAGAAAAACTAGCATTTGAGGCCTACACGGGCTATTTATATTATTATGCACACAACACTAATTTATTCATGTTAAACAAATAACAGAGTCTCAGCCTTAGGCCAGATTACACAGATAAAGACCTTTGTCTCAAAAGAATGCAGTCCACACTGTCTTACTCTCGTTCTACTCACTCCACTCCTTAGTCCTCTCTGCCTCATTACCTTTTTCCTTTCTTTTTATCAATCGAATATCACTCTAAAAATATCTAACATCAAAATCTCTATTTTTAATAGATCTAACACCAAATCTTCTAATTTCTATCTCTTTCACACACCTATGCTAACAACTCATCTTTTAGCCTAAAATAAGACAATCTCTAACTTATTACAATAATGAAATACAACCATTTGCTTGAGGAATCAAACCCTCTCAGTGAAACTGCCTTTTTTGACCCATCAGGTCAATGAATTTCAACTTGTCTAGCCACAACATGTGAACAAACTTTCACATTGCTGGCTAAGTCCAGATGCTCCTGCATCATCTCGCTATTGATTGCCCCCTTTCCCTTCTTCTACTTAATTGGATCAGTAAGAAGAACACCATTTAATTACAACACCGAGTCAAGGAATGAATATCCTAGAATAGATACAAGCTTTATGGTTCAACCAAAGGATTTCCATTTGAATGGATCATATTTTTCATTCATACATAATTGAATTTAAAGATAGAGAAGAGGATAATAGATAAGCCAAGCATTTTTCATCGTCACAATTTCCATTTTCAAGTTTTTCCACTTTGTCTTTTGAGCCAAGTGAGAACATCTTCATGTAGATTCTTATTAAACAAAGCAATAAAGACAAGACAAGGCATAACAAGAAGAGAAAAGAAAAACAAAGAGGAAGTAAACCTTAACTAAGAAACATGGAAGACAAACAAAAGAACACATTAAATTCAAGGACTAGCGCATGGTGAAATGCATAATCATGCAATGCAACTAGGGGACTAAATGCACCTAAACCTACTCCTAACCTAACAAGTTAGAAGGTTAGGGCTAAGTACAATGGAATTTCCAATGCGGCCACTATAACCACTCTTGATTTGCGATCACAAAGATATAAGTAATTAAAAGTAGTATAAAGCATTGTGCACAAGAAAAGACTACAACTTGACAAACCTACACAATGAATCAAAGGTATTGCTTATCAACAAAAAGATGTGCCATACTTACTAGCTTTAACTAGTTTTGAGCTTTACCTTGTTGCTTGAAATGACGATCATACAAATCTTGAATGTTTCTTGTGGAAGTACATTCATTCATGTTTTCTATTTGTGCAAACATCAAGAAAGATCGAAACTTGTTATTTGTGACAGAGCTTGCAATGTAAGATTTCTATAACCATTCAGTGATTGGATCTTGATATTCAGAACAATCAATTTGAAAACCCTGATACTCATGAGAAAATTAATTTTCAATTAACGCATTCAAATCACAAAGAGAATCTTCTGAGGGGAATTCAATCTAATCTCATCCAAAAAAATTATCAAGATGGTGAGAACCTGACATAACCATCAGCTCACGCTAAAGTGTCTCAACTATATAATAAGCATCTGAATAGTGAAATGATGAACCATGAAGATCATTGGGTTTAATAAAATTAATCAATGTAAGACAACTATCATCATATATGCTAATGAGAAAATTATTGATTGAGAGATAGTTGTTAGAATCAACATCATAATCAAATTGGTGACTATAAGATCCTCGATTCTCCATTTGTTCCCTTTGTATCTAACTAGACATCATGCCAACAATTTGAAAGCTTAAGGTATTCAAAATAATCACTGACATCACAAATTCAAGAAACCAATTAAGATACTAGGTTGGTGAGAGATTGGAAGCAAGGTCCAAATCAAACTAGGTATTCATATCAACACAAGGGTCTTGATTCACCAAATGAATCAAGCATTTACCATCACTCAAGAAGAGAGATTGTGCGAAAAATATGATTAGATCTATGCAATGCAAGAAATTGATAGGAAGGTGACCAATCTCGGAAGCATTTGAGAGGGAGGAATCTTCCGACCAAAATGACTTTCTTCTTGACAATCAGAATGACATGATTTCAAGTTGCATATATTTGTAAAATATATGCTCCCCAATCGTGAGTGTGATACAAGGGATTCACATGATGAAATATTAACCAAACAAGAATCTTCCATCTGATAAAAAAATTTATCTTTAGGGATTACAAAATTGAGTTGTAAATGCTTTAAGTCCTTTAGGAATGAGCTCACTTCTAGTGGATAAATTTTGAGGAAAGAATTATGCGAGAAAATATGGATCCAACTTAGTTCGGAGATCTCAATAGGATTGTGAGAAACTCAGTGCCTCAACTTCCTGACAGGTCTTTGAAATTTTTGATGGTGCATTATTGAATTTGGGTGTCTTAGAAAAATCAATAAGATGGTATGCACCATTGTCATAAGATGTATCAATGAAAATATTGTTAATGCCACCGGTTTGATCAAACTCAATATTAAAAATATCAGATTCTTTATGGATGGAAAATTATGATGCATCAGTTTGAAAGCTCCCTTGATCATTTAGAATTGTAACATCTTCCTCATGAGATATGAAATATTTTCAATTGAATAGATCATGGATAGCTTTTCATCCTTTGAACATAAGACCACACCATCCTGTACATGATTGCGACCATGACCAATTGAATAATGATCTAAAGGATTTAGAGAGACTATTGGTATAATAAAATTATCACGTGTCTAGGTATAATGAGTAGTGTGCTAAAGGTGAGGAAATATGAAAAGACTCGGGCAGAGATACACCAGTTGTAAAGTCATATTGAGCTTGTAAAAACAAGAGATCAACACACATGTTATGTTCCATGAAATTATCTTCATCATATTAATGATCAAAGACAGGCATACCAATGCAACATTCAGATCGATCTTGCTTTTCTTCAACATAGTATACCAAAGATTCAAAAGATTGAAAGCTTGTCTCTTCAAATTTGGTATCTGAAAATGCATGTCTTGAATAAATTTCAAAATCATTCTGAAATGAAAGAAAATCACATCGCACAAATGAAGATTGCAATTTATGAGAAACAGGTACTGAATCAGTACCGTACAAATCCAAGTGCTCAGAAAAAGGAAAGATATCGTTCGATGTACTTGGATGTCCATCACCATATGTGTTAATGGAAACATGGATGTCACGGTGATGATGTTCCAAAGTTTCAACTTGAGTGAAGGATTTGGTATCATTTGATGGGTTATCAATATTACAAGATGCGCAATCACCGGACAATGCGAGATTGTCATCCTGAAAGAGGGAAGAAAGATGAAGCATATCTTTAACACTTTGCTCCTTTACCTGTGAAATGAAACTACCAAGTTCTTGATTGCTGTTTGAAACAACAGGTTGAACATCATTAAAATATGAAGTAGATTGATCAAGTGTATCATGAAACAAGGAATCATGAGATATAGATGGTAGAGGTTGAAACGTATCCCCTGAGGAAATTTTGTTTTCAATTAGATTAGCTTCAAAATTAGGATTATGTACATTAATGCAATCTTTAAAAAATAAGGGATCAACTTTTACTTCAGGCTCCATGTAATTGCTAAACCATTCCAAGTTATCCTCAATAGGATTTGAATTGTGGTTATTGGATGAGTTTGAATGGACTAAACATAAATTCGATTTTCATATTTCCCGACTTTAACATTATCACCAGGAGGCACCCAAATTCGTACTATAAAAGGAGGAGGACAAGGAACAAATGAAATAGTGTAATGACCCATTTATAAAAGTTAGGAAATAAAAATTATATAATAATTAATTAATATAAAGTTATAAACTTTATATTTTAAATAATATTAATAAACTTCATACTTAAAAGATATATGTAAATCATATTAAAAATTAAAAAATCAAACATTATAACTTAGAAATTTAATACCCAAAATCAAATAAAGGCAAGACCACGTGACTGAGTCATAAAGCACGAAGGGATTAGCTTCTGGTCTGAGAGACGTGGACAGGAGCGTGGCAATAGGGAGGGAGGCGGTGGTTGCATGCGGGAGGGCGGCCACCGCCAAGCCCGTGGTTAAAACCGGAGGTCTGAACCGAGAACGGGGGGGCAAAACACAGAGCTAGAAACCAGAGGAGGGATTCAGTAGTGAAGGAGATTTTTCCATTTGGAAGAGCTTTAATCAGTCTGAGGTTCTGGGCACGGGGGATAGTAAGCTTCTGTTGAGAAGCTTACTAGATTGAGCAGCCAGGCTTGCTCAGTCTAGGCTGGGTGGAATTGGTTTCCCGGTAATTGGTATCAGAAGCAACCACAACACCATCAACATCACCAGAGTAAGCAGCAGTTTAGGTAGGTGTCCAAATTCGTTTACTGTATTCCGGTTCAGTTTTGTTCTTACTGTATTTAGTTCTGTTTATTACCGAATTTCAATTTATGGTCGTTATACATGGTATCAGAGCCTGTGTTCAAACCCTTCGGGACCTCACAGGCCCTACGCTCTTGTACATTGTGATTTAATTCTGCTGCGTAAAAATTTGCAAGAAATTCTCGGTTACATTCTGCGGTTTCATAGAGATGGCCGCAAGGTGGTTCACGGGAGAGCCGATGCCTTTGCCCTAATTTTCTACCATTCTCAGATTTTTTTGCAATGGTCCTAAAATGGCCTTTGTTTTATTGTAACTTCGGTGCATGCATTTTCAGCAGATATAGTGTTGTCTGTTTTCCTTGTTTTGATAATTGACATTCCCATTCACCAGTGAATGCTCGAGAACTTTTGTTCGGCATTTCTTGTTCATGGCATGGGTAATTTTCTGAATGACCAATGCCGTAAAATAATGTCTGGAACCAATACTATTAGGGCAGAGGATCGAGGTATTGCAGTACAAATCTCTAAAGCCAAAATATCAATGGCGACAACCGCTCCTGCATTAATCAATGGTGCTTCTACTAGTAAATATTTTGAATATGGTGTGGAAAACTCACTCCATCAAAATACTCCTTGTCTAAACTTCGTGCGGTAGAACAATGTTAAGCCATATGGACGCATAAGCTGCGAAAGGCACATTCCATGTGCAGAATACAAAACAGGTTGACAACAGCCGAGTTATTCATTTATTCACCGTCGAGTTCGATTCCAGTGGAGGATCACGAAATTTCCCAAATATGGAGCTTCACCCCCTCCAGTAAAGTCTGTCAGCTATCCAGAAGCCAATGACTTCGTTCCTTCCCTTCCACTTGCTGCCACAGACGACCCATCCATCGCACCTATTCTCCTATTTCCTCTGGCGTCGAACCCTTGAACTCCTAAAGCCATGGCATACGCGTTGCTCGATTTTGATGAAGTCCGTCAATCGGTTTTATCAGAGGAGACACAGAGGCCGAAAATGCTCATTTACCAGGTGTGCAGCAGGACGAAGATTCAAACGAGGACTGGTGGCAGAAAGACTGTGGTTTTCTCAGCAGATCTTGTTTCGTGGACGAATGCTTGACGTTCGAGGCCGCTGACGAGGTGAGGAACGAAAGACAGCAAATTGCAATATCCATCTCAAGTAGGATACAGGAAAAACTTTCCAAAATAGAAACTTCTCAGTAAATAATGTCCTGATACTTGCTTGATTCTCGAATATAGTGTTGAATAATGTCCAAATTATCCAATAAGCTCCTACATCATTAATATTTGCAACAGTCATCTGATGTAGCAAAGCTTCAGTCCACCTCTGCGTTGCATGGGAATCCTTGATGGCTGCTGTGATGGCTTGCCAAAAGCTCGAACCACAAATTTTTCAAACTTCCTTATAAGTATTTGTTGTAACTTCTCTCGAAATTTAAACATATTTTGATATGTTGAAGGAGTCTTGGAACCATTTTAGATGCTGACAGCTACCATTGACAGCTGTGTTATGCACTTTCAACCATTAGAAAGTTGCTGCAACCCTTTCAATTACTTATTTATTCAAAAGCCTTGTTTTGATCACCATGAATTATAGGTTGTTTGTTGTTTGCTGTCATAATTTTGCATGTTGTACATTGTGCATAACAGCAACCTTGATAGCAATCATTAAATCAAAGATGGCATGTTTTGACCCATTTGAGTATCTCCAGGTCTCTGAGCCATAGGTCCTCTAAACTCCTTAATCTCATCTCCATTTGCCTGTTGCTATAAATATAAAACAAATGGTAATTTATTACCATAGGCACTTTTGTAACCACAGGAAATTATCAAGACCTTGCTATTGCATCGATTCCTTTAATAAGGAATCGAGAAAAGGCAGCGTTATCAGTTTAAAAATAATGCAAAGATTTGGAAAGAGGTCAACCATTTTCGTAGATTAATTGCTCCAGCATCATGAATTTTTGCAAACACCGGTGCAATCTTGAGAAGTGGTTAGTAAAAAGTTTAAATCCATACTTGTTATCATCAATACTGCTTCAATAATTCTTCAAAACTAAGTCCCGTGCTGAAATTTATGAAGGTTCTACAATAATGATTAAACTCAGCAAACTTGTATTTTTCCAGAACCATAACTTTATGATCTTCCAGTACAATCTCGTGAGCTTATAAACAAAATTAGATGTACATAAACGTACTTACATACAAGAATTTGTGTTTAGGAACAGAGCAGTTTCAATATAATGCATTGCTAGGCCATCTCTAAAATAGCTCTAACATTGCCATGATCTTACAAAGTTTTGATTTTGTAGTCCCGTTACATAATGCCTGTAGGTGGATTTAAAAACATCTAGAAATGAGACGGTGCACTAATGTAGGAAAGGATAGTATAGCTCATTTTATTTACATACTATTAAAACTACCCTCTTATAATCTTTACACTATCCCCAAATGCATTCGAGTTTACTGGATGCAAATGCCAATTACCCCTCTGTCATGTGCCATGGTGAACTGTTAAAATTACATACCTTATATTGCCTTTATGCTACATTATCTGCTGAATGTCCACTTTAAATACTTAATTATTTTTATGCCAATGACATTTTGAACAGAGGCACAAAGCTGCATGTATGACCTTATACAGAGCTTAATTAGGAAACATG
This sequence comes from Pinus tabuliformis, assembly GCA_031772625.1. Taxonomy (NCBI): domain Eukaryota; kingdom Viridiplantae; phylum Streptophyta; class Pinopsida; order Pinales; family Pinaceae; genus Pinus; species Pinus tabuliformis. The sequence continues at coordinate 1,103,910,374 of CM062816.1, read as the reverse complement.
GTGTATACTTTACAGCACATAACACTGAGATTAAGGAATAGAAGTTATTTCCAAGTACATCCAGTCAGTAGATCGTAAAACTCCAATTGGGTCTAGCACACTTCTATGCCCTTTATATATGCAACATATATTCTTTTAAATTGTAAAAAGTTGGGTTTCCAATTAATGGTAAGTTCATACTAAGAAATAATCATGTCCATAAAATAGAAGCAAAATATAAAAGCCATCACCGTAATTCTTACAATACAAAACTGAGTCTCATTTTAAGAGAGTCTGGTACAAAGAATCAGGAGTAGGTACTTATCAGTTTTAGCAAAAGCAATTCACCTCAAGCAAATAAGGATAATAAGAAAATACTAATCTAGTGTGGCTTGTTCAAAGCATAGTTACCAAGACATGTGATCTAACTTTGAGAGAAGGGTCAGTTAGGCTTGCTCCTTGAATATCACATGCTGTGAAATTGGGCAACGCAACCGCTCAGGAAGAGAGCTTGGATTACCATGATTTCAGTAAAAGTGGATGTCGCACAGTGTTGGTACCTTGGGTCCTCGGTCACTCAAATTTCAAAGTAGGATGTTCTGGAAACATTAAAGGAACTACTTTCTTCATTACCTGATCAATTGCAATAGGTAGACCACTGACCTACATTTTATGTACAATTTGACTATTGAACTGAATTTATCCTTCAGTTAACCCCAACCTACATTCTGGTATACTGCTAAATTATATCTCTCCTAGATTGTAATCATGACATGTCTATGGTAAATTTTCCGACTAAAGGACAACTGATTTGGAACCAGAATAACCCTTCATTTTATTATAGGTTTAATCCATATCTACGTAATATATTCAAAAATATAAGTATGTATGACCTTATTTAAAGGTAGTAGCTAGATTTTGGCATGGCGGTATGTTACCAAGGTGCATTGTAACGAGACATTTTATTTTTTTTAATCATAGATGTCATCGGTGAATAAACTTTGGATGTCTTACCTTAGGAGCTTATAACCATACTTCTGCATTATTCATATTAGGAGCGAATACCCTGCATTAGGACAAGGAGGTCGCGAGACCACCCTCCTTGACCTTGATACCAGTAAGATCCGCCCAGCGGATAAAAATAGCAAAACTATACCCGTTTACAAATGTGAAGTTGAAAAAGAAAATTTTGTGTGTTAAAATTCGGATGTCTACCTCAAAATTTTTATAGGAATTTTATTATGTGTTCAGGGACCATTACAATGGTAAGGATGTATGAGCGACGACGATGTGACCAGGCAGCATCACCACCATTAATGCCGCCACCGTCGCCATCATCATCCCCATCACAATCGTCACCACCTACACCATTATCAACATCAAACGCCCCAGCGCCAGAGTTGACTGTGATAATGAACTCTTTGGAAGCCTTATTGGAGACATTAAAGGAATCAACTAAGGCTAAAACCCAAGAGGAATTTCAAAATGTAGCCACCAATTCAGCGGAACCAAATAATTTTGAGCCCAGAAAACCGAAAGAAGATATTTCCAGGGAACTTAAGAAAATTAGACTTCCAGAATTCTTAGGAGGTCGAGCAGGTGAACGCACTGAAGCGTGGTTAGAAGGAATGAACCGATGCTTTAGGTTAAGAAAATATTCTTCTTCTGCAAAAACAAAAATTGTCGTGTTTCAATTAAAGGAAAGCGCCTTGATTTGGTGGGGAAATCTGGAGAAGCAGTTACACCTTACATCGGATAATGTCCCTTGGGAACTATTTGAGGAAATGTTCCGCGCAAAGTATTTACCTCCATACTTTCAACAACAGCAAGCCAGAACCTTTCATACATTAATTCAGGGAAGTAAAACGTTGGAAGAGTATGAGATAAGGTTTATGGAGCTGGTAAAATACATTCACTACTTAGACTCTAATGAACGTCAAGTTGAACGCTTCATATTTGGGTTAAATCTTTGCATCAGAGCCTTAGTAAGCATGTGGAAACCATCATCAGTAGCCGAGGCAGTCGAATGTGGTCATTATGCAGAAGAACATCTTGGAATCAAAAAAGATATGGGGCTAACAGGGCCTATCCAACTAGGATTTCCAGGAAAGACCCCCCGAAACTTCTTCAGAGAAGGTGGCTCGAGGCCACCTTACGGTCACAGGTTTACCCCAAGAAATGTGGGGACAAGAGCTTCCATGGTAGTAAACACTATAGCCGTGGAATCATCAAACACCAGTCCATGGACATCTCGAGGGTCTGCCAGTAGAGGAAAAACTTCGAGAGGAATCAACATAAGAGGACGAAACTCGTTCTCTAGAAATTCACGCCCCGATTCAAGAGGATCAACGCAGCTTAATTGTTGGGGATGTGGGGGACCGCATTTTCAACATGACTGCCCAGAAGCTTCGTCGAATATATTGCATAGGACTGGAAAGGGACCAATATCAAACAATCGAGGTAATCATAGAATTCACGCAGTAGTCGGCAACGACCAAGCAACACATCAATCCACTGTAGTGGAATCTTCAGGTATTATCAATGGTATAAAACTCAAAATCTTATTTGACACTGGTGCCACAGATAGTTTCATTTCATCATATGCATTAAACAAATGTGGGTTGGCAGCTCGTAGACAAAATGATTTCCACCAAGTGGAACTGGCCTCAGGAGAACTCCAAACCGTGGGCTTGAGTGTGGATCAATGCAAAATTGACCTAGGGGTCTGTGCGACCAAACTGAAAGTTTATGTCACAGCCTTAGGAATGTATGATCTTATCATAGGTATGGACTGGCTAGAATCTCACCAAGCTTGGGTAGACTGTTATGGGAAAAGGATTCTAGGCATAATGATGAAGGAGAAGTAATCCAAATCCAAGGAATCAGGAGGGAAGTTTCCTTACGCTACATTTCAGCAACGCAGATGAAGCGTTGTTTAAGGAAAGGTTGTCAGGCTTATGCAATCCAAGAAGTAAGCCATGGAAAAGGGCCATCCTTAGAACAATATCCGGTGATAGCCGAATTCTCGGATATATTTCCAAAAGAACTACCTGGATTACCCCCGGTAAGAGAATTGGATCTCACTATTGAATTAAAACCAGGTACCCAACCAATCTCTAAAACACCTTATAGAACGACAGCTCCAGAACTTCGGGAATTGCAAATTCAATTAAAGGAACTGCTAAATATAGGGCATATTCGGCCTAGTTCATCACCTTAGGACACTCCTATAATTTTTGTGAAGAAGAAAGATGGATTTTTAAGATTATGCATAGATTATCGAGACTTGAATCGAGCTACAGTAAAGAATCAATACCCTATGCCTCGAATCGATGATCTTTTCGATCAAATGAAAGGAGCTGCTATCTTTTCAAAAATTGATCTTCGCTCAGGATACCATCAGCTAAGGATTTCTGAAAATGATATTTCTAAGACTGCATTCCGGACACGTTTTGGGCACTATGAATTTACGGTGGTACCCTTTGGATTAACAAATGCACCAGCCGTATTCATGAATCTTATGAACAGTGTTTTTCGTGAATATCTTGATCAATTTGTGCAAGTCTTTTTAGATGATATCCTCATCTATTCCAAGAATGAGAAAGAGCATGAAGATCATTTGCTGATAGTATTGTCCTGCCTTAGAGAACATCAGTTATATGGAAAACTATCCAAGTGTTCATTCTTTCAGGAAAAGATTCATTATTTAGGTCACATCATATCAGGTGAAGGGATTTCAGTAGATCCTGAGAAGGTAAAAGCGATCATGGATTGGCCAATACCGAAAAATGCACATGAGATACGAAGCTTTATGGTTTTAGCCGGTTATTACCGAAGATTTGTGGAGGGATTCTCCAAAATCGCAAAGCCAATTACCACCCTTCAGCGTAAAGGTGTTAAGTACGAATGGACCGAGGAATGTAATAAAGCATTCTCTGAACTCAAAATACTACTCACCAGTGCACCAATCCTAAGAGTCCCAGACATGGACAAAGATTTTACTGTATGTACTGATGCATCCAAACAAGGGCTGGGTGCAGTGTTGATGCAGGATAAGGGAGTGGTAGCATATGTTTCCAGAAAGTTAAAACCTCATGAAGAACTCTATGCTACTCACGATTTAGAACTAGCTGTTGTAGTGCTAGCTTTAAATATTTGGAGGCACTATCTAGTAGGACGAATTTTTACGCTCAAAAGCGACCATCAAAGTCTACAATATTTGTTCACCAAAAGAGACTTAAATTCCAGGCAAAGGCGCTGGAGCGAATTCCTAAGTGAATATGACTTCGAAATATCATACATTAAGGGAAAGGAGAATGTGGTAGCAGATGCTTTAAGCAGAAGACCTCGGATATTTTCTCTCATACCCATTAAAGTAGACTTAAGACAACGAGTACTGGATCATCTTATAAAAGACAACTGGTATTTAAAGGTAAGAGCAAGTCTTGAAGGTAATAGGGAAAAAGAATCTAAATTTGAGGGATATAAATTAGAAAACGATGGGATCTTACGATTCCATGGAAGGATGTATATTCCTGATGATAAGGATCTTCGAGATACCATCCTTGGGGAAGCCCACAGAGCAGTATATTGTGCTCATCCTGGAGTAGGGAAGATGTATGCGGATACCAAGAAACTCTTCTTTTGGGCAGGCATGAAGCGTGACATCACTCAATTTGTTGCAAAATGTCTGGAATGTCAGCAAGTAAAGGCAAATCATTGTCACCCAGCGGGCCTCTTACAACCCCACGACATTCCTATGTCTAAATGGGAGACCATTTCGATGGATTTTATCACTGGACTACCTCTTAATTCTCAAAGACACAATGCCATTTTGGTAGTGGTGGATAAATTAACAAAAAGCGCCCATTTCATTCCCGTAAGAGATACTTATGATGTTGCTGACATAGCTCGAGTATTCGTAAATGAAGTTATTAGATTTCATGGAATACCTAAAAATATTATATCCGATAGAGATTCGCGATTCACTTCTAGATTCTGGACTTGTATGCAAACAGCCTTAGGTACTCAGCTAAATTTAAGCACTGCTTACCATCCTGAGACTGATGGGAAAATTGAAAGGGTAAATCAAGTACTTGAAGACATGTTGCGAATGTATGTGATGGATCAGCAATCACATTGGGAAAAGTACTTACCCTTAGTCGAATTTGCATACAAAAACAGTTACCACAATTCGATTGGGATGCCTCCATTTGAAGCTTTATATGGCAGACCTTGGAGAACTCCGTTAAGTTGGGACAGGTTAGAAGATCGAGTGATAATAGGACCAGAATTAATCCATGAAATGGAAGCACAGGTAAGACAAATTAGACAAAGATTAAAGGAAGCACAGGATAGACAAAAGAGTTATGCGGATGCTCACCGAATTGATAGGAGGTATGAAGTGGGGGATCAGGTCTTCATCCACATCAAACCAAATAAAAGTTCTATTCGATTCGGAAAAGGGACAAAGTTGTCACCCCGATTTATTGGACCATTTAAAGTCATGGAAAGAGTTGGACTTGTTGCCTATCGTCTTGCCCTGCCACCTCACCTGCGTAAAATTCATAATGTATTTCATGTTTCTGTATTAAGGAATTATATAGCTGATCTATCTCATAACCTTCAATGGAAAGAATTGCAGGTATCAGATGAGGGAGTCGTAATGGTCGAACCATTACGTATACTAGAACGTAGGGTTCGACAGCTGAGGAACCGCCTGGTGGACCAAGTTAAGGTCCAATGGGACAAGTATAGTCCTGGATCAGCAACTTGGGAAGATACAGGGGACATATGCCAAAGATACCCTAATCTATGTCAATTTTGAAGAACTTAAAACTATGTTTAGTATATATTTACTTCACTACAATCGGAGACTCAGAAACATTTTTGAATGATTATGGATAAACGTGAAATTTTGGGGCATAATATGTGTTTAAATTCCTGCAGGCACATGGATACCAAAACAATATATGTGGTTCATTTTACTAAATTATAGTTGTCGAAGTAAAGTTAAGACAGTTGAATGATTTTACTTCTGATAGAAATTAAGATATTATAGATCTAATTTATTTATACATGTCAATATGATCAATGGGATAGAATTCAGGAAGTGAATACATTCTAGATAAAATTCAAAAGACATGCATGGAATATGGAAAAGTATGTTGTACTGTAGTATCATAAATGAATTAATAAGGGAATAATAAGTGAGTTATTTTGAATATGCTGATGCGCATTTTACGAATGCATGGATAAGTGTACAATTGCAGGTAATAGACAGTTACCGGGATGACCACGTGATGACAGAACCTCAGAACAATTAAAGCTCCAAGTGATTCTATAATAGGGTGTTAGCCCTGAGTTCTATTGGGAGGGGTGGAGGTGTTGCCCACCGTTTATCCTCCGAACCCTGGAGTCATGGGAGGACTGTGCGAGTCACGCTCCCCTAGATGTGTGATGATGACTGTCGGATGCCTACTAGGGATCAGGTCGGTATAACCGACGCTGTCACCTTAGAGTTTATGAATGGTCGGGTCAGCAAGACTGATGCCATGACATACTCCAGTAGAGGACGGATAGGATGGGAGCGAAAGAGATTAGGAAGGATAGGTTGATTTTAGAATAACTTGGGAACCTGGATGGAGCACGATATATCCATTAAAATCATAAACCTAAAATTCTAATTTTGTTTTAGTCTCTTAATATTAAAATAAAATTTTAAAACTAAGAAGGGGGGTACTAATTACTATCATAAGTAATTAGATAAGATAAAACTCTAACTTCGGGACGAAGTTTTCTGAAGGGGGAGTGTATGTAATGACCCATTTATAAAAGTTAGGAAATAAAAATTATATAATAAATAATTAATATAAAGTTATAAACTTTATATTTTAAATAATATTAATAAACTTCATACTTAAAATATATATGTAAATCATATTAAAAATAAAAAAATCAAACTTTATAACTTAGAAATTTAATACCCAAAATCAAATAAAGGCAAGACCACGTGACTGAGTCATAAAGCACGAAGGGATTAGATTCTGGTCTGAGAGACGTGGACAGGAGTGTGGCAACAGGGAGGGAGGCGGTGGTTGCATGCGGGAGGGCGGCCACTGCCAAGCCCGTGGTTAAAACCGAAGGTCTGAACCGAGAACGGGGGGGGGGGGGGGGGGAAACACAGAGCTAGAAACCAGAGGAGGGATTCAGCAGTGAAGGAGATTTTGCCATTGGAAGATATTTTTCCATTTGGAAGAGCTTTAATCAGTTTGAGGTTCTGGGCACAGGGGACAGTAAGCTTCTGTTGGGAAGCTTACTAGATTGAGCAGCCATGCTTGCTCAGTCTAGGCTGGGTGGAATTGGTTTCCCGGTAATTGATATCAGAAGCAACCACAACGCCATCAACATCACCAGAGCAAGTAGCAGTTCAGGTAGGTGTCCAAATTCGTTTACTGTATTCCGGTTCAGTTTTGTTCTTACTGTATTTAATTCTGTTTATTACCGAATTTCAGTTTATGGTCGTTATAAATAGTATGTTCCTCCTCACAAATTTGTGGTGTCCCATGACCAACATAAGTTGGGAGAGTGAAATCATTGAAGGGTTGTAGATGAAAAATATTTCAAGGAGAGAAGAATCAAGCTCTGAAAATTTTCACTGATAAAATTTGAATCAATTACTCCCTCAATAAATTCATAGCAAACATGAAGAAATCGATTAAGAAAATCCTATACAGATTCACCAGATTTCATTCTATGAAGATTAATCCTATTACATACATTTTGAAAATCATACCTGTCAAAGGCTTGATGAAGCTCCTTGAGAAATTAATCAAATGAATGAATGGAAGTAGATGGTAAAGTTTGACACCACTTCTTAACTTGACCTTCAAGAGTGAGGGTGAATAATATACAAACAACATCTTCATCATTGATTTCATTAGATTTACAAAAACCAAGAAAATCATATATATGTTTGGCTATGAATGTACCACCCTCACCATCAAACCTGAATTGAGACAAGTCATGAAATTGTTCCTTGGAGATGAAAATTTTACCAGGGGATAGGTTAGAAAAACATTATGGGATTATGATTTGGGAATGAGCCATTTAAGATCAAAGATTCAAAACATACTCAATAGGCACAACTTGTCATCTAGCCCTCCTTGTAGTGCCAACTGTTGATGATGCTGGAAATCCGTCAACCAAGGGAGTCTCCCCAATGTGAAGTCCCAATTAGACCTCACACTATTTGGAGTGGGAGCCCCAACTGGAAATGTGGCTGATTTCCATTGTCCTTAGGGATTTTCCTTGAGTGCCATTATTAACATAAGTAGTTATAAAAACACTCTTTAAAACAATCAAATAAGTTGACATTGTGATGCAAACAATTGTGATGCATATAAGGTACTTTCATGACAGGGAGAAAGAAAATGAGCCTCTAGACGAAAAGTAATACTACCATCCTAAAAGAGACACACAAGAGCATAAGAGGATTTCAAGTTAGTCTACAAAGTAGTTCACAAGAAAACCATGATCATAAAACCAAATGTAACAAACCTTCAACAAGATAAGTACCAAATCCACCGAAAGAGTTCAATTTCCTTAGTACATATGAATGAAACACATATACCAAAAACATCTAAAGAATAATCCTACGATATACACGATACATGCATGAAAATGTGTTGTCTCATCGAGTTTCATATATTAAGTGGAAGTGCCAAGATATACAAGTACAATGCTACTACACTAGCCCCAATAGTGGAACATTAAGTTACCACTTGATTCTCCAAAGTAAGATATTCTCTCCTATGCCAATGCTAGAGAAGCCAAGGTGAAAGTTCAAGTCCCCGAAATCCTTTTGCTTGAGTGATGAGGGTGTATTTATAACAATTTAGGTGGCTCTTCACCTCTCGTGTGACTCTTCACCTCCCACGTGACTCTTGAGCTTCTACAATGACTTTTCAAATTCTTACATGACCTTTGAGCTTCTATATGACTTTAGAACTCAATAGTGACTCTTCATATTCCATGTGGGACCCTCGGTCCTCCACATATTTTACATTTGATCATTTTGGAGAATTACATAGTTACATTCCCTAAATGATGTGGAAAGACACTATGACACATGACATTCTATAGATGACTCTTGACAATGATGACATGAAACTTCATAATGATGTGGCATTGCAAAGATGCTACTTTTATTTCTTTCTTTGCATCTTCATGATGGATCTTGAATGTGTTTTGTATTCATCCTCTAAGGGGCTGATTGATATGGAGTCTTCATGCGATCCTGATCTTTGATCTTTTGTTAGAAGTGAGTGTCTCTTCGTCTTCCTAAGCGATGAATTATTCATGATTCCAGCTTTGCTGGTATCTTCTCGTATGATCTCCTTCTCTTCCTCTCCAAGCATCATATTGTCATGTCAAGATGTAATATCTACAAGTGGAATCCACACATGACAAGATGACATTAGTTAGAAAACTCCTAGTCTAGCTTGCTTCCTGAAAATGGATGATTGAGATGGTACTAGGCACTGGACAAGGAGGAAGACTCAAAGATTGCATAGTGCGTAGTTCCAAAGGTCAGGAGGAAGGACTGAGGCTTGAGATTGAACAATGCAAATTTTAGGGAGGCATTGGAAAGAAAAAATTGCAGTTGAGGGGCTCAAGGAGGTAGTCTTGAGGTTTTCAGTTTCCCATTGGGAAACATAGGAGAGGGAGAGAGCTAGGGATTGCGCAATAATGCAATTCAAGAAGGTAGGCTAGAAGCTTGAGGCTTGAAACTGTGCAATGTGTAGAAGAAAGGCTGACTGGGAGGCTAATCTGTGAAATTGTGGAGGTCAAGGAGGAAATATTGAGCCTTGAGACTGCGTAGTGCATAATTATGTAGGGAGACTAATAATTGAATTGCACAATTGCATGGTTCAAGGACTTAGGGAGACAACTTGATGACTGAGATTGTGAAATGCGCAACAAGAGACTGGCTAGGAGGCAGGATTGCGTAGTTTCTAAGGTTAGGGAGGCAATACTTAAGCACTGTGACTATGCAATGCATAGTACTTAGAGGAAAGAAATGTGCATTACACAGTTCCAGGAGGCAAGGGATGAGATTGAGGGTTGAGACTATGCAGTCCATAGTTCAAGAGGGCTGAGTGAATTCAAGTTGGTCAAGCAAAAAATATTTTTCAGGATTTGGTTAAATGTAGGATGAACAAGGTAGAAGCGAGGCCAGGATGAACTTATGAATGATCACACACACTTAAAACAATTGATGACACAACATTGAACACTCAGAACAAAAGAACAACATGATCCCCTCAATATGACGACTATATAACAACCTCCTCCAAGTGTGACACTTCTATGACAATGCTCAAGACATGGGGAATATGTCTGATGTATTTTCTTATGATGAATGGGACACAATAGTGTAGGAGAATGCATTAGAATTACCCTTTAAGAATGTACAAATGATTCCCTTTGACTAGGTGCAACACTTAAGATACACTTTACGATGATAGTGACAACACTAGTACGATAATGCATAAAAAATTTGCAATGGGTCTATTACATGTATACATGGTAAATAGGGTCCATTGTTAACAAATTTTCCTCTCGAAATGAACCACAACTCTGGCTATGGGATATGCCACACTTCCCATGCCAAAAGAAAACATTTACGATGGTAAGAGAAAAGTGCAAATGACACTTGAAAAATGCAAATGACCTTGAAAGTGACACATGCCAGAGCGAAGATAACATGAAAATGACACTTATTAAAGTGAAGGAAAGAAAAAATGACAGACGTAAACATGAAAGTGACACTTGCGAAAGCGAAGGTGCAAAAAAGAGATAATTGTAAAACTCATTGAAATAAAAGAGAACTCACAACCAAAGTGAGAAACTACCAATTGAAACTGCACTAACTGTTGACATAGATTGAGCATTGTACAAGCACTGTGTTGATGGACTATGCTATGCTTGTTCAAGCTTGCGTAAGGGAATGCATTCATGACTTGCTACAAACTGAACATGTGTGAGAAAGTGACTTCGACACTTAGAAACCGAAAAGAAGACTTAAACACCTAGCATAACATTCATTGATCCTCAATAGGCTCCAAAATTCATGTGTACGAAAAATTTTGGAGGGTGTTGATCACAATGTCAACACTATGCTTATTGGTGATGACATTATCTCAGTTAAGACTCACCTTGTGATGGAAACTTGACTAAATTGAGAGGGGTGGGGTGTGAATCAATTTAGTACATTCATGGATATTAATTCTTCTCCTTTCACTAATTAACTAAAATACTAAATGAGCAGCTTAACATATAGTGAATAACAAATTTATTATGTTAACTACAATAAATATGTGAACTAAAAACATCACATCAACACATAAAATTATCACACATGAAGACCATAAATAAGTGGAAACCCATAAAGGGAGAAAACCACAACTTTGTTATTGTTGTGATGCAAAGGCAAGCTCCTACTCTCTTATTACATCTGATTTTCTATAGGCTCCAACCTAAAAGAGGCTACTACCTCAATCTTTATGCAAGTTACAACATGCAAGGAAGCTCCAATCCCCATAAGTTTTTTGCAGGATATAACCCATAGGAGGCTCCTACCTCAACAAGCTCTAACCTGTTATTTATCAAGCTACAACTTGAAAGGAGACCACAATCCTCTCATACAAAATGAAAACAATATGCTGGTTTACTTGGTCTATAACTCTACATACCTCCATCTCTGATTCTGATTCTTCTTCACCTTAAATTTGCATCATATATGCTATATATGTGCTAGGTAACTAATGCATAACACCTCAATCAACTCTCACATTCTCTCACATTCAAAAACTCCTTTATGTATTCTAAAATCACATATTTTATAAAGATATTTTGTTGGTTGTTTGTATTCCACATAAGAATATGGATTTAACAAGGCTTGACTCTTTGCCTTCCACTCATTCGTTTCCAAAATCTTCATATGTTGAATATAAGAACACAAATAAGTCCTCAAATATTATTTTCATTCATATATAATGATTAAATTCACCACCATCAACATAAAGCCAACATATGCAAGCAACACATTATAACATCATATCACATGTAAAATATTCACTTTCTAATGCAAGAAATATGCATGCAACATATGAAAGCAATGTATCACTCTTCAAAGCTATATATATGTTCTGTAACATCTTGTATCATGTTGATGGTGCTGGACCCGCCAAAATGTAAGGGGATCTCCCCAATAAGAAGTCCCAATTAGACCTCAGACCGTTTGGTGTAGGAGTCCCAGCAGTGGGTCGTACGGTAATGCCTTGACCGCGATTTCGCATAGAGGCAAGTAAGATGTCCCTATTGGTAGCAAGGGTGTGACAGTTGTAGTAAGTCAAGGAAGGTGCATGAGAGGTTCTAACACACTGAGGGTGAGGTGAGTGTGCCCCTTGGAAACCTATAATAATATGCGGCTTGGAAAGGAACACACAAGCAGAGATGCATCAAAAGCTGGAAAGCAAGTTATCAAGAAATCAAAAGTGATGATTAAACCAACAACACATTTCAGAAATATTCGTACATACTTATACATAATAGTCCATACATGCATGCATAAGCAACTAATACATATATCATTTAGAGTAAACTGGATAGCATAGAATACAATACAACATATGCATGAAACATGTTGGATTTGTTATATTAATAAGTGTAAGTTCTAGTCATACAATACGTCCATGTCTAACCACTAGTTCCGACTGTGGAACATTATAGCCACAACCACCTACTCCTCCAAAGAGATATACTAGCTCCACACAGTGGAGAAGCCAAGGCTCGTTACAATAATGTCCAAGCTCTCACCAAGATAGTCTTATCAAAAGCTCGACTGACCAAAAGCATTTATAATGAGTTATGAGGTTCTATTTATAGAAAAGAGTGGGGTGACCCTTGACATTCCCCTTTATGATAGTTCATCTACCCTCATGACTCTTCATCTACTCTATGACTGTTACATCCAACTATCGACACTTGAACTCCCAATTGACAAGACATTACATTACAATGCACATGTTCTCATGTGAGACAAAATGGCTTGAGCAAGCCATGCAAGAAATCACTGACACTCAGTCCGTTGTGGTGAGACCAACTCTTGGACATGCTTGTGATGGTGAAGGTGATGAGTTGATGCCAAGCTTGGTTGTCCGTGATGGTGTGCATGCGTTCCATGGTGACATCTTGCTAAAGTGAACTCTTGCCTCTGTTGCATCCGAGTGCATTGGTATGGCTCCTCCATCCAACTCGTTTGTTAGCAAGCACATGGTCCTCTTGGGTGCGGATGAACCTCTGTGTTGTCAACAACCTTCCTCTTGCATTCGTTGCATCCGGTATGCTGTCCTCAAATGTTGTTCATCATGCTTCTCATTGTGATGTTGTTGCCCTCATATATTTATGGCCTTGTGTACGAACAACTTGATGTCTTCATGGGTAGGCAGGTCCATAAACACTTGATCGACCACATCCCCAAGTGTGCTCTGAACGGTGTCTTCGACTCTGCTCTCTTAGAAACCATTGTACCTATACTGCTGAGAGGAAGATGAACACCTACGATACCTGGAGACATGGAAACACTCATGGCAAGCAATCTTTCAGTCGAAAACCAAAATGAACTTGAGAACTGACTTGCAACATACCTATGTGATTGATCATGAAGGTTGCACAATTTCTGCCGGGAGGTCGGGAGATTGACTGTGCAAGGCATATTCTAGGCTGCTGGGAGGTTGACTGATTGTTCAAGCTATGCAATGCACAACCTAGTTTGGCTACTGACTGCTGGAATTGCACAATGCATAGTCTCAGCTGGCAATCGTTGCGGTCTCAGTGACTGTATTGCGCAATTTTCTGGGCCAACAGTCATTGTCCCTCAGAATTGCACAATGAAAGACTCAAGGAAAGTCACTGGGAAGAAATATGAATTTCCTGAGAGCAAGACAAATCCTTCCTTCTGAGGACTGTGCAATGTTGTCTTGGTGAGGCAGAACTTGGGCCAAGGCTGCCCAGACTCATAGACGGGCAACTGAAAATGAATGTGAATGCGAATGCATAGTGATACTGAGTGTAAGCATAAGTGAATGATCGTGCATGCATATAGTGAATGAAATATTTAGAAAATGGAACAACAGGCATGTTGGTGAGGCGAGTCGCCGAATCAACGACCATTAGTGAAAAGCAATTTCATGCATGTGACAGTAGTGAGATGTTAACGAAAACCGAAATGGTGCTAGTACAAGCTAGTATGTATCAAAATGACAACAATCTCTCACTGAAATCAAGCAGACAACATTCATCCAAAGCAAAATACAGAAAGCACACCAGAAATGCAACACAAGACATGGGAAGCAGGCTTACCCCAAAACAACTGAGCTGAATGTGTTGACAACTCCTAGATGCGATGTGGGATGTCAGAGTTGCAAGGTTGATGCTAGGAATGAGCTCTGGAGCATCTGATTCATGAATTTTGATAAAATTGAAGATGTGATGCGCATTCCACAAATCTAGGAAGAGTGATACTTGATGGGAGGCTTCCGAGATGATCCTTGCATGCAACCTCCAGCTGCTAAAAGTAGATCCCTGAATCAAGGGACGCCTTTACATGCTGCCTTGGGAGAAGTAGCCCATGCATGGAAATCAGTTTTTCTCGGTCCGAGATGTAACCGGTCAACTCAAATTCACATGCAAGAGGCTGCTCAACTGCTGGGAGAAAATGTGCATTTCTGGAAGGGAGCTGGGCTGGCTGCCCAGGAGATTTGTGAAATTTCTGGGCAGATCAGCTGACTGCTACCCAGGATTTTTCAATTCCTAGGTTGAGCAACCTTGCTGGGAGGAATACATAATTTTTTGGATGAAGCTTGACTAGCAGAATTGCGCAATTCTGGAACCCAACAGGCTGCCAGACAAAATTGCGCAATTTTTGGAGGGAAGGCTAGTTTCCCTCCAGAATTGCGCAATTTCTTAAGGGAGTTGCTCAACCTACAACTAGACCAAGTCCAAACAAATAGCCTATGAGGGGGATGCATCAAGCTCTGATAGACATGATTCCTTTATGCACGAAAAACGCTGAAGCTTGTGTACTTGACGAAGCAAGACATGCTACCATGAAAGGTTGGTAGGGAGGCTCCAAAATGAAGCTAAGGCAAAATTTTGGAGGGCGGTTGTAGCCGCTACAACATATCAATACTTCTTCATGTCATTACCTAAAAAACCTTGAGTCTTGACTTGTCTATCATGGAGTATTTCATTTTCTATCATGGAGTCTTGCCTTTTCTTTACATCAGAACACTTAAACATCACAACAAGCTCTGCAAGATTTTTTCATGCACATATTTTCCTTTTCCATAGCCTTGCATCACAATAATGATCAATATATGCTCCTTTGCTCAGCTGTCAACAGACATCAACATATGCTATGATCTTTGTTTCTCCTTTGTTCTATGCCAAACCATCAAAATTGAATCCATCAAACCATTTGCTACTCCTATATTTTACTGCTCCTTTGCCATCACATCTTTGCTCGTATCTGCTATTGATCCTACTCTTTTGCTGCTTCTTTTCCTTACTATTACTCTTTTGCCTTATTACTGCTCCTTTTATGTATTTTTCTATTAATGACAACAATTCCATCAATCTTCCCCTTTGGCATTGATGGAAACATTGTGATCCTCCCCCTTTTTCTCTTAGAAACATCTCTTCTCTTCTCTACTTACCTCCCCCTTTGACATCAATGCCAAGGGGGTGTAGTTCATCATGAAAACAACATGGGGATATCTAATGAATATTATTATAATAACTCTCAAGAACTCATCTTGCCCGTTGACTTCATAAATTCTGTGAATGCACTTTTTTGCTTAGGGAAGCTATAAGTCACAATGTAATTAGTCACATTATGCACCTATGAAGTAACTAATATTTTAAGCATACTTGCTACTGCAAAATAATTATAACAACCTTGAAAATCCATTCCACCAACATCATGCATTATGAAGCCTCCTAAAGGGTTGTTCATCCAAAGGGTCACTTTCTTATATTCCCTTACAAGTTCAAGGGTTGTACAAAACACTCAATAAGCCCTTCATTTTCCTGGATTATCAGGAAACATTATACAAGATGTCATTCCCTTTGCCTCATGCAACTTACGAGCCAGTTCTAAAAAATGCTACATATTAACATCTATGAACTCATGTGAGGATACCTTATATGAAGAAATTATGCTTGGTAGAGGAGGAAATTCAATTTCATGATGAGTTTTGCCATAATCAAGTGTATCATTGACAACTAGAAATTCATAAGAATAGGGTTTGTACAATTGAATTCTAGCTCTTGTGTCAACCTCTGATGTTTCTTGTAGGTTGCCTCAAACTTGAAATTTACATGCATTCCTTGTCAACCCTATGTTTGAATGAGCAGATACTACGAAATGCATGGATGGAGATGGAAGCTACACATATCCTTTATTAATCAAAGTTATTATATATCATGTTCATCAATATCTCAAACAACCAAAATGCGTTAGAGTGGCAATCTATTTTCTTTACAAAACCAATATCATGAAGACCACAAACTTCATTCTCTTTCCAAAACATTCAATAAGAAAAGTGAAAACCTGAGTTGAATATCAAATAAATATCACAATTTCTGAATATCACACCTCGTGTTCCTCCTCCATGATTTCTCTGTATGATATCCACTCTTTTAGCACTAGCTCCTGTCATCATCACTAGTGTTTTAATTAAGGGCATGGATTTCATTGCAACTCCTCCTCTATTTTGACATCTTAAACAACATAATAAACCTTTGACAATCTGGATGTTGTTTAAGGGCAACACATCCTTATCTCTGGTATGCCAAAATTTCCTTTAAAAGCGCACTGTCAGTGACCTTGGATTCCTCTTGGTAAACCTCAACATATTCATGTAGAGATACTTCCCTAGAATTTTTGCAGGTGCTCGATCCAACACCTTCAGAAATATCTCAAGCTCAGCCATAATAGTCAGCCTCAATATATTATTTAACTTTAACAGACTCTCTTGTTGACATTATGGCTAATGTGTTGTCTTTGATGGAAACCTACTTGATAAGTATGTTAACATTACGATAATAAGATGCTGGAACAAATGCTACCAAAGTGATGAACAGATAAATGAAAAATCAGAGACAAATGGATCTTGAATATAAAGTTTGGGAAAGTATATGCGGATTCTATGCAAAAAAGTTGCGTACATACATGGGCATTGTGAAGAAAAGTTGCATACAGAATCCGCACCATAGTAACTTGAATACAAGGGGCCTTTACCATGGTATTAACTCATAGTAATGAGTGTGACAACAATTATTTGATCCCGTCAAAGAATACAAATGACATTATTAAGGGATTGGCCTAAGGTATTGGCTAAGGCTAAAGATATATAAGGAGATGGAGATCAAAGTGTTATTTGTGCAAGTGTTGTATATGAATGATTTGATCTGAAACATGTGTGCACCAGGGAGTAAGAAGGAGACTCAGATACGAAAGATCTGAAATATGTTGACATGTATACTTAATTGATTTACTTGTTGCAAATATCTAATATTGTTGAAACTATGATGCTATGAACTAAACAATTTATTCACAAGTCTGTAGTATTGAAAGTCAAAGTTGCGGAAAGTGAAATTGTGTTTGCAACGAAATTTTTCAGATCTATACACATGTATGTTTGGGCATAGACACATACATACGCGGATCCACCTCTGAAAGGACATGTATATATTTTGTGAAATAATTTTCAATATATTCAGATCTGTAAACAAGTGTTGTGCATGGTAAGTGCGTACATACGTTGATATTCCTTATGTAAGTCACATACAGAAACCAGGGTTTGATTTGTTGATTGATGCTTACAGATCTGATAATTGATGATCACAGTTGATGTTATATTGTTTACTTTTTTTTGTCTGTCGATGATGTATTTATCATGATTGAGGTGACTTGGTTGAATTGTACAAATTTAATGGGATAGAAGTGTGACTGAATATATGATATATAATTGGTATTAGAAATATGTGATTGATTGTATGATATGTAGCCATGAAATGGTCTATGAATGATTCGATGATTAGATATTTAAGTGTTCAATATTATGAGAAATGTATGTAGATGTTATATAGAGAAAGCACGTATATACGTGAGTATTCTTCAACACAATCACATAAATAATTTGATATTTATTTTTTTTGGTTGGGTTTTGCATTCAATAACTTGATACTTCAAAATTTCAGTTAATTTTTAGTGTGATAGTGTCTCAGATTCAGTGCTTCAGTTTGTTTGGGTTTATGGTTGATATGGGTCTAGTTTGAAAATTTGATGAAAGGTGGCCTACACGTTGGTTTGATGAATGTTTGACAAGTGGATCCATTTTGAAACATTTTGAAAATTGGTCCAAAAGGAGCTGAGGATAGCAACCTTTAGAAAGGGGGTAACCTTTAGGTAGGAGCTAGTAAACAAATTTAGGGGGTTGTAGATCCCTTCCAATGGGTGCTGGAGAATGAGAGAAGTTTCTAACCTTCTGTAGGTGAGTGGCTGCATATTGGTTAGAGTATGTGCAAGTACAATATTGTAAGAAGTTTTCCTTTATAACCAAATAAGAAGATAGAGACAACGACAACAATGGTTTTCTCCCACATTGGGTTTCCACATTAAATCCTTGTGTTCATGTGTGTTGATGATCTATCTTCTCTTTACTACTACTTAATGAATGAATAATGAAGTAACGATGTACTGGTTAAAGATGAACAATTATTGAAATTAATAATATTTTTATCTAGATATACATGGTTTGCATTGATCATGGTCGCGTATATACACTTGTTTCCTGCATGACAGTAGCATACATAAATCAGAATAATAAATTGGAAAAACTGGAATGTGTAAAATACTGATTCAACGCCCCCCCCCCCCCCCCCTCTCAATATTTTTCCTAACAATTTGTATCAGGGCAGGTCCCTCAGAAGAAGCTTGATTGCTTAAAGGGAGATCCAGCAAGATGAGAAATCAAGAGGGAGTATCTTCTGTCCGACCCTCGTTTAATGGAACTAACTTGGTTTTTTGGAAAGTTACAATGATAGAATATTTGTAGGCACTTGGAGATGATGTTTGCACAATCGTTGAAGAAGGCTATCAGTGTACATCCTCCATTCCCACAGTCAATGTAGGGAAAAACCAATAAAAGACCAATGTAAAGGCATTCAATGCTCTCTTAGGAAGCTTGGCATAATCATAATTTGTGAAGGTTATGTAGTTGAATACCATAAAATCTATATGAGACACGATTATCCAAATATATGAAGGTGGCATTAAGGTAAAGAGTGCTAAACTTCAAACGTTTAGAATTCAATATAAGACTCTCATAATGCATAATGATGAAAGTATTGCAAGTTTTTTCCTTAGGGTAGATGAGATCGTTAAATCAATGATAAATCTTGGTGATGAAGTAAAATATTCGATTGTTGTTGATAAAATTCTAAGATATATAACCCCAACATTCAATACCAAAGTTTTTGCCATGGAAGAAATGCAGGATTTGAAGAACCTCACTATTAAACATCTCTATGGGATCTTAACAACTTATGAAATGAGAAAAGGGGGTCCATTAGATATCAAAAAAGCATCATTCAAATCTACATACAAAGGAAATGAAAAGGAAGGGATTAAGGAAATAGGTTACATTTCAGACGAAGAAGAAGTGGATTTCATGAAGAACTCCAAGTAGGAACTAACAAGTTTAGAGGTAAGCTTACTTTCATATACTTTTCTTGTGGAAGGGTTGGTCACTACGCTAATAAATGTACTTATAAAGAAAATCATGATATAGGGAAGAATTCTTCAAAAGATAATGTTAAAGGAAGGTTGGATAACAAGAAAAGTTTTTATACTCACAAAGATAGTGAATAGTCTTCCAATAATGAGGGTGTTGAATCCGGTCAAGATTGTTAATTGATTATGGAATTTGAAGAAAAAGGTGTGGATGAATCTGATGATATTTTTATGGATGCTCTAGAAGAAAAGGATATGTGTAAGGAAAATAATCTTAATGAAGAAATAACTCAGCTAAAAATCTGTCTAGAAGAAGCTAAATTAGCTGAAAAAGTTTTGAACAACAAGTTCTAGAAAAGGAAAGGCATAGTGAAAGTTTAGAACTTGAAATAGTGGGTCTAAGAAAGGAACTCGATAAAACAACGACTCTAAATCTTAGATTTGATAAAGGATATAAGAATTTATATAAAATCATCAAAGTGCAACACTCTCCTCTAATTAAGATAGGTCTTGGATACAATTCAAATGGTGAATGATAAAAAATTATAAAATATTCTAAAACAGGTACAAGAAGCTATCTCAATGTAGTAAAAGGAGGATATCATCATAATTATATCTCTCAGTGAAAGAATGAAGGATCAAATATCTCTCAAGAAAAACAACCTTACCATAATCAAAGAGGAGTTTACTCAAGAAGGTATATAATCCTAGGTACTCCTATTTCAATGGTCAATGCTTCACTTGGCATAATTTTGGTCTCAAAGTTGTTCCATGTGTCACTTATAAAACTATTATGACTAGAGAAACAAGAAAACAAAAGAATGAGATCGGAGCAGAGAAATATTCTTATAATTTTTTCTCACATCTTCAAGACGAAATTAAATGTTCTCTATGCAATAACTTTGGTCATAAAGAAACTGAATGAAAAAGTAGAATGGGACCATCTTACCAGCATGAGTAGAAGACAATAACACCAAAGGTATGGAAAAATAAAACTACAGCCTCTGAAAATTGTAGTCTAGCCTTGTATGCAAGAGATCAAGAAAATATGTGGTACATTGATAGTGGATGTTCGAAGCATATGACAGGTGACACAGATAAGTTTATGTTTTTTAATTAAATAAATACAGAAAAGAATGTAACTTTTGGCAATAACTCCCTTGCTACTATCAAAGGGAAAGGAACCATGTTGTTAAAGAAATAGGTCAAGGTTGGAATTTTTTTATTTGTTTATGGATTAAGACATAACTTGTCAATTGTTAGTCACATGGTTGACAAAGGGAATGAAGTTGTTTTCAAATCAAAGAAATGCATGGTAAAAAATCTAGATACATGTAAGATCATAATAAAGGGAACAAGAACTCCAGGCAATGTCTACGTCTTCGAAGATGACCAAGAACATTGTTATTAAACCAAGTTTGAAGAAAGTTGGCTTTGGCACAAAAGGTTGGACAACTTAGATATTATCAATTATACAAATCAAGCAGAATGGGAGAAGTTTGTGATTTTCCCAACATCTCTTCATCCAGGTGGCTCCAGACACATGTAGAAGTCCAAGAGGACTCAAGAGGGGTCAAAAATCAAAGTGTTTGGATTGTTCTCGAACTAGGTTCATGTTGAAGATCTCGTCATCATAATCGCAGTGGTGTGAACGGATCGTCAAACCGAGTTTGTATGTGAAAGTTAGGAGCAATCAAAGTTTAGGGTTGACATGGATGACTAGGCAAGCTTAAGGAGGTAGCAATTTGGACAAAATCTGTCCACCGTATTATGACAAAGGGACGGATTACGGGCGAATTCGTGGCCTACTTATATTGACTCCTTTGGTCAATTTTCTGAATTTTCAAAATGCCTAATTATTGTATTAAATAATTTATATATATATATATATATATATATATATATATATATATATATATATAGATATATCAATTGGGTGGTGGGCCATGACCCCCATCGGACCCAAACCTCATAAAAAAAATTGTCATTAAACATGGGCCGACGGGCCATGAACCCCGCCGGCCCCCCAACCACCATACATTACGTTTTAAAAAATATGTTATATATGGGTTGTGGGTGGGCCACCTCCAGTGGACCCGATCCACACCCAACCTCCATACTACATACATTAAAAACGAAGTCGGTGGGAGTTGAACCCATGGCCAGCGGTTCTGCCAACCCCATACACACGGTGACCCCATGGGGCGTTACAACTAAATACAACCCAAAACATAACTAACCCACCACATTTAAATGTAACGGCTACAAAATCTGCCATTTAATGCTTACGGTTATCAAAACAAAACTGCTCCCATTTTAAAATAAAACAAAACATTTATATGTTCCGTGGGGATTCGAACCCGAAACCACCTCCTACAAGCGCGCTGAAGTTAGCCAATGTGCCAACGATGTGGGGTTGGTAAGTCCGCTCGGGAAAATTTATATAACCTTAATTTTCTCAATGCGGAAGGTCAGGGGACGCTGCATGGAAATTGAGACATGAGCTTTTAATTTTTTATTGCATGTGGAACCAGGAACCTAGGAAAAGAGCAGGCGGAACCATGATTGAGCCAAATTCTCAGGAGGGCGAAATTTTGCGAGTGTCCAAATTGGACAAATATTATGTCAATCTTACACCTCTCAACGACACGAACTTGATGGCATAGTCATAATTTTGATCTAAGCATCAGATCTTCAGATGACCCAGAGGAGGGAATCTTTGAGGAATCTAGGGGGAATCTAAAAGATTCCTGAAGCACCAGATTTCCACTTTGTCAGAATTCAGAAATTTGATAGTCGATTTTACCCTATTTGATGCCACAAATATGATGGTGCATTCATATTTTCCATTTGATCATTTCATTTTTCATCCACTTTTCAAAGTGGAGTGCAGGTGTCAGAACTGATGTGTGTGAGCAGTTTATTTTACACTATTCGATGCCGCGAGATTGATGGTATGAACAACTTCAGCAGTTTGACATCCTTTTCTTCAGATGGCCCCAGGATGTGAGGTATATGTAGTGCGTTCATGTACTCCTTTTTTCTATGAGATGCATTGTGTTGCATAGATCCATGTTTGATGTTTGATGTGGGATCTTGTTTTGTTCTTGATGTGAGATGTACTTCTTGTCATGTTGTTATTGAGATCCCTTTATTGTCATGTTGACGAGATACTCATGTTGTAGTCATGTATGTCTAAATTGAGATCCCTTTGATGCCATGTTGGCAGGATGCTCATTATTGTCATATGTGAAATTATGTCATACTAATAGGAGTCCTTTTTGAATGAGTGTTCCTACAACGGAACATCTCTTGGAGCCACTCTTGCATGAGGGAATTTTCCTTGTATGATAATGACGTCACCACCTATGTACATCATCACTGTTGACAACACTTAATGCAGCAGTCTACACCATCTTGACACCAGAGCCCGAAGACGTAGTCCCTACTAGACAAACTCTGTTATCAACGTATTGTGTATTATGTTGTTGATTATTTTCATGTTCTTTCTTCTTTACAGAATGCATATATGTTCCTTTATGCTATTTTAAATGCAACTATAATCACATCACAAAAGCAAAAGATCTTGGTAAAATCTAGGAGTTAAGTCAACTCAAATCAAGTTTGGTATCAGAGCGGTCTTTGCGTGGCTGTGAATTGCAAGCGTGAACAATAGAACGTGCAGCAACAGAGGATGAAAAAGTGATGTACGAGACCATTCTCAAAATTTCCCAAAGGGTGGAAATAATGTATGAAGCCCTACAAAAAGAGACAGCGGAAAATGAGCGATTGCAGCTTCAGTTGTGAGCCACGAAAGAGGCCCTGGAAGAACTGAAGCACAACAAACAGAATCTTCAAACAGAGAACGTTGAATTAAAGATGCTTCTACATGAAGAGAAAGAGGAAAAACATAATTTTGTACAACAACTGCAAGCTAAGGACGAGATCTTGGAAAAGTTGCAGCGTGACCCGTGTGAGGTAAAAAGTAATTCTCTAAATTCATGTATGTGTCTTGATGATGATTTTGCTGTTTTTGAAATCATACCACAAGAATTGGCTCCAAAATGTTGAAGAAAATGTGTTATGAAGGAAAAGGCTTGGGCATTAATGGGCAAGGAATTGTCAACCCCATCAAAGTAGAAGAATTACCCCGTCAGGCACGTAAGGAAAGAAGTTGGAGAATCCGCCAAGACAGATAGCGAACCACCAACAACAGATGATGAGCAGCCCTCATCAGTTCTTTCCAACTCAAAAGTGGAAGTAAAAGATGTTTATTTCCTTTCAGTTTCATCTTCACATAGCATGATTTCCGTTGGAGATTTGGAGATCCAAATTACAAGGACAAATGAGGCTCCTTGTTAGGGTCCCACCCTAACCCCCTTATTTATGTCATGGGATCACGTCATAGTCAAGATTCAATAAAGCCCATATTAATATTTGTAAGTGGTTAACCCGTAATTAATGACGGGACCACAGTTAGTTGCAAATGGGCCGTAGTATTAGATAGATGGTATTAATAAAACCAACGGTATTGGCCCGTGGTATTGCATGTATGAGTCATATATAAAGGATAGAGACTCCCTGCGAGGAGCATTGTGTCTTATTTTGTATTCGAGCTCTGCTCTATTGGAGGTTGCCCCCTCGAAGAGGCAAGTGAACATTACTATCTGAATAATAAAATCATTGCTATTCTGTGTTCTGGGTATCTTTTCTTCGCATATTCTGTATTTGGGTATCATTTTGCAGGCTAAGAGCATAACAAGTGGTATCAGAGCACTTTCCAGGGCCGGTGGGATCTCCAATTCTTAGCAAAAAAAAAAAAATTCGGCTAGAGACGTGTTTCGGCGTCTTTAAACCACGGGATCTGTCGTTGAGCGCATAAACTTGCGGATTTGGGGAGGCATGCACGCAGGAAATACAAGAGGCGGTCACGTCTGTTGGACTCCCTTGTAACCCCTGTGGGTACCCCTTCGAGTAGTAGTGCATTAGACAGAACCGGGCACAGACTGTCTTCCATGTACCCTCTTGGTATATCGGAAGCCCCCTAGGCTCCCTTGAAACCTCGCCATAGATAAACCGTCGGCCGTCTTGTGGCTACAGTACACCGAGAACAGCATTCAGAGAGATTACTCGCCCGTACGATAGGGAAGTCGGGTTGTACGACTAAGGGTACAGTCGATCCTCCTTAGTTAGAGCCCTGAAACATTGGGCCGAGTACTACTGCCAGACCCTTATGTATATTGTGATCTGTAGCACCTGACACTCCTCACGACCATAGTTTCCTTTTCTATCGGGGGATCACACATCATCTATTCTCGATCCGCGTGTGCAAAGAGGTGCAGCAGCAGCAGACATCAGTCCCGCAGATCCATCAGATCCGCCGCAGCGGTTGTTCCGCCATTCAGATCTCTCAGACCCACCAGATCGGAGTTGTTGTGAAGGGTTCCTATACCGGGGTATACTTTTCGTAGGACTTTTGGCAACATTGACATTTTGAGGATTTGGCGACTGCAGTATTGATCAAGAAGTAGTAAAACTCTGTTAGGAGTTTTCAAAAAAAAAAGTCTGAGATCTTCCGGGGCGCTTATTGGTGATCTAGCCCATCAGAATCAGGACGACGAGCTGAGAAAGGTGGTACCATTCAATTTATTAGTAAAAATTTTTAGGCGGTCCCAATTTTTCATCAGGTTGGTGTATGGTAGAAACTAGAGCTCAAGTGATGGCCAATGAAAGGATGGACAAACTTGAAGGCACTGTGAACTCCATCCAAACTGAGATTCACTCCATCCAAACTGAGATTCATAGACTAAGTCTCCAGATACAGCAATTCCTCCCGAAGGGCAAGGAGCAAGCCCACGAGGAGGCGTATAATGGCCATGAATACAATGAGGGTGAGTCTAGCCACTCTCCTCACGTCTGGCACAGCCATCCACCACCCAGTCAGCCACCTCCCAAGTTGGATGTGCATAAATTTGACGGTTCTCACCCATCCGCATGGCTAGCACAGATGGAGCAATATTTCAAATTGAATCATATCCCAGATGATGCGAATAAGCTTATGTTGGGGAGCATGTACTTGGACAATGAACGGTGGCCATGGTGGGAATGGCATCAGCGTTGTAATGGACCTTTTAGGACTTGAACCCAATTTACCAAAGCTCTTCGAGATCGCTTTGAACAGGAAGACTCTTTTTTGGGTCGTCTCACTAAGCTCCGACAGACTGGTACAGTGGATGAATATATTACCGCTTTTGAAGCCTTAGCATTCCGCACTAGGGGTCTCACAGATGATTTCTACATAGAATGTTTTATCAGCGGTCTTAAAGAAGCCATCAAAGCTCAAGTTCTACTTCACCACCCTCCCACGTGGACGGAGGCTTGCCAGGTAGCTCGTAAGGTGGAACGTGCATTAGCAGCCCAATACAGTCGCCCAAATTTCCCCGCTAAAGGTCGTCCCCCATAGGCTCACAACACGACTCAAACACTTAAGGTCCAAAAGGTGTCACCTGCGGAAATGGCCGAAAGAAGGAAGCAAGGACTATGTTACTACTGTGATGAAAAATACTCCCCAGGTCATAAATGTAAGGAGCCCAAATTTTTTCAAATAGATGCCACTGACTACAGCTCAACAGAGGAAGATCCACCACTTGAGGAACATGAGGCGCTAGAAGAAGACAACCCAAAGGAGAATGTCTCTTACGAACCAGTTATTTCGCTGCATGCGTTGGCAGGGATTTATTCCCCTCAAACTCTCAAAATCCGGGGTTTTCTTAAACATCGCCCAGTAGTAGTCTTGATTGATAGTGGAAGTACCCATAATTTCTTCCATCAAAAAATCGCAGAAGCAGCGCATTGTTTTGTACGAGCAATTTCTAACTTCCAAGTCCAAATTGCAGATGGGGGCACAATGAAATGTGAAGTCCGCTGTGAAAATGTCAAACTTCAAATGGGGGATTATCAGTTGAAAACCCACATGTTTGCCATACACATGGGGGGTTGCGACATTGTCCTCAGCGCTGAATGGCTCCGCATTCTTGGGCCAATCACAATGGATTTCCAGGAGTTATATATGAGTTTTAAGCATAACAAATCCACACATACCCTCCGTGGACTCCAGGCGGGAGCCCCCTCTATCATCAGCTCGTATAGGATGGAAAAATTGTTTAAAAAGGGCCATCATGGAGTAGTAGCTCAATTTAATGCCATCCAGGTAGTCAAAACCATGTCTCTGCCAATTCATCATGAGATGCAACAGATTTTAAATAACCATCGAATGGTCTTTGACAAGCCTAATGAGCTTCCACCCTCGCGAGGGGAACATGATCATAGCATCACCTTGGTTCCAGGGGCCCAACCCCCAAATGTGCGGCCATATAGATATCCGTTCACCCAAAAGAATGAAATAGAAAAAATCATCAAGGAACTGTTGGAAGCAGGTGTCATTCGTCCCAGCATTAGTCCTTATTCATCGCCAGTGATCATGGTGCTCAAGAAAGATGGGGAGTGGTGGATGTGTCCCGACTTCAGGGCCCTCAATAAGTTGACAGTCAAAGATAAATTTCCCATCCTGGTGGTTGACGATTTGCTGGACGAACTCAATGGGGCTCAATTCTTCACTAAGTTGGATCTTCGCTCAGGCTACCACCAAATTCGCATGAAGGAAGTCGACATTCCCAAGACGGCTTTCAAAACTCATGAAGGCCATTATGAGTTCCTGGTCATGCCATTTGGTCTTTGTAATGCCCCCTCTACTTTTCAGAGCCTTATGAATCACATTCTCAAACCATATCTCAGAAAATTTGTCCTTGTCTTCTTCGATGACATCCTCATCTATAGTGGCACTTGGGCTGCACATCTTCAGCATGTAGATCTACTCTTGCAATTGCTCCGCAAGCATAAATTATTTGTCAAGATGTCCAAGTGTTCGTTTGGCATGGAAGAAGTTGAGTATTTGGGCCACATTGTGGGGCGTGAAGGTGTCAAGGTGGACCCTAAAAAGATCCAGGCAATGCAAGAATGGCCTCAACCTAAGACCTTGAAGAGCTTGAGAGGATTTTTGGGTCTCACATGCTATTATCGTAAATTTGTCTACAACTATGGCCGCATAGCGAAACCCCTCATTCAACTCCTAAAGAAAAATTCCTTCTTCTGGAACGAGGAAGCACAACAGGCATTTACCGCTCTCAAAAACGCCATGTGTTCCACTCCAGTCTTAGCACTACCTGACTTCACCAAATCCTTTGTCATTGAATGTGATGCTTCGGGTACAGGTATTGGGGCGGTCTTAATGCAGGAAGGGCGACCGTTGGCCTTCACAAGCCAACAACTCAGTGGGAGGAATCTGGGCCAATCTACCTACAAGAAGGAAATGATGGCCATCTTACATGCAGTCGAGACCTAGTGACCTTACTTATTGGGGCGACTTTTCCAAATCCGCACAGATCATCACAGTCTTAAATATTTTTTGGAGCAACGCCTATGCTCCCCACAACAAAATAAATGGTTAGCCAAAATGTTGGGATATGATTATGAGATCATTTACAAGAAAGGGAAAGACAATAGTGTAGCAGATGCATTATCTCACTAATTTGAGGAGGAAAGTACTCTGCTCGCAATTTCCCTCCCCATTCCAGACTGGATTGAAGAGGCTCGCAGGGAATGATTTTCACACCCCGGGCTCTCCCAACTCATTTCTCAATTGCAGGTAGATCCTAATTCCACCAAGGGCTACTCGTGGCAGAATGATATTCTTCGCTACAAGGACAGAGTCGTAATCTCACCAACATCCACCCTCAAAAGTCACATTTTGGCAGAATTGCACTCATCTCCCATTGCAGGACATTCGGGCTTTCAGAAGACGTATGCTCGCACTAGAAGATCATTTTTTTAGACAGGCATGAAGAAGGACATCCTTACCTTCGTAGCAGAATGTGATGTCTGTCAACGCCACAAAGGGGAAACCGTCAACACACCAGGCACATTACAACCATTGCCCATTCCGGCATCAATTTGGACGGAGGTTTCTATGGATTTCATTACAGGTCTTCCAAAGTCAGGGAACAAGTCAGCATCATGGTCGTTGTGGACCGACTGTCGAAGTATGCTCATTTCTGCGCCCTACCCCACCCGTTTACACCAACTTTGGTTGCTCAATCTTTCATGGATTAGATCTTCAAATTGCATGGCATGCCCACTTCTATTATGTCCGACCGCGACCCGATCTTCACCAGTAATTTTTGGAAGGAAATCTTCAGAATATAAGGCACTCAACTCAAACTCAGTACTTCATATCATCCGCAAACAGATGGTCAAACCGAAGCCGTCAACAAATGTCTAGAAACCTACCTTAGGTGTTTCACTTCAAAAAAGCAACACCTTTGGGTACAGTGGTTACCTCTGGCTGAATGGTGGTATAACACCAACTATCAAATCACCAAAATGACTCCCTATGAAGCAGTATATGGTCAACTTCCGCCTTCCCCTACTTCTTATCTCAAGGGGTGCTCCAAAGTACAAGCAGTGGATCAACTCCTACAACACCGCGCAACCATGCTCGCCCATCTTACAGAGAATCTTCATCAAGCTCAGAACCACATGAAGCAACAGGTCGACCAGCATCGCTCAGAGCGCCAATTTCAAGAAGGGGATTAGGTCTTTTTGAGGCTGCAACCATATAAGCAAACATCACTCAAAGACAAGGGTTGTCAAAAGCTCTCTGCAAAATTCTACGGATCATACCAAGTACTTCAGCGCATTGGAGAAGTGGCTTACAAGTTGGCTTTGCCACCTACGGCAAAAATCCATCCAGTTTTCCATGTATCGTGCCTCAAGAAAGTGATTGGGAACAATTGTCGAGTTCAAACCAGTCTACCTGAATTGGACGAAGAAGGGTCAATCTGGCTTCAACCCGAACAGGTTCTAGACACACGAGACAAGCACCTGCACGGCCGCATGATTAAGGAAGTCCTCGTCAAATGGAAAGACACCTCTCCGGAAGATGCAACTTGGGAACCAGCCACTATACTTCAGCAGTTTCCGCAGCTTCAGCCTTGAGGACAAGGCTAGTCTTAAGGGGGAGGGCATGTTAGGGTCCCACCTTAACCCCCTTATTTATGTCATGGGATCACGTCATAGTCAAGAGTCAATAAAGCCCATATTAATATTTGTAAGTGGTTAACCCGCAATTAATGACGGGACCACATTTAGTTGCAAATGGGCCGTAGTATTAGATAGATGGTATTAATAAAACCCACGGTATTGGCCCGTGGTATTGCATGTATGAGTCATATATAAAGGATAGAGACTCCCTGTGAGGAGCATTGTGTCTTATTTTGTATTCAAGCTCTGCTCTATTGGAGGTTTCCCCCTCGAAGAGGCAAGTGAACATTACTCTCTGAATAATAAAATCATTGCTATTATGTGTTCTGGGTATCTTTTCTTCGCATATTCTGTATTTGGGTATCATTTTGCAGGTTAAGAGCATAACACTCCTTACCAGGATGAGGTACAAGGAGGAAAAATAAGTTGGTGTTAATAACCAAGG
Source organism: Pinus tabuliformis (assembly GCA_031772625.1). Classification (NCBI taxonomy): domain Eukaryota; kingdom Viridiplantae; phylum Streptophyta; class Pinopsida; order Pinales; family Pinaceae; genus Pinus; species Pinus tabuliformis. The sequence goes on along the minus strand of CM062816.1, from coordinate 1,103,879,988 downwards.
CATAACTCAACCATTGGAGGTTGTGCAGAGACCTCGATTTGCAGGTTTGGGATACACCGAAGGAGAATGCTGGAAGGTGTCAGATTTTTTTGAGACATCGTAGAAATCGTCGAGGAAAGAGAATGATGGGAACACATCCCCATCATCCCATAACAGTGCCCATTGCAAGGAAATAGTGGAGGCAAGATCTCATTGCCATAATGAAACCAAAGACAACAAGGAAAGGTATAACCAGTCTCGATATTTGAATTTCCATTTCAATTATAATCATGTTGTTAAAGATGAACGTAAAACATGGAATTGAAAAACATGTGCCTTTTGTGGATTACATAGCCATACATTTTCTAAGTGTTGGAAAATAATAGCAACACACAAAAGGAGGAGGCATGAAAGGCCCTCTCAATAGCAGATAAAGAAACATGTTAAGCAGATCTAGAGGAAGAAGATGTATTGTGGTCATTGCAACAGAGGTGACCATCAAAGAGCCACATGTTGGAGGCTCCATCTAGAGCAGCACCTTAAAGACAAAGTGTCGATGCATGAAATAATGAAATGATTGTTCAACCAACGAATGTGTTAAACAGACATGGACAACAAAAGAGTGTGAAAGATAAATCAGTGAGTTCATTTTTATTAACAATAGATATACATTTATAGTACACATATGTGACTCTTGGGATTCAGATCCCAAGGGCTCTTGGACTGCTTTGTCCATTCAACTTCCACGCTAACCCATTAGGATTAGGTGTCCAACATTCCCCCCCTTAATCCGAAGGGTTATGTATGAGTCCAAGAAGAGAGCTGTAATACAAAATGTGCAAGAATGCATGGCAGCACTAGGCTGAATGTGCTCTATGAAATGTTGGTAAAAAAGGGCGGTGGTTTAAGGATGACCACCAACACTGGAACGCTTAGTGCAGTTCCCGGAACTCTTCCAAAAATGGCAAGAAACTGAAGTTTTCTGCTAGAGGAAGTGTTCTCAATCTGTGATGGTTTAAGGATGACCAAAAACTCTGGAATGCTTAATGCAATTCCTGGAACTCTTCCAAAACTGGCAAGAAGCTGGAGTCTTCTGCTAGAGGAAGTGTTCTTAATCTGTGATGGTTTAAGGATGACCAACAACTCTGGAATGCTTAATGCAATTCCTGGAACTCTTCCAAAACTGGCAAGAAGCTGGAGTCTTCTGCTAGAGGAAGTGTTCTCAATCTGTGATGGTTTAAGGATGACCAACAACTCTGTAATTCCTGGAACTCTTCCAAAACTGGCAAGAAGCTGGAGTCTTCTGCTAGAGGAAGTGTTCTTAATCTGTGATGGTTTAAGGATGACCAACAACTCTGGAATGCTTAATGCAATTCCTGGAACTCTTCCAAAACTGGCAAGAAGCTGGAGTCTTCTGCTAGAGGAAGTGTTCTCAATATGTGATGGTTTAAGGATGACCAACAACTCTGTAATTCCTGGAACTCTTCCAAAACTGGCAAGAAGCTGGAGTCTTCTGCTAGAGGAAGTGTCCCAGATTTCCAACTGAAGGCATGTTCAGGCATCTTTGTCTCTGGATACAACTCTGAATCTGGTGTGGCAGGTTGTGGCTCAGGCTCGCTTGATGTGGCTTTGAAGCTTGTAGATGACCATCATTTCCCCCCCTGTCAGGTACAAGGTGAGAAGATGGAGAAAACTCAACTGCAAGACTGTTCAATATTCTGGAACAAGTTCTGACATGTGTTTGGAATATCTTCTTGGTTGTTGATGCCCATTGCCAAGAAGCGATCCATCCAAGATGAATCTTTGTTCTTGCAGGACGTTTATTTCTGAAGCATCTGTGTGAAGAATGGTTGGTTTTATGACAGTGCTTACATGGATGAAGATCAAAACAGTGATCTTTCAAATGGCCAACTCGGTCACAGTGTTGGCATTTCACGATCTGTTTTTTTTGTTGTTGTTGTTGTTGCTATGGAAGAGGGGCAGAATCTGGAATAGCTGAAGCTGAACTGTCATGAGGAGCAGGTGAAATGAATCCGACACTCTGAAATTGAATGGGCTTGGCATAGTCTGGAATATGAAAGGACAAGTCCTTGTCATATCCAAGACCAGTTCTGTGCTTGTTGTGGACAAGCTGTTCCCAAGGTCTGATGATGGGCTTGGGAAATGCAGACTGAGTTTCTGCATCTGCATGTACAGCTGCTACTTTATTGGGAATTGGATCTGAATGAACTGTAATATTATTGTCTTGCTGTTTATGGGAGTCTGTTTCAATCTTCTGAACAGAAACAGGTTCAGAATGACTCCTTCGTTTTAATTCTTCTTGCTGTAGCTGTGTCTCAAGCTGCAAAAACTCAATATCTTCTTGTACATTATACAAACAGGTTCTAATATCAACTAGAGAAACTTTGCTTATTCTCACTGTATCATGATCTGAGGAATGTATGAGAGTTTTTAAGAACTCTAATATTTCAGTAATTTGAGTCATTTCTTGATATCTTTACTAAACAGGAAAAATATATCTAGATGCAAAAGTTCAGCAAATCTCTCTCTGAAAATTAGCCCAAGCAGAACAAAAGCTTCTTCTTCCCTTCAAAATCAATAGGTTTTCTCTGTCAACAACAAAACTCTTCGCATGGCAGCCAAAGTTTAACCCAGACCACTCTACCGAACAATACACGAATGGGTCACTAGAGATAATGAGTGGATTGGAAATAGAGATGGATCTGAAAAGAAAATAATACAACAGCAAGATTGAAGTTTTAAAAGTGTGGGCATTCATTCACTCAAACTGTTCTGAATCTCTATCTCAATTCGTTCACCATGCTTTCTATATCAAACATTTCATTTTATGTTCTGCCAAACAACATGAATGAGCTTACCGCGCATATCAACTGCCTTCTTAAAAGAATCCCAAACTCATCCCACACATTCAATGCCAATTGTAGTGCAGAGAAACGCAGATCGCTTGTACCAGGTAAATTATGAATATGCTTATAGTCCAAAAGTTAAATTACTACTGCAGGAGAATCCATATAGTCAAAACGACCAAATGATGTTCCATAATAGTGGAATCCTTAACTTTAAACAGTTCCAACATTACGCACTAGCCACATTGGTTCTAATTAGGCCAAAATACATCCCGCATTAAACTAATACCGACATCACCACATACTGATACTTGATTCCTGTCCCCGCATTCGCTCCTTCAAAACTAGCTCGATCAACCAGCGAATCTTTCTGCAAAAGCGCATGTACCTAATAAATAGACATGTTACTGTGAGAGTCTTGAGAAGCGTGTCTTCAAGAAACGTAGCCGTCTTTCCGTCCGTGCGAGTAAACAATGAATAGCATCTAACATTAAAACCTCTTCGGGCTGTTTGACCGTAATATCAACGTCGAAAGCGACCACGAGAGTCGTCATGATCACGATTTCCACGATATGGTTCATCTCGAGCAGAACCAGATGGCCCACGTGGACCAGGAAAACGTGCAAATTGCAATTTTAGACCGGATGACTCACGGTCAGTTTGATCAAACTTATACCCTTGTAACGCTTCTAACGCAGTTGCAGCACATCTTGCATCGGAAAAATCAACAAAACATAACACAAGAGGATCTCCACCAGGACGTCGAGCCTCCTTTCAACCTGATTATTCCTTAATTACTGTAACTAGACATCATCAATGTATATATATGTAGCACTGCCCTCCTCATTGAACACGAATCCTGCTGGACGAACTTCATCGCCGCTTCGTAGCAACATCTTGCTTCTATAATACCAGTCTCTCTGAAATCTCTCCAATTCAAAGACTGCTGAAATCACTAAAAAATCTTTGGTTTCAAAATCCAATTAAGGCATGCACATCAATCTGCTCATGGATTTTATGAAATCATCCCAGATTTCACCACCGGGACAGGCACTTAGGTATCCCTACTGAGACCAAACAATATTGCCCAACTCAGAGGTCCCCAATTTTCGAAAACCCTAATATAAATGTCTGAGAAATTGACCCTGTCATAACACTTTTGGAAAGCTCATCAAAAGCTGAGCGACCATAACAACAGCAGCAAGAAATGAACATATAGCGCATGCAAAGCTCATGAGAGATCAACAAGGAAGATATAAAAATAAAGAATGTTTATAATGGCAGGTCGAGCACTTGGGAAATCAAATCAATCATCATTTGGGTTCATTTTTTCTGTTGAATTTAGTCGTTTGAATCCTCCTCCTGAGTTTATTCATTTGGGACTATTTTTGGGCAGAACTAGATCGTTGTATGCCATTTTTCCCTGTTTTACTCCGGCAATATCTGAGAGCAGGCGCGGAAAAGTCTGAGAGCAGGCGCGTTTCTCAGAAATTACAACAAGCGGAAAGTCTGAGAGCAGGAGCTAACGGTAGTCACAATGGCAGTTGAGCAGACCTGAGAGAAGCGTTAGGGCGCAGTTATGGACAGAGGCAGCGCTCAGGAGACTGTAAACGTTTAGAGAGACTAACTTTTCAGAAGGCTTATGCAAAATGAGCCGAAGCAGAATGAGCCGAAGCAGAGCGGAGCATGCGGATATGATGACTCTGTCAGGCCAGGCAAACAATGCGCAGAGAGACAGAGGACAACAGTCTCAACTGTGGCAGCGCTATGTCAGGCATATGCGCAGAGAACGTTGTGGACAGACTGGCGTTACAAAGGCAGCGTTGGTGCGTCAGAGAAAAGGAGTTACGACTATTATGAGGACTGGGACCTGTGCTCAAGTCAGAATGACAAAGGCCAGTGCTCAGACCAGTTGCACAAAACTACACAGGACACACATCATGGCTCTGATACCATGTTAAACAGACATGGACAGAAAAAGAGTGTGAAAGATAAATCAGTGAGTTCATTTTTATTAACAATAGATATACATTTATAGTACACATATGTGACTCTTGGGATTCAGATCCCAAGGACTCTTGGACTGCTTTGTCCATTCAACTTCCACGCTAACCCATTAGGATTAGGTGTCCAACAGAATGTGCCACAAGTGGATGAGCCATTCACGTCGATAAGAGAAAAATGGTTTCTAGACATGTTATCTTGTCATGGTCATGCTTTTGTAAATCATTTGTTGCATTTTAAAATGTAAAAAGTGATGATGTGTTTTCCAACACTTGTTAAGAAACAATGATGTCTAGTCTTATTTTGAGTTGCATGATAAACTATGAAAGTGATTTCATGTTTCCATCACTTGTCAAAGAAACAATATTGTTTGGCCTTATTTTTGTAAATCATGTGTTGCAGTGATGATGTGTTTTCCATCACTTGTTGAAGCAACAATGATATGTTGGCCTTGTTTTCGTAGCTGGGGTATTGTTTCCATGTAAACTTGACCACCGAATATGTGTTATAAACTTGTGGAAAGTATGGAATGCTTGGGTCATTAGTTGGTCATGAAAGTCAAGCATGTAATTTGCAAAAACAATGTACTACAAATTACAGAGGTCGCAGGTGTCGGTTCATCACTTAAGGCTCCAAAGAACAAAGGTGAAGGAGATGGAAGCGAAACCTTTTTAGGACACTTGTGATGCAAACAAGGTACAAAGAAGTTGATGATTATTTTTCATGCTTTTGGAGGACCAAAAGCTCCTTAGTGGGGAGCATTGATCCAAGTGGTTCCAGACACATGTAGAAGTCCAAGAGGACTTAGGAGGGGTCAAAAATCAAAGTGTTTAGATTGTGCTTTAACTAGGTTCATGTTGAAGATCTCGTCGTCGTGATCATGGTGGCGTGGACGTTTCATCAAACTGAGTCCGTATGCGAAAGTTAGGAGCAGTCAAAGTTTAGGGTTGACTTGGATGACTAGGCAGGCTTAAGGAGGCAGCAATTTGGACAAAATCCGGTCACTGGATTCCAAAAAGCTTGGGCCAGATTTTGGGTGAATTTGTGACCTACTTAAATTGACTCCTTTGGTCAATTTTCCAAATTTTCAAAATGCCTAATTATTGTATTAAATAAAAAAAAATAAAAAATAAAAAATATTAATTAGGTGGTGGGTCGTAACCCCCACCACCCCCATCAGACCCGAACCTCAAACAAAAAATGTTACTAAACATGGGGCGATGGGCCATGAACCCCGCTGAACCCCCAACCACCATACATTACATTTAAAAAAATATGTTATATATGGGTTGTGGGCGGGCCACCTTCGGTGGACCCGAACCACACCCAACCTTCATACTACATACATTAAAAATGAAGTTGGTGGGAGTTGAACCCAGGGCCAATGGATCCACCAGCCCCGCCCACACAGTGGCCCCATGGGGCATTACAACCAAACACAACCCAAAATGTAACTAACCCACCACATTTAAATGTAATGGCTCCAAAATCTGCCATTTAATGCACCCCACCAAGCCACGGTTACGATTATCAAAACAAAACCGTGCCCATTTTAAAATAAAACAAAAAATTTATATGTTCCATGGGGATTCGAACCTGAAACCACCTACTACAAGCACGCTAAAGTTAGCTAACGTGCCAACGACCTGAGGTTGGGTGGACCTGACCCACTCCCAGCCTCCATACTACATACATTAAAAATGAAGTCGGTGGGAGTTGAACCCAGCGCCAATGGCTCCACCAGCCCCGCCCACGCAGTGGCCCCATGGGGCATTACAACCAAACACAACCCAAAATGTAACTAACCCACCAAATTTAAATGTAACGGCTCCAAAATCTGCCATTTAATGCGCCCCACCAAGCCATGGTTACGATTATCAAAACAAAACTGTGCCCATTTTAAAATAAAACAAAACATTTATATGTTCCATGGGGATTTGAACCTGAAACCACCTCCTACAAGCACGCTAAAGTTAGCTAATGTGCCAATGACTTGGGGTTGGTAAGTCTGCCCGGGAAAATTTATAGAACCTTCATTTTCTCAGTGCTGGAGGTTAGGGGATGTGGCATCGAAATCAATACATGCGTTTTTAATTTTTTATTGCAGGTGGAACCATGAACCTGGGAAAAGAGCAGGCAGAACCATGATTGAGCCAAATTCTCAAGAGGGTGAATTTTTTCCAGTGTCCAAATTAGACAAATCTTATGTCGATCTTACACCTCTCAACGACATGAACCTGATGGCACAGTCAGAATTTTGATCTGAGAAATAGATCTCCAGATGACCCGGAGGAGGGAATCTTTGAGGAATATAGGGGGAATCTAAAAGATTCCTAAAGCCCTAGATTTCCACTTTGTTAGAATTCATCAATTTGACAGTCAATTTTACCCTATTCGATGCCACAAATCTGATGGTGTATTTAGATTTTCCATTTGATCGTTTCATTTTTCAGCCACTTTTCAAAGTGGAGTGTAGGTGTCAGCACTGATGTGTGTGAGCAATCGATTTTACACTATTCGATGTCGTGATATTGATGGTACGGAAAACTTCAGTAGTTTGACATCCTTTTATTTAGATGGCCCTAGGATGTGAGGTATATGTAGTGTGTTCATGTAGTTCTTTTTGCTATGAGATGCATTGTGCTGCATAGATCCCTGTTTGATGTTTGATGTGGGATCTTGTTTTGTTCTTGATGTGAGACGTACTTCTTGTCATGTCGTTATTGAGATCCCTTTGTCATCATGTTGACGGGATACTCATGTTGTAGTCATGTATGTCTGAATTGAGATCCCTTTGATGCCATGTTGGAAGGATGCTCATTATTGTCACATGTGAAATTATGTCATACTAATAGGAGTCCTTTGTGAATGAGCGTTCCTACAGTGGAAAATCTCTTGGAGTCACTCATGCATGAGGGAATTTTCCTTGTATGGTAGCAACGTCATCACCTATGTACATCATCATTGTTGACAACACTTAATGCAGCGTCCTACACCATCTTGACATCGGGGCCCGGAGACATAGTCCCTCCTAGACGAACTCCGTTATCAACGTATTGTGTATTATGTAGTTGATTCTTGTCATGTTCTTTCTTATTTACAGAATGCATATATGTTCCTTTATGCTATTTTAAATGCAATTATAATCACATCACGAAAGAAAAAGATCTTGGTTAAATCCGGGAGTTGAGTCAACTCGGATCAACAAAATGACTAGAGAAACAAGAAAACAAAAGAATGAGATAACTTTGGTCATAAAGAAACTGAATGAAAAGCAGAATGGGACCATCTTACCAGCATGAGTAGAAGACAATAACACCAAAGGTATGGAAAAATAACACTACAACCTCTAAAAATTGTGGTCTAGCTTTGTATGAAAGAGATCAAGAAAATATGTGGTACATTGATAGTGGATATTCGAAGCATACGACATGTGACAGAGGTAAGTTTATGTTTTTTAATTAAATAAATACAGAAAAGAATGTATCTTTTGGTAATAACTCCCCTACTACTATCATAGGGAAAGGAACCGTGTTGTTAAAGAAACAGTTCAAGGATGGAAATGTTTTATTTGTTTATGGATTAAGACATAACTTGTCGATTGTTAGTTACATGGTTGACAAAGGGCATGGAGTTGTTTTCAGATCAAAGAAATGCATCGTAAGAAATCTAGATACATGTAAGATCATAATAAAGGTAACAAGAACTCCAGGCAATGTCTACGTCTTCGAAGACGACCAAGAACATTGTTATTAAACCAAGTCTGAAGAAACCTGGCTTTGGCACAAAAGGTTGGACAACTTAGCTTTTCTCAATTATACAAATCAACCAGAATGGGAGAGGTTTGTGATTTTCCCAACATCTCTCCACTTGAAAATAACATATGAAAATCATGTCAATTTGGCAAGCAAACCTGAGTTCAGTTTAATGCTAAGGAAAGTACCTCAAGTAAGCCACTTGAACTTATTCATACTGATTTGTGTGGTTCTATGAGAAAGAAGTCTCCTCTTGCTGAACAACAATTCATATTATTCATGGATGATTTTACAAGAATGTTTTGGATTGGCTTACTAAAATATAAACATGAAGCATTTGATAAATTTAAAGTATTCAAGGCTCTAGTAGAAAATAAGTTAGATTTGAAAATCAAATGTCTTAGATCTGCTAGAGGAGGATAATTCATATCAGATGAGTTTTTCAATTTATGTGAATAACATGGCATCAAAAGACAATTTTCTATAGCTAAGACTCCTAAACAAAATGGAGTAGATAAAAGAATGAATAGAACAATCCAACAAATGGCACATGCCATGTTTGATGAGTTAGGGACACCACATGCCTTCTGGGGGGAAGGAACACATACAACCATGAATATTATTAACAAAGCTCATCTTCGAGTAAACAATGATAACACTCCATATGAACTATGGTATGGTAATCCCGCAACTGCCAAACACTTTATAATTTTTGGAAGAAAATGCTACATAAATAACAATGATGATAAACTTGGAAAATTTGAATTTAGAGTTGATGAAGGAATTCTTCTTGGATACTCTTCTAGAAGTAAGGGATATAAATGCTATAATAAAAGGCTTCAAAATATTTTTGAATGCATAGATTTTATAATTGATGAATCATCCACATGCACCAAAAGGGAAGAACCAAAATATGACGAACCTATCTCTACTACAATCTAAAAGATTGTAAAAGAAGTAAATAAAGAAACATTAGAAGAAATAAATGAAGATACAGATACATCAGAAAAGACTCCTTTAAGGTATGTTTATAAAAAATCATCATGAATCTCAAATTATAGGTGAAAAGGATGAAAAATACAAACTAGAAGAACTCTTGTTGGAACTTCTAGTTACTTAGCCTTACTATCCACAATTGAACCTAAAAATGTGAATCAAGCAACCAAATATGGATGTTGGGTTAAGACAATGCATGAAGAACTTGACCAAATTTAAAATAAACATACATGAGAATTAGTACGAAGGCCTCATGATAAAAATATTATTGGCACAAAATAGGTGTTCAAAAAAAATTAAATGAAAATGGAGAAGTAATTCGAAACAAAACAAGGCTTGTATGAAAAGGCTATGCTCAACAAGAAGGACTATATTTTAAAGAAACATTTGCACCTATAGCTAGACTTGAAGCCATAAGAATGTTTCTTGCATTTTCAAGTTTTCATCGCTTTAGATTATATCAAATGGACGTCAAATATGTATTCTTAATTGGGGATCTAGAAGAAGAGGTCTATATAGAACAACCTGAAGGGTTCATTCTTGGAAATGATAAAAATCTTGTGTGAAAACTTAAGAAGGCATTGTATGGATTGAAACAAGCTCCTCGTGCATGGTATTATCGTCTTGACAGGTACCTTCAACAACAAGGGTTCAAAAAGGGGTCTGCAAATAGCAACCTATATATCAAAATGGATAAAAGTAAACTTTTGATAGTTGTTGTTTATGTAGATGACATCATATTTGGAAGCAATGTAGAATCTATGAGTCAAGGATTTTCTTTAGTTATGCAACAAGAATTTGAAATGTCTCTACTTGGTGAACTAACATACTTTCTTGGTATTCAAGTTCAACAAACTGAGAATGTTATCTTTCTTTCTCAAACCAAGTACCTCAAACAGATTTTGAAGAAATATGGAATGGAAGACTGCAAACTGGTATGCACTCCAATGGTAACACGATAGAATCTTAGTCAAAATGATGATTCTCCAAAAAATGCATACTTTTCACTTCATGCTTACACAAACACAGATTGGGCAGGTAATATTGACGATCAAAAGAGTACTAGTGGAGGAACATTTTAGTTGGGACCTCGCTTAGTATCATGGTTAAATAAAAACAAAGCTCCATCACTTTATCTACTGCTAAGGCAAAATATGTTGCTGCTGCATCTTTCTGTACTCAACTTCTATGGATGATCCAAATATTGCAAGACATTCAAATCAGTTGTCCTCAACCCGTACCTATTCTTTGTGAAAATACTAGTGCCACAAGTATCTCTAAAAATCTTGTCATGCTCTAAAAAGCCAAGCATATTCCAATCAAATATCATTTTCTAAGAGAAGAGGTGCTTGACCAAAAAGTCAACTAGAATATGTTCCCTCAAAGGAACAAGTTGTAGATATATTTACAAATCCTCTTCTACATGATTCATTTGAATATCTCAGACATAAACTAGGAATGATTCATGCTTCATCACTTTGCTAATTATTCTGACAAATATTCCATGTTCAGGGGAAGATGAGATTGTAAATTACTACAATTTACTTTCTGTGCGTGGATGATGTGAAGGAAAGTCACATATGTAAGTGGTTTATGAGTTAGACATCTGCATATACATACTAATGATTGGTAAAAATGGCATAGATTCAGGGGGAGCCTCCTATATGCATTCATCATTATGGTCTTCTGTTGCTGACATTGGTTTGCTACAGTCTGTTGGTTCAGGGGGAGAAACTATTATAACTCTAAAGCTCCTTGTTGGAATTATGGTTCCATAAGCATGTCTTGTTGCATATCTTTTCTCATGTCTGGATACTTCTACTGTTACTACTGGAAATTTCCATGTTGTTGTTATATTGTTGCTATCAAATATTCATGTTGCAGGTTCCTATATGATATATGGAGGTTGCTAATAACTATCATTGTTGAGGTCCTGGTTATTGGTTATATATGTCATATATGTCCCTTGATGTAAAGGTCATGTGAAGACCCATGATGTAATCATTGTAATATTCAATCATGTATGAGATATTGGGATCAAATCATGCTTTGTATGTAAACCCATTATTTTGGGCAATTGATGTAATGATGAGTAAAAAATGTAAACCCAAATGATTGGGTATTTGATGTAATAACAAGTCATTTGTGTTAGGAAATGCCATTTTTTGTTGATTCATTTGGATATCTTCAACACATGCTCAAGGGAAGCATGGTCAGTATGCAATTTCTACAAAGAGGGTCTTCATTCAACATTGATCAACCCTTCTCCCTTGATCTCAAAGGGGGAGAGAAGTTTGGTGTTTGGGAGAAGAATGCTTGGAGGCACTTGGTAAGAGGCCTTGGTATTTGCAGGTGCTTGTAGATGGTCAGATGATGACCAAACACCAAATTGGTTTCCATCAAGTATAAAGGGGGAGATTGTTGGCATGATGGCTAATGTATTGTCCTTGATGACAACCTACTTGATAAATATGTCAACATTAAGATAATAGGATGATTATGTAGGTTAGAAAAAATGCTACAGAAGTGATGAACAAAGAAATGAAAAATCAGAGACATATAGATATTGAATATAAAGTTTAGAAAAGCATACAACGATCCTATAAATAAAGTTCATGTACATATGAAGGTATTGTGAAGAAAAGTCATGTACAAAATCCGCACCATAGTAACTTGAATACTAGGGGACTTGACCATGGTATTGGCCCATAGTAATGAGTGTGACAACGGTTATTTGATCCTGCCAACGAATACCAACAACATTAGTAATGGATTGGCCTAAGGTATTGGCTAAGGTTAAAGCTATATAAGGAGATGGAGGTCAAAGTGTTATGTGTGCAAGTATTGTGTTGTCTATGAATGATTTGATCTGAAACATATGTACACCAGGGAACAAGAAGAAGACTCATATTTGAAAGATCTGAAATATATTGACATGTATGCTTAATTGATTTACTTGTTGTAAATGTCTAATATTGATGAAACTATTATGCTATGTGTTAGCCTCCTATTCCGATAGGTTTCATATTTCATGATTGACTGTTTTACATGCCAAATATGTCATCTTTTCATGTTGCAAAGTTCCATATTTCCAAGAAGTTCCATTTTGAAGAATCATACCATTTTTTGAAGAGTGTTACAGATAAGGGAAAGCCAAACAACTTAATCTTGGCTTCCCTAGGTTTAAATTACTTGTTTTAGAAAATAGAGAATGAATATCTGTCCAAACAGCTTAAACTTGGCAGATCAGTAGCTAGGTAGAGAAATGAAGGAGCCCAACTGCTTAATATGGGCCCTTGGAAGATATAAGGGTACATTTAGATAGGAGGGCAGTCAAAAGAAAAGAAGATAATTAGGGTCTACAAGTCTAAGTGCACCCATGCAAAAAGAAGAAAAAATGCTAGGCAAGTAGGCTGGGTAAGTAGTTTTGAGGTTGCAGAATGAATAAGTGTGATCAATTTTGTATTTCAAACTGTTATTTTACTTCCTATCACAAAGTGCAAGGCAATTTTCCCTTGGAGCAACTCAAGTGAGGCATGTCTAACTCCCCCTTCTTCTTATTCCCCAAATCACTCACTAACATCCCCTTGAGGACCTTGGGATCTGCCCAACCAGTCCTGTTACCATTTCATTTTTTGTAAAAAACTAAGCAAATCTTTGACTTTCTTCAGTGAAAAGAAGCCATATTTCTTGTGTAAAAATCATTTCTCCACAGTTCATTCACTTCCTATGTTTTAAGTTTCAGTTCACAAACTTAGCCTCTCCCCTACACTTCACCTCACAAAATCATATTAACTTCTAAAATTATTATGTAAATCCCTATCTATTTTCCCTTATCCTTACTAAAAAGCACTAAATATCTCCCCTATGTACATATCCCCTCCCCCTGGTTGAAAGATAACCTTGACTATGCTTGGGAATCGCTAAGTTTGCCTGAAACTTAGCCAGAACCCTCAACTTGCCTATCAAACCATCTTCTAAAAATGCATTAGGACTCATTCTTATGCATAAAATTCCCCTCCAAATATATAAAATCCATCTTTGGCCGTGTTTTACCTTTCCCAAGGCATAAACCCCTTTTTTGGCCATAAACTCTTTTCAAAACACCTAAAACCCTTCTCAATTCCCTTTGAACTCCCCCAAAGCGTACAATTCCTTTTTAGGTTATCGGACCCCTTCCGAGGCCTCAAAAACCCGTATTTCCCAAAGTTTTGACGCCCCCGTACATAAATATTAATTTATTTGGGCGGGCCCCTGCATATAAACCTGCCGCCAGCTCCGCACTCTGTCAGCCCTCCGATCCACCCGCCCAGATCCAACGGCTCTCGGCGATTTCGGATTCGCCCTGATGATCGACGGTTATCCCCCGATAGCCTAGCGGTTTTTCCATCGTACAGAAGACAGGTGTCCGCCTTTTATTGCGTCGGAGCCCCTCTGACAATTATCGCTCTCGTACAGAAGGCGGTCCGATAAAACCACAAACCGCCTTTGGTCTCTCCGCCCCTGATGTCATCGCCACGGCAGCTCTACGTCACCCCCGCATCATCCCGCCATTACGTCCTATGCCACGTTGTCACCCTGCCACGTCACCGCCATACCAGAACCCACTGCTGACATCATGTTGATGTCATCACCGAAAAAAAGGCACGAAGGGCGAAATCACAGCAAAGGATGCCCAGAATGAAAATTGAGGCAATTTTTGATGCGCGATTAGCGCTTAGCGCTAATCGCGCTTCGCTAAGAAAAAATGGTCAAAATGGAAGGCTGCCTATTGCTCGACTACCAGCAGGCCCGAAAATTTGCAATTTGACAGGATTTCTTCATGAAGGTTCAGAAAAGGGGCGATTTGACAATGTCAAGAGTATCAGAGGAAAGACGAAGCCCAGATTAGATTAAAAGAGTATCAGTGAAGCGGAAAAGAGTATCAGATCAGCAATACCAAAGTAGGTGAACATTAAAGGCCCTCAAGGCAAAGTCAAAGAAAACGGTGAAGCCATCCAAGGCTCTCAGATCACAGTTAATGCACATCAAAACCACTCGAGAGCAGGGGATCAAAGCCCAATGCACAGTTATGGCTAAATGAACAGCACAAAGCCAAAAGGACACCATATTAACTCATTTTGACACCGCTGCCTCCAGCGCAACTCAAAGATATTTTCCTGCATTAAATTCAGAACAAAATTAGGTTAAAGACCTCAAAGCCACTCGAGAGCAGGGGATCAAATCCCAATGCACAGTTATGGCTAAATGAACAACACAGAGCCAAAAGGACACCATATTAACTCATTTTGACACCGCTGCCTCCAGCGCAGCTCAAAGATATTTTCCTGCATTAAATTCAGAACAAAATTAGGTTAAAGAAGTTATTTACCTCAGACCTGTTTAAGGTCTGCTGTAATAGATATTTTAGATATTTTCCCTATATAAACCACCCTAATTCACTGTTTAAAGGGTTGGTTGGTTGATATTCCTCATGCTGGACTTGCGCTGTATTTTTTAGAAGCTCTGTAATCAAAGACTGTTGGAATGCTTTGGATGAAGAACTGACTGTTGTGTTATTAATGGTTAAAGAGTGACTGTGGAACTCCTGTGCTACTACATGTCTCAATAAGTTTTTCTACCTCTGTTTACAGTTTTATTATGTTTATGCACAATTGTGTTACCATCTAAATAGCAAGAAAAAAGAATAGCTTAAGTTTTGCTTGATTTCACCTTATGCTCAGTTCTTGTTATTTCTATATGTTTTCCTCAGGAATGGTTATGAATATGCATACTTAAATGATCATGTTTACCTTTCTTCTTTCATATATGACTGTTTTTTAGGAATTCTTGACTGCTTCTAGACAAACTTTCATCCACCTTCCGTCTATGTTAGCTAATGAAAGATTCTTAGTTGCCTTTCATTTCTGACCTTCATTCCATATTTATTCCAACCTGATATTGTTCTATGTGTAGCTATCATGCTCTATATTCCTCTTGTGACCAAGAAAATGCAACAGCAAGCCCTAATCCATGACTCCATGCCCAATGGTTTGAACTTCTCACACTATGCATCCCAACTCTTCTTGAAAACATCTCCTTCCCACCAAAATCAAAACAAAACCTTGTACACCATAACTAGCCTAAAATCAACCCAAAATAAAGTTAAATCATAAAGAGAGAGCCCGCTCTGACTACAGGTAGGCTAGGACCTACAACCCAAAGATTGGTTTGTGGTTACCTCGGTCGTATCCCTTAAGGAGCCAAGGGACAACCTAAGTGATAACATCATTGGCGACTCCACTGGGGACCTTATTCAGAAAATTCCAAAAAAACAAGTTAGAAGCTGGCTTCCAAGAATAAAACACATAATACTAGGTCAAACCCAGACCCAAATCCACTAGCTGTTTTTTAAAATCCCAATTTAATCTCTAGAAACCTTAGCAAACAAAAACAAGGAGAGCTTGTTGATTCTAGTCCTGAAACAATTCAGCCAAGTTGTTTTCCAACCCCTGTTAAAGTTTTGTTTCGTTCAACCCCTACTTCCCCTTGTTCATCATCCACCTGTCCAAGCACCTTTTCCACACCTCCATTCACTGCGCATACTACCACTACCACCACTGTTATTACAGCTCTTCCAGTTGTTCCAGTCGTTCCACTTATACCTGTAAATATGGCTAACAGATATGCACCTTTACAGTTACCTGAAAATCCAGGGGCTATGCCTCAGGACTATCAAACTAAAATCACATACTTTGATGCTACTAGTTCTGGCATAGCCATGCAGCATACCAAGAAAATGCAGGACTTTTTGAGAGTTACGAAATAGATCATGATAGTGTAAGAATGAAGATTTTTGTCCAAAGTTTAACAGGAGATGTAAGGCCTTGGTTTAGAGCACTTACTGCAAATTCCATAGCTGACCCAGAGGCCCTTTACCAAGCATTTCTTAATAGATGGGAAAAAAGAAGGACCCCCTGTACATATTATCCGAGTATGACACTATCAAAAGAGGCCCTCAAGAAGTTGTCTTAGACTATTGTGCCAGGTTTAACAATGTTTATAACGTTATTCCACAAAACCTTAGACCTCCACCTGATCTTGCTTTATAAAAATTCCCTGATGGATTTGATCCAAACATGGCTTATCAGTTAAGAGAAAGAGCCCCTCAAACCTTAGTAGACATGCAGAATGTAGTTGTTAGTGTGGAGGAAAATCTGATTGCCAAGAGAAATAGAGCAAGAGCTGAGAGAAGAACCACTTTCAAAGATGAACCTTCAGCCTTTGAGAAAAAATTGGACACAATCATCAAAGGTATGGACACCTTTGAAAATAGAATGGGAACTATTGAAAGAAAAGCCACATGGGAAGGACAACATAACAAGCCTATTAGAAATCCAAACTTTAGAAAAAATCAGAACCCAAACGTCAGAAGGGCAAGTCCTGACCGTGATACAAGACCTCCTTTCCATGAAAACTATGCCTAAGCATCCACATCTAATGAGCAGATAGAGGACACTCACATAAACTTGATGGGTTTGAAAAGTGAACAACAAGTATTTCTAACCCAAGAAGACCAAGATAACCATGATATAAATCAATTTCAGACCAAGTCTGGAGAGTCATTTGACTTCAAACAAGGCTATGATTCGGCTGTCTACGAAGTCCATAAACAATACAAATTGAGAACAAGAACCATTGATGTGTCTGATCCCATCAAACCAAAGGATGCCAAGATAGCTAAGAAAGTAAAGGACAAGACCACTATCATAGAACCTGCTGACAAAACAGACCCAAAATTAAAAGAAGTGACCATAGAGGATGTATCTAACATGCAACCCTCTAATAACCAACCTTTTGTCTCCTTTCCCTCAAAAGACAATGTAAATAGCACCCATCAAAGCCTTCTCAAAATAGAACAATCTCAAGAAATCACTGATAACCAAGAGAAGATCACTGAAGATACAATGGAAAAGGGAAAATTCGTGAGTCACAATACTAAAACACAGTCAGAAAAACCTTTTGATTTAGAAGCAGAAATTGGTAAATTAAAGATATCTATTCCTCTCTCTGAGCTTGCCAAACATGATGTGTACAAACAACAAATCAAAAGATCACTACAAATACCAGAGAATAGGGATGATGTTAATGTCTTAGATAATCAATCTGAATTACTTTTTGGTCCTGAGGTCAATGGTAAATCAGAACATGGAGCTGTTCCACCCTTTTATGTCAGTTTGCACATTCATGATAAAGTGTTGCACAATGCTATGTTTGATTCAGGTGCTTCACACAATTTAATGCCCAAAGTTGTAATGGAGAAGCTAAACCTTGATGTCACTAGACCCTACAAAGACTTATTCTCATTCGATTCTATTCAGGTCGAGTGTTTAGGCTTAATCAAAGACCTGTGTGTGTCTTTAGTCCAATTTCCCAATAAAACGATCCTAATGGATGTGGTGGTTGTTGACATTCCACCAAAATATGGCATGCTCTTATCAAGATCTTGGGGAGCAAAACTCTAAGGATCTCTCCAACTAGACCTCTCCTATGCCACTATTTCAGTCTTTGGGCAACCAAAGAGACTGTATAGAGAAACAATGATGAAGTATGTGGCAAATAGTGAGGAAAAATCCCAAAACTTTCCCATTTACTCAATCCATTCTGATATGGATTCCTTTATATTGTTCAATGATGATAGCTGCCCTCCCACTGATGAGAAGCCTTTGCCTTTAGAATAAGAAACATGCATCAATCAAGAATCGGTTGCCCATACCCATGAAACTGTTAAAAACAATTAGTGCAACCAGCATACAAGAAAAACCACATGAAGCACAAAAACAAGGTCCACCCAATCCTAAAATGACTGAAACTCTTAGTACTAACCACCAGCAAGAAATCACATGGTATTTAGAGTTTGATGGTTCTGTTAATAAGCTAGGAGCAGGGGCAGGAATATGGATTCACAATACACATAACAACCATGCAAAGGGTCATGCTTACAGACTAAACTTTAAATGTACCAATAACATGGCAGAGTATGAGGCTCTCTTATTAGGCCTTAAACTGCTCAAAGCTCTAGGAGTTGCAAAAGTGTCCATTCTAGGTGACTTCGATTTGATCATTCAACAGATGAAGGGTAACTTTGTTACTAATGACAATAGTTTGAGAGCTTATAGGTCTGCTGCCACAGAAATACTCAATTCCTTCACCGAATCCAAGCTTGCTAAAATTTCTAGAAACCATAACATGCATGCTCATAGTCTAGCTACTTTTGCTAGCACTTGCAACCTTCCCTTTGAGCCCAATTACCACTTTACTGCTGAGATAAAGCACAGGCCTGCTGTCCCTAACAATATCAAATATTTGCAAGTGTTTGAGGATGATGCTCAAATCAACAATTTTCTTACCTTACAACAAGAATTCTCAAGCTTAAACATTGATGAAGATGCCATGAATGATCCACAACAACAAATGAGCCTAAATGAGCAAACTATAACAGCTGAAGCAACAAATCAAATGCTGCACCCAACCATTTTTTAGGAGAAAAACATGCAAGAGCTGAAGCAAATGCATTCAGAATAAATAGCTGAAGCAGAGGCCGAAGTGATTGATTTAAAAGACAATTTTATACCTGCTGGCCTCACTCCATTAGAAGACATATTTGATTCAAACGATGTCCCCAAAAAGCCAAAGATGCAGCCCTTAAATGCTGCTGTGGAAGACTGTAATATTGGGACAACAGAAAAGCCCAAAATGATTAAATTGTCCAAGTCTTTGACTCCCGGTCAAAAACCAAAATATGTTGATTTATTTAAAGAGTTTCAAGATGTATTTTCCTATAGTTATGAGGACCTTAAGTCCTATGACACCTCTGTTATTCAACATACCATTCCCTTAAAGCCAAATCAAAAGCCCTTCAAACAGAAACTAAGGGGAATCAATCATGTGCTCCTCCATTTGATTGAGAAAGAAGTGAAAAGAATGTTTGAGGCTGGTATTATAGCACCCATTAGATTTTCAGAATGGGTATCCAATCTTGTTCCCACAAGAAAGAAAATAGGGGAGATTAGACTATGTGTGGACTTAAGAAATCTGAACCAAGTCTCCCTTAAAGATCATTACCCTCTGCCAAAAATGGACCACATTCTACAAAGAGTAGTGGGGTCATCAAGAATTTCTTTGCTAGATGGCTTTTCAGGTTTTAATCAAATACTTGTTCACTCGGATGACCAAGACAAGACAGCCTTTACAACACCGTGGGGAACATTTAAGTATGTGAAGATGCCTTTCGGACTAAAGAATGCAGGTGCTACCTTTCAAAGGGCCATGGACATTGCATTTTTCAAGGAAATCCATGATTTCCTAGTGGTTTACCTTGATGACCTTACTCCTTTCTCAAAATCTGATCAAGAGCACCTAAAACATTTGAGACAAGTGTTCCTAACCTGTAGGAAATATGGCATTTCCTTGAACCCCAAGAAATCTCTCTTCTGCCTAGAAGAAGGCAAATTGATAGGCCATATCATTTCAAAAGATGAGATTAGAATTGATCCTGAAAGAATTCAAGCCATCTTGCAAATCCCTTATCTGAGAAACATCAAAGAATTGCAAGCATTCCTAGGAAAGATCAATTTCCTATGGAGATTTATCCAAAACTTGGCCGAGCTGATACGAATGCTAAATAAAATGTTAGAGAAGGATTCCAAGGTAAAATGGACTTTAGAGGCCAAGCAAGCCTTTGAGGGCATAAAATCTGCCTTAACCCAAGCCCCAGTCCTCACAAGTCCTCAATTCGATAAAGATTTCATCATTTTCTCATTTGCATCTCAACACACCATTGCTGCTGTCCTTTTGCAGAAGGATGATCAGGGGAATGAAAGGAAAATTGCATTTTTTAGCGGAGCCCTTAGAGATGCACCCTTGAAGTACCAAATCATGGAGAAGCAAGCATATGCCCTTATAAAAGCAATCAAAGATTTCAGAATTTACATTTTATATTCACATGTGATTGCTTATGTACCAAATGATGTTGTAAAAGACATATTAACTCAAGAGGGAATTGAAGGCAAAAGAGGCAAATGGATTGCTAATATCCTTGAGTACGACATCGAGATAAAACCCACCAAGCTGATAAATGGACAAGGTTTAGCCAAACTGATGTTCGAAACCAATTTTCAAGCATTAGACATTAATCAACTGGACAATGAACAAGAGCTGGCGACTCCACAGACCAATCAAGCTTTTTTTCAATCCCCATGGTATGCTGATATATGTTTTATATTGTTAAACCTGTGTGCTCCTCCAGGGTTGTCCAGAACCAAAAAGAGATTTTTAAAGATGAAAGCGTCAAAGTTTTGTGTCTTAGATTGTGCCCTGTTTTGGAAAAATCATGAAGGAATATTGCTGAATTGTCTAACTATGAATGAAACTGACAATGTCATGAAAGAATTCCATGCAGGGGACTGTGGAGGGAACTTATATTGTAAGTCCACTGCTGATAAGATACTAAGGGCTGGTTTTTATTGGCCCTCTTTGTTTGCTGATGTAAGAAAGTTTGATGTTTCATGCCACAAATGCCAAATCTTTGAAGGCAAAAGAAAGCTTCTCCCCTTGCCCCTTAAGCCTATTTCAACCGAGAAGCTTTTCCAACAATGGGGTCTTGACTTCATTGGAGAAATCCATCCATCCTTTTCTGGCCAGCATAAGTGGATTCTAACAGCCACAGATTACTTTACCAAGTGGATTGAAGCCATCCCATGTAGGCAAGCCAATGACTCCACCATTATCCAATTCCTTGAAACCAACATTTTATCCAGATTTGGCTGTCCTGAGAAGATCATTACAGATAACGTTGCTGCCTTCAAATCCAAGAAAATGATCAGTTTTTGCCACAAATTCCACATTACCTTAGGCCACTCCACAGCCTATTACCCTCAAGGGAATGGCTTGGACGAATCATCCAACAAAAGTCTGATTAACATCATTAAGAAAGTCTTGGAGGAGAACAAGAAGAACTGGCACAAAAAGCTTGTAAATGCCCTATGGGCAGATAGATTGTCAACCAAGAGGTCCATAGGAATGAGCCCATATGAGTTAGTCTATGGCATGGAGGCCAAGTTCCTCTCTTCTTTGGGAATCCCTGTTATCAAATTGCTGCAAGAAATGCAGGCAAAGCCAAATCATATCCAAAGAAGAATAAACCAAACCATCCATTTGCAGCAAACAAGAGAGCAAGTGTACGACAGATCTCAGATTTTACAAGAGAAGCTCAAGAAAATGTTTGACAAAAGAACCAAGGCTAAAGATTTCTACATAGGCAACAAAGCCTTAAGATGGGATTCAAGAAGAGAGGACAAAGGAAAGCATGGCAAGTTTGATTTCCTGTGAAAAGGCCCCTTTATTATTTCTGTTGTTCAAGGTAACAACACATATTTTCTGAAGAATTTGGATGGCATCACAACTGAAGAAGGCCCTGCCAATGGCCGAATGCTAAAGCACTATCATGATCCCATTTGGTGAAGGTAGCACAATTCTGTATACTATCTGTACATTAATATTAGTATTTTCAGCATTTTTTCTTATAAAAGGCCAATAAGAGGGAACAATGCAGCAAATTTTGAAGGAAAGATCAAAGAAAGTTCTATTTCAGATCTCTGTTTTTGAAATAATCACAAAGAAGTGTTGAAGCCGAGCTGGAATTTTTCTCCAATTCAGCTCAAAAGAATACTGCATATCAGCTTATGAGAATTCAGTCAAAGGCATTGACAAGAAGGAAATTTTTAGTTCACAGAAACAAGTGAAGATCAAGGCATTCTAACCTGTTGTTCTTGGCTTTTCATCCTGAAAATCCATCCCCAAGTGGAGCCACTGTTAGCCTCCTATTGCAATAGGTTTCATATTTCATGATTGACTGTTTTACATGCCAAATATGTCATCTTTTCATGCTGCAAAGTTCCATATTTCCAAGAAGTTCCATTTTGAAGAATCATACCATTTTTTGAAGAGTGTTACAGATAAGGGAAAGCCAAACAACTTAATCTTGGCTTCCCTAGGTTTAAATTACTTGTTTTAGAAAATAGAGAATGAATATCTGTCCAAACAGCTTAAACTTGGCAGATCAGTAGCTAGGTAAAGAAATGAAGGAGCCCAACTGCTTAATCTGGGCCCTTGGAAGATATAAGGGTACATTTAGATAGGAGGGCAGTCAAAAGAAAAGAAGATAATCAGGTTCTACAAGTCTAAGTGCACCCATGCAAAAAGAAGAAAAAATGCTAGGCAAGTAGGTTGGGTAAGTAGTTTTGAGGTTGCAGAATGAATAAGTGTGATCAATTTTGTATTTCAAAGTGTTATTTTACTTCTGATCACAAAGTGCAAGGAAATTTTCCCTTGAAGCAACTCAAGTGAGGCATGTCTAACTCCCCCTTCTTCTTATTCCCCAAATCACTCACTAACATCCCCTTGAGGACCTTGGGATCTGCCCAACCAGTACTGTTACCATTTCATTTTTTGTAAAAAACTAAGTCAAGCTTTGACTTTCTTCAGTGAAAAGAAGCCACATTTCTTGTGTAAAAATCATTTCTCCACATTTCATTCACTTCCTATGTTTTAAGTTTCAGTTCACAAACTTATCCTCTCCCCTACACTTCACCTCACAAAATCATATTAACTTCTAAAATTATTATGTAAATCCCTATCTATTTTCCCTTCTCCTTACTAAAAAGCACTAAATAGCTCCCCTATGTACATATCCCCTCCCCCTGGTTGAAAGATAACCTTGACTATGCTTGGGAATCGCTAAGTTTTCCTGAAACTTAGCCAGAACCCTCATCTTGCCTCTCAAACCATCTTCTAAAAATGCATTAGGACTCATTCCTATGCATAAAATTCCCCTCCAAATATATAAAATCCATCTTTGGCCGTGTTTTACCTTTCCCAAGGCATAAACCCATTTTTTGGCCATAAACCCTTTTCAAAACACCTAAAACCCTTCTCAAGTGCCTTTGAACTCCCCTGAAGTGTACAATTCCTTTTTAGGTTATCGGACCCCTTCCGAGGCCTCAAAAACCCGTATTTCCCAAATTTTTGACCCCCCTGCAGATAAATATTAATTTAATATTCGGGCAGGCCCCCGCATAGAAACCTGTCGCCAGCTCCGCACTTTGTCAGCCCTCCGATCCACCCGCCCATATCCAATGGCTCTCGGCGATTTCGGATTCGCCCTGATGATCGATGGTTATCCTCCGATAGCCTGGCGGTTTTGCCGTCGTACAGAAGACAGATGTCTGCCTTTTATTGCGTCGGAGCCCCTCTGACAATTACCGCTCTCGTACAGAAGGCGGTCCGATAAAACCACAAACTGCCTTCGGTCTCTCCGCCCATGATGTCATCGCCACGGAAGCGCTACATCACCCCCGCATCAACCCGCCATTGCGTCCTGTGCCACGTCATCACCCTGTTGACATCACCCTGCCACGTCACCCCCATACCGGGACCCACTACTGACGTCATGCTGACATCATCACCAAAAAAAGGCGCGAAGGGCGAAATCACAGTGAAGGATGCCTAGAATGAAAGTTGAGGCAGTTTTTATGCACGATTAGCACTTAGCGCTAATCGTGCATTGCTAAGAAAAAATGGTCAAAATGGAAGGCTGCCTATTGCTCGGCTACCAGCAGGGCCAAAAATTCGCAATTTGACAGGATTTTTTCATGAAGGTTCAGAAAAGGGGCGATTTGACAATGTCAAGAGTATCAGAGGAAAGACGAAGCCCAGATTAAATTAAAAGAGTATCAATGAATCGACAAAGAGTATTAGATCAGAAATACCAAAGCAGGTGAACATTAAAGGCCCTCAAAGCAAAGTCAAAGAAAACGGTGAAGCCATCCAAGGCTCTATTGAAGCCCCGAAAATCAGGTCGACAACAAGGGGGATACCCACCCGGTCCGGACCTTGGTTGGCATCTCCTTATCCGTTTGGTATAGCGGGTCTGACTGGGGATAATGGGACCAGTTTCCCAATCTAAGGGGTGTGTGTGTGTGTAGAGTTGGATGATGCTGATCTAAGAGTGTTTAAAGATAATTTAATTCAAACTTCTAAACTAACTCTATGCTATTGTAATCTAATAAGAAACAACACATCTAATCTACGCTAACTCGGGGCATATTTCTTCTATTATGCGATCTAAAGAGATTTCGAACAATAACTGGTAATAAAGATCATTCAGCTATCATAAGAATAGAAATCAATTAAGATAAACCACTATGAATAAAAAGTTAAGCAAAACAGTTGTGAACAACATATCGCATAATAAGTTATTCATATATCAAGTACAAATAAATGACTCCACCATACAGAAGTGCCAAATGGTAACCCACACATTCATGCGTTAACATATAAACAACTGAAAACTACATATCACTTTAAGAATATAAGAAAAAATTGGTCAAGAGATAAAAGTACCATTTATGACTAGTTTCACTCATAAGCTTCAAGCAATAATGATTTACCTCTACTTGTTCTAACATCTACTAAGAGTACAAAAGTGCAACATCAGTAGCAGACATTAAAATGCAAACATTAATAAATCTCAATCCATCCATTCATAAAAACCTCCTCTGAGGGTGCAGAAGTGCATGTTCCGAGCACAAGTTTTTGACAAATTTCTGGACCCTTCTACAAATGCAATGAGAAGGGTTATACTACTTCCTAATTCTAATGATAGTATTATTACAAAATTTAGGATGCAGTTTTCAAATGACCGTCCTTTTTCTAATCTAGCTAAAAGAAAAATAACATTCTAAATAAGGTTACTTATGAACTTGGTCCTTAAAGTTGCAAGTGTTCAGCATGGGCTTGAGGAGAGTCGGCTGACTGATTTCTACGCTGAGCTGGGCTGCGAAAACAACATCTACTAGAGCTAGCACTACTTTTTTGGCCGCGTTTGTGATGCATTTCACCGTCATCCATTGGCTGTGCGGCTTGACCAAGTACGTCCAATAACATTCCCAATTCAACCTGGTTAATGCTTGGATTGCTCTCCCCTTTGTCTGCACTTTCTGCTTCCATTCTGCTTCCAGTTGTAACTTATTTGGCAGGTACCCCGGGGTGGTCTTTGCAATTAAATTGGCCCTGTGTAAATTCTCATTTACACAATCGATAAGAATACTTGCCTGTGTAGCCGCTGTCTCTGCTGCTCGCTCCGCCTGCCTGATTTGATCGTCCCATTTATTAAAGAGCAATTCTTTATGATTTTCGTTTATCCTGGGTGCACCTGCTCTTTTCCCTTCATCATCATCCTGCCAAGTTAAATATTCCATCACCCTTTTGTCACTCTGATCATAGTCACTCCGCAAGTCCACCACTTGATTGGTGATTTTATTGTTCAGCTCGCAATAGTGATATTTTACGTCCCAACTCTTCCTGTTGCTGCAGTAGTTGCTCATTTAAGCCAATAGATTCTGAAATAAATTCTGCCAGTTTAGGCTCATCTCTATGCATTTCCTATAAAGTCTGCAACTGTTTTCCTTTTTCGTCTAGACTTCTTTGATAGCCTATCTGCATCTGCTGAAAGTCTTCCTGCAGCTTCTCGAGCTGTTTGGAAGCTTCAATATTAGCATTGGCTTGTTGCAACTGTTGTTGTAGCAGCTGTATCTGATCTTCTTATTCTTTTAATAGTTGTTGAACTTCCGATGCCTTGTCAATAGTCGCAGAAGCATATGCTCCCGCGATCTGAGACAGCTTCATGAGATTTTCAATCGGGTTATTATTGGGGTCTTTCCATAAGACGTCCAAATGTTCAGCATCTTGTGACAGTGTATTTTCTAGTTTTCTTTTCTTCCTCTGTCTCCTTACAACTGCTTTGTGTTGGGGACTATAGAATACATCCAGTGGGGGAATTTCTACTACATTAAGTAGAAGTTCAGAAGGTGGAGCGATAGGAACGTGTTCTGCTTCTGTGACACTACTGACTATGGTCGAAACCACTTCTTGCACTACCTGTGCATTTTTCACAGGTGTTTTCGGGGCTTGCCCTTCAAGATTGATCAATTCATTGAAGGTTTCCCATTCTTTGTCCAGTTCTATTGTGACGAGTGGTGCTTCGATGACACGAGGGGGGACATCTCTTGGTGGGGAGGTGATAACTTGTTGTTGAGACATTGCACTTGACTGAGCTATATCTTTAGTTGTTTCTTCGTTTTTTCCTTGGTCGTATCCACACTCTTTAGAATGCTCAGGTACTCCTTGTGCAGCGTTGGACTTAGATCCGGAAGTGCTAGATTTTTCACTAAGGCTAATGCTCGGAGTTGGTTCTCTAGCATGCAGTCGCAGCTTCTCTAGAGGAATACTGGCAAGCCTTCTTTCTATGTATAACAAGAATCTTTGGAGGTCATCTAGAGACAACCTCGACCGAGCTTCCCGCAAAATTTCTTGGAGCGAACTTCTATTCTGAAACAGATCATCAAACAAATCTTTCTTTCCAGAGAACACTCTTATTTTGATGTTCATTGTGAACTCTTGGGCAACATCATTTGGGTCAAATGGCCTTGCTGGGAATTTAAATAATTGAAGACACGTCACATTCTCCACTTCGCCGAAAGCGTGTCCCACATCGAACAATGAGAAGGCCCCACAAGCTACAATAAATTGAGGCCATATGGCCTTCTTCTTGTCCTTTAGGTCTTTGGTCAGGCCGCCTTCTGAACAGGTTTGATAAGCAATTTCCCGAGCCAAAAGTTTATCAGGGATATATAGGGGTAGGACATGTGGAGGTACAGTGCTTCCGAAAACTCTAATATGAGTAAACCATTCTTCTGCGAACCATCTCGTGATGGGGATGATGTCAATTTGTGCCTCGAGAGAGCACCTCGAGGGGTCTTTATCATACATTATTCTATACAAGGGCAAAATGAACCCGTGGCAAATCTGGTAGAAGTGAGGGGCAAACTGAGAATCCCATAACACCTTATGATAAACATGGATAGGAAATGGGTCTTGGGTAGTCCATTTCCAACCCATAATAGGGAATTTAGACACAAGACAAACAGAATCCATAACATATGTAGACGGATAAAAAGGAGGATAGACCCTTTGAGACAAGGATCTTTTAGACCGGTAATTGATAACAGCCGTATATAGATTATCAGAAAGGATTTTGGCCCAATCTATAATATCGGCGTTCGTGGTAGCATCAATTAATGGTAGCCATTCAGACGAACACTTGTTGATATCCGGCATCCCAAATAACCTACAGAGCATGGCCGCAGCAAAACAATAGGGAGAGGTGAGGGAACTAGTGTTGTACATACCGTTTTTGTCCTTTTTGAGCGGCTCCTCTTTTCTAGACCAATCTTTGCTGGTGTTTGATAGATCTGGGTTCTCCGCCGCGAACTTCTTAACGAATTGTGCGTTATAGGTCGCTTGCGGTTCAGGAAGATGATACATAAGCTTCAAATCTTGCGCAGCAAACGATCCGATGAGCCCGTGTCCTTGAACTTTGAATTGTCTATTGTTCATGTCTGCATCATCCAGTATCCACTTGATCATATCCATATATGGTAGAATTTTGGGTCTTTGCCGCTATTCTATGAAGAAATGAACATGCTAGGTCCTCTAAGGACGCCTCAGAAGAGCGGTGTGAGCCCGCGTCAACAGCAACCTTCATTATTCTAGGATTTTCCTCTTCTAGCAGCCTGTACATGCTTTCCCATGTTGATATTCCCGCGTCTCTGTTACAGGCTGTGTCTGTATACAAAGGCGCCATCTCCTTCGTCTTTTCCTTTGCTTCGGAGCTTTGAGCTTTATTTTTCTTTCCCATTTCTTCGTGCGTTTGTGTCTGAACCGTCTTAGCTCTTCGTTCCTGCAGATTACGAGTGAAATGGAAATGACTGATCCAGAAAGGTGATGGGAGAGTTTTAAATGCAGCATATGTATCAAATATGCCACCTTACGTGAAGTAAATCTCTACCAAGGCACGCGTCTTTAATCCATTTAATAACTGACAACTAATTCATTTACTATCATTAAAAGCGCATGATTTCAAGTCAGATTATGGTAAGTGGCTTTTCTTTGAATGGCGTGCCCAAAGGATCCGTAATGAAGTGATTTATGATTTTCTTACGTAACCTCGCATATCATGCAATCGCAAACCACACCATCACAAAACGCAAGGATGTAGCATCGCAGCGATCGCAACATCGCAGATCGCTGAAGTTTGATGTTTGCCAAATCCTGCTGGCTCATTTCTGCGATATGCGATCTTGCGATCGACGTTATCGCAGATCGGTGAATCTTTAAGTTTTTCTTTATGGGTATTACTTTGTTGTGATGCGATGTTATTCTTAACACGAGGATCTTGCGCATATCGCTTTTAAAGAGAAATGAAGGTATTTCCTATCTTTTTGCAACGCGACTTTAAAGATTTTCTCCTTATCATAGACTTAGGTTTAAAATATTCAAAAGGCTTTACCTAAGCTTATGATAGTAACCTTATTTTGAAGAAAAGAAATTCTTGCTTTTCCTAAAAATTAACTAAGGGTCCCCATTCATTTAGTATTTTGGTCAACACTTAAATGAACTAAGGGGGGGTGTTGCTGGCCACAACAATTGGCGATTCACTTGGAAGAACCAGTTATCTCTGATCTTCTATTGACGTTTTCAAACTCCTGAAAAAAAAGTAAAAAAATTCTCAGAGAACTTAAACTTTATTATAAACAGATAAAGCATATCATACTTCAAATTGTCAATGATGTTTTGTTTCAACCTCTTTCTATTTTAATTACTTGCATCCTCAGTTTGTCCTTGCATTTAAATCAGTCATTACTTGGTCTTGTAAAACATAAAATAAAGTCTTCCCTATGTAGCAACCTTTTAAATATGCTCCTTTGTCGCAGGTAGAGCCTCTGCTGCCAGCAGGCGTCCATAGCCTCGACAGGGTTACCTATTACCCAGTAATGATCCTTTATCCTGCTTAAGGCTATTTACAACTTTTCAGAGAAAAATCCATGACACTTTTTCCTTTTTATTCTCTAAAGAACAATGTCTTGGTTTGGTGGCCAAATTATGACACAGTCATTCACCTGATTTATACTTTTGCTGAACAAGCTGGCTCATGATGAGACCCCTTGTCTTTTGATTGCAACAATCTTGAGTCGTTGCCCTGTTTTGGTGGACAGTATTGGAAAAGTCAGCAAGTTATAATATATGTGATCATGATAAGCCGGCTCGTAATGAGACCTCTTATTCTTTGAGATATAGTGTCCTTTTGGATTGCTCCTCTGAATGCTGCGATTTCCTTTAGCAGGGAGGAAGTCAAATTTACTTTCCTTAAGAAATTTCTGGACGACAATGATAGAGTTGTTTGGTTATGGCTGTTTCTACAGAGAATCTTTATTTCATTATTGATACCTTTCATTGCACTGACCTAAAACAATTTCTTCACCAAGATAGCTTTCTTCAAATTTCTTGGAGTTTGAAACTAGCATCATATCTGGGTCAAAGTTCTATTGATAATAAAGATCAAGTTTCCAAAAGATTTGCTTTTCATAGAAGCAGAAGTTCAAAATCTTTGATAGAGAAAAGGTGTCTTTAGTAAATGTCAAATTCTGTTAACCATAGCAAATTTTATTATGGAGAAAAATATTTAACGCAATGAGAGGTAGACATTCTCTAGGGTTATGTACAGAATAGGTATAATTTCTTTTCTTATTTTTCCTACCAATTATTAAAAGCAAAACTAATAACCTAGCTAAATTACTCCTACTCCTATTCTAACTATATAGAGAAGATTAGCTAGGTGAAATGATATTTCCAGTGGAACCATCTCTTGATTTTTATTTCTAGCCGTATGTAACCTCCAAACATTATCATTAAGAACAAAAATTTTCCTGAACTGTTAATGTTGAATGTAGAATAAGAATATGTAACCTCAGTTGGAATTCCGTCTGATCTTCCTTTCTCATGAAAACTTCTTTCCAACTGGATACCTATTGGATCATAAAAATTAGGATGAACTTCTGTTACGGATTGATGATCTCGTAATAGGAAAGATAACAAGCTAGGTTGCAAATATGATTTTTTAGTTTCAATGGCTTGTAACCTATTGTTCGTTAAAGCTGAGCTTTTAGCGATTTCGTTTAAAAGGAAATTTTCCATATATAAATCGCTAAATAAATTGATGCAAAATAGATGGAAATTCCTAGAAAGAATCTTATCAATTGGCGCGAATTGCCAACAAGTTTCGAAAGGTACTTTCCTTGGTTGATGGTGTTTTGGGTGCCAAAGAAGTTTCTTAAGAAAATCTGATATTGATTGGTCTTGGAATTGAGAAAGTTCTATACTTGCTTGACACAGCTTAGCTTTCCAAAATGGTGGCACATCTTTCGAATGTTCTTTGATAAGATGCTCAACATGCCACAATAATCTATCAAAAGTCTGAAAATTTAAAACAAAATCTGATTTTGTACAAAATGAGTGCAAGTGAGAAAGAAAGGAATGATTATTTGTACAAATAGTGTTACAGCACAACTGGGATTTACTTGTAATATCTTGCTTCCCACAAGAACTGGCCAGAATTATGGGATCCGAGCAACTTCGAA
The DNA here is from genome assembly GCA_031772625.1 of Pinus tabuliformis. NCBI lineage: Eukaryota > Viridiplantae > Streptophyta > Pinopsida > Pinales > Pinaceae > Pinus > Pinus tabuliformis. The sequence goes on along the minus strand of CM062816.1, from coordinate 1,103,848,812 downwards.
TCCCGTCTTGTGAATCAGAAGATAAGTTATGATTGTGAACAGGCATGGAGGTTTTCTCCTGATATGAATCATAGATCGGGGCATTGTCTTGTATAGTAAAATCATGCAAATGATCTTTTACTTTGAAATGAGGGTTGACTGATATGATTTCTGAATTAGGATATCTCTCATTATCTGAACTTAGTTAAGTTACTTGGGATAACTCAACAACATCATCGTTGTCAAAGTAACTATCATAAATGATTTTACAGGTTTCCCTAGATTTCTCTTTTTCATTATATATTTTCAGACAAGGAAGGTCAAGTGGCTCTTGTTTGAAATTGGTCAAAGGATGTTCTATAGCTGTCTCTTTATTTTGAAAACCTAATGATGAGTCGTTTGAATAACCCTCTGTGTTTTTTGAGATATCTTTAATATTGAGAGGGGAGAAATTATCATCACAAAAAACATCAGGATAAAGAGAAAAATGCGAATCTGGAACAATGCATTTGAAAACATCATGGAAAAAACTTTGTTCATCAGATTCATCATAGACATCGGGCTTTAGATCATACCTATGTACTGATACTTTTTGAAAGAGAAATAGTTTGTTGTTCTAATCTTGGCATTTGCATTTGTGGATTTGCAATGATATTATCTGACCTTGTATCAAAGTCATCTCGTGGTTCCAAGGTAGGCTTTCCTCCAGCATTCTCGCTTTTGTCTTCTTGCATTAGAGCATGCATGACTCCTAGGCTTTGTGGACATTCTTCATCATGGCTGATTTGTGTATTCGACTTGGAATCCTCATTCACATTAGAAGAAAATGAAACAAAGGTTGAACTAATTTATGCTTGATCAGACATAGGAGGTAGGGAATACTCAGCATAATCTGAAGATTCTTCATCCGTGAGTTCACTTTCAAGATCGTACTTTAGACAATTAAGATGAAATCGCATATTAAAATCTCTTACAGATTCATCTTGTTTCCATAGATAATCAATTTCATCATATACCTAGTCATAGTTATAACAATCAAATTCAAAAATGAAAGTCTTGACGAATTGGTCCCAGCTGTGAATTGATGCAACTGGGAGGGTTCTGCACCATTTTCTAGCTTCCGCTGTGAATGTAAGAGTAAAAATCCTGCACAAAACGCCTTCATCAATTCTTTGAATATCAGAACTTGAAACTTTTTGAATAAACTGAAGAGCATGATTAAAAGTAGAAGAATTATTCTTACCATTGAATTCTACCTGAGAAAAGAGTCTTACCACTTCTGGTGGAGTGTTGGAAGAGGTAGGAACATGGATGCAACTCCAAATAGGAATTTTATGAGCAGCCATCCTAATTCAAATTTTACAATTGAAAATCATTCCAACAGACACTATGTTCAGGCCCTCCTTCTAGCGCCAAATATGTAGAAGCCCCGAAAATCGGGTCGACAACAAGGGGGATACCCACCCGGTCTGGACCTTGGTTGGCAACTCCTTATCTGTTTGGTATAGTCGGTCCGACTGGGGATAATGGGACCAGTTTCCCAATCTAAGGGGTGTGTGTGTGTGTGTAGAGTTGGATGATGCTGATCTAAGAGTGTTTAAAGCTAATTTAATTCAAACTTCTAAACTAACTCTATGCTATTGTAATCTAATAAGAAACAAAACATCTAATCTACGCTAACCCGGGGCATATTTCTTCTATTATGGGTCTAAAGAGATTTCGAACAATAAATGGTAATAAAGATCATTCAGCTATCATAAGAATAGAAATAAATTAAGATAAACCACTCTGCATAAAAAGTTAAGCAAAAAAGTTGTGAACAACATATCGCATAATAAGTTATTCATATATCAAGCACAAATAAATGACTCCACCGTACAGAAGTGCCAAATGGTAACCCACACATTCATGCGTTAACATATAAACAACTGAAAACTGCATATCACTTTAAGAATATAAGCAAAAATTGGTCAAGAGATAAAAGTACCATTTATGACTAGTTTCACTCATAAGCTTCAAGCAATAACGATTTACCTCTACTTGTTCTAACATCTACTAAGAGTACAAAAGTGCAACATCAGTAGCAGACATTAAAATGCAAACATTAATAAATCTCGATCCATCCATTCATCAAAACCTCCTCTGAGGGTGCAGAAGTGCATGTTCCGAGGACAAGTTTTTGACAAATTTCTGGACCCTTCTCCAAATGCAATGAGAAGGGTTAAAATACTACTTCCTAATTCTAATAATAGTATTATTACAAAATTTAGGATGCGGTTTTCAAATGACCATCCTTTTTCTAATCTAGCTAAAAGAAAAAACAACATTCTAAATAAGGTTACTTATGAACTTGGTCCTTAAAGTTGCAAGTGTTCAGCATGGGCTTGAGGAGAGTCGGCTGACTGATTTCTGCGCTGAGATGGGCTGCGAAAACAACATCTACTAGAGCTGCCACTACTTTTTCGGCCGCGTTTTTGATGCATTTCACCGTCATCCATTGGTTGTGCGGCTTGACCAAGTACGTCCAGTAACATTCCCAATTCAACCTGGTTAATGCTTGGATTGCTCTCCCCTTTGCCTGCAATTTCTTCTTCCAGTTGTAACTTATTTGGTAGGTACCCCGGGGTGGTCTCTGCAATTAAATTGGCCCTGTGTAAATTCTCATTTACACAATCGATAAGAATTCTTGCCTGTGTAGCCGTTGTCTCTGCTGCTCGCTCCGCCTGCCTGATTTGATCGTCCCATTTATTAAAGAGAAATTCTTTATGATTTTCGTTTATCCTGGGTGCACTTGCTCTTTTCCCTTCATCATCATCCTGCCAAGTTAAATATTCCGTCACCCTTTTGTCACTCTGATCATAGTCACTCCGCAAGTCCACCACTTGATTGGTGATTTTATCGTTCAGCTCGCAATAGTGACTCCACTGTGATATTTTATGTCCCAACTCTTCTTGTTGCCGCAGTAGTTTCTCATTTAAGCCAATAGATTCTGAAATAAATTCCGCCAGTTTAGGCTCATCTCTATGCATTTCCTGTAAAGTCTGCAACTATTTTCCTTTTTCGTCTAGACTTCTTTGATAGCCTATCTGCATCTGCTGAAAGTCTTCCTGCAGCTTCTCGAGCTGTTTGGAAGCTTCAATATTAGCATTGGCTTGTTGCAACTGTTGTTATAGTAGCTGTATCTGATCTTATTGTTATTTTAATAGTTGTTGAACTTCTGATGCCTTTTCAATAGTCGCAGAAGCATATGCTCCCGCGATCTGAGACAGATTCATGAGATTTTTAGTCGGGTTATTATTGGGGTCTTTCCATAAGACGTCCAAATGTTCAGCATCTTGTGACAGTGTATTTTCTAGTTTTCTTTTCTTCCTGTGTCTCCTTACAATTGCTTTGTGTTGGGGACTATAGAATACATCCAGTGGGGGAATTTCTTCTACATTAAGTAGAAGTTCAGAAGGTGGAGCGATAGGAACGTGTTCTGCTTCTGTGACACTACTGACTATGGTCGAAACCACTTCTTGCACTACCTGCGCATTGTTCAAAGGTGTTTTCGGGGCTTGCCCTTCAAGATTGATCAATTCATTGAAGGTTTCCCATTCTTTGTCCAGTTCTGTTGCGACGAGTGGTGCTTCGATGACAGGAGGGGGACGTATCTTGGTGGGGAGGTGATAACTTGTTGAGACATTGCACTTGACTGAGCTGTATCTTTAGTTGTTTCTTTGTTTTTTCCTTGGTAGTATCCACACTCTTTAGGATTCTCAGGTACTCCTTGCGCAGCGTTGGACTTAGATCTAGAAGTGCTAGAGTTTTTGCTAAGGCTAATGCTCGGAGTTGGTTCTCTAGCAGGCAGTCATAGCTTCTCTAGAGGAATACTGGCGAGCCTTCTTTCTCTGTATAACAAGAACCTTTAGAGGTCATCTGGAGACAACCTCGACCGAGCTTCCCGCAAAATTTCTTGGAGCGAACTTCTATTCTGAAACAGATCATCAAACAAATCTTTCTTTCCAGAGAACACTCTTATTTTGACGTTCGTTGTGAACTCTTGGGCAACATAATTTGGGTCAAATGGCCTTGCTGGGAATTTAAATAATTGAAGACATGTCACATTCTCCACTTCGCCGAAAGCGTGTCCTACATCGAAAAATGAGAAGGCCCCACAAGCTACAGGAAATTGAGGCCATATGGCCTTCTTCTTGTCCTTTAGGTCTTTGGTCAGACCGCCTTCTGAACAGGTTTGATAAGCAATTTCCCGAGCCAAAAGTTTATCAGGAATATATAGGGGTAGGACATGTGGAGGTACAGTGCTTCCAAAAACTCTAATATAAGTAAACCATTCTTCCCCGAACCATCTCGCGATGGGGATGATGTCGATTTGTGCCTCGGGAGAGCACCTCGGGGGTTCTTTATCATACATTATTCTATACAAGGGAAAAATGAGCCCGTGGCAAATCTGGTAGACGTGAGGGGCAAACTGAGAATCCCATTAACACCTTATGATAAACATGGATAGGAAATGGGTCTTGGGTAGTCCATTTCCAACCCATAATAGGGAATTTAGACACAAGACAAACAGAATCCATAACATATGCAGACAGATAAAAAGGAGGATAGACCCTTTGAGACAAGGATCTTTTAGACCGGTAATTGATAACAGCCGTATATAGATTATCAGAAAGGATTTTGGCCCAATCTATAATATCGGCGTTCGTGGCAGCATCAATTAATGGTAGCCATTCAGACGAAAACTTGTTGATATCCGGCATCCCAAATAACCTACAGAGCATGGCCGCAGCAAAACAATAGGGAGAGGTGAGGGAACCAGTGCTGTACATACCGTTTTTGTCCTTTTTGAGCGGCTCCTCTTTTCTAGACCAATCTTTGGTGGTTTCTGATAGATCTGGGTTCTCCGCCGCGAACTTCTTAACGAATTGTGCGTTATAGGTCGCTTGCGGTTCAGGAAGATGATACATAAGCTTCAAATCTTGCGCAGCAAACGATCCGATGAGCCTGTGTCCTTGAACTTTGAATTGTCTGTTGTTCATGTCTGCATCATCCAATATCCACTTGATCATATCCGTATATGGTAGAATTTTGTGTCTTTCCGCTATTCTGTGAAGAAATGAACATGCTAGGTCCTCTAAGGACGCCTCAGAAGAGCGGTGTGACCCCGCGTCAACAACAACCTTCATTATTCTAGGATTTTCCTCTTCTAGTAGCCTGTACATGCTTTCCCATGTTGATATTCCCGCGTCTCTGTTACAAGCTGTGTCTATATACAAAGGCACCATCTCCTTCGTCTTTTCCTTTGCTTCAGAGCTTTGAGCTTTATTTTTCTTTCCCATTTCTTCCTGCGTTTGTGTCTGAATCGTCTTAGCTCTTCGTTCCTGCAGATTACGAGTGAAATGGAAATGACTGATCCAGAAAGGTGATGGGAGAGTTTTAAATGCAGCAGATGTATCAAATATGCCACCTTACGTGAAGTAAATCTCTACCAAGGCACGCGTCTTTAATCCATTTAATAACTGACAACTAATTCATTTACTATCATTAAAAGCGCATGATTTCGAGTCAGATTATGGTAAGTGGCTTTTCTTTGAATGGCGTGCGCGAAGGATCTGTAATGAAGTGATTTATGATTTGCCTACGTAACCTCGCATATCGCGCGATCGCAAATCACACCATTGCAAATCGCAAGGATGTAGCATCACAGTGATCGCAACATCGCAGATCGCTGAAGTTTGATGTTTTCCAAATCCTGCCAGCTCATTTCTGCGATATGCGATCTTGCGATCGGCATTATCGCAGATCAGTGAATCTTTAAGTTTTTCTTTAGGGGTATTACTTTGTTGCGATGCGATGTTATTTTTAACACGAAGATCTTGCGCATACCGCTTTTAAAGAGAAATGAAGGTATTTCCTATCTTTTTGCAACGCGACTTTAAAGATTTTCTCCTTATCATAGACTTAGGTTTAAAATATTCAAAAGGCTTTACCTAAGCTTATGATGGTAACCTTATTTTGAAGAAAAGAAATTCTTGCTTTTCCTAAAAATTAACTAAGGGTCCCCATTCATTTAGTATTTTGGTCAACACTTAAATGAACTAAGGGGGGGTGTTGCTGGCCACAACAGGCTCTCAGATCATAGTTAATGCACATCAAAACCACTCGAGAGCAGGGGATCAAAGCCCAATGCACAGTTATGGCTAAATGAACAGCACAGAGCCAAAAGGACACCATATTAACTCATTTTGACACCGCTGCCTCCAGTGCAGCTCAAAGATATTTTCCTGCATTAAATTGAGAACAAAACTAGGTTAAAGACCTCAAAGCCACTCGAGAGCAGGGGATCAAAGCCCAATGCATAGTTATGGCTAAATGAACAGCACATAGCCAAAAGGACACCATATTAACTCATTTTGACGCCGCTGCCTCCAGCGCAGCTCAAAGATATTTTCCTGCATTAAATTCAGAACAAAATTAGGTTAAAGAAGTTATTTCCCTCAGACCTGTTTAAGGTCTGCTGTAATAGATATTTTAGATATTTTCCCTATATAAACCACCCTAATTCATTGTTTAAAGGGTTGGTTGGTTGATATTCCTCATGCTGGACTTGCGCTGTATTTTTTAGAAGCTCTGTAATCAAAGATTGCTGGAATGCTTTGGATGAAGAACTGACTGTTGTGTTATTAATGGTTAAAGAGTGACTGTGGAAGTCTTGTGCTACTACATGGCTCAATAAGTTTTTCTACCTCTGTTTACAGTTTTATTATGTTTATGCACAATTGTGTTACCATCTAAATAGCAAGAAAAAAGAATAGCTTAAGTTTTGCTTGACTGCACCTTATGCTCAGTTCTTGTTATTTATATATGTTTTCCTCAGAAATGGTTATGAATATGCATACTTAAATGATCATTTTTACCCTGTTTCTTTCATATATGACTGTTTTTTAGGAATTCTTTACTGCTCCTAGACAAACTTTCATCCACCTTCCCTCTATGTTAGCTAATGAAAGATTCTTAGTTGCCTTTCATTTCTGACCTTCATTCCATCTTTATTCCAGCCTAATATTGTTCTATGTGTAGCTATCCTGCTCTATATTCCTCTTGTGGCCAAGAAAATGCAACAACAAGCCCTAATCCATGACTCCATGGCCAATGGTTTGAACTTCTCACACTATGCATCCCAACTCTTCTTGAAAACATCTCCTTCCCACCAAAATCAAAACAAAACCCTTGTACACCATAACTAGCCTAAAATCAACCCAAAACAAAGTTAAATCATAAAGAGAGAGCCCTCTCTGACTGCAGGTAGGCTAGGACCTGCAGCCCAAAGATTGGTTTGTGGTTACCTCGGCCATATCCCTTAAGGAGCCAAGGGACAACCTGCGTGCTAACACTATGATCTAAACAATTTATTCAAAAGTCTGTAGTATTGAAAGTCAAAGTTGGGGAAAGTGAAATTGTGTTTGCAACGAAATTATTTTCAGGTCTATATGCAAGTATGTTTGGGAATAGTCGTGTACATACACAGATCCACCTCTGAAGGGTCGCGCATATATTTTGTGAAATAATTTTCAATATGTGCAGATATGTATGTGGGTGTTGTGCATGGTAAGCACGTACATATGTTGATATTCCTTATGGAAGTCGTGTACATAAACCAGGGTTTGATCTGTTGATTGATGCTTACAGATATGATGATTGATGTTCACAGTTGATGTTATCTAGTTTACTTTCTATTGTCTGTTGATGATGTCTTTATCATGATTGAGGTGACTTGGTTGAATTGTTCAAATTTAATGGGACATAAGTGTGACTGAATATATGATCTGCAATTGGTTCAGAAATTTGTGATTGATTAGTTATTTTAGTTCTTAGTATTCTGAGAACTATATGCAAATGTTATACAGAGAAAGTGCGTATATATGCGAGCCTTATTCAACATAGTCGCATACATAATTTGATATTTATTGTTTCTGGTTGGATTATGAATTCAGTAAATTGATACTTCAGAATTTCAGTTGATTTTCAATGTGACAGTGTCTCAAATTCAATGCTTCAATTTGTTTAGGTTTATGGTTGACATGGGTCCAAATTAAAAATTTGATGAAAGGTGGCCTAAAGGTTGGTTTGATGTTTGTTTGATAGGAGGATCTAGTTTGAAACATTATGAAAATTTGTCCACAACGATATGAGGGTAGCAACCTTTAGAAAGGGGGTAGGAGCTCCCTTCCAGTAAGAGCCAATAAACAAGTTTAGGGGGTTGTAACTCCCTTCCATGGGCACTGGAGAACGAGAGAAGGTTGTAGCCTTATGCATGTGAGTTCTTGTGTACTAGTTACAAGATTGTAATAAGTTTTTCTTTATAATAAAATAAGAAGACAAAGACGATGACAACAATGGTTTTCTCCCACATTGGGTTTCCACCTAAAATCCTAGTGTTCATGTGTGTTGATATGTTTCTTGTGTGTTGATGATATATCTACTCTTTGTTGTTGCTTAATGAATGAATAATGAAGTAATGATGCACTGGTTAAAGATGAACAATTAATGAAATTAATAATAAAATAGTTTTTTGGATATACGTGGTTTGCAATGGTCATAGTCGCATATATATATGCTTGTTTCCTACATGACAGTAGTATACATAAATCATAATAAGAAATTGAAAAAATTGGAGTGTGTGAAATACTAATTCACCCGCCCACCTCTTACTATTTTTCCTAACATCTCTCTCCATGTGCCCCATTGCTACAATTTCCCAGCTAGTGATCTAAAAAATACGTCCACCACCACAATCAAGAAAAAGGATATGTATGTCCCTGTGGAATTGGAGCATCGATCCTGACACATTATCACCTACAAACTCATAGGTACTCAAAAGCCCTAGGAGCTAGCTCCACTCCTGACACAACCAACAATGCCAGTCTCATAGAACTGTGAGCTTCCTTCAATTCACCTTCACTTTTTGATATGTGTCTTGAGGTTCCCTTGCATTCTCAAAATCAAATAATGAATCACAGTCAAATTGATGTGTTTCTCAAATTTTGGTACAATTCAACTCTTGCAAAATGGATTGTTCTCTTTAAATTTCATATATATATATATATATATATATATAGAGAGAGAGAGAGAGAGAGAGAGAGAGAGAGAGAGAGAGAGAGATAAAAGACTATGATGGCTCAGGACACTACTTAGGATGCATGGATTAAAGGTGGATCGGTTTAGGAGAGAAATATCATGTTTGTGGAGTTATCCAATAGTTGTTGAAGTACCTATGTCGTTAAGGTATAACAACATACCAAAGTTAATGTGTTGGTGGTTGATAGGATGTTAAAAGAGTAGAGAAGGCACACAGATGATGAGTCAATGGGAGAAAAGTAGAGGAATTTTGTTTGAAGATGATGATTGTTGAGAAAATCGGGCGATTTCATGAACAAGGAACATTTCCACATAAAGTAGTCGACCAAGAGAAAAATCATGGGGAATCTTAGAGTAGGCGCAAACGTAAGAAGTGAGCACACAAATAGTGATGTGTAGAACTATGCAAACTAGAGTTCAACCTTGCACATACCTCCCAAGATTTTGGTGATTTAATGATAGAGAGAGAGAGAGAGAGAGAGATAGAATAAAGCGAATTTGAGAGACGCAATAGGACGATGAAAACTCTTACAAGAAAAATGTATACATTTCAATTCTTCTGAAGTCATCTCATCATGAATTTTTTTCCTAAATTTCTCTATGTGAAACAATGTAGTGTCCTTTTTTTATTTTCTTCTCTAGTCTCTCCTTATATGTAACACATACAACGAAATTAGAATCTATAACTTTGACAAGGTGGAAGAGACTAATACGACACAAATATGTAACATTCCAAACATAAATCTCAAGGCTCTATCACCTGCAATTGTCTGACTGACAATCTCGCCTGTTTATTTAATGACTATGTCCCTGTGCTTACTGTTAAATGTACTTACCATAATGCGCTAATTCTTGTGTTGAAACACATACTATAGGTTCACACTATCATCTATAACATTCCTCTGACTAGTATGACTATTTTTCCAATGACTTGGAACCATTCGTCTGTTTGACACATCTACGTTATGATTCGTCTGCCTTTGTCTCTCTATCATATGCTATCCCTGTCATTCTTGTAACCTTTATAATTTGTGTTCATATGACATTCATTATTTTAGCTTCTATGTAACCAAATACTGTCAAATTATGTAACACTTGTTTTCCTTTTCAAACTGAGATTGTGTAACATTCTAGGCCACCATATGCTAAGATTGTGTAACGCTTCAGTGATCTAAAAATTACGGAAGAAGATCATTCTCTAACACTTGACAATATTGAAAATAGGTCTTTTAAAACATCATGTCAATTTGGTGTTTCCTCAAGAATGAATTAGTTCACATGTGCAAGTTAACTATTAAGAACATAACACAAATAACCATGCAAACAATAGGAACAATGTCACCAATACTGATGATGCAATTCACCCCTCCTAGGATATGTCTCTGGGCCCTGCTCAAAAGGCTAGGCCGCTCATATTTAAGTATTTAAAAATAGGTACATCAATTTTCTGTTTAAAATTGTGGCTATTTCCCCTGCAAGGAAATGTTGTCATATGGAGTACTCTCACAATATCACTTGGAAATTTGCAATCAACGTGTCATCTACAACAAAACAAAGAGTCTCCTGCAAGGACTCTAAACCTCAATTGAAATTGAGAAATCATTCATCAACAATACATTATTCAATTACCTGTCTCCACTTGACTTGGAGAGACAACGGTTCAAGTACTGACTTCTGAAGAATTCAGTAATGCAACTGTCGAACAGGCTCTATCGTTGAGTCTGGAGCGCACCAAAACCCCTGTTTTGGTTCTTCAAGCACCCAATTTGGACTCTGAATGACTTCGGAACACCAATTACAAAATGAGATTATAACATGGCTCACACCAACAAATTTGAGCTGCACTAGCACTCTTCTCGTTCCAATGGCATAATGGCTCAACACCGTCTAGCTCACAAATCTATAATTCAACACCACTCAGGGCTTCACTTGCATATGACTTCAAATGGCTTGCCTCTGCCTCCCGAATTTCCTCCTCTCCTTTGGTGCATTAGCCACCTTTTATAATGTTTTGTAACTCTAAGTTTAGAGTTTGTTGCAACTATATGGCAACGATAGGAAATGGTGGAATGCATTGCATATCCCAAGTTTGTACAACATATCAGATTAACAAATCCGCACCATATTTAAATATGGTTTTAACAATATATTTTTAACATGGCACAAACACCATATAGTTTCTTGAAAGCTTGACGGTGTGGGTCCTTCACCATATATATATATATATATATATATATATATATATATTTTTTTTGTGAAACTATATCCTATAGTTTTAATGTGGAGTAGTGACGATTCACCATCAATTTCATTTGGCCTATAGTTTGAAGACTTTGGATTTTGGCGCATACAATATTTAAACATGATAGTATTGACGGTTATGCAATTTAAACATAGTAAAACTGATGGTAATGAAACTCCGTGGAGTGGTCAACAATTTTGAAATCTCAGGCGGTGTAGTCACATTGTCCCTTGTGGCATATTTGTTGAACTATTTAACTTAAAACTCAAAGCTTGTCATTGAACCGACATGACATATGGTTACAAAGTCCTGTGGTGATATACCATAACCTTTTCGATGGTGGTATCAAACCATAACCCATGGCATGTGATATTAACAACTCCGAGGCATACATGGCATTGCCAATTTTGCTCATCTTGTGGCTTAACCCTCATGCTTTTGTTGCCATATCTGTTATGCTTTGTGTCGTTGAATGCCACCTCCCGTGCCATGTATCACACTCCATGCCATGGTATGAGATGTCCGCTATATAAGAGTTGATGTTACCACATATCCATACTCCCATGCCACGACACAAATAATCCGCTTCATTTTTGGATTGTTGATAATTGTTAGCATCTATTAACCATTGTCTTTGGGTTGGTGGGGTCGTTGGATGTGGCGGGCTCCGCAACCCTACCCCCATTTTACACATGCAATAAAACTTTAATATAGAATTGCAACCATACATTAACAAATCAAAGCCATGGTGGCATGGTAGAGTGCTTGGATGTTTGAGTGTTGGTTCATGGTTTAATCTCGTGGAGGTCCTGTAAACTCATAAAAAACGTTTTAGTATGCCAAGAGGAGGCCACGTGGCAGCTAGTCATTGGCTCACGTGGTGCTCCATTATTGGTTAAATTAAAATAAACCAACCAATTATAAAATGAAAATTCGACAAACTAGAAGGAGCCACTAGGTGGAATCCGATCGCATTAAGTGTCCATTAGAACCATGCGCTTTTACCATCACATTTGTTGACTTTGACTAGCGTTGACTTTGACTTTTTACCTTTTTGGAGGAAAACTTCAAAACACCTTTTCTTCCTCATATCGAGGCCATTTTCAAAACTGGATATACCACCAGAATTAGTGCAATGAGATCTTCAAATTGGGGTTGATTTCACGATCATATGAGACTACAAAATTCTAAGCATGTCGAGAACTATTGCTATCTACTACCATATTGGTTTGCAACCATTACATAGCAAACTTCGACTAGACTCAACACGATCCATCCTAGATCATACCTCCCAACAAAAGGAATTTTGGACCTCCAAACGTTTATTACAATCATGAATTTATTACATTAAAGCATCAATATAAAAACCATTTGGACCCTATCATGGACTCAACTTGGCCTACTAATGTGACGAAAATTCATAAACACAAAATTATACATTTGGCATGAAATCTACCCAGTTCTAAGCAGGAGATTTCCTTGGAGACTTACATTTTTCCTCTCTAATTTGATTTTGTTTCCCTTGTCCTGTTTGTGTTGGTGTCAACTCACGTGGAAGCATTGGACATGTGCTCTTCGAATTTCCTCTCAGCTTGCATTGTGGACAAATTCTTTCTCCTGAGTTTGTACTGGTTGTCTTTTTGCTAGATATTTCTGAGCTCTGTTTTGACAATGCCGAGATTTTGCCTGATTGTATCAAAGTCTTTCCAAAAAAATTCTTTACCTGCAGGGTTGCGTCATCAACTATTTGTAGCATGCACCTTCTTGCTGTAAACCTTCTGCTTCCATCATTCCTCTACACAATGCGTGTTACTCCCACAGAAAGTACATGGATATATCCTTTTAATAACTTTCATCATAAAATTTTGATTGTAAGACTCACCTTCTGAATCACTGCTGGAATGATTTGTCTGCTTACCTTTCCAATCTTGAATCTTTTTTGGCATTAGCTCAGGATGTAAGGACCAACACCGGTCTATGATGTGACCTCTCTTCCCACAGTAGTCACAAGTTGATTGGTCATATCCCAATCCTTCATATTTAGGCCTTTCTTGCACTGAGATTGGCTGGAGTCTGCCTTGGCCATGCTTGTCGAGGCCTTGTCCTTGTTGATATCCCATCTTGTTCATCAACGTCATACCCATTCCTTTGCTATGCTTATCAAATGCTCCAATATTAGGGTCATTGGAGGACTCTTTTTTGGAAACAATTTTCTGAGATGATGGTACATAAGGAAATTCCTCAGAAGGTGAGGAAAAAGTACCAATGGCTTCTTCCTCTGATTGCACTAGATAGAGATGAAATTTCTTCATCTTCCCAATGAAGTGGAGGTACTTCATTCTCTCCTACAGTGGATGGACTTCAAATTTAATGACTGCTCCTTTTTCGATTAGTCTGCAAAGCTTCAATCTTTGCTTGTAGTCTTTGTTTGTCTTCCTGCAAATCTTGCACCATGCATTGCAATGCATCATTCTCCTGTTGATATTGCTGGTCGAAATATTCTAGTTCTTGCAATAAAATTTGCCTTGTGCTTTTGCCCATTCTTTCACTTTGGTGAGAACCTGCTCAAATACCAAAAATGATCTAAAAATCACGGAAGAAGATTGTTCTTTGACACTTGACAAGATTGAAAATGGGTCTTTTAAAACATCATGTTAATTTGGTGTTTCCTCAAGCACAAATTAGTTCACATGTGCAAGTTAACTAGTAAGAACATAACTCAAATAACCATGCAAACAATAGGAACAATGACACCAATATTGATGATGGAGTTCACCCCTACTGGGCCACATCTCCTGGCCCTACTCAAAAGGCTAGGCTGCTCATATTTCAATATTTAAAACTGTTAGGTCCCTATACTACTAGTGTATCCCCTTATTGTTATTAGTGCAACCCCCTTATTGTATTGTTGTGCCCATGTAGTCACCATATTGTTATTATTGTGCCCCATACAAGCCCACTATTGTTATTGTTGTGTCCTTATAATATTATTGTTATGTCGGCTCTGATTATATTGTGACCCCTTAGACTCCTATATATAGAAAGGAGGCCTTGCCATTTGTATCATCCAAGAATTGTTCATTTGTTTAATGTAAAGGAAGTTCCCCCCTCAAAGAGGCTGATTTTGAAGTTGTTGATCTATCTTTTCTTCTATTTTGTGAGCTGGTTCCATAACATGTGGTATCAGAGCTTTGGATTCTAGGGTTTCGTTGCTCCAAACAGGTCATCAAGGAATTTTCGCTATAAATTTGTTTCTATGACATTTTAGAAGCTAAAATTAAAACCCATTTGAGCCAAAATCTCGGTGAACATTGGGTCCAAATTTTAGATATTGTTTTGTATAGTTTCGGAGATATGATCCAAGGAAGTTGGGGATTTTGCAGGCTCCCGAATTACATCCCAAACATGAGATCTTGGGAAAATCGTCATAACTTTCTCTCTGACTTTTGGATTGAAATTTCGTAAGAAGTTGCACAAATAGGAGAGACTACATTTTTTGTGTATTGTTTTTAGATCCAAAGGTCAAAACAGTGACACATGTCAGGTCGTATAAGTCCGCTCTATTGAACTAGCCTATAATCATGTCATCATGGGAGATTTGGCATAAATCTTTCTTGAAAACTCTAATATTGATATGTCTGGTGGGCTTAGAAAGAGGACTCATAGGGCTACCATAGGATGAAATTTCAGACTTTGGAGATCCGAAAGTATAGAGATACAACATATTCAATATCGTGCTCCTAGAAAGCGAAAAAATGTATGTAGTTTTTTTTTTAATTTGCATGAGTTTGGTTTGAAAATTTAGCCTGAAGTGATTCAAAGGGCATATTGAAACATAATTATCATTAATTGATGTCCCAAAGAAAGAAAATGGAAACACCTAGTAAGCAACCTGAAAGTTCCACCGACTCGTGAAGAAGAGTAAGAAATGCAACATGATATATCAAAATTATGAGACCAAGTGTAACAAATTTCGCTCTCAAAAAAAGTAACAATAGCTAAGATGGATGGCTTAAAGAAAAGCATGGAAGCTAATATGTATGGCGTGTGTTAGGTTCCTATACCAATAGGTTTCATTTTTCATGATTGACTGTAGAAGGGCCAAATATGTTCATCCTTGCATGCTGCACAGGTTCCATATTTTGTAAACAAAGGAATAAAATTAAAAAAAATGAAAAGAGGGTAGGCCTAAAAGAAAAATCAAAGGGAAAAAAGAATGGATTGGTCAGAAAAAATGATAAAAATGAACCCCAAACCAATAGACCAAGAAAGTGTGCTAGTTTAAATGCCACTACAGTTCCATTGTTGCAGAACTTCATTGTTTAGAGGTGGTTGATTCTGGATACAGTTGATGAATAGCCAGACAGTTCAATCCTGGTCAGATCATCTTTGAATTTACTTGTATTTAGAATAGAGAATAAAGATCTGCCCAAACAGTGTAAGCTTGACAGATCAGTAGTTAGGTAGAGAAGAAAGGGTGCTCAACAGTTAAATCTGAGCTCTTGGAAGAAATAAGGGCAGACTTAGATAGGAGGGCAGCTAAAAGAAAAAAAAAGAGTAAGGGATTGCCAGTTCAAATGCACCCAATCAAAAAATAAGAAAAAATGTTAGGTGTAATAGGCTGAGTGGGTAGTTTTGAGGTTGCAGAAGCAGGTTTATGAGAAGTGTTATCTATTAAAGGTAATTCATCTCTCGCAAATATCATAAAGTGAAATAGCAGTTGTTTGGTTACAATTCAGGTGAAGCATGACTAACTCCCCTTCACACTTCTCCCCAATAATTTACTAATCTCCCCCCAATGATATCAAGAATCTGCTAAATATCACCAAACAACACCTTCCATCCATCTCATCTCATTTCATAAACATTTTCCTAAGGGAAATTCCCATGTTCCTTAAGAGAAGTGTATAAATATCACATATACCCCTCTTTTTTCCCTTTAAAGCCTAAGTTTCCTAACATTATACTTAGCACTTTCCTTTCAAAAATCCTTACTAACTTTTATCTTTATTATATAAATCCCCCTTTATACCCTTCCCTGTATTTTTAGGTATAAAAAGCCCCAATATTTAATATATCTGTCAGGCCAGGGTAACTCTAGAATGAATGAGCGGAAGAAAAAACTGATTGCCTTATTCATTAGCTAACTATCATTTATATACATAAATATGACGGATCAGTTCATCTTCTTGATGACTATCTAGTTCACCCATCCATTGAGGATTAGGTGTCAACATTCCCCCCCTTAATCTGAAGGGATGTTGGCGAGTCCAAGCATCATTCTGAATCTTTCAAGCTTTTCTCTTCCAAGCGCTTTGGTGAAGATGTCTGCAATTTTCTCGTTTGTGGAACAATGACGGAGATGGATTGTTTTGGCCTCAACATGATGTCGGATCAGATGATATTTAGTATTGATGTGCTTAGTACGATCATGGAACTTTGGGTTCTTGGCCAACTTTATTGCAGAGGTGTTATCAATCATGAGTGGAGTTGATTGTATTTATTTTACCTGCAAATCTTCAAGAATTTTCCTGAGCCACACAATTTCTTTCGTTGCTTCAGCTGCTGCCACATATTCTGCTTCTGTTGTGGAATCTGTTGGTACTGATTGTTTGCGTGATCTCCAGGAGACAGCTCCTGATCCAAGACTCATAGCATATCCTGAAGTAGATACCCCAGTTTCTTTGTCTCCATCGAAGTCTGAATCAGAGTATCCAATCAAGTTGAAGTCGTCCACCTGTGTATACTTGAATCCAAGGTCTTGAGTTCCCTTCAAGTACCTTAGAACTCTTTTTGCAGCAGACCAATGTCCCTCACAAGGCTTTTGCATAAACCTGGAGAGGATTCCAACCGCAAATGAAATGTCTGGTCTGGTAGTAGTGAGGTAGATGAGACTTCCTACAAGCTGTCTATACTTTGTTGCATCCTCAAATTCCTTTCCTTCAATAGATGTGAGCTTCAAGTTTTGTTCCATTGGAGTAGAAAGAGGATTACACTCTTTCATGCCAAATCTGTTTAACAAATCTCCAATGTATTTCTTTTGAGAAAGAAATATGGACTTTGGATGCTGGGTTACTTCAATGCCAAGATAGTAATGAACATAGCCCAAATCAGTCATTTCAAAAATTTTTCCTAATTCTTTCTTTATGGATGCAATATAGCTTTCATTGTTCCCTGTCATTAAAAGATCATCTACATATACCACAAGATATACAACTGTTTTCCCAACTTTCTTGACAAATAAAGTTGCATCATCAAAATCAAAATGATTGAAGTTGAGTTTCAGAAGATGCTCAGTTAGTTTTTCATACCAGGCTCGTGGTGCTTGTTTGAGGCCATATAAGGACTTCACAAGTTTGCATACTTTATGTTCATGTCCTTTCACAGCAAATCCTTCAGGATAGGACATAAAAACATTCTCTTTTAGATCTCCATTCAAGAATGCAGTTTTTACATCCATTTGATGGACTTTCCAACCGTTCTGAGCAGCTAGTGCAAAGAGTGTCCGGATGGTGGCCCATTTTGCTGTGGGGGCAAAAGTTTCCTCATAATCGACCCCTTCCTTCTGTGCAAAACCTTTTGCCACAAGCCTAGCTTTGTGCTTGTCAAGTGAGCCATCAGCTTTGTATTTGTTCTTGTAGACCCACTTGCAGCCAATTGGTTTGGTTCCAAATGGAGGATCAACCAGCTTCCAAGTGCCATTCTTTATGAGGGCATCATACTCCTTATGCATCGCTTCTTTCCATTCATCATGAGAAGCACCTTCTTTGAAGGAAGTTGGTTCAAAATCTGTAGACAAGTTCAATTCACAATCATAAGTAACATCCATATCAACAGGTGAATTAGAGCTATCTACATCACCTCCATCTTGTCAGTTTGTATTTCTGGTTCCTGTTTTTCCAATTACATCACGATGAACAATTTCAAGTGTCTTTGTCAGCCACTTTGGGGGACCTTTCTGAGATGGTCCAGGCTGCTCTGTTGATTGAGTTGGGTCTAAATAAAGATTGAGTCTTTTGAATAATTGACCGGAGAATCCACAGTTTTATCATTTTTGAATCGACGTTTCGAATCCCAAGTGGGATCCATCTTCAGGATGAGAGAATGATGATGACAGAAGAGCAGCGGAGAAGTAATAAATAGTGATGAGGATGAAACAATTAGGAATAACAAACAAGTCGGCTGCATTAATAATTTTATTATTTTTATTTAATTTTTATTTTTATTTTTATTTTTAATTTTTATAATATTAATATGTTATAATTTTTTTATTTTTTTTTTAATATTTATTTTGATATGATAATTAATATTAATCTTAATAAGAAAATAATATCTAAATAATTTAATTAAATTATTAATAATATTAATAATACTAATTAATTATATTATTAATATTAATTAAATTGATTATATTAATATTAATATTATTATATTAATTAATTAATTAATTAATAATAATTATATTAATAATATTAATTATTGTTATTAATTAATTATATTAATTATTTATTGTTATTGAATATATTATTAATCCTAAATATATTAATTAAAATATTATTAATACTAATTATTATTAATTATATTAATTATATATTATTATTATTAATATATTAATTAATTAATATTTAATTATATTAATCATATTATTAATTATAAAACTAATCATATTACTTATATTATTAATATTAAATAAATTTTTATTTTGTTTTAAGTATTAATTTTGTTATGAAATTAATTTAATTTTATACCTAGGATAATATTAATATTAATATATTATTATTATTAATGTTAATTATTTTAATTATATAATATATTATTATTATTAATATTAATTAATTATATTAAATTATATTATTGTTAATATATTAGTTAATATTAATTTTAATGATTATATTAATTATTATTATTAATTATTTAATTATATTAATTATATTATAGAGGCGGTATGTTTAAGATGTGTTTGAATACCCCAGGAAGATACACTTACGACTTCTAGCACCAAGTTTGTTTCTATGTAGCTATGGTATTAAAGCATAATAGGTGGAACCAAAAATCTTGAGATGTTTTACCGAAGGAACATGTCCATACCACAATTCATAAGGAGTCTTGTTTCTTATAGCACTAGAAGGACATCTATTCTTTATATATGCAGCACATAGAACAGCATCAACCCAAAACATTGTCTTTACATTTTTGAAGAAAAGCATGGATCGTACCATATTCAAGATTGTTCTATTCATTCTTTCTGCTACACCATTCTGTTGGGGATTATAAGGTACAGTTGTTTGATGTTTAATCCCATGTTGGCGAAGATAGTGTTCAAATTCATTTGATGTATATTCTTTTCCATTATCAGTGCGAATAGACCCAATATGAGATTGTGCATCATTTTCAATCCACTTATGAAAATTCTTGAATGTTTGAAAAGCATCAGATTTGTTCTTCAATAAATAAACCCAACACATTCTGGTGTAATCATCAATAAATGTCATGATATATTTATTTCCATTTGCAGAAGAAACAGGCATTGGACCACATAAATCTGAATGAATGAGTTCAAGCTTCCTATGTGCTCTTGAATGTGAATCATGAAAAGACTGTTTGCTATGCTTTCCTAGAATGCAAGCATCACATTGCTTATGTTTTCTAGGAATTGTAGGCAAACCAGCAACACCATTTTTCTTCAACAAGCGGAGACTATCATAGTTTAAATGTCCAAATCTAGCATGCCATAATAAACTTGATGGAAGCGTACCTTCTTCATGATGAGAAATATATGAGAAATGTTGTGCATAAGCAGAAGTTCCTTGCAGTTTAAGAAGTCTTTCTTCTTCTATACCCCTCATGACAAGTGAGTGGTCAGATGCCTTTCTTACCTCAAGATTTCCATCAAACATATGAATGGAGTGACCTTGCTGGCGGATGTGGACCAAGGACAACACGTTTCTCTTGAGCTGTGGAAGATATAGAACATGATCTAGAAGAAAGTCTGGAAGACCAGGTAGTTTAAGCCTAATTGTGCCAAGCCCTGATGGCTTGATTTTTGACTGATCTGCAAAGTATACTGCTCCATCAACATTGTCAGTGAAATCTTCAAAAAAATCTTTCCTATGAGTCATATGACAGGTTGCTCCTGAATCAAGCAACCAATCATTTTTCGAAGAAGCAA
The DNA here is from genome assembly GCA_031772625.1 of Pinus tabuliformis. Lineage (NCBI taxonomy): Eukaryota > Viridiplantae > Streptophyta > Pinopsida > Pinales > Pinaceae > Pinus > Pinus tabuliformis. Next base: position 1,103,828,281 of record CM062816.1, on the reverse strand, counting down.
GTGAATCATTAAACAAATCTTCATTTAATCCAATGTTACATTGTGCCTCAATATAGTGAGTGGATTCAGGTGCTTTACCTTTGTCTGTGTCATCAGTTTTACCTTTCTACTGGTTTCTTCTCTGCTCAATTTTGTCCCATGGTAGCTTGCATGTAGAAGCATCATGTGATCCATTTCGTTTGCAGCGAATGCAATGTAGATCTGCCTTTTCTGCTTGAGAATGTCTGCCCCCCTGCCTCTGAAGTATCTTCCTCTTCCTCTTCGTCCACCTCTTCCTCTTGTAGAATCTTGAGCAGGATGCTTTTCTTTATGAGCAAGGCAAACAGTCTCTTCAGAAGATTCAGGGACTGTTTTCTTTCTAAAGGCTTTCTCTCTTTCAGCAAACTTTTTCACAAGAGACTCAAAGGTTATGTCTTTAAGATTTCCATTTGCTTGTAAAGACTCAAGATAATTGGAGTAGGTAGGATAGAGTGCTTTGAGAAAGGCAATAAGAGAGATATCCATCTCAACCTTAGTGGATTTAATATCATGCATTATAGACTTTATTTCAGATGCAAGAGCAAGGGGATCATTATTTTTCAGTTCAAGAGTGAAGAGTTTAATCATGAGCTGAACAACTTCAAGTGCAGAATGTGAATCATAGAGTTCTTTCAGCTTTTGTAAAGCTTCAAAGGCAGTGGAATAGGATGAAATATGACGACTTACTTCTTCATTTACAGATGTTGTGATCAATGCATAGGCTTTGCTGTTCTTGTTTTCCCAAATGACAAGTTCTTTATCTGATGTGGGTTGCACAGGGTCTTTGTCTTCTTCTCCGACACACACTCCTTTCCACAACTCATTGTAGATGAGGGTGTGTTTTACCATCCGGTACCATTCAGAATAGTTCTCTTTGCCAGTGAGAACTATTCTGACCATAGAGATGATTGAATGCATTCTGTTAAAAAAAAATTACTTCTGCTGATAGAAAAAATATTCTGCTGATATACAGTGAAACTGTACTTAAAAAGGCATTCTCAAAAATTTCAAATCTCTTCCAATAAGTACCTCAATACTTCAAGCTGCAACATATTTTCTCCAAATTTATTTCTTCAAATCCCTCCAAAAGCATCCAGTATTTCAAATATTAAGTATTACATATCACTTCAATCTTTTTAAATGTAATAAATGCCCATAAAATATTACATATTACTTCAACCCTTTAAATGTACTGCAGGACAGATTAACAAAATATGTAGGAGCTTGATGTCAATGCTCAGACAACCAATGACACAACAAAATCCATGTCGCACTTATAGACTGCAGCTCTTAGTTATAGGACTGAATCTTTCCATAGACCTTTGGTTCCGATTTCGGTGAATGCTTTTCTCGGCCACGCCCTCACTCAAACTGTATCGATGCAAAGATTATGCAATGCCTTCGCAGGGAAAACCCCAAAACAGCTTAAACTTTTATTTTTTGTAAAGTTGATGGATGAATGTCGAGTGCAGATTTACCTTTGCGGAACTGTTGCAAAGGCCCCCATCTGCCTTTTTGCTGTTTCATGAAAAGCATAATAAAAGTCCATACATTTTTCATAGGAAACAAAAAAATTAACATGGAGGAATATACATCTATGCTTGCTGATTTGTGCAGCTATAAAATGAGGACAGACCGGCATGCAAAAAGACACCCTGAAATGTATGTTGCATTCTATGACATTTTTACCAAATCACTGATTTGATTTCGAGGGGAAGAGAGAGTTGTCAAAGACACTCTTTTGGAAGTATAAAAGGGTCGTCCCATGTTCATTTATTCAATGGAGGCGGTCCACACGTTGTTTGACCATGTCTTAATATTGTTAATTGCACTTACAACCTGTATATCTTTTCTGCCGCACCTTTTCTTGAATAGGAAAGTTTCAATCGTGACTGTCTTTTTCCACTGAATAAGCCCAAGTGCAAGCAAACAGCTACTGGCATTGATAACAAGAAAGTTTTGGTTGTGCCTTCTATTTTGCTGGCTTGGAAGAAGAGCAAGAGAGATGGGTGGAAACGGGCGGAGATATTGAGGTCGACAGCCTCATAAACATTAGAGATGCTCTTGATTCACTGGAGGAGCAATTAGCATGTTTGCGGGCCTTGCGGCAGCAATAGCGACTGGAAAGAGATGCAACTCTTGCCGAGCTTGATGAAAGCTGGAGAATTCTAGTAAAGAAACTTAAAGATTATAGAGGCAAAGACTTGGAAGTTATACAGAAGCTTGTGCTTTTGCTGGTGAACATTCAGCAGCACAGAGGCACACAGTCTCAGGTGTAACAGAAACGCACATTCAACAGGGCAGAGGGCGCAGTGTCAGGACAGAGGGCGCAGTCTCAGGACAGAGGCAGGAGTTACAGCTATTTTAGGGACTGGGACCTGTGCTCTGATACCATGTCAGGCCAGGGTAACTCCAGAATGAATGAGCGAAAGAAAAAACTGATTGCCTTATTCATTAGCTAACTAGCATTTATATACATAAATATGACAGATCAGTTCATCTTCTTGATGACTGTCCAGTTCAACCATCCGTTGAGGATTAGGTGTCAACAATATCCTGGCCCCTGTTGAAATACAACCATAAATATGTTTTTTCGGGAATTAATAAGTTTTCTTGAAACTTATTAAGAGCCCCCTCCCCGTGCCCAAAGGAATTAATCAACATCTGGTTGATTAATAACCAAACCCCAAGCTCTTAAACCCATAAAAACACGCCCATTTGACCTTTCGCGATGCGATCTAAATCGCAAAGTCGCAAATCGCACTTTCACCCCGCCGCCTTCGTTTTCCCTGTTGAAATTTGTGATGCGATTCCGCGATCGCATATCGCATATCGCATTATCGCATACATTTTAACCTTCGCCTCTTACCTTCCGCTATGCCATTCCATGATGCGATCTGATCGCAAATCGCAAAATGACATATCGCATATCGCATATATGTATAAAGACTCCAAACCTCCTGTCTTCTGTCGGTACGATATTGCGATCTCCCCTCAGCCGTCTGATCCGCCTGTATGTGATCCAATGGCCCTCATCCATCCATTTTATCCAATGCTGATCGAACCCGATCAAATCGAAAGGTCCCGCCAAAATTAATTTTTGTTCATTTAAGAGGAAAATGGATCTTTTTTATGTTTTTTGCTGCAAACAACGCTTCAGGCTAAAAGGGACTGGGTTCGCAGTCCCAGTTTTCATGACCACCTCCAACCAGAAAACTCTAGCGCCAGCTCTGCCATCAACTATTCAACCTGTGCGGTACATTTTTCTTTCTCTTTTAACACAATTGAACCGGCACCTAGGAACTTCCGAGCTTACAGAAGACAGAAAAAGAGATAAACAGGGATACATGTCACAATGGGTGGAAACCTTCAGAGATATCAATTGCAGAGAAAGTTGGTGAAGAGACGTTACCAATTATATTTTATCAGAGAACAGTAAGCAGGGTCTCTTCAGTATTAAAGAGAATGATTAAAGTCAAAGAGTATCAGAGGAGCCATAATGAGCATCAACACAGAAGTAAAGGCAAGTCAAGTCAGAATTAATGAATACCAGAACCGACTAAGAAAAGCAGATCAGAAGTTAAGGAATAGTTATTGCAGAAAGATAGCTGCAAGCCAAACCATAAAGGGCCAGCCTCCAGCACAGCATAAGCTGGCTGTTTCTACTTTGCTTGTAAATTAAGTTTAAATTTAGATATTATTGCATAGCTTTGATGAGATATTTTAGGTTGTACATTTTTGTTGTATAAATACACCCTTCATGAGAGTTTTAAAGGGTTGGTGATACATTTCTGGAACTACGCTGTAACTCCGCGAACTCTTCTGAATAAAAGGTTGCTGGAATGCGTTGTTGCTGAACTATCTGGTTGTGGAATTGATGACAGATGGATTATGTTGCAAAATTCTCGAATTATCTCATGGATCAATAAGTCTTTTTAGCTCATGTTTTACAGTTTCTGTGTTTTTATATATCATCTATGTTCATACGCTTAATAATAGGGAAAAAGAATAACCCAGAATTTACTTAACTGTACTCTGTGTTCAATTTCTGTTATTATGTATGTTTTCTTCAGAATTAGCATAGGCAGGAATTCTTAATTTCTCCTGTTTCCCCTGGTTCTTACATCTTGAATACAACTAGGGAATTCTTAAACTGCTCCCTGGAAATATTCATTCACTTTCCCTCTGTCAGCATGATGAAGGATTCTTAATTGCCCTTCAACCCCCTGAATCCATTCCACCTGATTCAAGCTTACAGTTTGTTCCATGATTAATTATCTTACTCTGTAGTACCTCCTTCTATCAAAAGAACCACATCCAGTAATTCATCTTCATACACTCCATAGCCCAATGGACTGAACTTCTCAGACTCTTACCCCTGTTCTATTGAAAATCATCATCCAAAAATCAAGCAAAACCCCTATTCTTCATAACTAGCCTAATATACTCCAAAACAAAGCTAAATTACAAAGAGAGAGCCCTCTCTGGTTGCAGATTGGCTAGAATCTGCAGCTAAAAGACTGGTTAGTGGTTACCTCGGCTGTATTCCCCCATTAGAGCTTTCCTGGGGAACAACCTGAGTGATAACATCATTGGCGACTCCACTGGGCACAGAATGACTGTTTGTTACTGCTATCTATTTTCTAAAGCTATAGATGGAGCCTGAAGTTATCCAGGTAGCCTTTGAAACTTTTTTTTCTATGCATTTACAGGATTAAATAAAAAAAGTTGCTTCAGTCAATCTCCAGTATAGCTTTAGGCTTTAAACAACTGTCCCAAAGATTTGATCAGTTTCCTTGTTTCAACATATTCAAAGGAAAGCCCAAGGCCTCCTATATTTCAAAGAACTTCCTGTAGAATATTGTCAAAAGCTGTGATCTCTAAACATTTCCAGAAAATACCAAAAATAGATTTAGAAGCTAGCTCTAAAGAAGAAAACTCGATACACGAGGTTAGACCCTGACCCAAATCCTCCAGCGATTTTTGAAAATCCTAACTTGATCTCTAAGAGCCTTAGAAAACAAGAAAGTCCAGAAAAATCTGTTGATTTACACCTTGATATACTTCAGCAAAACCCTACAACATCTGATATTACTCCTAGGAGAGCGGCAGTCCTTTCTACAGCCTCTCCTAGTTCTTCATCCACACCTCAAAGTATCCTCCCCACTCCCCCATCCACTGCACATATTTCCATTGTTGTCCCTGTTATTCCAGTTGTCTTATTTCTTCCTGTCGTCCCATTTATCCCTGTAAATATGGCGAACCATTATGCTCCTTTGCAATTACCTGGAAATCCAGGGGCTATGCCTTAGGACTATCAGAGAAAAATCACATATTTTGATGGTACTAGCTCCTATACAGCCCAGCAACACACTAAGAAAATGATGGACTACTTTGAGAACTATGAAATTGATGACAACGATGTCAGAATGAAAAAAAGTTTTCAAAGCTTAACCGGTGAAGTAAGGACCTGGTTTAGGGCACTTGGGGCGAATACAATTGCTGATCCAGATGCCCTTTACCAAACCTTTCTCAACAGATGAGAATAGAAGAAGGATCCATTGCATATCCTATCAGAGTATGACAGTTTAAAGAGAGTCCCAAAAGAAACTGTCCAAGACTATTGTGCTAGATTCAACAATGTGTACAATGCTATCCCACAAAACCTTAGACCTCCACCTGACCTAGCCTTGATCAAATTCCCTGATGGATTTGATTCAGATATGGCATATCAACTAAGGGAAAGAGCTCCTCCTACCTTAGAAGACATGCAAAGCATAGCGGTTAGTGTAGAGGCCAACTTGATATCTAAGAGAAATCGGGCTAGAAATGAAAGGAGAACAACTTTCAAAGAAGAGCCTTCATCATTTGAGCAAAAACTAGATGCAATCATCAAAGGAATGGACAGGCTGGGTGATAGAGTGGAAACCATTGAAAGAAAATCATCTTAGGAGGGTCAACCAAGTAACACCACTAGGAATCCGAACTTTAGAAAAAATTCAAATCCTAACACTAGGAAGGCTGGCCCTGATCAGAATGTCAGACCTCCATTTCAAGAGAACTATGCCAAAGCCTCAACCTCTAGTGACCCAACAGAGGATACTCAAATCAACCTAATGGGTTTGAACAGTGAACAAAAAATCTTTTTAGCACAAGATGACCAAGAGGCGCATAATTTCAATCAATTTCAAACCAAGTCAGGAGAGTCATTTGATTTCAGAGAAGGGTATGATGCAGCGGTCTATGAGGTGCATAAACAATACAAATTAAGAATCAGAACCATAGATGTGCCTGAACCTACCAAGCTTAAAGATACCAAGCAGCAAAAGAAAACAAAAGATAAAGCTGCCCTGATAGAAATCCCTGCTAGAACAGATCCCAACCCAAAGGAAGCCACTGTGGAAGACATATCAGATGTACAACCCTCAAAGAATCAACCATCTACATCCCTTCCCTCAAAAGAAAATCTAAACTGCCCTCCTGAAAATAATTCTAAAACAGATTTAGCTCAAAACAACACTCATGATGAAGAGAAGGTCACTGAAAATACAGCAAAAAAGGAAAACCTTGCTGCTTACAACACAAGAATACAAGTGGAAATACCTTTTAACTTAGAAACAGAAATAGGCAAGCTGAAAATAGCTATTCCTTTGTCTGAATTGGCAAAACATGAAGTGTATAGGGAACAAATCAATAGGTCACTTCAAATACCAGAGAATAGGGATGCAGTCAATGTTTTAGATGACCAACCAGAACTGATTTTTGGTCCTGAAGTCAATGGTAAAACAGTGGATGGAGGGGTTCCTCCATTCTATGTAAGCTTAAATATTCATGACAAAGTGTTGCATAATGCAATGTTTGATTCAGGAGCTTCCCATAACCTAATGCCTAAATCTGTGACGGAAAAGCTAGACCTAGATATCACAAGGCCATACAAAGACTTTTTCTCATTTGATTCCAGCCAGGTCAGGTGTCTAGGCCTAATTAAAGACCTTTGTGTATCTTTAGTCCAATATCCAGCCAAAACAATCTTGATGGATGTGGTGGTAGCTGATATCCCACCTAAATATGGTATGCTTTTGTCCAGATCTTGGGGTGCAAAACTCCAAGGGTCTTTGCAACTAGACATGTCCTATGCCACCATTTCAGTCTTCGGGCAGCCAAAGAGATTGTACCAGGAAACATTGATGAAATATGTGGTTAGTAGTCAAGAGAAACCCCAAAACTTCCCCATATATTCTATGCATTCCGATATGGATTCATTCATTTTATACAATGTTGAGATGTGTCCCAAAACTGATGTCAAACTCCTAGAAATAGCACAAACAAAAAGCATAAATGAACAATCTAGTGCCCAAGATCAAAAAAATCTTGATGTGACTGATGCAACAAATGAACATGACATAGCATATGAGTTACAAAATCCAAATTTTCCCACTGAACAAGGTTCTAAAACTCCTAAGGCTAGTCACAATCAAGAAATCTTATGGTACTTAGAGTTTGATGGATCAATGAACAAATTAGGAGCAGGGGCAGGGGTTTGGATACACAACATGCAAAATGACCATGCTAAAGGTCATGCATATAGGCTAAATTTTAGATGTACAAACAATATGGCCGAGTATGAGGCCCTTTTGTTGGGTCTCAAATTAATTAAAAGTCTTGGGGCAGCTAGGATTTCAATTCTAGGGGACTCAGATTTGATTATACAGCAGATGAAGGGAAACTTTGTTACCAATGATCTTAGGTTAAGAGCTTATAGAGGGGCAGCCATTGAAATACTTAACACCTTCTCAGAATCACAGCTCAACAAAATTCCAAGAAAGCACAATTTACATGCACATAGTTTGACAACTTTTGCCAGCACTTGCAAGCTACCATTTGAGCCCAACCACCACTTCACTGTTGAAATCAAACACAGGCCTGTTGTCCCAGATAATGTAAAAAATTGGCAGGTGTTTGAAAATGATACAAAAATAAATAATTTCCTGATTTTGAAAGAGGAATTATCAAGTATAAACATTGACACGGGCACCATTGATGATCAACAACAAATAGACAAAAGTGAGCAAAGTATCTCAGCTGAAACAACAAATTTAATTTTGCATCCAACAACTTTTGATGACAAAAATTTACAAGAGCTAAAGCAAATGGACCTTGATGAAATGATTGAGGGAGAATCTGAAGTAATTGAACTAAAGTATAATTTTCTACCCACAGGATTAACTCCTTTGGAGGATATATTTGATTCAAATGATATTCCAAGAATGCCAAAAATGCAACCACTGAATGCAGAAATTGAGGACTGTAATATTGGAACCACAGAAAATCCCAAAATGGTGAAACTCTCCAAAGCATTACCTTCTGATCAAAAGCTGAAATACATTGAGTTGTTTAAGGAGTTCCAAGATGTCTTTGCCTGGAGCTATGAGGACCTCAAGTCCTATGATACTTCTATTATCTAACATACTATACCTTTGAAAGAGAATCAAAAACCTTTTAAACAGAAGCTTAGAAGGGTGAATCATGTTCTCCTTCCCCTGATTGAAAAGGAATTTAAACATATGTATGAAGCTGGAATCATTGCACCTATCAGGTTCTCAGAGTGGATTTCAAATCTAGTGCCTACTAGAAAGAAAACGGGAGAGATAAGATTGTGTTGACTTAAGAAATTTGAATAAAGTCTCTCTCAAAGACCACTACCCCTTACCTAAGATGGATCACATTTTACAAAGGGTAGTGGGAGCTTCTAGGATATCATTGTTAGATGGATTCTCAGGATTCAATCAGATTTTGGTCCACTCGGATGATCAAGATAAAACTGCATTTACAACACCTTGGGGAACCTTCAAATATGTCAAAATTCCCTTTGGACTCAAAAATGCAGGGGCCACATTTCAACGAGCGATCGACATAGCCTTTGCCAAAGAGATCCATGATTTCTTAGTCATATACCTTGATGACCTCACTGCTTTTTCAAAATCAGACCAAGAACATTTAAATCATCTGAGACAAGTGTTCCTAATTTGCAGAAAATATGGCATATCATTGAACCCAAAGAAATCATTGTTTGGCCTAGAAGAAAGTAAACTCCTAGGTCACATAATTTCAAAAGATGGCATTATAATTGACCCAGACAAAATACAAGATATCCTCCAAGTGCCTCAACCAAGAAACATCAAAGAACTGCAAGATTTTTTACGAAAGATCAATTTCCTAAGGAGGTTCATTCCCAATTTGGCCAAGCTAATAAGATTGTTGAATAATATGCTGAAGAAATATTCTAAATTCAAATGGACAATGGAAGCTAAACAAGCCTTTGAGGACATCAAAATAGCTTTAACAAAAACACCAGTCCTCACAAGCCCCAAGTTTGATAGAGATTTCATGACTTTTCCTTTGCATCTGAGCATACTATTGCTGCTGTCCTATTGCAAAAAGATGACCAAGGGTGTGAGAAGCCCATTTCTTTTTTCAGCAAAGCACTTAGAGATGCACCTTTAAAATATCAGATCATGGAAACACAAGCTTATGCCCTTGTAAAAGTCATCAAGGATTTCAGAGTTTACATTTTATATTCTCATATAATAGCTTATGTGCCAAACACTGTGATCAAAGATATTTTAACTCAAGAAGGAATAGAAGGTAAAAGAGGCAAATGGATAGCTAACATTTTGGAATATGACGTTGAAATCAAACCAACAAAGCTGATAAAAGGGCAAGTATTAGCTAAACTGATGACTGAAACCAACTTTCAAGCCCTTGACATCAATGAACTGGATAACGAATAGGAGATGGCGACTCCACAGATCAATCAAGTCTTTTTACAATCACCTTGGTATGCTGACATATGTTTTGTATTGTTAAACCTGCAAGCTCCTCCAGGGTTATCCAGGACTAAAAAGAGATTCTTGAAAATGAAGGCATCAAAGTTTTGTATTATAGACAATGTTTTATTTTGGAAACCAGGACTAAAAGAGATTCTTGAAAATGAAGGCATCAAAGTTTTGTATTATAGACAATGCTTTATTTTGGAAAAATCATGAAGGTATTTTACTAAATTGCCTAATACACGATGCAACTAACAAAATACTCAAGTAATTTCATGCAGGAGACTGCGTTGGACATTTGTATTGGAAATCAACTGCTGATAAGATCCTAAGGGCGAGATTTTATTGGCCCACCCTCTTTGCTGATGTCAGAAAGTTTGTAGTTTCTTGCCATAAATTCCAGATCTTTGAAGGCAAGAAAAAGCTGCTACCTTTGCCCCTCAAACCTATTTCAACTAAAAGGCCATTTCAACAATGGGGTTTAGACTTCATTGGGGAAATCCACCCTTCATCCTCTGGTCAGCATAAGTGGATTTTGACAGCCACAGACTATTACCAAGTGGATAGAGGCTATCCCTTGTAGGCAAGCCAATGACTCAATCATCATGCAATTCTTAGAAACCAACATCTTGTCTAGATTTCGCTGTCCGAAGAAGATTATTACTGACAATGTTGCTGCCTTTAAATCCAAAAGAATGATCAATTTTTGTCAAAAGTACCACATTACCTTGGGACACTCCACAGCCTATTACCCCCAAGGTAACGATCTAGCTGAGTCATCCAATAAGAGCTTGATCAATATCATAAAGAAAGTACTGGAGGAAAACAAGAAAAATTGGCATAAAAAACTGGTGAATGCACTATGGGCAGACAGATTGACCACCAAATGATCTATTGGAACAAGCCCATATGAATTGGTTTATGGCATGGAGGCAAGATTCCCTTCATCTTTGGGAATCCCAGTGATAAATTTTTTGCAAGAAATACAAGCATAACCTAATGATATTCAAAGGAGGATCAATAAAACTATTCACTTGCAACAGACTAGAGAGGAAGTATATCGGAGAAGTCAGGTTCTACAAGAAAAACCGAAAAAGATGTTTGATAAAAGAACCAAAGCAGAGGATCTCTTCATTGGGGATAAAGTTCTAAAGTGGGATTCTAGGAGGGAAGACAAAGGAAAGCATGGCAAATTTGATTTCCTTTGGAAAGGACCTTTTGTTATTCAGACTGTACAAGGAAACAACACCTATTTTCTGAAAAGCTTGGATGGCACAGAGGCAGATGATGGGCCAGTAAATGGTCGAATGCTGAAGCATTATTTTGATCAGGTTTTTTGAAGAAATCAGCACTTTAGTTTGTACATAATAGTGTTTACTTTCTGCAATTTACTACAGCAATATGATAGGGAATGAGGTGCAGCAAATTTTGAGGGAAAGACAAGCAATTATGCCACCTTATTGTATTACATTTTGAGTTTATCAGAAGAAGTTAAAAAGCAGACTTGGGAACTGTGAAAATAAGGGCAAATATTCAGATAGAGTAACCTAAACAAAGCTGCAACTAAGTGAATTAATTCATGAGAGTCACTCAAATTTTACAGAGGCACTATTTTGTCTACAACAGAAGGAAATTTCAGATTACATCATGAATTGAACATAAGGCCCTCTGACCTGCTGTTCTTGACTTTTCACCAGGAAAAGCCATCCCCAAGTGGAGCCACTGTTAGATTCCTATACCAATAGGTTTCATTTTTCATGATTGACTGTAGAAGGGCCAAATATGTTCATCCTTGCATGTTGCACAGGTTCCATATTTTGTAAACAAAGGAAGAAAATTAAAAAAATGAAAAGAGGGTAGGCCCTAAAAGAAAAATCAAACGGAAAAAAGAATGGATTGGTCAGAAAAAATGATAAAAATGAACCCAAACCAACAGACCAAGAAAGTGTGCTAGTTTAAATGCCACTACTGTTCCATTGTTGTAGAACTTCATTGTCTAGAGGTGGTTGATTATGGATACAATTGATGAATAGCCAGACAGTTCAATCTTGGTCAGATCATCTTTGAATTTACTTGTCTTTAGAATAGAAAATAAAGATCTATCCAAACAGTGTAAGCTTGGTAGATCAGTAGTTAGGTAGAGAAGCAGGGGTGCTCAACAGTTAAATCTGAGCTCCTGGAAGAAATAAGGGCAGAACTAGATAGGAGGGCAGCTAAATGAAAAAAAAGAGTAAGGGATTACTATTTCAAATGAACCCAACCAAAAAAGAAGAAAAAATGTTAGGTGTAATAGGCTTAGTAGGCATTTTTGAGGTTGTAGAAGCAGGTTTATGAGCAGTGTTATCTATTAAAGGTAATTCATCTCTCGCAAATATCATAAAGTGCAATAGCAGTTGTTTGGTTACAATTCAGGTGAAGCATGACTAACTCCCCTTCACACTTCTCCCCAATCATTTACTAATCTCCCCCCAATGATATCAAGAATCTGCTAAATATCACCAAACAACTCCTTCCATCCATCTCATCTCATTTCATAAACATTTGCCTAAGGGAAATTCCCATGTTCCTTAAGAGAAGTGTATAAATATCACATATACCCCTCTTTTTTCCCTTTAAAGCCTAAGTCTCCTAACATTATACTTAGCGCTTTCCTTTCAAAAATCTGTACTAACTTTTAACTTTATTATATAAATCCCCCTTTATACCCTTCCCCGTATTTTTAGGTATAAAAAGCCCCAATATTTAATATATCCTTGCCCCAGTTGAAATACAACCATAAATATGTTTTGTTGGGAATTAATAAGTTTTCTTGAAACTTATTAAGAGCCCCCTCCACATGCCCAAAGGAATTAATCAACATCTGGTTGATTAATAACCAAACCCCGAGCTCTTAAACCCATAAAAACACGCCCATTTGACCTTCCGCGATGCGATCTAAATCGCAAAATCGCAAATCGCATTTTCACCCCGCCGCCTCCGTTTTCCCTATTGAAATTCTGTGATGCGATTCCGCGATCGCATATCGCATTATCGCATACATTTTAACCTTCGCCTCTTACCTTCCGCTATGCCATTCCGCAATGCGATCTGATCGAAAATCGCAAAATCACATATCGCATATCGCATATATGTATAAAGACTCCAAACCTCCTGTCTTCCGTCGGTACGATATTGCGATCTCCCCTCAGCCGTCTGATCCACTCGTATGTGATCCAATGGCCCTCATCCATCCATTTTATCCAACGCTGATCGCACCTAATCAAATCGAAAGTCCCCGCAAAAATTCATTTTTGTTCATTTAAGAGGAAAATGGGTCTTTTTGATGTTTTTTGCTGCAAACAATGCTCCGGGCTAAAAGGGATTGGGTTCGCAGTCCCAATTTTCATGACCACCTCCGACTAGAAAACTCTGGTTCCAGCTCTGCCATCAACTGTTCAACCTGTGTGGTACATTTTTCTTTCTCTTTTAACACAGTTGAACCAGCACCGAGGAACTTCTGAGCTTACAAAAGTCAGAAAAAAGAGATAAATAGGGATACCATGTCGCAATCGGTGGAAACCTTCAGAGATATCAATTGCAGAGAAAGTCGGTGAAGACACGTTACCAATTATATTTTATCAGAGAGCAGTAAGTAGGGTCTCTTCAGTATTAAAGAGAATGATTAAAGTCAAAGAGTATCAGAGGAGCCATAATGAGCATCAGCACAGAAGTAAAGGCAAGTCAAGTCAGAATTAATGAATATCAGAACCGACTAAGAAAAGCAGATCGGAAGTTAAGGAACAGTTATTGCAGAAAGATAGCTGCAAGCCAAACCATAAAGGGCCAGCCTCCAGCACAACATAAGCTAGCTGTTTCTACTTTGCTTGTAAATTAATTTTAAATTTAGATATTATTGCATAGCTTTGATGAGATATTTTAGGTTGTACATTTTTGTTGTATAAATACACCCTTCATGAGAGTTTTAAAGGGTTAATGATACATTTATGGAACTACGCTGTAACTCTGAGAACTCTTCTGAATAAAAGGCTGCTGGAATGCGTTGTCGCTGAACTATCTAATTGTGGAATTGATGACAGATGGATTATGTTGCAGAATTCTCGAATTATCTCATGGATCAATAAGTCTTTTTAACTCATGTTTTACAATTTCTGTGTTTTTATATATCATCTATGTTCATATGCTTAATAACAGGGAAAAAGAATAACCCAGAATTTACTTAACTGTACTTTGTGTTCAATTTCTGTTATTATTTAAGTTTTCTTCAGAATCAGCATAGGCAGGAATTCTTAATTGCTCCTGTTTCCCCTGATTCTTACATCTTGAATACAACTAGGGAATTCTTAAACTGCTCCCTGGAAATATTCATTCACTTTCCCTCTGTCAGCATGATGAAGGATTCTTAGTTGCCCTTCAACCCCTGACTCCATTCCACCTGATTTCAGCTTACAGTTTGTTCCATGATTAATTATCTTGCTCTGTAGTACCTCCTTCTGTCAAAAGAACCACATCCAGCAGTTCATCTTCATACACTCCATAGCCCAATGGACTGAACTTCTCAGACTCTTACCCCTTTTCTATTGAAAATCATCATCCAAAAATCAAGCAAAACCCCTGTTCTTCATAACTAGCCTAATATACTCCAAAACAAATCTAAATTACAAAGAGAGAGCCCTCTCTGGTTGCAGATTGGCTAGAATCTGCAGCTAAAATACTGGTTAGTGGTTACCTGAGTGATAATAGCGTGGAAGCTAATATTGATGGTTTAGAAGAAAAACTAAAAGAAAACATTGAAGATTTGAAGAAAGACATGGAAGGTTTGAAAGAAGGTTTGGAAACGTTGCTACACGAAATGCTTCCTAATGGTGAAAAGGTAGTAGAGGAAACTCATGATGAGAACAAAAGCAATGATAATCATGATTTCATACAATCTAACATTGGATTGAAGACTCACCATGTTCCAAAGATCAATATGAGGAAGTTTGATGGAAAGGATCCCATAACATGGATACTACAAATGGAACAATATTTCGATCTCCATAATGTGCAAAACACACAAAAGGTACACATTGAAAATTTATATTTGAAACCCAATCAATTTGTATGGTATCAATGGCTTTTCTCTCCTAAAAAAATTGTCACTTGGCCAATTTTTATGGAGGAAATGAAAGCACATTATGAGGATACAAAAAACAACACCTTCTTTAACCAATTGATGAACCTCAAACAAAAAGGTTCAATGGTGGAGCACATTAAGGAATTCCAAAACTTGAATATAAGGGTAAAATATATTCCAAATGAGCATATGATTGATGTTTTTATAGGGACTTTAAAGGATAACATCCAACATGAGGTTCGCCTTTGGGAACCAGGTTCATTGGAGAAGGCATTCAGGTTGGCAAGAAAAATTGAATGCAAAATTATGGCAACAAGGAAGCCTACCACTCACAACTATAAAGATGCAAGTGTTGTTGCCCCTAGCCTTCCACAACCTACAAGGTTGACACCACAACAATTGGAATAAAATAGAGAAAAAGAGATTTGTTACAGTTGTGATAGAAAATACACTAAATGTCATAAGTGTGCTGAGAAGAAATTATTTTACATAGATTGTGAAGAGGAGGAAGAAAAGGAACAAGAAACATAAAAAGAAGAGGATATACACCAGGAAACAAACCTAGAGAAAGAAGAAATGAATCTGACCATATCTTGTAATGCATTGGCAGGAATTACCACTCCTCAAACCCTCAAGATAGAATGACATATCAAGAAGAAAAATGTAATAGTGTTGATTGATTCAGGTAGTACCCATAATTTTATTTATTGTAAGATAGCCAAGGAATTGAATTGCTTCCTATATCCAGCACTAGAGTGTTAACTGATGGTTGCAAATGGAGGAACCATAAATTGCTCTGGAAAGTGCCATAATATTAAGTTATCCATGGGAGAATATGTAGTGAATAGTTCAATGCTTTCCATTCCAACGGGTGGTGCTGATGTTGTACTAGGAGTCCAATGGCTACAATCTTTGGGTACGATAGCTTTTAATTTTAAATAACTTTTCTTGAAATTTTTTTGGGAAGGAAAGAAAATTGAATTAAGGGGTATCGTATGGAAACCAGGAAAGGTAATAAGATCTAACATCATGACAAAACTTATAAAGAAAGAACAATGAGGTGTAATTGCACAATTATGTTCACTAGAGGTTCCCACATCGAAATCATCTATTTCTCTAGATCTCCAAAACGTTTTGAACAATCATTCCAAGATATTTGAGACTCCCAAAGGTCTCCCACATATTCATGATCATGATCATGCTATTCATTTGATTCCAAGAAGTGTTCATCCAAATATCAGGCCTTATAGATATCCATATGCCCAAAAGAGTGAAATTGAATGTATAGTTGCACAAATGCTAGAGGCTGGTATAATTCAACCAAGTCAAAGTTCTTTTTCTGATCTAGTAGTATTGGTGCACAAGAAGGATGGATCATGGTGCATGTGTCCAGATTGTAAGAAGCTCAATAAGATCACTATTAAAGATAAATTTCATATTCTTGTCATTGGTGAATTATTGGATGAATTACATGGAGAAATTTACTTCACCAAGTTGGATCTTCATTCAGGATATCATCAAACCAGAATGAAGACTGAAGACATTCTGAAAACAACATTTATAACTCATGAGGGTCATTATGAATTTTTGGTGATGCCTTTTGGCCTTACCAATGCACCTTCTACATTTCCAGGTTTGATGAATTCCATTTTCAAACCCTTCCTTAGAAAATTTGTGTTAGTATTTTTTGATGATATACTACTCTATAGTAAGTCTTGGAAGGATCATGTTCAACATCTTGACAGGGTGCTCAAACTATTGGAGGAGAAACAATTATATGAAAAACCTCCAAATGTTTCTTTGGAGTACAAGAGGTGGAATATCTAGGTCATATTATATCTCATGAAGGTGTTAAGGTAGACCCTAGAAAAATTAAAGCCATTAAGGAATGGAAAATCCCAACATTCATAAATAATTTGCGAGGATTTCTCAGGTTGACAGGGTATTATTGCAAGTTTGTTAAGAATTATGGGAGAATAGAAACACCTCTAACAACATTACTAAAGAAATATGCATTTTCTTGGACTCTAGAAGCAACGCAGACCTTTGACCATCTTAAAGAGGCAATGTGCCAAGCACTGGTCTTAGCTACACCACATTTCACTAAAACCTTTATTGTGAATGTGATGCCTCAGGAAATGGAATTAGTTCTATTTTAATGAAAGAAGGAAGACCCATTGCTTTCGAAAGTCATATATTCAAAGGAAATTATTTACACAAAGCTATTTATGAGAAGGAAATGTTGGCAATACTACATGCACTTAAGAAATGACAACCTTATCTAATGGGAAGACACTTCAAGGTAAAACCGGATCATGATAGTCTTAAATACTTTTTAGAACAAATATTATCTTCAGAAGAGCGGCCAAAATGGGTCACAAAGATGTTGGGTATGAATTTGAAATCATCTACAAAAAAGGGAAGAAAAATGTTGTTGCAGATGCACTCTCAAGCAAGGATGAGGATGTGGAAGCATTGTTTTGTTCCATTTCTATTATCCAACCAGATTGGATAAACGAAGCATGGGATGAATGGAAGAATGAAGAAGAAGTGTGGGAACACATTAAAAATTTGTAGCAAGATCCCAGTACATCTGATACATCTAGCTGGAAAAATGATTCGTAATGGTACAAAGATCGCTTATAGCTCTGTAAGAATTCCCAACTCAAACAATACTACATGCACTTAAGAAATGACAACCTTATCTAATGGGAAGACACTTCAAGGTAAAACCGGATCATGATAGTCTTAAATACTTTTTAGAACAAATATTATCTTCAGAAGAGCGGCCAAAATGGGTCACAAAGATGTTGGGTATGAATTTGAAATCATCTACAAAAAAGGGAAGCAAAATGTTGTTGCAGATGCACTCTCAAGCAAGGATGAGGATGTGGAAGCATTGTTTTGTTCCATTTCTATTATCCAACCAGATTGGATAAACGAAGCAAGGGATGAATGGAAGAATGAAGAAGAAGTGTGGGAACACATTAAAAATTTGTAGCAAGATCCCAGTACATCTGATACATTTAGCTGGAAAAATGATTCGTAATGGTACAAAGATCGCTTATAGCTCTGTAAGAATTCCCAACTCAAACAAAAGATTCTTCTGGAATTGCACTTCCCTCCCTTAGAAGGGCACTCAAAATTTTTAAAAACTTACCACAGGGTTAAGAAGGATTTTTTTTGGGATGGCCTTAAATATGATATTGAAAAGTTTGTGGCAAATTTTTTGGTTTTCCAATAAAATAAAGTTGAGACAATTAAGACCCTGGGTCTGTTACAACCTCTTATTCATTCCAAGTCAATGTTGGGAGGGTGTTTCAATGGATTTTATCACAGGTTTACCCAAGTCTGAAGGAAAGAGTGTCATCATGGTGATAGTTGATAGAATTACCAAGTATGCACACTTTTGTGCATTATCTCATCCATTTAAAGCCAGTACAATTGCTACTGCATTTATGGAAACAATTCAAAAGATACATGGAAACCCAAAGATTATTGTAAGTGACAAAGATCCCATTTTAACTGGAAATTGTTGGACATAATTATTTTCTTGTTTGGATACTCGGTTAGCCCATAGCTCATCTTATCATCCCTAATCTGATGGGAAAACTCAGATAGTGAACAAATGTTTGCAAGGATATCTTTGTTGCTTTGTTTTTGATAAACAAACACAATGTGTCAAGTGGTTGCCTCTGGCTGAATGGTGGTATAACACTTCCTTCCATACTGTAGTAAAAACGACCCCATTTAAGGCACTTTATGGATATCATCCACTATCCGTCACATCATATTTAAGAGAAAATTCTAAGGTTCAAGCAGTGGAAGATCACATCAAGTATCAACAACAAGTTCTCCAACTCTTAAAGGATAACCTCACTTTGGTGCATAATAGAATAAAATAATAGGCATATCAACATCGCAACGAAAGAAGTTTTGATGTCAGTGACTCAGTAATTCTACGACTACTACCATACAAACAAATGTCCCTCAACCAAGCTAAGAAGGATAATAAATTATCACCAAAGTATTATGGTTCGTACAAGGTGTTACAAAAGATTGGTATTATGGCATACAAATTGGAGCTTCTTGCATCTTCACGAGTGCACCTAGTTTTCCATGTGTCATGCTTAAAGAAGGTTACAGGTGACAAGCTCTCAGTTCAAACAATATTGCCCGAACTTGATGAGGAAGGAAAAATCATATTGAAACCTGAAGCAGTCATAGAACAAGAAATCGATCAATTTCAGAGTATCTCATCAAGTGGAAGAACTTACCCATTGAAGATTCCACATGGGAGGATGAGAATGTTATATAGAAGCATCCAGAACTACTCAAGTGTTAAGGACAACACTTTTTTGAAGGAGAGGGGCATGTTAGGTTCCTATACTATTAGTGTATCCCCTTATTGTTATTAGTGAAACCCCCTTATTTTATTTTTGTGCCCATGTAGTCACCATATTGTTAATATTGTGACCCATAGAAGCCCACTATTGTTATTGTTGTGCCCTTAGAATATTATTGTTTTGTCGACTCTGATTATATTATGACCCCTTAGACTCATATATATAGAAATGAGGTCTTGTCATTTGTATCATCCAATAATTGTTCATTTGTGTAATGTAAAGGAGGTTTCCCCCTCAAAGAGGTTGATTTTGAAGTCGTTGATCTATCTTTTCTTCTATTTTGTGAGATGGTTGCATAACAAAAATTAGGTACATCAATTTCTTGTTTACAATTGTGGACATTTCCCCTGCAATGGAATTTTATCCTACAAAGAACTCTCATAATATCACTTGACAATCTGCAATCAAGGTGTCAAAAAAACAAAGAGCCTACTGTAAGGAATTTAAACCTTAACTGAAATTGAGCAATCATTCATCAACAATACATCAGTCAATTACTTGTCTCAACTTTACTTGGAGAGACAATGGTTCAAGTACTGAATTATGAAGAATTCACTACTTCAACTGTCGAATAAGCCCTGTCATTGAGTTCAGAGCACACCAAAAACCCCATTTCAGTTCTTCAAACACCCAATTTGGACTCCGAATGACTTTGGAACACCAATTACAAAATAAGCTTATAACATGGCACACACCAACAAATTTGAGCTACACTAACACCTTTCTCATTCTGATGGCACAATGGATCAACACCTTCTAGCTCACAAATATAGACATCAAAACCACTTTGGGCTTTACTTACCTCTGACTTCGAATGGCTTGCCTCTACCTCTGCCTTCTGAATTGCCTCCTCTCCTTTGGTGCATTGGTAGCCTTTTATAAGGATTTGTAACTCCAAGTTTAGAATTTGTTGCAACTATATTGCAAACATAGGAAATGGTGGAATGCATCGCATATCCAAAGTTTGTACAACATATCAGATTAACAAATCCACACCATATTTAAATATGGTTTTAACAATATATTTTTAACATGGCACAACCACCATATAGTTTCTTGAAAGCCTGACGGTGTGGGGGAATGCATCGCATATCCAAAGTTTGTACAACATATCAGATTAACAAATCCACACCATATTTAAATATGGTTTTAACAATATATTTTTAACATGACACAACCACCATATAGTTTCTTGAAAGCCCGACGGTGTGGGTCCTTCACTATATATATATATATATATATATATATCAATTTGTTGTAAAACTATATCCTATAGTTTTAATGTGGAGCAATGACGATTCACCATGTCACATTTGGCCTATAGTCCAAAGACTTTGGATTTTGGCGCATACAATATTTAAACATGATATATATGTCCCGATGATTATGCAATTTAAACATAGTAGAACTGACAGTAGTGAAACTCCATGGCGCGGTCAACGGTTTTGAAACCTCCAACTGTGTAGTCACATTGGCCCCTGTGGCATATTTGTTGAACTGTTTAACTTAAAACTCAAAGCTTGTCATTGGACCGACATAGCATATGGTTACAAAGTCTGATGGTGATATATCGTAACCTTTTCGGTAGTGGTATCAAACCATAACCTGTGGCATGTGATATTAAAAACTCTGTGCCATAAGTGGAGTTTGCAACTGTGCTCATCGCGTGGCTTAACCCTTGTGCTTCCATTGCCATATCTGTTATGCTCTGTGCTGTTGAATGCCACCTCATGTGCCACATATCACACTCCACGCCATGGTATGAGACCTCTGCTATATAATGTTCACACATAATATTCAACGGTTGGGTAACCTAGAACGTGAACAGTCATCAAGAAGATGAACTGATCCGTCCATTTTATGTATATAAACAATAGTTGTCTAATGAAATAATCAATCAATTTCTTCTGCCCATTCTGGAGTTACCCTGGCCTGACATGGTATCAGAGCACAGGTCCGGTTCTTAAAAAATAGTTGTAACTCCTGCCTCTGTCCTGAGCACTATGCTGCTCTGTCCTGCGCTGCTCTGCCTTTGTGTGATATTCCTCTGACATGGTATCTCTGTGCTCTCTGACTAACATGAATGCCTGAGACTGCGCACAGCCCGGTTTGAACGCCTGCATTATTTGATATACTGGTTACTGTTGAACGCACTCCTAGCCGTGTCTTTTGTCATCTCATTTCATTCTCCACCATTACCACATCCCCATCCCTTTCAAACGTTACACATACAATCGCCTCAATTGTTTAGCTGGAACATTTGGGGGGATATCTTTGTGAAAAATGTATTGCAGGACGATCCCTTGATCTCCTCCGAACGATTACACGCCTTGTATTCCCATTCTGTCAGTGAGAAGCTCGTAGGTGGTTTGTATCTTCTGGAAGAGGGCAGCCACATTGGGTCGTCGGGCCTTTTGTGGGATGGCAAACAAGGGCTCGGGCTCTGTAGGCCTTGCGTATCTCGACCACTGAAAGCTTTAAACCCTCTCGGCCTGACTGTAATCCTAATACCTGGTAGTGATCCTCCTCCATTGCTTCAAGAGCCTCAAACACCTGAAGCTCTCAAATAAATGAAGAAATTTACGCTGTCAGCACTGTTAGCTGCGAAAAGGCAAGCCCAATGTTTATATTTGCCTTTGCGTCGTATTGGAAATCTCAGTGGATCACAGTAGGAGGATATGGAGAGCGAGAGCGTGTACATGTCGAAGCTGGTAGAAGAGATGTGAGACCGATGCGCTGGTAAATGTGCTGGTGGACACATGGTTACGTTAGCTGTGGAGCTCGCTTACCAGGTGGTTGCTTTCCTGTAAATCTGAAGAGCATTCATGAACTTTCAACTCTTGGATGCTCGAGACAATAATGGTTGGGGTGAGACTTGAACAAGCGACATTGACATTTTATACACCATTTTAATTTATCGTTATTTTGTTGTGTTGGACTGAATAATATTTTTCCTCTTTTAGAAGTCTGGTCAATATACAGAGTTGTGAAAATTTGAGTTGATTGCCATGTAACAAAAAAAGTGCTAGCGGCTAAAAGCATTATTTGTGAAAGTACCTTGACATATATATATTAACCAGCCAGTGTTTTGAACAACATATATATATCAACCAGCGTTTGAGTTTTGAATGCATAGTCTATACATATGTAATATGGTGAGGATCTTTGGAGGGCTTCGAAGAAACAGTAAAGTATTTGCCCTTTTTTTAGTACAATTTCACTGTACATCAGCAAAAGATCAGTAAAATTTTTTTTATCAGCAGAAATTTCTTATCAGCAGAAGTTTTTTTAGCAGAAGTATTTTTTTACAAAATGCATTCAATCATTTCTATGGTAGGAATAGTTCTCACTGGCAAGGAGAACTATTCTGAATGGTCTCGGATGGTAAAACACACCCTCATCTACAATGAGTTGTGGAAAGGAGTGTGTGTCGGAGAAGAAGACAAAGACCCTGTGCAGCCTACATCAGATAAAGAACTTGTCATTTGGGAAAACAAGAACAACAAAGCCTATGCATTGATCGCAGCATCTGTAAATGAAGAAGTAAGTCGTCATATTTCATCCTATTCCACTTCCTTTGAAGCTTTACAAAAGCTGAAAGAACTCTATGATTCACATTCTGCACTTGAAGTTGTTCAGCTCATGATTAAACTCTTCACTCTTGAACTGAAAAATAATGATCCTCTTGCTCTTGCATCTGAAATAAAGTCTATATAATGCATGAAGGTTGAGTTGGATATCTCTCTTATTGCCTTTCTCAAAGAACTATATCCTACCTACTCTAATTATCTTGAGTCATTACAAGCAAATGGAAACCTTAAAGATATAACCTTTGACTCTCTTGTGAAAAAGTTTGCTGAAAGAGAGAAAGCCTTTGGAAAGAAGACAGTCCCTGAATCTTCTGAAGAGACTGTTTGCCTTTCTCATAAAGAAAAGCATCCTACTCAAGATTCTACAAGAGGAAGAGGTGGACGAAGAGGAAGAGGAAAATACTTCAGAGGCAGGGGGGGCAGACATTCTCAAGCAGAAAAGGAAGATCTGCATTGCATTCGCTGCAAACGAAATGGATCACATGATGCTTCTACATCCAAGCTACCATGGGACAAAATTGAGCAGAGAAGAAATCAGCAGAAAGGTAAAACTGATGACACAGACAAAGGTAAAGCACTTGAATCCGCTCACTATATTGAGGCACAATGTACCATTGGAGTAAATGAAGATTTGTTTAATGCTTCACTTGCTTCTTCGAAAAATGATTGGTTGCTTGATTCAGGAGCAACCTATCATATGACTCATAGGAATGATTTTTTTGAAGATTTCACTGACAATGTTGATGGAGAAGTATACTTTGCAGATCAGTCAAAAATCAAGCCGTCGGGGCTTGGCATAATCAGGCTTAAACTGCCTGGTCTTCTAGACTTTCTTCTGGGTCATGTTCTATATCTCCCACAGCTCAAGAGAAACTTGTTGTCCTTGGTCCACATCTGCCAACAAGGTCACTCCATTCATATGTTTGATGGAAAGCTTGAGGTAAGAAAGGCATCTGACCACTCACTTGTCATGAGGGGAATAGAAGAAGAAAGACTTCTTAAACTGCAAGGAAACTCTGCTCATGCACAACATTTCTCATATATTTCTCATCATGAAGAAGGTACACTTCCATCAATGTTATAGACATTTTTGTGCCTTACAGCATGAAGCATGAAATGTCAATAATCTAAGGGATCCAAAGTCCCTAAACATGTTTTTCCTACCCCTAGAGGAACAAGGTCAGCAAACCACAACACTGAATATCAGTTCTCCACCTGAAAACACTCAAAAACAAGCTAATTCTGGATCATGTCAACTGCTCCACTGAGCATCTGTGCTGAATGTCAACTGCTCCACTCTGTACCTGCGCTGAATGTCAACTGCAAAGAAGGCTACCTGCGTTGGGCGAGTTTGGCCAAGTGGCACAGTCATTCCTCAAGGTGTCAATGCCCAGGAAGCTTCCAAAATGACACTTGGATCAGGGAATTCGCCTAGTGATGAGTAAGAGGGTCTAGATCTCCAAGTGGGAGCAAGAACCTCCAAGTGGACTCAAGAACTGAAGAATAACTGAAGTGGGAGAGGACACTAGTCAGCTCCATGCCAAGCTCAAGCTGACTCATCCTTTCTCCAAATATCCTATATATAGATCTCTCTCATGAAGTCTAAGGAGGCTGGAATCTTGTGAATGTAAGAAAGTGTTGTTGGTTTGAGTATAGAACTATTGGGTGATTTTCTTGAAGGAGGTGAAGAGGAGATTTCTTTCTGCTGGGAGGTGATGCTGGATTGGGCCTTTTATGGTTGTATCACTTCCTGAACTTTACTTCTTCCATTAATAAAGCATTTGAGGTTCTTCTATATGCATGTGTCTCAATGGTGTATTGTTATACTTGTATATTTGATTTATTCTAATCCTTGAATCAATTATGAATGTATGCTTCTTGTAGTTTCCCTCTCTTGTTATTTTGCAGGATCTTGGTGTAGTTGGGCCAGTGAAAGAGCAAGGAGCTGGGAGCAAGCAGCAAAGAGAGAAGATTGGATCAATCATTAGCGGAAGACATCGGTTAGTGGATCTCTTCCTCCTCTCTCTTACATCTCATAAAGAAGTAATCTCAAATAGCTTTGCTTTGATTGTTGCTGAGGTACTATCACCCTTAGAGTGGGATAGGGTCATTTCGTATTGGATACTTTTCCCAACAACAAATTGGCGACTCCGCTGGGGATTGTATCTTGTTGGTTGTTTGTGTTTTTGCTATTCATTTCATAAACACAGGGAGTACCGAATCGAACTGCATTTGGATATTTCAAATGCAAAGTAGAGGGCAGCTACTCTAGCTCAGTTTCTGGGCATGTTTATGATTTGAAGAGCTGATTCACAAGGACTCTAAATAGCTCTTAGTGATAGCTTTTCATCCTCCTTTTCATCCCTTAGTGTGTACTTGACTGATAGCTTCTGATTTGGCCAAAAACTGTGAATTTTTTAGCAATCTGTGACCTGGAAACTGAGAAAAACGAAAGTTTGAATCTTCAGTGCAGGCACTGTGAAGGCAGTTTGCATTTCAGCGCAGTTCCCGAAGGGGCTACTTGCGCTGAAGGTCAAACTGCCAGTGTACTACCTGCGCTGAACCAGTTTTGCCTAATGCTACTGGGGTTCCCTCCTGTTTATTGCCCTGTTTTCACCCTTGTTTTTGCAGCCTGTTACCAGTCAATGTACCTATCTGAAACCAACTTTCCTTGCCACTATTCCGCCTCGGTTGTATAAAGAAACTGTGTTTGTTCTTTGTGTATTTCTTGTATCATTTACAGTTTCCCATAACGAAAGTGAACTAGTCTTGATGTGGCCTCTTAGATCTAGACCTGTGATAAAGTGTTGTTCTGATCTTAAGAGTTAGTTTGTTTACTGTTCATAGCTGATTGAGCTTTTGCTTTCGTCATATGGTTTGAATTAATATATTTCTAGTGTCGAAACAAGTAAATGTTAAGGTGTCTTTTGATTTTGGACAAGCTTGTTTGCTTTCACTTGAAATTGAATTCAAAATTATACAACAGCTTTCTTTTTGTATTACATCAACATTAAGAAAGAGAAAAGAAATACTTGCATTGTGCATGTGCATTATGACAGTTTGCATGTTGATTTAGGAAAAAGTGCACTAGTGTGTGCTCTATGATCTGTGTGAAAATATGATGTCTTTCTTTTCCCTCAGTAGTTAAGATTTTCAAAGTTGAAAGATTGAAAAGCTTGCTTATCATCTTAGACTGCATTTAGGAGTGTTACTATACATCTCGTGGTGATCCATAAAGGCAAACTGCTAAACAAGATCAACCTTAAAATAAATTGAATTTACATAAAAACGCATTGAAACATAACGCAAACACATAGAGGTCTAAGCTAGAGACGTGTTCCGGCGTCGTTAAACGTGATATCTTAGCGTTGAGTGGTTGGGTGACTCCTCCACGGTGAAGCGATAAGTATCAATACAGACTTGTGCTCCCACGTACCGTCGCGTATATATTGGGAGACCCCTATAGGAACAAAGCCTTTATCCATAGGAAACCGTGTCGGCCGCCCTACTGATTGCAATGCAGTGAACACAGCATTCACGAAGATCGACCACTCGTACCGTAAAACGTATTCTGTGGTTTTGCGAAAAGTTTGGCACACCCTCTGCCTAGAACTCCAGAGCAGTTTCTTTTGGCCTTTTTCAAACTCTATAGTTGAAAAAGTCCATCCAAGCATTTGTCACTTTGGGCTCGTTAAAACATCGAAGGAGACTAGAGTCATCTTTAGCTTTTTCTCGACTCTTAAAAAGTGAAAAAGCAAGTTGTGTCTAAAGCATCGTTATAAAATTTATTTTAAACGGAACATAATCACCTCCTATTCCTGCGTTGATCTGTAAGTTGAGAACATGGAATGCCCCAACCAAGGAATTCCACATGATGGAAATCCTAGTCCTTTCTCCTCTTGGGGAGAAGTTGGTGCACCCCACATGACCACATTGTCGCTTCCAGGACTGACAATTGGCCTGCCAATTTGGCTATTCTCAACCAATGTAGTTCAGAACACCATGGTTCCTGAACAGTCGAGTCAACAGTTAGATTAGTCTAGAGCTGCCCACCAACCTTCTACTTCCTATAACTCTTCCTCCAATCCTTCGTCTTCGCAAGGTAGAGCCGGCAAAAGCCAAGCTCCCATGGAGAAGAAAGAAAAGAAGAAGAGAGAGAAGAAGAAGAAGGAGCCTAAGGTGACTGGGGGCAAGCAAAAGACATCTGACAAAAATCCACACACAGCATAGACCGGGCCTAAATCGCCATGTGTCATATGTAAAGGAGACCACTTCCATAGAGATTGTCCCTGTATTCCCCGGATACTAAGGGACTGGTCCCCTCGTTTGCACAATTCGGGAGCATCAACCTCTGATAGCCATGTTGAATGCTTACCGTCAACCAGCGAAAGTGAAGGTTCAAGACATAGGGGGGGAGCAAGATCCCCCTGCAGACTGTGTGAAGGCGATCACGCCATCCACCGTTGTCCCTTCTTAGACGAAGCGAAGAGAGTTTTGGAAGATCGTCCGGTTTCACCGTTGAGACTTCCTCCTGGATATAAAAAACTCGTGCCAAGTCCTTCGTTGGTTGAAAATACAGCTGGCCCGCTCAAGTGGTCAGCTGAAGCGTCAGTCATTGAAAATGAACCTACTGAATCCAGACCAGACGAAAGTCTAAAGGTCGATACGGTAGTTGACCCGGTTCTTCCTTCAGAGTTTTCATCCTCAAATGACACCGTCACTGAAGATTCATCTTCAAATGACACCCTCACTGAAGAGAATAAGGATGACACCATCCAGATTCTTTTCATCAACACAGATTCTGATGAGCATCAGGGCAATGCGCCCATTCCTTTATCGCAGGAAGGAACATCGTCAGGGTCATATCTGGCCGTGTATTCGGTCCCACCGCCAAGCAACCTGGTTGTGTCCTTTGATTGGAACCAACTAGGCAGACCCCGGTTGCCAGCCAGTATACCATTCAGAATCATAGTCCAAATTTATAGAATGGTAATGGCTGGCACTATCATTGATGAAGGGGCATCTGTGAGTATCCTTTCCTCTGTTGCTTGGAAAGCACTGGGTTCCCCGGTGCTTTTGCCTGAGATAAGAAATCTCTCGGGTTTTGATAAAGGAACCAGTCGACCATTAGGGATCCTCCCCAATGTGCCTGTTACATTGAAAGGGAAGACCGTTCAAATGAACGTGATGGTCGTTCAAGGACCCTTGGATTATAACCTACTCCTTGGACGAGACTATATATATTGCATGGGAGCTATAGTCTCCTCACTCTTTAGAGTAATGTGTTTTCCACACAAAGGAAGAATGGTCAAGCTCGTAGACCAACTTTCATTTCCGGGATCACGCATCGCAAATAGTCATATACCAACCCTCAATGGTCTATTCACTCAAGAAATGTCTCCACCCCCAGTCCTCCTTCCCGATGAGTGCGAGTGATTCAGAAAGATGGGACTGGAACCCAGGGGGCATGCATCCTGGTCTGCTTCGGGCAGAGAAAACCTTAGGTATAAAGTAAAATTTCCGCGAGAGAGTATGACTAGTCCGTACCCCGTCCGTGGATGGAAGAGGGGTTGTTCTGGAATAGGATTCTTTTGTCAAAGTTACGCATTTGACAACAGTCATTCACCCTTGTCTATTTCGATAGACATTGCCGAGGAAGTGTTCAGTTTGAAATATTAACAGAACAATCTTTGGGTAACCTGAAAGAGGTAAGCCTCGCCCTTTAAAAAAAATGTTTTGACGGATAAGTAGGGGCAGCCTTGAAATTGTATTTTATACCTGGGGGCATGCAAACCTTTTGGAGTGCAAGCTAGGAGCGGTTATTTATCTGTTTTTGGGATTAGCCGTTTCCGAACTGGCATAAAGAAAGGATGAGGGAGCAAAGCTTAGTGAAGATGAAGCTCCATAAAAAATAGAGATCTCACAGGAGACATTCTTATCTTATGACTGGTATTATCGAGCAGTTTTACCGCGGAATTTATGCTCGTTAAAAAATAGAAAAGCGAGATCCGAGCAGTTTTAGCACATAGTTCATGCTCGTTAAAAAATAAACATAAGATCGAGCAGTTTTACCGTGGAATTTATGCTCGTTAAAAAATAGAAAAGCGTGAGCAAGAGTTTCCTCCAGAGTTTAAGCTCATTAAAAAATGAACCTATTCCGGTAAATAACCATTGTGATCGTAAATTTATTAGCCATAAAAACCTTGGTCGTGTTTGCACCTGCCACCTCCATTCCATTTGGCCGATCGTTCGCCTCCATATGATTGTTTACCTATTTTGAGGAACAGCTGCGAAGAGTGATTTCACCTAGCCATCCTTGTGACACTGCCGTGATTGGAAAATTCCAACCTGTACCTGGAATCTGCTGCTATCCCTGTTTATCACTCGTTCCTCAAAAGACGAGTCTTCTTTGAGCTCTTTTCATCTGACTCGTAAAATATGAAAAGTTTGCCGAGTTTTGGCCTTCCAGCTCGTTAAAGTGACCGAAAGAGCTATCCCTCCTCTAGATTTTAATCTTTTTGGACCTGAGGGATTATTACACAAAAAGGTCGAGCGCTTGTTTTATTCGGCTCATTAAAATTATCGAAAACTCATCCCTTCTGTATTGTTTTATACTTTTTCAGACTTAAGGGATTAGATGACGAAAAAGGAATTTTGGAGTTAACTTTCTGTACCTTTTCAGACTCTCTAAAAATGAAAAGGACCGAGTTTTCCTTGTCGTTAGACTCGTTAAAATGATTAAATAGCGACAAACTTGTCTTTAGACGAGAACGAGTTTCCCTATCGCTAGGCTCGTTAAAACATAGCGATGGGCTTGCCCGAAGGGCAGGTTATAGAACAAGCATATGTTATCCTCCTCAAGCTTGACAAAAATAAAGAGGTACTGGTCATAAATGACTGGGGAAAAATTGGGAGAACCTCAAAGCTTTAATGGTAGCAAGTCGCTCTTGAACATGACACTTTTCCTCCGTATCACATCGGGTTGGGTTGTTTCATTCACCGGTCTCATCACCATGGTCTTCGCCAAACCATCCACATTTGGGGCAATGCTACCGATCCATCGCATCAGTGTCGTTATATGTTCAAGAGATGTTGTTCAGAAAGAGTCAACCGTGTCCCATCCACTGCCATACATTATCCTTCATCCACCCATGATCGCCACCCTGAATCATATTTCACAGATTGTTTTCACCTCCACTAAAATCATTAACTCCGTTCCGTGTCACTGATGTGGGATTCATAAAGCCCTCCTTTGACGGATCGCTTCTTGTCGACTTCAGCTCATTATCCAAGAAGTTGATCTAGGAACAACCCCCTCAGTACTTTGAAGATTGCATGCCTCAATGGCAAGTTTCTCACTTCCGGCGACAGGTATACATCAATGACCTTCGACCAGAAGATTTTGCGTGGTGTTCGACGCCAAGTCCTATATTCACACCACGTGAATTGTACTGCAGTACCTTGAGGGTCATTATCATTATCGGTGATTCCTCTCGCGCTTGTTAACGGTTTACATCATTGACCGGTAATCAAGCGATGTCTTTCCATGTTCGACTTCAGCGCAATTCTCACATGGATCGACTTGTACTTAGAGTGAAGATCGAACGAGTTTGAAGACCCCGGATCTAGTTTCATCCATTCGGGTTGCGATATGTATTCAGGAAACATAAAGACACTTGACATGTACATCATTGCAGCAGATGATCATCCTACTCAAAGGATGATAATTTCAGCAGAGAGTTATCAGTCTACCATCAGACGATCGTCTGTTCTATGTACCAAAATGAATTTATAAAGTTGAGCATGGGAATGCCCGCCTCAGCTAGATCATGAAAGCATAATGAAAAATAATGTATTGTATTGTATTTTATTACAGGTCACCTCTCAGCGATTGAATGAACTTCGGATCCTCCTGATAAAGCATTTCACCCGATAAACGACCTCATACTTTAGGGGGCAACTATTATAGACATTTTTGTGCCTTACAGCATGAAGCATGAAATGTCAATAATCTAAGGGATCCAAAGTCCCTAAACATGTTGTTCCTACCCCTAGAGGAACAAGGTCAGCAAACCACAGCACTGAATATCAGTTCTCCACCTGAAAACACTCAAAAACAAGCTAATTCTGGATCATGTCAACTGCTCCACTGAGCATCTGCGCTGAATGTCAACTGCTCCACTCTGTACCTGCGCTGAATGTCAACTGCAAATAAGGCTACTTGCGCTGGGCGAGTTTGGCCAAGTGGCACAGTCATTCCTCAAGGTGTCAATGCCCAGGAAGCTTCCAAAATGACACTTGGATCAGGGAATTCGCCTAGTGATGAGTAAGAGGGTCTAGATCTCCAAGTGGAAGCAAGAACCTCCAAGTGGACTCAAGAACTGAAGAATAACTGAAGTGGGAGAGGACACTAGTCAGCTCCATACCAAGCTCAAGCTGACTCATCCTTTCTCCAAATATCCTATATATAGATCTCTCTCATGAGGTCTAAGGAGGCTGGAATCTTGTGAATGTAAGAAAGTGCTGTTGGTTTGAGTATAGAACTATTGGGTGATTTGCTTGAAGGAGGTGAAGAGGAGATTTCTTTCTGCTGGGAGGTGATGTTGGATTGGGCCTTTTATGGTTGTATCACTTCCTGAACTTTACTTCTTCCATTAATAAAGCATTTGAGGTTCTTCTATATGCATGTGTCTCAATGGTGTATTGTTATACTTGTATATTTGATTTATTCTAATCCTTGAATCAATTATGAATGTATGCTTCTTGTAGTTTCCCTCTCTTGTTATTTTGCAGGATCTTGGTGTAGCTGGGCCAGTGAAAGAGCAAGGAGCTGGGAGCAAGCAGCAAAGAGAGAAGATTGGATCAATCATTAGCGGAAGACATCGGTTAGTGGATCTCTTCCTCCTCTCTCTTACATATCATAAAGAAGTAATCTCAAATAGCTTTGCTTTGATTGTTGCTGAGGTACTATCACCCTTAGAGTGGGATAGGGTCATTCCGTATTGGATACTTTTCCCAACAACAATCAAGTTTATTATGGCATGCTAGATTTGGACATTTAAACTATGACAGTCTCCGC
Source organism: Pinus tabuliformis (assembly GCA_031772625.1). Classification (NCBI taxonomy): domain Eukaryota; kingdom Viridiplantae; phylum Streptophyta; class Pinopsida; order Pinales; family Pinaceae; genus Pinus; species Pinus tabuliformis. The sequence continues at coordinate 1,103,796,245 of CM062816.1, read as the reverse complement.
TTATTAAAGAAAAATGGTGTTGCTGGTTTGCCTACAATTACTAGAAAACATAAGCAATGTGATGCTTGCATTCTAGGAAAGCATAGAAAACAGTCTTTTCATGATTCACATTCAAGAGCACATAGGAAGCTTGAACTCATTCATTCAGATTTATGTGGTCCAATGCCTATTCCTTATGCAAATGGAAATAAATATATCATGACATTTATTGATGATTACACCAGAATGTGTTGGGTTTATTTATTGAAGAACAAATATGATGCTTTTCAAACATTCAAGAATTTTCATAAGTGGATTGAAAATGATGCACAATCTCATATTAGGTCTATTCGCACTGATAATGGAAAAGAATATACATCAAATGAATTTGAAAACTATCTTCGCCAACATGGGATCAAACATCAAACAACTGTACCTTATAATCCCCAACAGAATGGTGTAGCAGAAAGAATGAATAGAACAATCTTGAATATGGTACGATCCATGCTTTTCTTCAAAAATGTAAAGATAATGTTTTGGGCTGATGCTGTTCTATGTGCTGCATATATAAAGAATAGATGTCCATCTACTGCTATAAGAAACAAGACTCCTTATGAATTGTGGTATGGACATGTTCCTTCGGTAAAACATCTCATGATTTTTTGTTCCACCTGTTATGCTTTAATACCAAAGGTACATAGAAACAAACTTGGTGCTAGAAGTCGTAAGTGTATCTTCCTGGGGTATTCAAACACCTCTAAAGCATACTGTCTCTATGATGAAGTAAATAAAAAGTTTGTTGTATCTAGAGACGTCATTTTTCTTGAATCATCCAAATCTGACAGTGTTGTTGAGTGGCAACTTGATCGCTTGGATAGATTCGCAAAAACGAAATCATTTCAAGAATTTGATAATCAGATTCCACATCTTGAAGGGGGGATTCCTATACTAGAACAACATGTGGAATCTTCTTCTGAAGAACAATCTCCCCTGCATGAAACTCCAACAACGGATGATGCTTTAAGTGATGTAATTGATAGAATTGGGAGACTCAATCTTGATTCAGTCCCAACTCAATCAACAGAGCAGCCTGGATCATCTCAGAAAGGTCCCCCAAAGTGGCTGACAAAAACACTTGAAAGTGTTCATCCTGATGAAATTGGAAAAACAGGAACCAGAAATACAAACCAACAAGATGGAGGTGATGTAGATAACTCTAATTCACCTGTTGATATGGATGTTACTTATGATTGTGAATTGAACTTGTCTACAGATTTTGAACCAACTTCCTTCAAAGAAGTTGCTTCTCATGATGAATGGAAAGAAGCGATGCAGAAGGAGTATGATGCCCTCATAAAGAATGGCACTTGGAAGCTGGTTGATCCTCCATTTGGAACCAAACCAATTGGCTGCAAGTGGGTCTACAAGAACAAGTACAAAGCTGATGGCTCACTTGACAAGAACAAAGCTAGGCTTGTGGCAAAAGGTTTTGCACAGAAGGAAGGAGTCGATTATGAGGAAACTTTTGCCCCCACAGCAAAATGGGCCACCATCCGGACACTCTTTGCACTAGCTGCTCAGAACGGTTGGAAAGTCCATCAAATGGATGTAAAAACTGCATTCTTGAATGGAGATCTAAAAGAGAATGTTTTTATGTCCCAACCTGAAGGATTTGCTGTGAAAGGACGTGAACACAAAGTATGCAAACTTGTGAAGTCCTTGTATGGCCTCAAACAAGCACCACGAGCTTGGTATGAAAAACTAACTGAGCATCTTCTGAAACTCAACTTCAAACATTTTGATCTTGATGATGCAACTTTATTTGTCAAGAAAGTTGGCAAAACAGTTGTATATCTTGTGGTATATGTAGATGACCTTTTAATGACAGGGAACAATGAAAGCTATATTGCATCCATAAAGAAAGAATTAGGAAAATTTTTTGAAATGACTGATTTGGTCTATGTTCATTACTATCTTGGCATTGAAGTAACCCAACATCCAAAATCCATATTTCTTTCTCAAAAGAAATACATTGGAGATTTGTTAAATAGATTTGGCATGACAGAGTGCAATCCTCTTTCTACTCCAATGGAACAAAACTTGAAGCTCACATCTATTGAAGGAAAGGAATTTGAGGATGCAACAAAGTATAGACAGCTTGTAGGAAGTCTCATCTACCTCACTACTACTAGACCAGACATTTCATTTGTTGTTGGAATCCTCTCCAGGTTTATGCAAAAGCCTTGTGAGGGACACTGGTATGCTGCAAAAAGAGTTCTAAGGTACTTGAAGGGAACTCAAGACCTTGGAATCAAGTATACACAGTTGGACGACTTCAGCTTGATTGGATACTCTGATTCAGACTTCGATGGAGACAAAGAAACTAGGGTATCTACTTCAGGATATGCTATGAGTCTTGGATCAGGAGCTGTCTCCTGGAGATCACGCAAACAATCAGTTCCAGCAGATTCCACAACAGAAGCAGAATACGTGGCAGCAGCTGAAGCAACGAAAGAAATTGTGTGGCTCAGGAAAATTCTTGAAGATTTGCAGGTAAAACAAGTACAATCAACTCCACTCATGATTGATAACACCTCTGCAATAAAGTTGGCCAAGAACCCAAAGTTCCATGATCTTACTAAGCACATCAATACTAAATATCATCTAATCCAACATCATGTTGAGACCAAAACAATCCATCTCCATCGTTGTTCCACAAATGAGCAAATTGCAGACATCTTCACCAAAGCGCTTGGAAGAGAAAAGCTTGAAAGATTCAGAACGATGCTTGGACTCACCAACATCCGTTCAGATTAAGGGGGGGAATGTTCACACCTAATCTTCAACAGTTGGGTAACCTGGAATGTGAACAGTCATCAAGAAGATGAACTGATCCGTCCATTTTATGTATATAAACAATAGCTGTCTAATGAAATAATCAATCAATTTCTTCTGCCCATTCTGGAGTTACCTTGGCCTGACATATAAGACTTGATGTTACCACGTATCCATACTCCCATGCCATGAAACAAATATTTCGCTCCATTTTGGGATTGTTGATAATTGTTAGTGTCGATTAACGATTGTCTTTGGGTTGGCGGGTCGGCTAGATGTGGCAGGCTTTGCCACTCTACCCCCATTTGCCGCATGCAATAAAACTTTAATATAGAAGTGTGCACATACATTAACAAATCAAAGCCGTGGTGGCATGGTAGAGCGCTTGGATGTTTGAGTGTTGGTTCGTGGTTCAAATCCTGTGTAGGCCTTGTAAACTCATAACCAAAGTTTTAGTATGCCAAGAGGAAGCCACGTGGCATCCAATCATTGGCTCATGTGGCGCTCCCTTATTGGTTAAATTAAAATAAACCAACCAATCATAAACATCAAAATTCGATAAACCAGAAGGAGCCACTTGGTAGAATCTGAGTGCACTAAGTGTCCATTGGAACCATGCGCTTTGACAAGAACCTGCGTTGACTTTGACCAACATTGACTTTGTCTTTTTACCTATTTGGAGGAAAACTTCAAAATGCCTCTTCTTCCTCTTACGGATTCCATTTTTGAAAAAGGATATACCATCAGAATCAGCGCGACGAGCTCTTCGACTTGGTGCTAATTTCAGGGTTATCTAAGACTACAAAATTTTGAGCATGTCGAGAATTGTTGCTATCTACGACCATCTTGGTTTTCAACCATTACATAGAAAACTTTGACTAGACTCAACATGATCCATCCTGGATTATCCAGGCTATTCAATCCCTTCCTATAAGCAGTAATGCACATTGCATTTGAAAATACCAGGTCCTTGAAACATGTAACTTTTAAAAATACACACCACCCTTTCTACGCATGTCCACATTCTTCTAATACAATTGTTTCCATGGTGCCAAAATGATCAATATAATAGTCAAACGATGACTCCATTGCATCCAACCATTGTTTGTTGACAAAGCATGCCCCATGGGTATTCCCTCATGTCAATCTATGTGGCGTTCCCTTTGAACATTAATCGAAGCACTAACTACCTTCTTCGTGTATGAAAAAAAACCTTGTATGAATAAAATTGGCAGTTTGAATGCAATGATTGCATGCAATGCCCATTGAGTGCCTAAGATTCCATACTTTTCAGTGCTCTATATCACCATACAAGTCACCAGCGGCATAGATTGCATCAAGCACTCTTTCCAAGGCACTTCTCTTCTATGAACTGGACCAAGGAGATTCTTCAATTCTTTCCAATATTTTACTATAGATGGCCACACTAAGACTCTAGGGATGATACTTATCTCCACTTTCATCTCCATTGCCTTTTTCGTCCCTCTGCTCATCATTTTCTTTGTGCTAACCTTTCTTCATTGCTTGTTTCTTTCATTATACTTGTTTTTTTCACAACAACCTTTCCTCTCTCTCCTTTTTTTTGTTTGCCATTGTGCACCAACATTGCAAATATTGAGTTGGTAGTTCTTATATTCAACTGTTTTAACATTGAAGCCAAGAGTAGGAATAATATTTGTTAAAATTGAGTACCAGAGGACAAGTGGTTCCCTAAGGCTTTGATATTTGGCCTAAGGATAAGTGTCCAAATTTATTTTTTACTTTTCTCATAAAGTGAATTTCTAAGTGGTAAAGTCAATTTAATTTAAAAGTGACTTTATAAGTGGTAAAGTTACATTCTAATTTAAAAGTGACTTTATAAGTGGTAAAGTTACATTCTAATTTAAAGCTGACTTTATTAAAGTGAATGAAGAATTAGAAAGTGAAAAAGTGACTATGGAAATAAAAGGCTAAGTGAGTCTTCATTTAAGTGGTTAAGTTAAAAATTAGAAAGTGAGAATTAAATGCACATTTATTCTCATCCCTAGATCTAAATGAATCTCAACCATTAGATCTTAGGATAACCCAAAAGGTCATTTAGAGAATAAAGGAGAAGAGGAGGAAAAGATCAATTCATTCTTTCATGAGCATTTGAGAGAAAGAGAAGAGAGAGCAAGGAGAAAATTTCTGAGCAGTAAGGAGAGCAGCAAGAAGACATTTTAGCAAATCTAGGCAGCAATATTTATTAGCACGCATCCCAAGGAAAAATTGTACAACAAGAGAAAGACACTGAAATCGAAGAAGAGGGATAGTAAGTTCTGGGAACATTTTTTGAGGTTGGCCATATAGAATTTAATGTTATTTTATTGCTGTAAAAATTTATGTTTTGGTTGTTTGCTGATTGGCACGATTTTTGAGGTGGAGTTCAAGCATGAAAATCGAGATAAGTTGTAATTTATGGTTACTGGAATTTTTACTATGTATTTCAGTTTCTCTATAAAATCATTTTCAGAAATAAAGAAAATCTCTCAGACTGGTTTTCCCCAAGAGTTGTAGGGGGTTTTTCTAGGGTCACATAGACCAAAAATCACTGTGTTATTTTTTGTGTGTGGCTGTGATAATTTTGTTGTGTTTTATTTCTGCAATTTCAGCAGTTATGAAATATCTAAATTTGTGTTTTTAGAAAAATATTATCATTTCAAAATTTTAGAATTTTTATCATGATTGGATTTAAAACTAAATGCATGGAGTGATAAGGAAAACTGATAACCGGAGTGGGGGTTGAAATTTCTTCATGGTATCAGAGCTTGGTTGGCTGAAAAGTGTAGTTTGGAAAAACAAAGTGAAAATTACAACAAGTTGATTTTTACACACAAAATAGAAACTTTTACGACATATTTGAAAATTTCAGTTTGGTAGGACAGTGAAACATGTCTTTGGGTTTGAGAGTTGAAGAAAAGCTGGATGGGCAAAACAACTACAGTGCATGGAAGGAGAGAATACAGAGCATCTTTGAGGAAGCAGAAGTCTGGGGCATTATGGTAAATACCACACAAAACCCAGTACTAGTACCTACTGATCCTATACAGTTGGCAGAATTTAAAAAAAAGAATGCTAAGGCAAAAAGATTGATTCTAGAAGGAATCAATGACCATGTCATTCCTTATGTGACAGGAAAGACTTATGCACATGAGGTGTGGATAGCCTTGACCAGTCTTTACCAGAGCTCAAATGAAAACAGAAAAATGGTCCTAAAGGAGAAATTGAAGGCCATTAAAATGGCTAATACTGACAGTGCTACAACATACCTCACAAATATCACTTCAGTGAGAGATGAGTTGGTAGCCGTAGGTGAGATCATTGCACCCACTGAGTTGGTGAGAATTGCTTTGAATGGTATTCCCAAGACTTGGGATAATTTTGCGAATGGCATTGTTGCACAGAAAAACCTTCTCGAATGAGAGAGGTTGTGGGATGATTGCATTCAGAATGAGATCAGAAAGAACCATCTTGGGGTAGCCAAACAGGTGGAGGAGGATGAAAATGTGGCACTGTTAGCAAGAGGCAAGAAGGGTAGAGCAAAGAAGAAAGCTTCTAATAGTGGAGGCAAAAGCAAAGGTAAAGGAAAGCAACATAATAAGGAGAAGGATTATTCCAAAGTCAAATGTTGGAATTGTCAAAAGTTGGGACACTATGTTGTTGTGTGTCCGGAGAAGAAGAATAAGAAAGGGAAAGACAAACCCATGGCAGCTTCTGCAGAGATAGAGAGCTTCTTAGAGAGGTTTGATCGGGATTTTGGGTTCATAGCTTGTGAGGCCGCTAGTGTAGGACCACTTTCCATACAGGTTCAGAGGGAGTGTGCATTCCTTGCTACTAGCAGAGCATCTTCTAGCATTTGGTATGTTGACAGTGGCACTTCCCGCCACATGACAGGAGTTAGAGAGTACTTCTCAAAGCTTTCAGAGGGTGATACTAATATGGAGGTAGTACTTGGTGATGACATCATTATTAGAGCAGTCGGTGTGGGGACATTGACATTTGATAGGGGACCCAAACCTCCCTTGAAAGTGTCAGATTTTCTAAATGTGCCTGGAATGAAGAAGAACCTGATATCCATCTCAGCACTTGAGGATAGAGGGTATGATGTGTTGTTCAGGAGAGGGCGGGTGCTTATATATCCTAGGGGAACTCCAGCTTCTTCAGCTAGAGAGATTGGTGTGTGCCATGCCAAGGTGTACCAGTTCTCATTCCAACCCCTGATGGCATTAAGTAGCAGCACCCGAGACAGGACCGACAACAGATCTAGCAGTTCAGAGTTGTGTGAGATTTGGCACCACACGATGGGGCACATGTATCATGGGGCCTTGAGTACATTGCGAGAGATCACCATTGGTGTGCCAGATTTCAGTTCTGATCACCTTGATATATGCAGAGGATGTGCTATGGGGAAGTTTGCCAGATCCCCTTTTCCCAGCAGTGACAACAGAGCGACCAGGATCCTTGACTTAATACATACTGATGTGAGTGGTTGGATGTCTCATGTAGCATTGAGTGGCTATGACTACTATGTCTTATTCATTGATGACCACTCCAGGAAGACTTGGATTTATTTCTTGAAGACCAAGAGTGAGGTCTTCAAGCAATTTCAAGAGTTCAAAGCTCTTGTGGAGACCCAGACAGGTAGGAAGTTCAAGGTCCTCAGGTCAGACAATGGAGGGGAGTATACCCTTGGTGAGTTTGTTGATGTTTTTGTTGAGGCGGGCATTAGGAGGGAGTTCACAATTCCTTACTACCCCCAGCAGATTGGGGTTGTAGAGAGGAAGAACAAATTCATTGTAGGGGCTGCGAAAGCCATGCTTCATGATTAGGGGTTACTTTTATTTTTGTGGGAAGAGGCCTGCAACATTGCTGTGTACTTGCAGAACAAGAGTCCACATCATGCCTTGGGGAATGTGACTCCGGAGGAGGTTTTTTTGGAAGAAGCTTTATGTTGGGCACTTTCGTATCTTTGGGTGCCTTACATATTCCTATGTCCCCAAGGAGAACAGGACTAAGCTAGAGCCCACTGCAGACAAGGGCATATTTGTGGGTTATAGCGATACCTCGAAAGCTTATCGGATTTATATTCCTGCGCAGAGGAAATTGATTGTCAGGTGGGATGTGAAGTTCGAGGAGGAGAGAGATTTCAGGAGGTCACGAGAGTTAGAGTATCCAGAGTCACCAGACCCTCAGAAGCAGCTGATTCAGTCATAGGGATCCAGTGGTTAGGGATCAGAAGGTACGTCGATTATAGTGTCATGTCCATCAGTGAGCAATGGCTCTTAGAGTCAGGTGGGTGGTTCTTCGGGCAACATGCATGGAAATCCGCAAAGCAGTTCATAGGGTAGTCCACTAATGGACAATTCGCACGGTACTTCAGAATCTACAGGCACAGGTTCATGCATGAGGTAAGTTGACAGGCCTTCAGGAGTTCAGGCTTCTGATGATGATGAGGATTCTTTCACTCCGGTGGGAGAAGTATGTTCAAGGAAGAGGAAGCCCAAGTGGCTTTAAGATACCTTGCGTGAGGCCACATCAATTGTTGGGCCAAAGAGACATATTAGAGAGAGTAAACCACTTGAGCGATTTTGTAGTTACATGGCATTGGTAACAAGCATTGTTGACTCTGAGCCTTTTAGTTATGAGGAGGCAGCCAACTAGTAGGTATGGAGAGAGGCCATGATGGAGCAGTATTCTTCTATTATGAAGAACGATGTTTGGGAGGTAGTGTCGATGCCTAAAGGTAAATCAATTGTTACTTCCAGATGGCTCTACAAGATAAATCATGCTGCAGATGGAAGCATCAAGAAGTTCAAGGCTCGATTTGTGGCTAGAGGGTTCTCACAGGTAGATGGAGTTGACTATGAGGAGACCTTCGCTCCCGTAGCTCAATATACATCTACTCGCTCCATTATATCGATTGCAGCAGAGATGGGTTGGAATATCCACTAGATGGATGTGAAGACCTCATTTCTCAATGGATTCATTCATGAGGAGGTTTATATTGAGCAGTCGTGGGGCTTTGAGGTGCATGGGAAGGAGTCCCATGTATACGGATTGAAAAAGGCACTCTATGGCCTGAAGCAAGCTCCTAGAGCTTGGTACTTGAGGATTGATACATACTTGCAATAGTTGGGTTTCACAAAGAGTGAGGATGATCCGAACCTATACTTCATTGTGGTGGGTGAGGAGCCTCTCATTCTGGTGTTGTATGTTGATGACTTGATCATCACTGGTGCAGAGAGACTCATTGAGGGTTACAATAGATATCTTGCTTCAGAGTTTGAGATGAAGGATATTGACTTGATGCATTATTTTCTGGGATTGGAGGTGTGGCAGGAGGAGGGGCATTTTTTCCTGGGACAAGGGAAGTAAATTGTCGATATTCTTCTCAGATTTCACATGGAGAACTACAAACCTATGTCTACACCTATGATCACTAACTAGAAGAAGCTTCACGCTTCTGATTCTGAGTTCGTGGATCCTACTCTATACAGAAAATTGATTGGTTGTTTGATGTATTTGGTCAACACTCGACTAGATATATGTTTTGCAGTTAACACTATGAGTCAGTTCATGTGTAAGCCCAAGAGAGTGCACTAGGTAGCTGCAAAACACATTCTTTGTAACTTGCAGGGGACTATGGATTTTGGTCTGGATTATAGACAGGGTGATGGAGTGAGACTGGCAAGGTACACGAATTTATATTGGGAAGGTTGTGCTTCAGATAGGAAGAGTACTTCCGGGTTTTGATTTGGGTTGGGTTCAACAGTTGTGTCGTGGATCAGCCGGAAACAAGAGTCAGTTGCATTGAGCTCAACTGAGGCAGACTATATGGCTACTAGTTTGGCTAGTTGTGAGTCCATATGGCTTCGCAAGATGTTGTTTGGTATATTTGGTCAAGCATTGAGACCTTCAGTAATTTACTATGATAATCATAGTTGCATAAAACTCACGGAGAATCCTTTTTTTCATGACAGGTCAAAACATATTGAGATCAAGTATCACTTCATTAGAGACTATGTCCAAAAGCGAGTTGTCAAGCTTGAATACATTTCTACAAATGAGTAGGTAGCGGTCATTTTCACCAAAGCCTTACCATGGGGTAAGCATGTATACTTCAGATACAAGATGGGAATGGTGAGGAACACTTTCCTCGGTAAGAGGGAGTGTTAAAATTTGGGTACCAGAGGACAAGTGATTCCCTAAGGCTTTGATTTTTGGCATAGGGAAAAGTGTCCAAATTTGTTTTTTACTTTTCTCCTAAAGTGACTTTATAAGTGGTAAAGCCAATTTAATTTAAAAGTGACTTTATAAGTGGTAAAGTTGCATTCTAATTTAAAAGTGACTTTATAAGTGGTAAAGTTACATTCTAATTTAAAGGTGACTTTATTAAAGTGAATGAAGAATTAGAAAGTGAAAAAGTGACTATGGAAATAAAAGGCTAAGTGGGTCTTTATTTAAGTGGGTAAGTTAAAAAATAGAAAGTGAGAATTAAATGCACATTTATTCTTATCCCTAGATCTAAATGAATCTGAGTCATTAGATCCTAGGGTAACCCAAAAGGTCATTTAGAGAATAAAAGGAGAAGAGAAGAGGAAAAGATTAATTCATTCTTTCATGAGCATTTGAGAGAAAGAGAAGAGAGAGCAAGGAGAAAATTTCTGAGTAGTGAGGAAGTGAAGGAGAGTAGCAAGAAGACATTTCAGCAAATCTGGGTAGAAGCATTTATTGGCACACATCCCAAGGAAAAACTGTATAACACGAGAAAGGCACAGAAATCGAGGAAGAGGCACAACAAGTTCTGGGAACATTTTTCGAGGCTGGCTGTACAACATTTAATGTTGTTTTATTGCTATAAAAATTTCTGTTTTGGCTATTTGTTGATAGGCACGATTTTCAAGGTGGAGTTCAAGCACAGAAATCAGGATAAGTTGTAATTTGTGGTTGCTAGAATTTTTGCTGTGTATTTTAGTTTCTCTGTAAAAGAATTTTTAGAAATAAAGAAGAGCTCTCAAACTGGTTTTACCCAAGAGTTGTAGGGGGTTTTTCCAGAGTCACATTAACCAAAAATCACTGTGTTATTTTCTGTTTGTGGCTGTCATAATTTTGCTGTGTTTTATTTTTGCAGTTTCAGCAGTTGTGAAATCTCTAAATTTGTGTTTTCAGAAAAATATTATCATTTCCAGATTTTAAAATTTTTATCATGCTTGGATTTAAAATTAAATGCATGGAGTGATAAGGAAAACTGATAGGTGGAGCGAGGGTTGAAATTTCTTTAATATTCACATTACGATAACAGTTTTACATTTCCCATCAAATTCTCAGTCAATCATCTTATCTAGTTCTTCTTTTGATTTATCTACTTCGACAACCCCAATTCATCTGCATGAAAGAGACTTAAAACACACACTTAAAACCCACAATTCATCTTACTGCACACACATAGTAGCACCATTTAAACCTCGATTAGCCTTCACATGAATTAGCAAGAGACTTAAAATGCACCTTATGTATGTAGGATTTCTTGTATTTGTATTAATCAATGAACTATGAAATAAACCTCAGTAAACATAGAGAGCTCAAATGTTGCTTCTTCACAGTGCCTTTTATGTTAATCTAGAGGCCCATCAAGAGATAATGCCATTGAACAAACCTTAGAGCCTTGCTGCATTTTGTAGAAAAAAATCCTGGATGTTGTGGTTCTTCATCAAGAATTTTCTCATCTCTCTTTTTTTAGAAAATTTCCTTTTAGTCTCAACGACATCCTTATCTTTATCTATTCCCTTTGTTGTAATTAATGTGTAGTTTTTTTTCCTTCTATTTGTTATTTATTCCAATGCATTCTTGGGTTCCCCTAACTCGCTTGATCTTTCAGCTTCCATCCTTGATCGCTGTGACTGTTAGCTCTGCTATAAGATTAAGCTTTTGATAGGTGAGAAGCAGGTTTGGCAGTGCTGGTTGTGCTTTCAAGAGGTTCCCAACAGTTGGTTTCATCTCCCCTTCATTCTCCTTCATTCTCTTTTAAACCCATTTATCTATGGTTTTCTCTCAAGCCCCTGTTTAAGTCACCCTTCACCTCGTTCATCCTCATTTCTTTTCTTTCTCGGGGTCCTTTGTTTAAAATCACATATAAGGGTTTTTCGTTTTTAGCCCGAGCGCAAAGTTAAAGTGGCCATATGACCATTTCCTCATAACCCTAAGCTTTAACAAAAATCCTGGGCCCGTGGCTTTCTCTGTCACATCAACCCCGAAACATGCGTGACTATCCTGGGCCCGTGGCTTTCTCGATCATCCTCCATAAGATCTGACGACGTTCGCAGCTCCCGCCCGCGAACTTGCGCACGCGATAGCCCGCGGGGAAAGTTGTTTCCCCACCATCCCATTTTCCACGCAACGCTTTATTACAGGATCGCGTCATCTCGTACATAAGCCACCTTTTCCCGTGAGCAGTGCGAGGAACCACTTATCGCCTTTTAGTACGGCCCTCCCGCTCGTTAACCTGCGTGCATCTTTATCGCCTGTGACCGTTGGATCTGCCAGTCGTGCTGTATCTGCCGTCCATCTGCGCAACTCTGATAGTGTATTTGTCGGGGATTCATAGTATTCCGCCTCCATTTACATTAATGCATATTTATATGGTTTCTGCTTTGATAATGTATTAAATGCATATATGGGCTTTACAACCCCGATAAGCTTCCAATAGTGTAATCGCTAGTATCTGATAAGCTTTTGTGGCTTATATGGCTCCCGATGACTCCTGATAGCATTATCTGTGGTATATTTGCTTCTCTCGTCTCCATATGCTTTGATGGCTCTGTGTGCTCCTCTTTTTTGGCTCTGTCTACTCCTATCGTCTCTATCTGCTCCTCGAATATTGCCATATTGACATCAATGACAATCTGTGTCCAACAATCTCCCCCTTTGTTATTGATGGCAATATTCTTCAGCTTTCTCCCCATTTAACATCAATGGCAAAGGGATGCATATGGACTCCCCCTGTCCTACTACATCTTTATGAATGAACTTGAGTGATGATAAAGAAATAACCCCCATATTTTTATGCAGATGTTCGAATGCTTCTCGAGGAAGAGGTTTTGTGAAAATATCAGCTATCTACTCCTTAGTATTGATATATTCCAGAACGATGTTTTGTTCAACTACTTGTTCACGGAGGAAATGATACTTGATTGGTATGAGTTTGGTTCTTGAGTGCATCACGGGATTTTTGCTGAGACTAATAACACTTGTGTTGTCACAATAGACGGAAATTGTTGATTTGTACATATGTCGAGATCTTTTAGAGCTTCCTTCATCCATAGTATCTAATAACAAAAGTCTGCTGTAGCAATATACTCAGCTTCGGCTGTGGATAATGATATGGATAACTGTTTTTTGCTGAGCCAGGATACCAAACAGTCTCCTAGGAAGAATGCATTTCCACTAGTGCTTTTTCGATCATCTATACTTCTAGCCTAATCAGCATCGGGTGTATGCAGTTATAGTCAGTGTTGAGTCCTTTGGGTACCAAAGACAGAAATCAGAAGTTCCCTTCAGATATCTAAGAATTCTTTTTACAGCTAATAAATGGGATTGTTTGGGAGCAGATTGAAATCTTCCCACCATTCCTACTGCTTGCATTATGTCTGGTTGTGTAGCTATTAAGTATAGAAGGGCTCCAATCATTGACTTGTAATGAGTTGCATCTACTAGAGGGGAGTCATCATCTTTGCTTAGTTTGCAGTTTGTGGTCATAGGTGTGCTCATGGGTGCACAATCCTCCATTCCATATTTTTTGAGCATGTCTTTTAGATATTTGGTTTGAGATATACACAATCCTTCTCTGGTTTGAGATATCTGAAGTCCAAGGAAGTGGGACAGCTCTCCTATAATTGACATCTCAAACTCTTTTGACATGTTTTTAGAAAATTTATGGCTCATTTCATCATTATTACTAGCAAAAATCAGATCATCGACATAAACAAGAGCAACTAGTAACTTACCTTGATCTGTCTTTATGTATAGATTGCTTCCAGCCACTCCCTTTTTGAAGCCTTGTTGTTGTAGATAGTGATCCAGTCTTGCATACAAAGCTCTAGGAGCTTGTTTCAACCCATATAAAGCCTTTTTCAACTTAAAAACTAAGTCCTTTCCTGCTGTTAGATCAAAACCTTCTGTCTGCTCCATGTAGACTTCCTCCTTGAGTTCCCCATTTAAAAATGCTGATTTCACGTCCATTTGATAGATTTTGAATCCTTTTGAGAAAGAACATCCTGATAGATTCCATATGGGCCACTGGTGCAAATGTCTCTTCAAAGTCAATTCCTTCAATTTGTGAATAGCCTTTGCAGACAAGTCTTGCCTTGTTTCTGATAACTTGTCCTTCCTCATTCATTTTATTTTTGAACACCCATTTGGTTCCTATTATATTTTTGTCCTTTGGACGAGGTACCAGCTCCCATGTCTTGTTCTTCTCAATTTGGGTCATTTCTTCTTCCATGGCTCTTACCCAATGAGGATGCTTACTTGCTTCTGCAAATGTTTCTGGTTCTATCATAGATAGGAGGGCAATGACTTTTCTCTTGGGTGTAATTGTTATCCTTCTTCGGGTCTACACACCTTCATCTTTGTCACCAATGATATGCTCTTTTGGATGGTGTCTTTGGACATACTTCGTCTTAGAAGGGGTATTAGGTGGTTCTCTTTCCTCTTCTTCTTCTTCTTCCTCATATATTTATTCTTCTTTAGGTTCTTCTTCTTCAATGAGAGAGTCATCTTCATGTTCTTCTCAATTTCCTTGTTTAAGTCACCCTTCACCTAGTTCATCCTCATTTCTCTTCTTTCCCGGGGTCCTTTGTTTAAAATCACATATAAGGGTTTTTTGTTTTTAGCCCGAGCGCAGAGTTAAAGCAGCCATATGACCATTTCCTCATAACCCTAAGTTTTAACAAAAATCCTGGACCCACGGCTTTCTCTGTCACATCAACCCCGAAACGTGCGTGATTATCCCAGTCGTTCGATCATCCGCCACAAGATCTGACAGCGTTCGCAGCTCCCGCCCTGCGAACTTGCGCACGCGATAGCCCACGGGGAAAGTTGTTTCCCTGCCGTCCCATCTGCCATGCGGCGCTTTATTACAGGATTGCGCCATCTCGTACGTAAGCCACCTTTTCCCGTGAGCGGTGTGGGGAAACCGCTTACCGCCTTTTAGTACGGCCCTCCCACTCGTTAACCTGCGTGCATCTTTATTTCCTGCGACCATTGGATCTTCCCGTCGTGCTGTATCTGCCATCCATCTGCGCAACTCTAATAGTGTATTTGTCGGGGATTCATAGTATTCTCCCTCCATTTACGTTAATGCATATTTATATGGTTTGTGCTCTGATAATGTATTAAATGAATATATGGGCTTTACAGGCTCGATAAGCTTCCAATAGTGTAATCGCTAGCATCCGATAAGCTTTTGTGGCCTATACAGCTCTCGATGGCTCTTGATAGTGTTATCTGTGGTATATTTGCTCCTCTCGTCTCCATCTTCTCTGATGGCTCTATGTGCTCCTCTTCTTTGGCTTTGTCTGCTCCTCTTGTCTCTATCTTCTCCTCGAATATTGCCATATTGACATCAATGACAATCTGTGTCCAACAAACCAGCTTGGATAGACATCGAGTGGAAGAAGTGCAAACCTCAGACCTGTAGCTTTACATTACAGTTTTGGAGCTCGAAATAGTGTGAAAACCTCACCTTGGACCTATTGCTATACGATGTTGAAATACACTGGAAGGACAATCATTACTAAAACCTCGGATTGGCAAGAAAACTACTGTTTGGATCATCACCACAACTCAAACCTTGACAAGATTTTGATCAGACTTGTGAGTAGACTTCTAGTGTTTTGAATAGGTGGCACTTGAGGGAGTTTGAGCATCTGTTGAGAAGCATACTCTTCCATATATTTTGGAGCAGGCCTAGAAAGGATCTCGAGCTACTGTGAACCAATCTTGGAAGAAATCCTTGGGATATTTTGGTAACTAGTTGAAGCAGGTTTGGAAGCCTTTGTTCTTGAAGCATACCTAAGGAGTATATTGAGGACATCTAGTTGGAGCTAGTCTTGTTGAACATATTTTTAGAAGCTGACCTTGGATACATTCTTGTAGACCATGATGCATTAGTTATCATGAGGTGACTTGGAGAATTTGATTAGATACCATGAAGGACAACAAAGACACCTTCATGTGAAGAGATCAAGGTTGTCATTGATGACATAACGTAGAGACTACAGTGAAGATAAAGATTGATAGGGATCGTTGAAGAAGACATTGGGAGTTGTGAATTACTACCAAACATATCTTGGTGAAGTATTGCAGTGGGTTGGAGCCCAAGAGGTTGAGGCCTCCAAAATACAAGGTTGGTTCCTTGAGAGGATAGGGTTGGAGCCCTAGAGGATCAATGTCCTCAAGAAACCATGTCGAAGCCTGTACCAGAGAAGGGTTGGTGCCCTAGGGGTTGGAGCCTCTAAATGCAAGGTTTGTGCCTTGAGAAGATAGGGTTGGTGCCCTAGAGGTCTAAGACTCACAAAAGTCCAAGTTGGTTCTTATCAATAGGTTGGAGCCTAGGTGATTGAAGATCAATGTCTTCATCTAGGGTTGGATCCCTATATACATTGTACTTGATTTATTAAATAAATTAATAAAATCATTTATTCTTATTGTTCATTTTGTGTTCTAAATATAAGTGATCTAACTGGTAAAAGTTACAATTGAAAAGAAATATTGATTCCCTTCACTCAAAGCCTAACAACTTGAAGGTTGATCATTAGAACAAAAATGGCAAAGCCAAGGAATAAAGTCTCCAATCCTCCTAAATATGTGTCTCCCTCAACCACCGAACTTGAATTCAATAAATTTGTGAAGACTCCATTGTTCAATGGAAACTTTGATATATGGGAGGCAAGAATGAGGAATTTCTTAAAGAATCAAGGCATTGAAGTTTGGAAATCAGTGATTGCTAATAGCATGATGGATGGAGAATTCAAGGAACATAATACAAGAGTAATGAAAGCAATCTTGAATGGGCTACCTGATTCTATGAAGGCCAATTTTGAAAAATGTTCGTCAGCAAAAGGCACGTGGGATCAACTTCATGATATTCACTCAAAAGGAGCGTTGACAATGATATCTAGTCAAGAAAATGATGGGAAACAAGAAGGAAATGTAGAGCCCATCAAGGAAGCTGAAGATAAGAGTGATGACATCAAGGCTAAAGAAGACCTAGAAGATGAAGAGAATGAAAAATATTTTGAAGAAGATATCCTCACTAAACTTATGGATTCCATGGAAGAGATTAACAATTTGAAAAAGGAAAATGAGGAACTTAAGAAGAAAGTGTGAGTTGGTGAACAGGACAAGACAAGGAAGGAAGTTGACCTTGTCAAGCTTCAAGTACAATAAAGAGATGAGGAGCTCACCAAGATTAAGGAATAATTTCATCAAAACAAGAGAAAGCATCATGAAGAAGTCATATCCATGATAACTCAATTGGATAAGGCGAATAAATGGGAAGATACCTTGTCAAGCCACCTTGAACAAAGACACAAGAGCTTGAACAAACTTGAAGCAGAGATTGGTAAATATAAGGAAGAGGTCTCCTCCCTTAGATCTCAACTAGAAGAATCAAGGAAACAAGCACAGGTAATTGAAAAGGTGATGGAAGATTTGAAACTCATAGAAGGACAAGTTGATGAAGCATAAAAGGAGAGAAACACCATGATCTGCCAACTAGAAGAAATAGGCCACTAGTCGACATAGCAAACATTCTTGAGATACCTAGTTCCAAATGATGATGTCGTAACTCTTGTTTGAAGAAGATGTCAAGCCACAAATATGTTAAGCAACTAATGAAACATTCTTTCTCGAACAAGTCCTTGAACTAACTATAATATTGTTGAGCCAATCATGTGCCTTGATTGGTGATCTAGACCTTAGGTGCCAATATACAAGACTTTGAAGTGGGGGACTATAATTGATGAAATCATACAGGGGATATTGTCATACTCTATAAAGAATGACCAAACTTTGACATAATTGGAAGACTAATTTGGTGTTTTTTAAAAATTAATGAAGGTTGCACTATGACATATTACTACACTATCATTGAATTCATGATGCTATACCTTCATCACAATGTTGGATACTATCATGATAACATTATTGGTGCAAAAAAATGGAGAAGCCTCTATCCCAAAACATTCCTCATACTATTCCAAATATTGTATGCATAGAAATTTAAGGACAGTCACAAAGAAAATTAATTTTCACTACCTTAGAGGCAGCCTCTGAATGTGATACCATTGCCATATTTTAGAGCATAATTTTGCCTTTCCAATGAGATATTATATGACGCAAAACTACTAATAGTTTAGGAGAAATTGATTTTTAAAAATTAAATTAATTCTCTACCTATTGAGCCGACTTGTGTTAAGACAATTCATGTCAGCCTTCCTTAGAGGATGTGCCTATTCATTGTGAGGATGAAAACGTATATAAATAAGAGGTTAGACCTCTGTTTTTTGGACAAGAATTTTGGTGAAGATTACAGAGGAGCTCGGATCACAGAGAGACACTTAAGGGCAGCCACATGGGCTGTAGATTGATTACAGGGATGCTAAGGGCTGACTAAAGTGTGGGTTTTACCACAAACATGTGCGGACCTGTTCCTTGATTACAGCACCACAAACCTACAATTCTGAAATTTCGGGTCTATAATAGTTCTGAAATTTCGGGTCTGTAACAGTTTTTCCACTACAGGGACGTATTTTTTCTGGAGCTCGGACTTGATAGTTTCTAGATTGTATCTCTTCAGCATGGATCGGTGGTGTAACCAGACTTGTGGTGAATTAAACCTTGTGAATAGTTATCCTTCCAGCTTAGACTTTGGGACAAAGAACAACCTTAACATAACTTAGACTACAGAGAGATAGCCTCAAATATGTGGTTATTGTTTAAACTCAGAATTGTGGATGTGGAGAATTGAAGTACATATTAGAGGAGCTCCGTCATCATTGCAGATGACAGGTTGGAGCCTAGGTGATTGAAGATCAGTGTCTTGATCTAGGGTTGGAGCCCTATATAAATTGTACTTGATTTATTAAAGAAATTAATAAAAAAAAATTATTCTTATTGTTCATTTTGTGTTCTAAATATAATTGATCCAACTAGTAAAAGTCACAATTGAAAAGAAATACTGATTCACCCCCCTCTCCGTATTTCCAATAAACATAAATATTAAATGAGCAACTTAACACATAATGAATAGAAGATTCAATATGTGAACTAAAAACATCACATCAACACATAAAAACATTAGACATAAACACCATAAAGAACTGGAAACCCATAAAGAGAGAAAACCATGACTTTGTTATTGTTGTGATGCAAAGACAAGCTCTCACTCCCTTATTACATTTTATTTTCTGTAGGCTCCAACCTACATGAGGCTATTAACTCAGACTTTCTACAAGCTACAACATCCAAGGAAGCTCCAATCCCCATAAGTTTTATGCAGGCTACAACCCACATGAGGCTTCTACCTCAACAGGCTCCAACCTGTTATTTATCAAGCTACAACTTAAAAGGAGACCACAATCCCCTCATGCAAAATGAAAACAATATGCTAGTTTACCTGGTCTATACGTATGCATACCTCCATCTCTGATTCTTATTCTTCTTCTCCTTAAATATGCATCACATATGCTCTATATGTGCCAGGTAACTAATGCATAACACCTCAATCAACTCTCATATTCTCTCACATTCAAAAACTCCTTTTTTGCTTTTTAAAATCACATCTTTTATAAAGCTAGTTTTCTAGCTATTTGTATTCCACATAGGAATATGGAGTGAACAAGGCTTGACTCTTTGCCTTCCACTCATTCGTTTCCAAACTCTTCATACGTTGAATATAAGAATACAAATAAGTGCTCAAATATATTTTCAACCATCTATAATGATTAAGTGCACCACCATCAACATAAAGCCAACATATGCAAGCAACACATTATAACATCATATCACATGTAAAACATTCACTTTCTAATGCAAGCAATATGCATGCAACATGTGAAAGCAACACGTCACTCTTCAAAGATATATATATGTTTTGCAACATCTTGTATCAATACTTCTTCATGTCATTTCCTTAACAACCTTGAGTCTTGCCTTTGCTTTGCATCACAATAAATTCTCCAACACAACAATCTCTACAACATTATGTCATGCACATTTTTTCCTTTGCCATAGCCTTGCATCACAACAATGCTCAATCTCTACCCCATTCAACTATCAACAAGAATCAACATATTATATGATCTTTGTTGCTCCTTTGTTCCAATCCAAGCCATAAAAAATGAAGCCATCAAACCCTTTTCCACTCCTATCTTTTGCTGCTCATTTACCATTACATCTTTGCTCCTATCTGTTGCTGCTCCTACTCTTTTGCTGCTACTTTGCCATTACGTCTTTTCTCCTATCTGCTGCTGCTCCTACTCTTTTGCTGCTTCTTTGCCTTGTTGTTCCTCCTTTGCCTTACTATTGCTCCTTTTCTTTTGCTGGTCTTTTGCCACCAATAACAACAATGCCATCACCTTGTTCATTTTTATAAAGAATTAGGTGAACACAAGGTAACCAACCATGATGAATATGTAGTTATGAAGTTTTTTTCCTTAAACTTAGTTGCAAATACTAGACCTTGGTCCAATAGTCTCCCAAACAACAATATTAACAATTGGGGTGCTTTCAAACATTTTCATGAAAATTTGGGCCACTAGAAAAGTTGTTAGGCTAATGCTAACACAACTTTATAAAATGAGGAAGATAGAGAATGAAATGGTTAAAGAATTTGATGAAAGATTTGACAAGTGAATAGCAAGCTTTCAAAATGATTTGAAACCAAATAATAGCATAATTTTTCTTCATTACACTTGTTGAATGGTGTTTTCAATGATGCCAACATTGGTCTTTAAAGTATTTTAATATTTATCTATGAATTGCATCGATTGGAAGCTCCAATGTTCAAATAAGAAGCTCTTGCAGTGGGCATGATGCCCCACTTTTGATGAGGACATTGAATGAGAAGATCAAAGAAATTGCAAGTGATTCCATCATTAGATTATAAAGCTCATCGTTCCATTTCCAATGATAGGTGGAACGCCCCATGACTCCTCATGGTTGAGAAGATATAGCTGATCAAAGTTTTAGCGCTAAAGTTTGGTCAAGGTGCCCAAATATATGATTCAAGGTAGCCTTATGATTGATTATCTTTTTGGCATTAATTTTTCAAGAAAAAATTGTTTAATTTAAGTTGACCAATCAACCCTCAAAATGAAGAATATTCTATAACAAATCGGCTTCAAAAGGAGAAAACTTTCATTGAGGAATAATTTTAAAAGGGGTGTTACGTCGGCTCAATAATGATGTAAATTTAAAAATTCAAAATTTGATTTTTTGGTCTGGTTGACTCCAGGTTTGGAGGGCATGTCGACTCCCCTATTGATCCCCTCCTTCAATTTTGGAGGGCATGTCGACTCCCCTATTGGTTCGAGCTTGTAATGAAGAGGCCAAATCATGTTTTGTATGTTCTAAGTTGAGTTTCATTACAAACATTTTAAATTGAACCTACCTTGCATCAAAAAAATTTGAACACATATTACAATGATTTGTTATTTGGAAGCACCATGAAATTGGTTAATCCCATGATCAAATATTATGTCAACGCTTAATGATGGGCCTCATATAGCTGAAAATGAACCTCAACGCTTAATGATGGCCCTCACATAGGATAAAAAGGGCCTTCTCTATTTTGCGGTCGAAGATCGTTCAGTTGATTTATTGGTTCCTATTCCATGTGATCGAATTACATGGAAAGATGATCTGACTTGGAGTCCTGGCTCGAATTCTACGTGAACAAGTTTGTATGATTTCAAAGGAATGTTCGGAATCTAGTTTGCAAAGGTGCTACGTTGTCCTGGCTCCATCTCAAATCATATGTGATGCAAGTGTTTCCCCCCTTTTTGATGCCTCAGGTATGATATAATTAGCGAATACAAAATAAATAAGTTTCCTTTGCAGAGCGATCTAGCTGCTCACTTAGAGCGTGAGTACGTATGGTGGATAGTCGTCGATGCATGTAACCCTATGACTGGTGGACATTGATTGTGTGCCAAAACTGATTGTAATCGGTTCAGTTGTTAGACCCTATGACTGGTGGACATTGATTGTGTGCCAAAACTGATTGTAATCGGTTCAGTTGTTAGACATATGGATGAGTCGCCAGAAATATAAATCAAGTCACATAGCCTTAGTCATTTGATAGTGTGATATGCGTTGGTTTTCTTTCTGTAGTGTTATATATCTAGTATGTTTGAATGTTGGTGCAATCATAGTGTTGATGTTGCATTATGAATTTGGTTGTGTATTATTAGTGTTACTATGAGTGCATGGGTTAGTGCTATTGGAGCTATCACATTATATCTATGCAAAGGATTGTATATATTGCTACTATTAACTTGTACTAATGGTTGTGTCAACTACCATTCAACATGATGTTGCATGTTGAGTAAATGGTTGAAGTATTCCTCGTATATGCTTGAGTATTGTGTTGTATCGATGTTATGACATAATTCTTAAATGAAGGTATATGGATGTTGCAGATTTTGTGAAGGGATGCTTTTATATATATATGCTTTTATATATATATATATATATATATATTCCATGTATTATGATGAGCATTGTATTGTCATTGTTGGTACATTGTTGCTAGTATGTTATATTAATGAGTAAAGTAGGTATTGCTAGTGTCTTGCAGTGAGTTTAATGATGTTTCACTAAAGTTAACAATGACATGTATCGCTGAGTGATGTTAGAAAGGTTGTTAAGTAAGAGTATAGATGTAATATACAACATATATTATGCAAATGTTGTTATTGTATGTCTGTTGGCATTAAGGTTTGACAGTGGACATTGATATACTACTAGGGTTTCATGCATGCTATTGTTACATAAAGAGAAAGTTGTGCAAATTTGTTGCGTGGAAAAATATAGAACATATGTCAAAGTATTGAAGAGTTTTCTGCTACCAAAGGTTAATATGTTGTCAATTTGATGTAGTAAAGAGATGTTTGAATATATTGTGTTCAATTTAAGCATAAAATGTTGATGGATTTATTTTTGTTGAGCTAGTGTTTTAGATGCAAAAGAGGTATTGTGACAAGTGTTGTGATAACAAGAATTGTTATTGGACTAAAGCAAATGCAATCTAGTGACATGTGATTAGAGTAGTGGTTGTGCAAAAGAGACTTGTGGATCTATCTCTATGCTTCTAGGGTTTGTCATTTGAATATACATGTTGAGCAATTGTAGATATGTTTGTTGACTAGAAAGCGTTGAGTGCTACCAAATTGTTTAGCCAGGGTTTGATCCTTTTGGTGTGCAGACAAAGTTTGTTTTACTGTTGATGACCTTGTGCTAGTGTTTCAAATTGACCTTGAGCTAGTATTACAAATTTCTAAAGGAGGGTTTCTAAAAATATATCAAATGTGGTCCGCTATGGAGAAATGAAGGTTGGAACCTTTTGGGCAAGTGGTGGCTTGCAGAGTAGGGTGGCAGGGTGGTGCAAGGCGGAGATTGGATTCTCCTTCAGGTTAGAGCCTAAAAACACTTCAGGGTGACAAGATGATGTTAGGGCAAGTTGGAGCTTGCAGGGTGTTGAAACATCCTTTTAGTTGGAGTTGATAAAGCCAAGGTTATTGGAGCATCCTTTCAGTCAAATCTGATAAAACGAGGGGGTTAGAGAATCCTTCCATTTGGAGATGGTAAACTAGGGTGTTGGCACATCCTTTAAGTTGGAGCTAATAAATCAGAGGGTTGGAGCCTTCTTCTAGTTGTAGCTAGAAAATCTTGGAAGTTGGAGCTTTTTGTTGATGTGATCTTTAAAGACCTACATTAAAAGGGTTCGGTGGGTTTTCTCCCGGAAGGGTTTCCACCTAAAAAATATCTTGGTGTATTGTCTTTGATGTTGTGCATTTTTAAATGGTGTTGTTAACTGTTCATGTGATGTGATGTTGATTTATGTTATGATCTGATGCTAATGTTATTTAATGCCCTAAAGATTAAAATTAGCTAATTGAAGTGAAATACTAATTCACCCCCCTCTCAGTATTTCCAACAATACCTATGCTTTCAACAAACAATTTGGTTTCTCCCTGAGAGGATAAGGCCCCCATTACCTTAGGGAAAACCAAAGAATATGCTACTAAGATAGAGGAGAGTTTACATTCATCTAATATAGAACCATTTAAATATTCAAGAACATCTTCATCCAAACCCTTAAAGGGTGTTGTGAATACTACTAAGCCATCAAATGATATGCTACAGTTCATGGCTGATGTAATGAAAATGATGGAGGCAAATTTTTCCAAACAAAATGAAGCCCCCCAACAACAAAACCAAGCCATGCAAAATAAAATCCTCCAACTTTAAAGGAAAATCATATTTAAGCCTACGAGAAATCACAAATAGGATAAGCTAAAACTGTAGAAATTTTCTGATTTCCCACCCCGGTTTTCAGTTTCTCCTTATTTCTCCCATATAGTTAAATGCCCTTTCCCATAACCATACATTCAACAAGCTGGAAAAAATAAATATTGCTGAAAACACAAATTCTGGAAATTTTACAGAATGCTGGAAATTGCAGAAATAAAAATCAGCAGTAATAAACAGCCATTAAAACACATAGATTTTTGGTCAACTTGACCCTGCAAAAACCCCCTACAACTCTTGGGGAAAACCAGTTTGAGAGCTCTTCTTTATTTCTGGAAAATGCCTTTTTACAGTAGGAGAAATGTTCAGCAAAAAATCAACAAACAGACTTTTACAACTTATCTCAGCCTTGCTGAAACACCGTTGCTGTTACACCGTTGCTGTTGCTGTTACTCCGCTTTCAACTTTGCTGTGACACCGCTTGCAGCTTTGCTGTTACTCTGCGTGCAGCGTTGCTGTTACTCTGCGTTCAGCTTTGCTGTAACTCTGCGTGCAGCTTTGCTGTTACTCTGCGTTCAGCTTTGCTGTAACTCTGCGTGCAGCTTTGCTGTTACTCTGCGTTCAGCTTTGCTGTAACTCTGCGTGCAGCTTTGCTGTTACTCTGCGTTCAGCTTTGCTGTAACTCTGCGTGCAGCTTTGCTGTACTCTACGTTCAGCTTTGCTGTAACTCTGCGTGCAGCTTTGCTGTAACTCTGCGTTCAGCTTTGCTGTAACTCTGCGTGCAGCTTTGCTGTAACTCTGCGTTCAGCTTTGCTGTAACTCTGCGTGCAGCTTTGCTGTAACTCTGCGTTCAGCTTTGCTGTAACTCTGCGTTCAGCTTTGCTGTAACTCCGCTTGCAGCTTTGCTGTTACACCGCTTTCAGCTTTGCTGTTACACCGCCCAGAAATCTCCCTTGCTCTCTTGCTCTCCTTCTCTCAATCTGCTCATGAAAGAATGAATGATCTTTTCCTCCTTTTCCTCCCTTAACCCAACCCTAAATGACTTTTGGGTGATCCCTAAATCCAATGGCTGAAATAGATTTAGATCAATGGCTGAGATTAAATGCTCATTTAAATCTCACTTTCTATTTTTTAATTCACCCCACTTTAATAAAGACCCACTTAGTCATTTATTTCCAAAGTCACTTTTCCTTTCTAATTTTTCATTGACTTTATAAAGTCACTTTAAAATTAGACTTAGTAACTTTATCACTTAAAGTCACTTTCAAATTAGATTTAACTTTATAAAAATTATAAAGTTACTTTAGGAGAAAAATTAAATTCTTTTGGACACTTTTCCCTAGGCCAAAGATCAAAGCCTTAGGGAACCACCTGTCCTCCGGTACCAAATTTCAACACTCCCTCTTACCGAGGAAGGTGTTCCTCACCACACCCATCTTGTCTCTGAAGTAGACATGCTTGCCCCGTGGTAAGGCTTTGGTAAGAATATCTGCAACCTGCTCATCAGTGGAAATATACTCAAGCTTCACAGCGCCCTTCTGAACATAGTCTCTGATGAAATGATATCTGATCCCGATATGCTTTGACCTGTCATGAAATACTGGATTCTCCGTGAGTTTAATGCAACTCTGATTATCACAGTAAATCACTGAAGGTCTCAACGGCTGACCAAATAAGCCAAACAACATCTTGCGAAGCCATATGGCCTCACAACTAGCTAGACTGGCTGCCATATACTCTGCTTCCGCTGAACTCAGTGCTACTGACTGCTGCTTCCGGCTGAACCATGACACTACTGCTGAACCCAACCCAAAACAGCACCCTGAAGTGCTCTTCCTATCAGACGCACAACCTGCCCAATCAGAATCAGTGTATCCTGCCAATCTCACTCCATCTCCCTGCCTGTAGTCCAGACCATAATCCACTGTCCCCTGCAAGTACCACAAAATGTGTTTTGCAGCCACCCAGTGAACCTTCCTAGGCTCACACATAAACTGACTCATCGTGTTGACTGCAAAACAGATATCTGGTCTAGTGTTGACCAAATACATCAAGGAACCAATCAGCTGCCTGTACAATGTGGGATCCACCAACTCGGAATCCGAAGCATGAAGCTTCTTCCAGTTGGTGATCATCGGTGTCGACATGGGTCTACAATCCTCCATGTGGAATCTGCTAAGGATGTCCACAATATACTTCCCCTGCCCCAGGAAGAAATGCCCCTCCTCCTGCCACACCTCCAAACCCAAAAAGTAATGCATCAAGCCGATGTCCTTCATCTCAAACTCCGCCGCAAGATCTCTCTTGCAGTGCTCTATGAGTCTCTCTGCACCTGTAATGATCAAGTCATCCACATACAGCACCAGAATGAGAGGCTCCTCACCAATCACAATAAAGTAAAGGTTCGGATCTGCCTCACTCTTTGTGAAACCCATCCCCTGCAAGTATGCATCTATCCTGGAGTACCAAGCTCTGGGAGCTTGCTTCAGGCCATAAAGGGCCTTCTTCAATCTGCACACATGGGACTCCTTCCCATGCACCTCAAAGCCCTGTGGCTGCTCAATGTACACCTCCTCCTGTATGAAGCCATTGAGAAATGCGGTCTTCACATCCATCTTGTGGATCTTCCAACCCATCTCTGCTGCTATCGATATAATGGAGCGGATCGAAGTATATCGAGCCACGGGAGCGAAGGTCTCCTCATAATCAACTCCCTCTACCTGGGAGAACCCTCTAGCCACAAACCTTGCTTTGAATTTCTCAATGCTGCCATCTGCAGCATGCTTTACCTTGTAATGCCATCTGGAAGTAACCACGGATTTGCCCTCAGGCCTCGGCACCACCTCCCAAACATCATTCTTCATGATAGAAGAATACTCCTCCTGCATGGCCTCTCTCCAGACCTGCTGGCTAGCTGCCTCCTCATAGCTAGAAGGCTCAGAGTCAAGGATGTTGGTAACCATCGCCATATAGCTACAAAACCTCTCAGGTGGTCTACTCTCTCTGACCGGCCTCTTCGGCTCAGCAACAGATGTGGCATCTCTCAAGGTGTCCTGAAGCCACTTGGGCTTCCTCTTCCCTGAGCATGCTTCTCCCATAGGAGAATGAAACTCCTCCTCCTCATCCCCATTAGTAGCCTCAACTCCTGACTGTCTGTCTGCTGTCCTCCTGCATGCACATGAACCTGTAGAAGCTGAGGTACCGTGTGAACTGTCCATCAGTGGACTCCCTAGTGAACTGCTCTGTGAACTGCTCTGCATGCTGCCCGGAGCACCACCCCTCTGGCTCGGCGAGCCACTGCTCACTGATGGACCTGACATCCTCATAGATGTACCTCCGGATCCTCCTGATCCCTGCCCACTGGATCCCTGCGACTGACTCAAATGCTGCTGAGGGTCTGGCTGATCCAGATACTCTAACTCCCGTGAACTCCTAAAGGCCCTGTCCTCCTCGAACTTCACATCCCGTCTGACAACAACTTTCCTCTGTGCAGGAATGCAAATCCGAAAGGCCTTTAAGGTCTCACTGTAGCCCACAAAGATACCCTTCTCTGCGGTGGGCTCTAGTTTGGTCCTCTTCTCCTTGGGTATATAGGAGTATGTAATGCATCCAAAGATATGAAGATGACCAAGATCAAGCTTCTTCCCAGAGAAAGCCTCCTCCGGAGTCATGTGCCCCAAGGCACGATGCGGACTCCTGTTCTGCAAGTAAACAGCTGTGTTGCAGGCCTCTGCCCACAAGAATAATGGCAACCCCTGATCATATAACATGGCTTTGGCAGCCCCTATGATGGATCTGTTCTTCCTCTCCGCAACCACGTTCTGCTGGGGGTTGTAAGGAACAGTGAACTCCCTCCTAATGCCTGCCTCCGCACAATAGTCAACAAACTCTCCAAGGGTGTACTCTCCTCCATTGTCCGACCTCAGGGACTTGATCTTTCGACCTGTCTGAGTCTCCACAAGAGCTCTGAACTCCTGAAACCGCTTGAAGACCTCACTCTTGGTCTTCAAGAAATAAATCCAGGTCCTCCTGGAGTGATCATCAATGAATAAGACATAGTACTCATATCCACTCAAGGAAACATGAGACATCCGACCGCTCACATCGGAATGAATCAAATCAAGTATCCCAGTCGCTCTGCTGTCACTGCTAGGAAAAGGGGATTTGGCAAACTTGCCCATCGCACAACCTCTGCAAGTATCATGGTGATCAGTACTGAAATCTGGCACACCTGTAGTGATCTCCCGCAATGTCCTCAAGGCTCCATGAGACATGTGCCCCATCCTGCGGTGCCAAATCTCACACAGCTCAGAACTGCTAGCTCTGCTGTCGGTACTACAACTCAATGCCAAAGGGGGCTGGAATGCAAACTTGTACACCTTTGCATGGCGTACACCTATCACTCTAGCTGAATCAGCTGGAGAGCCCCTGGGATACATCAACACCTGTCCTTCCCTGAACAGTACCTCATATCCTCTGTCCTCAAAAGCTGAGACGGACATGAGGTTCTTCCTCATCCCTGGCACATAAAGAACCTCTGACACCTTCAAGGGAGGTTTGGACTCCCTCTGAAATGTCACTGTCCCCACCCCGACTGCTCTAACAACTCTGTCATCACCGAGTACTACCTCAATATCAGTGCCACTCTCTGAAATCTCTGAGAAGTACTCCCGGACTCCTGTCATGTGACGT
Organism: Pinus tabuliformis; assembly: GCA_031772625.1. Lineage (NCBI taxonomy): Eukaryota > Viridiplantae > Streptophyta > Pinopsida > Pinales > Pinaceae > Pinus > Pinus tabuliformis. Next base: position 1,103,767,187 of record CM062816.1, on the reverse strand, counting down.
GAAGCCCCACTGTCCACATACCAGATACCTGTAGATGCTCCGCTAATCGAGGGAAAAGCATGCTCCCTCTGAACCTGTGTGGCAAGTGATTCTGCACTAGAGGACTCACATGTAGTGAACGCAAACTCCCGGTCAAAACGACCTGCAAAGTCCTCAATCTCAGCTGACGCTGCCACATCCTGGGTCTTCCCCTTCTTCTTCTTCTTCTCCGGACACACAACTGCATAGTGTCCCATCTTCTGACAATTCCAACACTTCACTTTGGAATAGTCCTTTTGTGAGTTACCCTGTTTACCTTTACCTTTGCCTTTGCCTCCACCACCGCTTGTGGAAGCCTGCTTCTTCCCTTTGCCTTTCTTGCCTCCTGCCATCAGTGCTACGTCCTTATCCTGCTCAACTGGCTTGGCTGCCCCAAGCTGTCCTTTCCTGATCTCTGTCTGAATACAATCATCCCAAAACCTCTCCCATGTGGGAAGGGTCTCACGTGCACAAACCCCATCAGCAAAGTTCAACCATGAACGGGGGAGGCCATTCACTGCAATACGCACCAACTCAGTGGATGGAATGGCCTCTCCAATCGCTGCCAACTCATCTCTCACATTGGTAATCTTTGTGAGATATCCAGCTGCACTATCATTACCCATCTTAATGTTCTTCAGCTTCTCCTTCAGGACCATCTTCCGGTTCTCATTGGTACTCTGGTAGAGATTGGACAATGCTGTCCACATCTCATGGGCATTGCTCTTTCCTCTCACATGAGGAATGCAATGATCTTTGATTCCGTCTAGAATCAGCCTCTTACCCTTGTTGTTCTTTTTATTATAAGCTGCCAACTGAGTAGCATCAGTAGGCACAACAACAGGGTGCTGTGCTGTATGCACCATGATATCCCAGACTTCTGCCTCCTCAAAGATACTCTGCATTCTCTCCTTCCAAACGCTGTAATTTGTATGCCCATCCAACCTATCCTCCACCCTCAATCCCAATGACATCTTGCTGTCCTAAAATTGAAAAATAGCACTGCTGTGGTAAAGATAAACCTGCTGTTTATGAAAAATCAGCTTGCTGGAATTTTCTGAGTGAAAAAATCAGTAGCTGTATTTTTCTCTTTTGCTGTCCCAAACTGCCCTTCAACACTCAAGCTCTGATACCATGTATAAATTTTCTGATTTCCCACCCCGGTTTTCAGTTTCTCCTTATTTCTCCCATATAGTTAAATGCCCTTTCCCATAACCATACATTCAACAAGCTGGAAAAAATAAATATTGCTGAAAACACAAATTCTGGAAATTTTACAGAATGCTGGAAATTGCAGAAATAAAAATCAGCAGTAATAAACAGCCATTAAAACACATAGATTTTTGGTCAACTTGACCCTGCAAAAACCCCCTACAACTCTTGGGGAAAACCAGTTTGAGAGCTCTTCTTTATTTCTGGAAAATGCCTTTTTACAGTAGGAGAAATGTTCAGCAAAAAATCAACAAACAGACTTTTACAACTTATCTCAGCCTTGCTGAAACACCGTTGCTGTTACACCGTTGCTGTTGCTGTTACTCCGCTTTCAACTTTGCTGTGACACCGCTTGCAGCTTTGCTGTTACTCTGCGTGCAGCGTTGCTGTTACTCTGCGTTCAGCTTTGCTGTAACTCTGCGTGCAGCTTTGCTGTAACTCTGCGTTCAGCTTTGCTGTAACTCTGCGTGCAGCTTTGCTGTTACTCTGCGTTCAGCTTTGCTGTAACTCTGCGTGCAGCTTTGCTGTTACTCTGCGTTCAGCTTTGCTGTTACTCTGCGTGCAGCTTTGCTGTTACTCTACGTTCAGCTTTGCTGTAACTCTGCGTGCAGCTTTGCTGTAACTCTGCGTTCAGCTTTGCTGTAACTCCGCTTGCAGCTTTGCTGTAACTCCGTTTGCAGCTTTGCTGTTACAACGCTTTCAGCTTTGCTGTTACACCGCCCAGAAATCTCCCTTGCTCTCTTGCTCTCCTTCTCTCAATCTGCTCATGAAAGAATGAATGATCTTTTCCTCCTTTTCCTCCCTTAACCCAACCCTAAATGACTTTTGGGTGATCCCTAAATCCAATGGCTGAAATAGATTTAGATCAATGGCTGAGATTAAATGCTCATTTAAATCTCACTTTCTATTTTTTAATTCACCCCACTTTAATAAAGACCCACTTAGTCATTTATTTCCAAAGTCACTTTTCCTTTCTAATTTTTCATTGACTTTATAAAGTCACTTTAAAATTAGACTTAGTAACTTTATCACTTAAAGTCACTTTCAAATTAGATTTAACTTTATAAAAATTATAAAGTTACTTTAGGAGAAAATTAAATTCTTTTGGACACTTTTCCCTAGGCCAAAGATCAAAGCCTTAGGGAACCACATGTCCTCCGGTACCAAATTTCAACAAAAACCTAATCAACAAAGTCAAAGACCTCCCCCTCCTCTTAGCAATAACAATCTAGTGTAAGAAGAACAAAATGCTTAGTGTTTTCCTTGTGATATGGCTCATTGTCAAGACACTTGCTTGTATGCTAAAGAATATCTCAACTAGCAAGTGAAGTTAGTAAGGAAGACCTAAGTGACGTTAGTAATTACATAGAAGAAATGTCAAGTAAGGTTAGTAACCATTATATCTATGTTAATAATCGAATAGTTGACCAAGAAGATATTTAAAGGGTCTTAAACCCTAGGCCTTCTGAAGAAGAAATTAAGATAAGAATAAGAGATAAGTAATGAATGACCTGTCACAAAAAGGGAACGCAACAAGACCAATCTCATGAACAAACTCCAGCAAAAAGGATTCTTAAAAGGAAAAATCAACCAATGGAGCCTCGAGATGCAGTTTTAACTTTCGAAGTGTCAAATGAAATAGATACAAAAATAAACATTGATTTAGAATCATACTTGACCAAGGCTCACATCAATGTCCGTCTCAACAAATTAATGAAAAACCCATCACTTAGAAAAGGGTGGAGAATGTGTTAGGATTTGTAAGAGATCCTTCCCAAGATGAACATATAATTTTGTAATCATTAGATAGAGGGTCAAATGGAAAGTATGATCCTTTTTATAAATACTTAGTTGTTAATAACCTCCTTTTTCATAATTTCATGCTTGAAACTAGAGCTTCCACTAGCATTATGCCCCTTAGTGTCATGCAACAAGTATGGCTAAAGACAACTAAACCTTATAAAAGTGTGTGTGTGATGGATGGAAGAGAGGCAAAAGTCCATGGGGCCAGTCAGAAATTAGTTGTGCACCTAGAAATTGATCTTGGAATTACTCTTCTAATGGACATTATTTTCATTGATGCGCCAGATTCTTGGGAAATGTTCTTGTCTAGGAAAATTGATTTTGACTTAGGTGGGTTTTTGCAAATGGATTTAGCTTATGGAATGATCCCCTCATATGAAAAAAATTTCATCACATTGCCTAGACAACCGCTTAGGAAATACCAAGTGGAAGATCCTAGCGACTCCCAAAATGATTTGTGTGTATAATGGATGATCACATAGGAAACTATGTTTTTTTATCCCATTCCTTAGCCTCTGGTCCTGTTGAACATGATGTCAAAATGTAGACTATGTATTTTTATGGGGCCTATTCTCAACAAGGAAACATGGTGTAGTTTTTATATCCTCTTAAGTATATTATTTTAGTTTCTCTTACTGATTGGAGTTTGAATAAACCAAAAATGTTGCATAATACAAGGCTCCTAGAAATTGAATTGGCCAAAGGCATGGAGATAAAGCTCTTGTAAGTTTTGGGTATTATGAACTCATCATCTTTGAAAACAAAGATGTCTATTCAACTAATTATGAGAGGATGAAAATTACAAGGAGGAAATGATTAAATCAATTGATAAATTTCAAGCCTTCTCTATTAAGTACATTCAAAGAGTCCAAAATGATCTAGTTGGTGACTTGGTCATTCATCCCTCATCCAATCCAACATCAGAGGCAATCATAGATGGGCGATTCCAAACTGATGTTATTTATAGACCATCTATTTTGTATAACCTCCAACATTGATAGGTTTTTGAGGATGACAAGAGAATCGAAAGGCTCATGACTAGTGAGGGTGAGTTTATTGATAGACAAATTGATTGGGATGGATTATATGGTGTTTTTGTAGTTAGCTAGGGTGAAAGAGATAAAATTCCAAAAATTTTGGTCCCATTTGATCAAGATTTTGATAGACATGTTATGTATAAGCAAAGGTCCAATCCTACCAAACCTGAGGAATACATAGATATTAATGTTGCGCCAGAAAACGATCCTCAAAAGGTAAAGATTGGAAAAGGTACTTCTAATATAGAAAGGAAACAAATTGAGGCATTAATAAAGGAGTATAGGGATGCATTTGCTTAATCATATGATGATCTGAAGGCTTATAAGGATAAATATAATATCCATGTTAAAGGAAGGAGCTAATTCAAGAAAAAACTAAGGAAAATCAACCCAAAACTTTTTCCTTTGGATGAAAAAGAACTGTTAAAGTTGTTAGTTGTTGGAATCATTGTTCCAAGAAGACACTCATCTTGGTTAGCCAATTTAGTTATAGTGAGGAAGAAATCTAGAGAAATTTGACTATGTGTTGATTTTGGAAATCTTAATCAACTATCTATGAAGTATAATTACCCCTTGAATAATATTGAAAATTTGTTATGACAAGTTACTAGCAAAAGTATGTTATCTATGCTAGATGGTTCTTCGGGGTATAATAATATCCGAGTAAAAGAAGAAAATAAGAGGAAGCCGATATTTATTACACCTTGGGGAACTTACAAGTACCTTAGGATTCCTTTTGGGTTAATGAGTGTTGTGTCTACTTTGCAGAGGGACATGGATAATTCTTTCAAGGATTTAATTGGAAAGATTATTGAAATTTACCAAGATGAACTCACTATCTAAGGATAGGAAAAGATCATGTTTGACACTTGAGAAAGGTATTTGACATTTGTAGAGAATTCAAAATATCTTTGAGTCATAAGAAATCGATAATTGGAGTAGATGAGGGTAAGTTGTTGGGCAACATTATATCCAAGATGGAGTAAAAATAGACCCTGTTAGGATAAAAACTATTTGCAACATTCCTCTACCCGAAACCAATAAGGTTGTATAGTATCTCTTAAGTTAAAATAAACATTGTTTGAAGTTTTATTCCCAATTTCATTGGGATATACAACCCTATTTCTAATATGTTGAGGAAGGATTGCGGATTTAAATGAGATGATCACAATAGAGCCACCTTTAGAGAAATCAAGAATGTTTTAAGCATGGCATCAATGTTGGTTAGCCCCAACTATTCTAGAGACTTCACAATCTTTTCTTTCTCTTCAAAAGAAACAATAGCGGGTGTCTTGCTGTAAAAGAGCAAGGAAAATCTAGATAAACCTATAACATTTATGAGTAAGGTCCTTAGGCATTATGAGGTGAACTATAAGACCATGGAAAAATAGGCTTACACTTTATTTGGATCTCTTAAACATTTTCAAACTTATGTTGGCTATTCGAGAGTCATTTCTTATGTACGTCACCCAATAATGAAGGGTATCTTAACTCAGAGTAATTTCCTAGGAATATGTGGGAAGTCGGTATTGAGAATCCAAGAATATGACTTCGAAATTAGACTATCTAAGCTAGTGATAGGTCAAGGCCTTCACAAATTATTGGCTAGAGGAAATGAATAAGCTTTGGGTATTAATGTTGTCTAGGATGATTTGGAAATAAGTGATTGGGATGGGGACATTATTTATTACTTGTGAAACCTAGCATGTCCCAACTACTTACTAAACTACTAGAGAAGAGATTTAAGGTTGAAAGGCACATAATATTGTCTTGTTTAAAATGGCCTTGGTTGGAAGAATATTGATGGTATAGTTTTAAGATGCCTTGATGAACAAGAAGCTAATGACCTCATGATAAAATTCCACAAAGGGCTTTGTGGCATACATAATGTTGTCCCAACCACTGCACATAAGATATTTAAGGAAGGATATTATTGGCCTACCATATTCCATGATGTGCGTTAATTCGTTAGGTCATGTCAATAGTTCCAACTCTTCACAAGAAAGAAAAACCTTGCCACTTTACCCTTTCATCTTGTCATAATTGATAATCCTTTCTAGCAATGAGGCCTAGACTTAATAGATGAATTTAAAGACATTTTTAGTAATGGGTTTAAGTGGGTCTTGGCTGCAACTAATTATTTCACAATATGGATAGAAGTAATACCTACCAAATGAGCAACTGATATTGTGGTAAAATAATTCTTAGAAGATAATATCATAACTTGATTTGGTGGCCCAACCAGAATTACCATAGATAATGCCAAGGCTTTCAGTTCAATGTAACTATCCATGTTTTTCTTTGATTATGGTATTATACTATCTCACTCTTTCAATGATTACCCATAAGGCAATGGCCTTGCTAAGTTAAGTAATAAAAACCTTATGACATAGTAAAATTGATAGTGGGTAACCATAAGAAAAATTAGGATAACAAACTCAAATATGCTCTTTGGGTAGACAAGATAACAAAGAAAAAGTGAATTTGCCAAGTCCTTTTGATTTATTATAAATGATGAACATTACCTTTCCTATTCATTTGAAATTATCCATCTACCACCTACTTGAACACTTCATTGATGATAAAGAATTCATCAAGTTGTTCACTTAGATGAGGAAAGACGACCTACCTTTGGAAATTTAGTGGAAAAACAAAATAAAATAAAGAAATTTACGATAAACAAGCTAAGTTAAGACAATTCAAACTAGGTGATATTGTACTTATGTGAGATAAATAATAAGAGAAGCTCGATAAACAGGGTGTTGAACCCCAAAATTGATTCTTTTTTACACTCCTTTTTAATCCTTTCTTTTTTAGCTTCATAAGTTACAATCTAGGTATCAATTTACAAGGTTGAAGCATAACAAGTATATAATCATCATATATTTCATAATTTTCATTTATCTTTATTATTTGAATTAATATCTACTTAAGCTATTGAATTACAATGATTATACAGCTGATAAAAGTTTATGAAGCTAGATCCAAGGTTCGATAAGTTGTGGAACTTCATCCGAGAAACATGGCACATGGGTAGCTGGAAAATAATGAGGAAAATGATTCATTCCTATTTGCAGAAGCCAGATCAATGAAAAAGACGCCTTATCAGTCTGGTCAAAGGATAAGTCAAACAACGTGGAAGGCGCGGATCAAGCAAACAATATGTAGATTTTCCATTTCATGATTTGCTACATTGATTAGTAAATCATAAATAAGATTATGAGATCTTATCTCTTAGAATAATTATAGATGATGTTGATTACATAGGCGTAAATCTATGAAAACATATATTGTGTAATGGCTTTGTAAATATGCCTCACATCATAGCTAAAAATGACAAGAATTGTATTTTTGAAGTACTCTGTTTTGATATAAAAACTCTATTTCAACTCCATTCCTTGTTGTGCATTCCAATACGTGAATAATCATTCCATGAAAGCTATATAATGTTGTATGTTTCTCGTATGAGGGCCCCCTCAAGACAGTAAGGATTTTCTTTATTTACAGTTAGTATTTCCGCATAGATTTCCTTTATATTTTGTCGATTCATTCAAATATTCAGATTTTGATTTTTAGATATAGATTTGAAATTGTTTTACTAATCATTTTATTGATAAGGAAAGGAGAGATCTCAAATGCATATGGATAGAGTTATAGATAGAATTATTTATGAGTACGATTTGAAGAGTGATTTCATTTAAGTACATGTGTGATTCTCATTCAAACAAGTGTGGGTTATGATTCTTATTCAAGAAAGTACTATTTCCATTTGAATGTGTTGTAGCAGCTACAACCACCCTTCAAAATTTTGGCCCACACCTAATTTCGGAGCCTCCCTTGGAGTTTCGCTTGATAGCTGCACACCCTCAAGTTCACTCCGTGAGCCCATGGGAGTCTTTGCATCTGCCTTGCTTGTTCATTTCACCCAAGTTTCTTCATGTTGGTGTCTAAGTCGTGCTTGCAACCATGTTCTGGTTATGCTCAAAGTCTTCACTTTGTGTGTACTTGTTATAATCACTATGAAAGCATCTGTCGCACTCACACACAGAGTCACATTCACTGTCACACAAGCGTTGTCACGGTCAATCAACGATCAATCACAAGTGTCGTGCTTGTCACTTGCACCGTCGGTTAGTCATGTTGAACATGTGTGTCTGGATGGTTTGATTCGTTTCGTTGTCGAGTCATGTGAGTGAGTGTTTGCATGATCACCTATGCATATTTCGCTTGTTCACACACTTAGTCATGTTTGCTGAAGTACCAAAATCCCCTCTAACATCCAGACCATCTCCCCACCATTGAATCGATCGACTGTCAACCAGAACAACGCAGAAATACCAAGCCAATATTTTCAAGCTGCGTTGCCCACAAGTAGTTCAGTCCACTTTCATGCTGGCCACCCAGGCAGTCGAACCCGACAGTCACCCCTGGACTGTCTCCCCTAAAAAAATGTGTAGAGGCCACTAACCTTACTCGCTCAGCTGACTGAGGAAATTGCACAGACAGGTCGGACAAACATCAAGTGACCATCCCTGTCTCCCTCAGAAAATTGCACAGTTTTCCTAGTCAGTCATCCGAACAGTCAACCAGTTTCTCATCCAAGAAATTGCGCAATTTTCATGAGAAGGCCTTATACTACCAAGCAACCCACTCAGCTCAGAAATTGCGCAAAAATTATCAGCAAGCCGACCTCCCAATAGCTCTTAGCAGCAGGCTACTAGTTCCCTTCAGGAATTTCATAGTTTTTGCTGCCTGTGACCTAGCAGCGAACTACTAATTCCCTCTGGTAATTGTGCAATTTTGGATGCCAATGACCCCAGTAGCCAACTGCCAGTTCCCTCTGGGAATTGCGCAGTTTTTCTACCACTCCCCCAGGAAGTTCCTCCCAAACTACACAATCCTTGCCTGTTGAGCCTCCTTACAGCCCAGGCTGTTCCTCTAGAAAATTACGCAAATTTGACCTTCCATCACCTTCTTCCCACTTGTTCCAGAAACTACACAGATCCTGCCTACCTTCCCTTCTTGCATCCCAGACTGTCCCTCCAAAAATTTGCGTAATTTTTCCTTCCAGCCGAGCCAGACCTCACAGAAAGTCACCGTCAGCTTGGACTATCCATCTCCATCACTCAGTGACTCTTGCTTAGTTTTCATCAGCAATGCCCAGAGCCATCATACCACTTCACAACCTTGCTGCCTCTCCCGGTCACCTGCATCTGAACTAATCACGTGTCATGGTAGACTAGGAAGTTTTTAATTTGATGTGGCCTCGTCATGAGTGACTGCAGGTACAGATACACCAACAAACATGGAAAGACAATGAATGGGATGAATAAAGGGAGCACATTTAGAAGGACAGGTTCACCAACGGATGAAGAACGATGCATGCGAAGAGATGTGCTCACCAATGGACGAACGAATGAACATGCACCTTCAAGAACACATGAGCTTGTCAAGCCTTCCAACATGTAAGCAAGGAGCAACATGCCAATGCTTCATCAAGCGAACCAAAGATCATCAAATACTCCACGCACTTCGCCATGCGGAGGTGAAGCTATGATACACCATGAAGACATCCATCAACCAACAACACTGTAGCTCGACATGCATTCTAGCAACAACACGAATGTACCAGAACTGTCACGTCGAGTCATGTCATGAATCATGTTGCCCACATCTCTACTATGGGCTATGTTGTCAATCAATGTGATGTAACATGGAAGTCCAAGAGACCCACTTGTTGAACATAGAGTTATGTAAGTCGAAAATTCATGGAAGCCAAATGGTCATGAGAGTAGTTGAACAACCACAAGGGTCAGTTTCACCCTTGGCTATAAATACCCCTTCATTTGTACATGCAAAGGACTTTTCACCTCAATTCCTCCCACATAGCCAAGAGAGTCTATAATCTTTTCTTTGAGGAGTAAGTAGTGGCTCCAAGGCCCCACACTCGGGGTTAGTGATGTATGGTGTAACGATGTGTATTGGAACTTTTGCTTAATTCAGAAGCCTGCCAACAAGCCAACACGTTTTCACACATGTATTGTAACTGTTGTAAGACTAATATTTAACACTTGTGATGCATGTTGCTTTAACCAGTGTTCTACATTTGAACTATTTCACTTGTTGTAATACATAATCTATTAATGGAAATGTGTTGTATATGTTGTTAACACTGTCTCGCCTATGTAAACTACTCTCCCAAACACCAGACAAACCTTTCACATGAAACTTGTTGTAACAATTGTTGCACTCATTTGGACTCATCCATTGAGTGTTGTACGTGTTATCTTACCTTGTGTGTTATGACTGCCGCATCCATGTGGACTACTCCTCCGGAAGCTGTGCACGCCCTGTTGTGTTATGTGTTCCTAGCCGAGTTGGGACTTCATCCCAACCAACTTAGGACTCATTCCCACCCTATCCCTCTACAGTGAAAGAACCATTGACACAAGTGACACTTACACTCACCAGGCACGCGAATCCCACTTCTCAAAGACAAAGAAGACCACTCTCCTGTGCTGACAAGCAAGAGTTGAGGAAAATCCTTAAGATAATAGCAATCGAGCCATCATACTAGATGGGACTCCCACACCAAATAGTGTCAGGTCTAATTGGGACTTCATACCGGGGTGATCCCCTGAATGTTGGAGGGTCTAGCACCGTCAACATTTCTGGTGCTAGAAGGAGGGCAGGTAGTTGTATATGGTTGAATATCCCCTCACACTCATTCATCAACCATCTGGTCAAGGCAGTAACTTGCACTCCATGTCACCTACACGTGAATCTAAAGTTGGTTACTCCTCACCTCCCAGCATTGAACATGAAACATCACATAAACACCTTCGCTTCGTCTGTACCATCACTCGCTAGTTTGTGAAAGCAATCAGACTGATCCCAGATAGACAACATATTCCATGCGCATCTAGGAAGCCAAGAGCCACTCCCACAAGAGTTGTTGTATCATCAGCGGAAGAAGAAATCCTTGACACACTTGAATTTCTAGAAGAAGCTATTGAAGACGGAGAGGAACCTCCGATCTTCTAGCAAGGTGAACAAGACACTCTTGTGATCTTGGGATCGAACTCTGTTATATGAGGCAGAGGGGAAGGAAACGGAGGAGGTGGAGGTAGAGATGAACCAACAGACTCTGAGAGAGGAAGAGGACAAAGAAGAAGAAGAGACGGCTGACCCAAATCTTGAATGGATGACTCAGGGATCATTGGCTCTCTTGGCCGTTCTGCACAAGATGCTGAGGCGAGAGGAGAGAATGAACAACAAGTTCGACCCTGACAACACGGTGAAGGCAGAAGACCACTTAGACAATTTATACCTACAGTTGCAGACCCTTGAGGTACGTTATGATGATGTAGCATGTAGATTGTTCCCATGTACCTTGGATGGTCGCGCGACTACTTGGTATCACAACCTTCCACCAAACTCTATATAGAATTGGGTTGCATTCAAACGCATGTTCCTTGAGAAGTTCATTGATGACAAGACCCCAGCCATGCTACTCAAAGGGTTGGGAAGCCTCAAGATAAAGGGAAAAGAGAAAGTGAAAGATTTCAATTAGAGGTTTACACGTATATTGAACAAGTTCGCAATAGACACTAAACCTCATGACTCCATCACAACTAATTACTACACATCCGCATTGTCGACCAGCATTGTGTAGTTCGTCAAGTGAGCTGCGAAACTAACACTCTTGGAAAACTATGAAGAGGCCATCACTGTTGAGAAAGACCTGCGCATAATTGGAGTCATCAAGGATGACAAATTGATAGAGGACTCTAAAGATGCGAGTAGGAAGTACCAAGAAACAACGAGCAAGGGTAGAGATAAGGAAGCAACCGATATTGAGACCCTCACTCATCTTGTCAAGAGCTTGACCACTGAAATGTCCGAACTGAAACAACGTAAAACAAATACATTTGGAAGCAGTCACCCGCCTAGGCAGAGATAAGAAAGCAACTCATCAAGCAGTAGCTAGTTCGTTTCAAAAACTTCTCAAAAGCCTGTATTCCATCTTGAGCAGTGTGCAGATCCAAAATTATGTTCTTTCCATGAAGAACATCATCCCGAGAACTCTTGTTCGGGTTGGAAGTGAGTTACAAATTCTTTCTACAGTTGTACACTCGATGCAGGAAGTAGTATGCAGGAGTAACAGGAAGACACTGACAATGACGAAGAGGTTGCACTTGATGAGCCATCAAGCTCTAGGCATGTGGTGAACGTGTATCAGTGCTCGAAAATGATGTCAAAGATGAACACCGAGAAGAAGCCCCTAAAACAAACTGACCATCAAAACCTTAGGAGTAAAGGGGTCCCCCAACACTTGGGGAGATGCAAGAAAAGATCAGACTGCTAATAAGGAAGATCGATCCACTAACTACCCCAAAGAAGAAAACACAAAGCAAGTCTGGGAAGACAACGATGGACAAAAGCACATACATGAGAAACAAGCTGCAAAACACTCTGCTGGACAACACGAACACTCATTTTACGCTGGACACCTTGGTGAGTCTACCACCTCTGGATTACAACATTGTTGATGACATGAAGAAAAATCAGCAAACATCAGTTTGTTCGAGTTGGCTAAGATCCAAAGTCAGCGAGATATCCTTCTATGCACATTGAGATAGATAGCGACAGACATTGCAACCTCTACTGGCAAGGGAGCAAGCACACCTCCCGGATCACTTTCCACTGTGCTCAATACACTCCGGATGGAAGAAGAAAACTCAGGTTGCCCTCCATTCCTGCTTTCATTCAAATTTTTTAACTACAATGTTTACAACTGCTTTTGTTGATTCTGGCGTGGCAGCCAACGTCATGCCACTCTCCATTGCTAAGAAGATCAATGCACAATGGAGTGAAACATCCACGAGAATCATCCAACTTGATTGAACATCAGTACCATCCATTGGTGAACTATGATACATGATCATCTGACTATCTCATGATGGTCGAGTCCACCAATGCATCAACATAGTGGTTGTGGACATCCCAAAGGCATATGATCTATTACTCAGTAGAGACTGGTCCAACAAGTTAGATGGATATTTTTCTACAGAATGATCTCACATGTGGCTTCCGTACAAGGGAAAGTGCAACCAAATCCAGGTAGAATCTGAGAGGTACATGAAACATAATTTCACTCCCCCTCAATGGCGAGAATGAACCGTTGGCCTTCGCGAAACTCATGTTCGGCAACTGCCTCCTTGAGACAAGATTGGGGTGTTATCCTGCACGGCCAGCTCCAACCCCACCAAACGCGTAGTCGGGACTCCTTCCTTTCCCAACTTATGGTAATGAAACTTGTACAACACATTGTACTAATAGTAGCAACAGTAGCAACAACAGTAGTAGCATTAGTACTAGCACTTCAAGTGGTATGTATACAAATGAGCTATGGACCATGTACTTTGACAGATCAAAGGCACAGGACGGTTCAAGAGCTGAGTGTGTTCTGATCGACCCTTACAACAGGAAGCATCTGGTATCAAGTCGTTTGGATTTCAAGTGCACAAACAATGTAGCAAAACATGATGCACTCGTGTTGGGCTTGCAAAAAGCCATCAACCTCAACATGGTCATACTCAAAGTAGTAGGTGATTCAAATATAGTGGTATGGCAGGTATGTAACACCATTCATTATTTATCTCTGCATCTCAAAAGTTACCAACAAGAGGTATGGAAACTAATCTCAAACTTCCAAGCATTGAATATCATTGTTGTACCATGTACGCGTAATGCAGTTTCCAGTGCACTCGAAAATGCAACCTCGAGAATGTCACCGATTAGGGATAGATTTACTATTGAAAGTTTGTACAAACCATCTATCCCGGACAGCATAACTACCTTATGCATGTTTAATGATGATCAACAGATACTGCATTTCATGGCCAACACTAACGTCTTTAAAGATGAAGCGATAGACGATGATAAGCACGAGCTTTCTCTGCAAGTCGAAGCTAGTAACATGAAAGGCCACATTATCACAAAAGGTGTGGAATCATTGGAAAAGCTATATGACTTGCAAGAATGGTTCCAGGGGCCAAGGAACAACAAGACCCACAGTTCCACCATGAGGCATGAATTGATAAACCTGGGAACAGAACATGATCTAAAGTTTGTCAATCTTGGTACATGTTGTACACAACAAGAGCAGCAAGCCTTTATCCACTTGTTTAAACAGTACCGAGATGTGTTCGCATGGACATATGATGATTTGAAAACTTATGAATCATGGATCATCCAACATATCATCCCAATTAAAGAAGGGGTCAAGACATATCAACAGACGCTGAGGAAAGTACATCCGTCACTTGAACCCCTCATACAAAAAGAGCTTACTAAGCTGTTGGATGCACGGATCATATACAAAGTTTAACATTCCACATGGGTCTCTATTATAGATCCATTTGGGCACATCAATCCTATCATTCATATTAGTGTTTTAGGGCTCATCAAACCCTAATTTCAGTTGCTCCATGCCCTAAACAAGTCACCCCTTTGAATGCCTCCTTCCCAGACAGTTTCATGACTTGAAGACATCCAGAAATAGCCTCTAGAGGGACCAACGCATGTAGGCCCATGTAAGGGTGTACTACAGAGCAGTTAAGTCCATGCCAGAGTGCTTTGCAGAGCACTTAGGCTTCCTTTCACTTGCGCTGGGCGAGATTGAGCGAAATTCACATAGGGTTTGGGGAATATTCTTATCTTTTGGAGTCATCTAGAAGGTTCCCTCACTTATCAACTCCTATGAGCTCGAAAATGGATGAAGAATGAGTTAAGATACATCCTATCCTCTCATCCATTCCTCCATGGAACTAATTCTAGGTATGGAAGTCCATTCAATTCCATCATTTATGACAAAACCTCCTTCATCTTCCTATAAATTGACAACTCATCTAAGTGATCAAGGGCTGGATTATGTTGAATTGTAAGGAGATAATGCTGCTATGAGATTTGGCTTTGAAGCAAGTATTGTAATGCTACAAGTTTGTCATGCTTTTGATGGGATGTGGATGGGATCCAAGCTAGAGGAATGGCTTTGAATCAGACACAGATGGTTGCAATTCCTTCTTCTATTCAATAAAGTGTTTGAACCTTTCTCCCATATGTTTGTTTTATTTTATAATGCTTATATGTGTGAAATGTATCTGATTCCATTCACTTATATTCAATAG
Source organism: Pinus tabuliformis (assembly GCA_031772625.1). NCBI lineage: Eukaryota > Viridiplantae > Streptophyta > Pinopsida > Pinales > Pinaceae > Pinus > Pinus tabuliformis. Next base: position 1,103,751,925 of record CM062816.1, on the reverse strand, counting down.
ATTTTTTGCTTTGATCGATTCTTTGTTTCCTGTTGTGTTTACAGGTACTTCTCAAGCGTATTAAGTACGGGAAGGAGTGACAAGATTGATACACAGGAGACGAGAGGAAAGCGGAACTACAAGTAGGTCTTCTCATCTTCTCATCTTATCTATTGCTTATAGGAAAAGACTAAAACACTTTAAACTGTTGTTCTAGATATGGCTATTTATCTAGGGAATTAGTATTTATCCGTAGATACCAAATTCTCCAAAACAAATTGGTGACTCTACTGGGGAAGATCCTCTTTCCTAGTAGCTTATCCATCTCCTAGGACATCCTTGCAAACCTTATTTGTGTTCATAGATTTTAATTCAACTCTTTGCATTGAAAAATTGGTCAAAATTGTGTCAAATTACCTCTTGAAATGGCTCATTGTCACCAGTGCAGGCTTATGAGGGACATAGTGTGCTGCAGAGCACCCTTGGCGTATGAACAATGCTCTAAAGCACATTTTCTCCCATGCAGGGCTGCGTTGATCCTCCTAGGGTCAGTTTCCCACCTTCAGAAAATGTTTTTGCCAACTTTTCTCTGTTTGTTTGTTTGTTTGTTGATTGATCAATGAATGTTATGTCTCAGAGAACAAGTTTCTATCTCCTTGCCTAGCCCTAATTTGAGTTGATTTATTAATGTTTCTTTAATGTTTTCTTTGTCATTATCAATCTATAGTCAAAGTTAGAATATAGTTGATTAATATTCGTTCGAAAGAAAGTGTCGTAAAGTCTTCTTTTCCTTCGAATCAGAACTGTCGTAAAATTCTTCGTTCTTATGAAAGATTAATTGATTGTATGTCCATATTTCCTTTTGTTCATATTCACATTAAGGAAATTGAAAAGAAATACATGCATGTTGCATTGAAAAAGTTTGTGTGTGCTCATAGGAATAGTGTAGGGAAATTGCATTAGATTGTGCTCTTTGTTCTTTGATCAAAAGAAATCTGATTGCTCTATCCCTAAGTAGCTAGGATTTTCATCGTTAAATTGAATGGAAAGAACACTTATCAAGATAGTTGCATTCCTTGGAATTTCAGAATACATCACGTGGTGAACTTGAAAGGAAAATTTCTAAGCAAGATAAACTTAAAATTAACATGAATTTACGTAATGGAGCATTGTCATTAATGAGAACATTTAGTGGTTCTAGGCTAGATACGTGTTCCGATGTCATAAAACAAAGAAGTTGTTGCTAACTTGTCTGTAATACATCCCGAGTGTGATACCTCATTCCACGTACGTGAGTATATCATAGCTCGTCCACGTACCTTCGAGTATATAGGGCAGTGTTACAGTACATAAAGTATATGGGAATGCTCTCACTATGCGGTTTTGAATTAGACAACGCTTCTATGGATTGGGCCTCCACATAATTTTAGGTATATATGGGAGGACAACACTAGGTTGCTCTCCATCCTTAGGTAATTGAGTTGAGTGCCTTGTACACCGTGATACACTGAACACAACATTCGGGGAGATTGCTTCCCCGTACTTCTCGATTTTCGGGAGGTATTTTGCAGTTCACAGTTTCTTGGTAAACCTTTTGCCTAGATTATCCCTTTTTTGTTTTGTTATGGTACTTTGATTAAAATAAATTTAATTGATCATGGATAACATCCTCCACGTTCACTCCTTAGTTTATCTTAGGTTGAAACATATGGCGACAAATCTGGAGTCCACTGATTAAGGAATTCCTTTTGATGGGAATCCTAGTCCTTTTCCTCCTTTCGGAAATATGGGTGCTCCTTATATGGCTACATTGTCCCTCCCGAGATTTACCATTGGCTTGCCAGTATGGTTGTTTTCAACCTCCTTGGTTCAAAATGTTGTGATTTCTCCGCAATCGGGTACTCCTCCAACTGGAAAAAATCAACCTCCAGTTGATCCTGAAGTTGACCCTTTACCTTATTCCTCAGTTGTTTCTTCCTCCCCTTCTTCCATTCGCTTGGTGAAAGTATTGGTACTAGTAACTAGGTCGCTAAGAAGAAGAAGAAAGGGAAGAAGAAGAAGCAAATTCAGCAGAGGGGCAACCAAGAAACCATTGCTTTGAATGCAACATCTGATGAGAAACCATCCGTCAAGCCTCACAAAGTTCGATATCCATGCAAAATTTGTGTGGGATACCATCTTCTTCGAAATTGTCTTCATATTCCTCAGATCTTAGAAGAATGGTCTTCTCGTTCACATCATCCCGTGTCAACAACTTCAAGAGATCATGCTACTGACACACCATCAACTAGTGGTAGTAAAGTTCATGGAAAAAGGGGTAAAGTTAAGTTTCCCTGTAGGTTATGTGAAGGGAATCACCCCATTCACCTTTGTCCCTATCTGGATGAAGCCAAAAAAGTGTTGGATAACCGTCCTGCTTCTCCGCAACGACTTCCATCTAGTTACATGAGACTCTCACTTAATCCTTCACTAGTAGATGAATTGACTAACTCAAATCAACCGTTAGTCAAACCCACTCTCTATGAAAGTGAATCCTATGAGTCTACACCCGACCCAAATCCACAGGTCGAGGTAAAAGTTGACCCAAATTCACCTTCAGTTAATCGTACCTTTCCCGAAGAGAGTGAATACGATACCACTTAGGTTATTTTCGTTTCTTCAAATTCAAATGAGCTTGGGGGCAATCCTCTTGTTCCATCAAGACAAGAGGAAGATCATCCCGCTCTCATAACTCAAGGGGTTAATTCTCCCGTTTCTATGGTACCCCCTCCAAGTAGTTTGGTCACTTCCTTTGATTGGAATCGACTGGTAGGATGTCGTTTTCCTTCTTATGTGCCTTTCCAGATCATAGTACAGGTTTTTAATATGACTGTACTCGACACTATTATAGATGAAGGTGCATCAGTGAGTATCCTTTCCTCAATTTCTTGGCAAGCACTCAGTTCGCTTCCACTTGTGCCTGTTACCCATAATCTGTTGGCTTTTAACAGAGGAACTAGTCAACCATTAGGGATCCTTCCTCAGTTTCCTATTACTTTGGGAGGAAAAATCGTTTATCTGAATGTGATGGTAGTCCCAGGCCCTTTAGATTACAATTTGCTTCTTGGGCACGACTATGTTTATGACATGGGAGCTATTGCTTCAACACTCTTTTGAGTGATGTGTTTCCCGCATGAAGGCAGAATTGTCACCGTTGACCAACTTTCATTTCCCAGTCCAAGTATGGCTTCCAATCAACCATCTTCCCTAAATGGTCCTTTTGTACCAATGGTATCTTCCCTGCCACGGGTCAATTATGTGGCAACCTGTTCCATACCTACATCAACTAATGATCAATTCAATGATGTTGTACATCATGTATTGGGGGCATTGGAACCATATCTATCCTTGATGACCTCTTGTGGGTCATGAATAAGGAATATGAGGATAGTTCTTTTACTGTGTCAACCTCATTAAAAATTAAACAGGTCCATGAGGATAGTTATTTTACTGTTTCAACCTCGTTAAAAAATGAAACAGGTCCATGAGGATAGTTCTTTTACTATGTCAACCTCGTTAAAAAATGAAACAGGTCCGTGAGGATAGTTCTTTTACTCTGTAAACCTCGTTAAAAAAATGAAACAGGTCCATGAGGATAATTCCTTGTCTTGTGTCAACCTCCTTAAAAAATGAAACCAAGGAATATGAGGATATTTCCTGGTCTTATGTCAACCTCATTAAAAAATGAAACAAAGGGTAAGAGCATGGTTCCTTGTCTTGTGTCAAGCTCATTAAAAAATGAAACAAGGAGTATGAGCATAGTTCGTTCTCTTGTGTCAAGCTTGTTAAAAAATGAAACAAGGAATCTGAGCAGAGTTCCTTGTCTTGTGTCAAGCTCATTAAAAAAATGAAACAAGGTCCCTAGGAGTAAAGTTCCAAGTCAAGTCTTTGATTATATCTCGTAAAATAACCTTCATTCCATCCACCTTATAGCCATGAGTAGTCTACTTAGGCAAACGTAATGAAGCTTGCGGGGCATGCACCTAGTGGTAAAGTTAATTTTCCCTGTAGGTTATGTGAAGGGAATCACCCCATTCACCTTTGTCCCTATCTCGACGAAGCCAAAAAGGTGTTGGATAACCGTCCTGCTTCACCGCAGCGACTTCCATCTGGTTACAGGAGACTCTCCCTTTCATCATGTTGGGGGCATGTAAACCAATCTTGTTAGTCTAGGCAGTAAATCCATAAGGAAAAAATGATTCGTGTGTTCTATTCCATCAGGTAGGTCTTTGTTATATACATGAGAGAGAGACTATTCAGTTCATCTCCCGATGACTGTTCATATTTCTAATTTATTTATTTACATGAATTCACCCTATCACAAGGATTAAATGTCAACATTCCCCCTCTTAATCTGAAGGGATGTTGGTGAGTCCAAGCATCATTCTGAATTGTTCAAGCTTTTCTCTTCCAAGTGCTTTTGTGAAGAAGTCTGCAATTTGCTCATTTGTGGAACAATGACGGAGATGGATTGTTTTGGCCTCAACATGATGTCGAATCAGATGATATTTAGTATTTATGTGCTTCATTCGATCATGGAATTTTGGGTTCTTGGCCAACTTTATTGCAGAGGTATTGTCAATCATGAGTGGAGTTGATTGTACTTGTTTTACTTGCAAATCTTCAAGAATTTTCCTGAGCCACACAATTTTTTTTGTTGCTTCAGCTGCTGCCATGTATTCTGCTTATGTTGTGGAATCTGATGGAACTAATTTTTTGCGTGATCTCCAGGAGACAACTCCTGATCCAAGACTCATAGCATATCCTGAAGTTGATACCCCAGTTTCTTTGTCTCCATCGAAGTCTGAATCAGAGTATCCAATCAAGCTGAAGTCTTCCACCTGTGTATACTTGATTCCAAAGTCTTGAGTTCCCTTCAAGTACCTTAGAACTCGTTTTGTAGCAGACCAATGTCCCTCACAAGGCTTTTGCATAAACCTGGAGAGGATTTCAACAGCAAACGAAATGTCTAGTCTGGTAGTATTTAGGTAGTTGAGACTTCCTACAAGCTGTCTACACTTTGTTGCATCCTAAAATTCTTTTCCTTCAATAGATGTGAGTTTTAAGTTTTGTTCCATTGGAGTAGTAAGAGGATTGCACTTTGTCATGCCAAACCTGTTCAACAGATCTCCAATGTATTTCTTTTGAGAAAGAAATATGGACTTTGGATGTTGGGTTACTTCAATGCTAAGATAGTAATGAACATAGCCCAAATCATTCATTTCAAAACTTTTCCCTAATTCCTTCTTTATGGATGCAATGTAGCTTTCATTGTTCCCTGCCATCAAAAGATCATCTACATATACCACAAGATATACAACTGTTTTTCCAACTTTCTTGACAAATAAAGTTGCATCATCAAGATCAAAATGTTTGAAATTGAGTTTCAGAAGATGCTCAGTTAGTTTTTCATACCAGGCTCGCGGTGCTTGTTTGAGGCCAAACAAGGACTTCACAAGTTTGCATACTTTATGTTCATGTCCTTTCACAGCAAATCCTTCAGGCTGGGACATAAAAACATTCTCTTTTAGATCTCTATTCAAGAAAGCAGTTTTTACATCCATTTGATGGACTTTCCAACCGTTCTGAGCTGCTAGTGCAAAGAGTGTCCGGATGGTAGAAACCCATTTTGCTGTGGGGGAAAAAGTTCCCTCCTCTAATCAACCCCTTTCTTCTGTGCAAAACCTTTTGCCACAAGCCTAGCTTTGTGCTTGTCAAGTGAGCCATCATCTTTATACTTGTTCTTGTAGACCCACTTGCAGCCAATTGGTTTGGTTCCTAATGGAGGATCAACTAGCTTCCAAGTGCCGTTCTTTATGAGGGCATCATACTCCTTTTGCATCGCTTCTTTCCATTCATCATGAGAAGCAGCTTCTTTGAAGGAACTTGGTTCAAAATCTGTAGGTAAGTTCAATTCACAATCATAAGAAACATCCATATCAACAGGTGAATTAGAGTCATCTACATCACCTCCATTTTGCCAGTTTGAATTTCTGGTTCCTGTCTTTCCAACTTCATCAGGATGAACACTTTCAAGTGTCTTTGTCGGCCACTTTGGGGGGCCTTTCTCAGATGGTCCATGCTACTCCGTTGATAGAGTTGGGACTGAATCAAGATTGAGTCTCCCAATTCTATCAATTACATCACTTAAAGCATCATCCGTTGTTGGAGTTTCATGAGGGGGAGAGTGTTCTTCAGAAGAAGATTCCACATGTTGATCTAGTATAGGAATCCCCCCTTCAAGATGTGGAATCTGATTATCAAATTCTTGAAATGATTTTTCTTTTGCGAATCTATCCAAGCGATCAAGCTTCCGCTCAAAAACATTGTCAGTTTTGGATGATTCAAGAAAAATTACATCTCTAGATGCAACAAACTTTTTATTTACTTCATCATAGAGACAGTATGCTTTGGAGGTGTTTGAATACCCCAGGAAGATACACTTGCAACTTCTAGCACCAAGTTTGTTTCTATGTACCTTTGTTATAAAGGCATAACAAGTGGAACCAAAGACCCTGAGATGCTTTAGTGAAGGAACATGTCCATACCAAATTTCATAAGGAGTCTTGTTTCTAATAGCATTAGATGGACATATATTCTTTATATATGTAGCACATAGAACAACATCAGCCCAAAACATTATCTTTACATTCTTGAAGAAGAGCATGGATCATACCATATTTAAGATTGTCCTATTCATTCTTTCAGCTACACCATTCTGTTGGGGATTATAAGGCACAGTTGTTTGATGTTTGATCCCATGTTGGTGAAGATAGTTTTCAAATTCATTTGATGTGTATTCTTTTCCATTATCAATGCGAATAGACCCAATATGAGATTGTGCATCATTTTCAATCCATTTATGAAAATTATTGAATGTTTGAAAAACATCAGATTTGTTCTTCAATAAATAAACCCAACACATTCTGGTGTAGTCATCAATAAATGTCATGATATATTTATTTCCATTTGCAGAAGGAATAGGCATTGGACCACATAAATCTGAATGAATGAGTTCAAGTTTTCTATGTGCTCTTGAATGTGAATCATGAAAAGACTGTTTGCTATGATTTCCTAGAATGCAAGCATCACATTTCTTAAGTTTTCTAGGAATTGTAGGCAAACTAGCAACACTATTTTTCTTCAACAAGCGAAGACTGTCATAAATCAAATGTCCAAATCTAGCATGCCATAATAAACTTGATGGAAGTGTACCTTCTTCATGATGAGAATTGTATGAGAAATGTTGTGCATGAGCAGAGGTTTTTTGCAGCTTGAGAAGCCTTTGTTCTTCTATTCCCCTCATGACAAGTGAGTGATAAGATGATTTTCTTACCTCAAGCTTTCCATCAAACATATGAATGGAGTGACCTTGCTGGCGGATGTGGACCAAGCACAACAAGTTTCTCTTGAGCTGTGGGAGATATAGAACATGATGCAGAAGAAAGTCTGGAATACCAGACAGTTCAAGCTTGATTGTGCCAAGCCCTGATGGATTGATTTGATGATTGATTACTATTGATATACATACTCCATCAACATTGTCAGTGAAATCTTCAAAAAAATCTTTTTTATGAGTCATGTGGCAGGTTGCTCCTGAATCAAGCAACCAATCATTTTTCCAAGAAGCAAGTGAAGCATTAAATAAATTTTCATTTACTCCAATGTTACATTGTGCACAACATAGTGAGCAGAGCAGATGCTTCTTTACCTTTGTCTGTATCATCAGTTTTACCTTTCGGTTGGTTTCTTTTCTACTCAATTTTGTCCCATGGTAGCTTGCATGTAGAGGCATCATGTTATCCATTTCTTTTGCAGCGTATGCAGTGAAAATTTGCCTTTTCTCCTTGAGAATGTCTACCCCCCTTGCCTCTGAAATATCTTCCTCTTCCTCTTCGACCACCTCTTCCTCTTGTAGAATCTTGAGCAGGATGCCTTTCTTTATGAGAAAGGCACACAACCTCTTCAGAAGATTCAGGGGCTCTCTTCTTTCCAAAAGCTTTCTCTCTTTCAACAAACTTTTTCACAAGAGAGTCAAAGGTTATATCTTTGAGATTTCTATTTACTTGCAATGACTAGAGATAATTGGAGTAAGTAGGATAAAGTGCCTTGAGAAAAGCAATAAGAGGAATATCCAATTCAACCTTAGTGGATTTGATATCATGCATTATAGACTTTACTTCAGATGCAAGAGCAAGAGGATCATTATTTTGTAGTTCAAAAGTGAAGAGTTTAATCATGAGTTGAACAACTTCAAGTGCAAAATGTAAGTCATAGAGTTCTTTCAACTTTCGTAAGGCTTCAAAGGCAGTTAAATATGACGAAATATGGTGACTCACCTCTTCATTTACAAATGCTGCGATTAATGCATAAGCTTTGTTGTTCTTGTTTTCCCAAATGACGAGCTCTTTGTCTGAGGTAGGCTGCACTGGTTCATTGTCTCCTTCTCCGACACACACTCCTTTCCACAACTCATTGAAAATGAGGGTGTGTTTTATCATCTGGGACCATTCAAGATAGTTCTCCTTGCCAAGTGAGAACTATTCCCACCATGGATATGATTGAATGCATTCTGTAAAAAAAATTACTTCTGCTGATAGAAAAATACTTCTGCCAATATACAGTAAAATTGTACTCAAAAGAGAATTCTCAAAATATTTCAAATCTCTTCCTTATATATCAATATGGACGCCAATACCACGTGACCCATATAAGTGTTTTTCTTTAAACCTCATATAAATCCACCATTATATATGTATATGCCATATGTCCCCTTTATATAAAAAACTCAATTACCATGTGACCCATATAAGTGTTTTGTAAATCCACCATTTAAAAGCGCCATTCAGTCTTCATAAAAGGGATTTTTTTTTTTTACTATTCAAAAAACTATTTGGTCCTCGTAAAATTGGATAGTGCATAGTCAATTTGCATGGTACTCACCAGAGAAACCAATGCATTGCATAGTCAATGCAACATCAACAACAGTCGGCGGGATTTTTGATTCAGATACTCCACACTCACAACGTTCAAAACAGCGTATATGTGACAACTACCAAAACAACGTATATGTGACAACGTTCAAATATATCTGCATCCAGCGTTCAACTATATGTGACAACGTTCAAATATATCTGCGTCCAAGTGAAAAAACAGTCCCAGAAATCCGCTTATGGCAAATTCCAGCGAACCTAAATGAACTTGGTGACCCAAAATAAAATGGTCTGCAGGTCCAAAATTTGCAGAATAAATATATGAGGTTAACCACCCAAACGAAATTTGGAAGCTTAATCAATAAAACAGAGCTTCCAAAGACTGAGATCCCAAATTTCTCCCGTGAAGCAAAACCTCAGGGAATGAAAAGAAGAAAGAGAGGAATCCAATGAACAACAGGGCAGCCTGGCAAGGCACACAGAGGAAAGAAGTGAAGGGAAGCGGGAAGTGAAGGAATGTGTCAGACCACTGACACCAACGTTTATGGACAGTGAATTATAGACAAACGTACAGGCACTGGGTGGAGCAGGTCATTCAGGCAATCAAACGTTTAGGCTACACAAATATCAATTGAGATAGACATTAGATAGGGAAAATGGCAGTATGGACAATGCCTTTGAATGGAGAGCAGAGGAGCAGAATAGGGAGTTACAAAGAACATAAAAGCTAAAAAAAGGAGCTGGCTCTGATACCATGTCACGCCAAGCAGTAACTCCATAAGGCAAAAATGATTCATGTGTTCTATTCCATCAGGTAGGTCTTTGTTATATACATGAGGGAGAGACTGTTCATTTCATCTCCCGATGACTGTTCATATTTCTAATTTATTTATTTACATAAATTCACCCAATCACAAGGATTAGGTGTCAACAAATATTAAGCATAGTTCTTCGTTTCAAGCTTGTGTAAAAATGAAATTGAATTCAAGCATAGTTCTTCGTTTCAAGCTTGTCTAAAAATGAAACTGAATCCGAGCATAGTTTGTCATTTCAAGCTTGTGTAAACATGAAACTGAATCCAAGCATAGTTCCCTATGGTTCAAGCTTGTGTAAAAATGAACCCATTTCCATATTTAGCCCTCGTTATTGCCATTCTATCAGCCTCTTTCGCTAGATGATACTTTTTTGTTTTCATCCCATTTCCACCATCCCTTTGGCTGATCATACGCTTTCACTTGGTTGTTTTAGCCTTTTTTGAGGAACAGTTGCAATGAGTGGTCTTATTAGCTAGCCTCTTCACATAAATCAACATGTTTTAAGAAGTTCCAGCATAACCGGAACCAGTTGCTATCCTAGACACCACTCGTTCCTCAAAGTGGAGTCCTCTTTAAGCTCTTTTTAGAATCTTTAAACATGAAAAGATTGCCGAGCGCTTGTCCTTTCCATCTCGTTAACGGATTGGAAACAATATCTCTTGTATTATTTTACACTTTTTTCGGGCTTGAGAGATTAATTTATGAAAAATGACTTTTGGAGTTTTCTTTTTATCCCTTTTCAAACTCTCTAAACATGAAAAGAATCGAGTTATCTTTGTTGTTAAACTTGTCAAAACATCAAATAGTGACAAACTTGTCCATCTAGACAAGACCGAGTTTCACCTTCGCTAGACTCGTTAAAACATCAAATAGTGATGAATTCACCCAAAGGGTGGAATTATACAAAAAGCATATGTTATCCTCCTCAAGTTTGGTAAAAATAAATATGTACTGGTTAGCAATGACTGGAGAAAATGGGAAAAAGGGGAAAACCACTTTATGGTAGTAGGTCACTCTTGAACATGACACTTGCACTCCATCACCATGACTATTTGGGTTGGGTTATTAGCTTGATAGTTATCACACCATTGGTCTATCATACATCCATCACTTTGTTTTGGGTCAATGCTACCAATTCATTTTAGTGTCACTGACATGTTCAGGAGAAGTCATTCAATCAAAATTCATCCTTTGCAATACCATAAACCTTCATTTTCATGACCGCCATTCCTGAACCTTGTGTCATCAATCAAATTACATCTCCAAAATCATTACACTCATTTCATGTCGTTGATTTGGGATACATCAAGGCTCTCCTGCAACAGGTCGCTTCTTGTCGACATCAGCACATTATCCAAGAATTTGACTTAGAAACACCCTTCCAGTACCTTGAGGCTTGCATGCATCAATGGCAAATTTCTTGCTTCCGGTGATAGGTTGACATCAATGGCCTTGGATTGAAAGACTTTGTATGGTGTTTGACATCAAATCATTCATTCACACCATGCAGAGTGTACTGCAGTACCTTGAGGATCATTATCATTATCAGTGATTTCTCTCATGTCTGTTAAAGACTTACATCATTGGCTGATAATCAGATGGTGTCTTCCCATGTTCGACTTCAGATCGCATATTCACATGGTTAGACTCGTACTTGAGCAAACGATTAAATGAGATAGAAGACCTCAGATCTAGTTTCATCCATTCGGGCTGCGATTTCAGGAGTACTAAATCATATGTATAATGGTTTTACATCGATGGTCATTCCGATCATGGGTCTATATTTGTAGACGATTGTTTATGTACAAGTAATGAAAGTTTATAAGTTGAGCATGGGTATGCCTTCCCTTAGCAATTCATGTAAAATCAAATATCATGATATATGTATTGTAATTGATACAGGTCACCTTCCACTTCGATACCTCCTCATCACATCGTAAAGCATTTCATTCGACATTGGCATTTTTCTGGCTTCATGATTTAGGGGCAACTACTACATATCCATTTGGGAACATAAATACCATCATTCAGATCAGTGTTTTAGGGCTCATCAAACCCTAATTTCAGTTGCTACATGCCTTAAACAAGTCACCCCTTTGAATACCTCCTTCCTAGACAGTTTCATGACTTGAAGACATCCATAAATAGCCTCTAGAGGGACTAGCGTAGGTAGGCCCATGTAAGAGTGCACTAAAGAGTAGTTAAGTCCATGCCAGGGTTCTCTGCAGAGCACTTAGGCTTCCTTTCATCTGCGCTGGGTGAGATTGAGTGAAATTTATAAAGGGTTTGGGGAATATTCTTATATTTTGAAGTCATCTAGAAGGTTCCCTCACTTATCAACTCCTTTGAGCTCGAAAATGGATGAGGAATGAATTAAGATGCATCCTATCCTCTCTTCCCTTCCTCCATGGAACTAATTCTAAGTATGGAAGGCCATTCAATGCCACCATTTATGACAAAACCCCCTTCATATTCCTATAAATTGACCACTCATCTAAGTGATCAGGGGCTGGATTATGTTGAATTGTAAGGAGATAATGTTGCTATGAGATTTGGCTTTGAAGCAAGTATTGTCATGCTACAAGTTTGCCATGATTTTGATGTGATGTGGATGGGATCCAAGCTGGAGGAATGGCTTTGAATCAGACACAAATGGTTATAGTTCCTTCTTCTATTCAATATGTTTGAAGCTTTCTCCCATATGTTTGTATTGTTTTATAATTCTCGTATGCGTGAAATGTACCTGATTCCATTCACTTATATCCAATAGATCTTTTGCTTTGATCGATTCTGTGTTTTTTGTTGTGTTTATAGGTACTTCTCAAGCGTATTAAGTATAGGAAGGAGTGACAGGATCAATACAAAGGAGACGAGAGGAAAGAGGAACTACAAGTAGGTCTTCTCATCATCTCATCTTATCTATTGCTTATAGGAAAAGACTAAAACACATTAAAATGGTGTTCTAGATATGGCTACTTATCTAGGGAAATAGTATTTATCAGTAGATACCAAATTCTCCAAAACAGTCTCCAACATTATTCCTGTACGAAAGAAGTCCGGGGAAATCTGCTTGTGTGTCAATTTCTGGAACATAAACTACACCTTGGACAAAGAGAACTACCCTATGCCATCCATGGACCATATTTTGCAAATAATATTTAGGGCACAAATTTTTTCCCTCCTTGACGGTTTCTTAGGATACAATCAGGTTCGGGTAGCAAAACGTGACAAACTCAAAACTACTGTCCATACTAAGTGAGTTACGTTTGCTTATAGATGAATGTTGTTTGGGTTTGTAAACACAGGCACAACATTTTATCATGCTATGGATATCACCTTTTGTGGACTTATTGGATAGAGCGTGGTGGTATACCTCGATGATGTGACTGTATTCTCAAGAAGATGAGAAGACCACATATGTCATCTAAAGAAAATCTTTGGGCGATGCCGAAGATATGGGATTTCCTTGAATCCGAAAAAGAGTGTATTTGCATTGTCGGAGGGGAACCTCATCGGACACATTGTTACCAAGAGTGGGATCAAGGTGGATCTAGACCGGGTTCAAGCCATTACACAGATTCCTCACCCAGTCAACAAGAGAGCCACCCAATCCTTCTTGGGCAAGATAAACTTCCTCCGAAAGTTCATCTCGGATTATGTGCACATAGTTAAGCCCATGTAGGACATGGTCAAGAAAGATGTAGTTTACAGCTGGGGTAAGAAGGAAAAGTGTGCATTCACCCATATCAACCAAGGCATTGCAGAATGATTTCCTACTATAGACCTTCGCTTCTGAGAACTCACTAGCTGCAGTACTCACTCAGAAGGACAAAGCTAATGATGAACATCCCATCTCCTTCATGAGTGCAAGCATGTAGGGACCAGAGCTCAACTACCCCACCATTGACAAGAAAGCTTATGTAGTTTACAAGGCGGTGAAACACTTTAGGCCCTAATTACTGAAGAACCACTGCATAGTCTTCGTTCCCCACCCAGTAGTCCACACAATTCTTGCACAAAAGAACTGGGTGAACGATGTGCGAACTAGATGAGAGGCTTGCAAGAATATGATCTTGAAATCAAGCCAGTGCACACGATCAAAGGACATGGGCTCTGTAGACTTGCAGCTGAAGCAATGCACACTCCGAAGAATGAAGAAGAGCTCGCCGGTTGGGAGCAAGAGATTGAGATGTATGACATAAGGCGAGCAACATCCACTAAAGATGGAACCTCTTGGTATGTAGATGTGCGCCAGTACCTTGAGCATGACACCATACAATCTTAGTTTTTTATCAGATAGAAGAGGGCATTACGACTGAAAGCCTTAGCATATTAGTTGGTACACATAATTCTTTACAGAAAGCACAGAAATGGAGTTTTACTCAGGTGCCTAGAGGCACATGAATCAAAGAAGGTACTTCAAGATCTGCATGACAGACCCGTCGGGGGTCACTTTGCGGGAAATACCACTGCACACAAGGTTATGCAAGCCAGTTTATACTGGCACACATTATTCAAGGATGCACATGCCTATGCCTGCAAGTGCCCGGTCTGGCAGCGATCCACCAACAGAACACGAAGATCAGCGGCTTCACTGCATCTTGTTGCAGTGATCGAACCATTCCAATAGTGGGGCCTGGACATCATTGGGGAAATTTTCCCTCATTTGTCAAAACAACAACGCTATATCTTAACAACAACTGACTACTTAACGTGGTGGATAGAAGCAGTTCCGCTCAAACAAGTGAATGACTAGGAGGTCATCAACTTCCTCCAAAAGAACATCATCTCACGCTTCGGCATTCTAGTATCAATTGTCTTTTATAATGCAACTGATTTTTTGTCTTTGAAACTCTATGACTTTGCATTACAGAGTGGTATTGTGACAAAGCATTCATCTAACTATTACCCGCAGGGAAACAATCTAGCAGAATCCATGAATAAAAACCTCATCCGTATAATCAAGAAGATCATTTTCTTTGAGTAGCGTAACTTCCATATTGCCCTGACGAATGCATTATGAGCTGATCGTGTAACACCTGAGCCCTCTCTGAACACCTCACCATACTTCCTGGTTTATGGTAAAGAAGCCATCCTTTCGCCAAATATCTACTCACCTGCACTTTAGCTTTCCCAAGAATCACAAGGCAAGCCTTTCTAGCTAGTTCATCGTAGGATGGATGCTCTCCATATGCTTCAGGAAGAAAGGATGAAAGCAAAAGAAAAATTCACACTCCACCAGAACTGTATCAAGAGATGGTTCGATAAGAAGTCTGCAGGGAAATCTAACTTCGATGTGGGTGACTTAGTTCTGAAATGGGATAAGCCCCATGAAGACAAAGACAAACATACGAAGTTCTAGTCCCCGTGGATTGGTCCGTACATAGTCTACGAGAAGCTTGGTCCACACACGTATTGTTTGCGATCACTTGACAGGAGGATTGACAACCTTCTTGTCAATGGCCAAGATCTCAAGCATTATTTTTAGTAGGTCGGGCTGCGCCCATGCCACGTACATAGTCTTCTTGTTGCTTGTTGTTTTCATCTTGTTTGCTTTGCTTATTATCTTTGTTTATGCTTTGTTTGATTCTTCTTACTTTTTTGTCCACGTTCGTTTTGTTTGTGTGATATATTACTATTTTTATTTCCAGAAATAAGTGTTGCTAATTACTACGTTCCAGCTTTTGAATAGAGTATGTGGCTGAAATTTGAAGAGACTTGTGACACTGCAGCACTTGGGCAATCTTGTGTTCTTCTTCTCTGTGCTTGGTTATAACCTTCGACCGATGAAGTCTTGATGGAAAATACAAACCATCTGCAAGGGAAGTTTTGGTACAACAATGAACTTGTGTCTACAGTAGGAAGCCCCATTCCTACACTCAACCTTCTGCTATGTGTGTTCAAGCTCATCTAACTAGTAGAAGTGGAGAAGGGGAAAATCCAAATGAGCAAACCTATGTCAGAGGTCTTTACATGATTCTTTGAAGGAACAACCTCTTTTGCTCTTAATATGTCGGGATCCCTCTTCCGCCCCAAAAATAAATAAGTTCCTATGCATAGTCCTCTAGAAAAATACAAAGGCGAAAGAAGAGAAAGACTTCCTGCGCAGAGAGGTGAAGCATGCAACTCCACCAGGGTATTGAACAGACTCGTTGGCAGTGGAGCAATGTGTGTGTTCCTGCATGACTTTGCCGAGATACTGTCTAGGCCTGCTGGCAGCGGAGCAACACCAAAGATGAAAACTTATACTCTGAAAATCTTCAACTCGCGAGCTAAACTACCCTTTCCGGATTCGAAACACTGAGATCAAGCTAAACTTTTGATTGTGTTTGACTAAGTTGGAAAAATATGAACCATGTAGGTCCATGGGATAAGTGGGGAAGCTGAAGTAACCTACACAACGACTCAATAATCCCCAAAAGACCAAGGCCTTGTGCTAACAATGAACCAAAATAGAGAAGCTGGAGTTCTACCAGTGTGTCGCCAAGTATTGTAGCAGCTACAACCACCCTCCAAAATTTTGGCCAACACCTCATTTCAGAGCTTCCCTTGGAGTTTCGCTTAATAGTTACACACCCTCAGGTTCACTCCATGAGCCCGTGGGAGTCCTTGCATCCGCCTTGCTTGTTCATTTCACCCAAGTTTCTACATGTTGGTGTCTAAGTTATGCTTGCGACCATGTTCTGGTTATGCTCAAAGTCTTCGCTTTGCGTGTACTTGTTATGTTCACTATGAAAGCATCTTTTGCACTCACACATGAAGTCACATTCACTATCGCACAAGCGTTGTCACGGTCGATCAACGATCAATCACAGGTGTTGTGCTTGTCACTTGCACTGTCCGTCAGTCATGTTGAACGTGTGTGTTTGGATGGTTTGAGTCGTTTCGTTGTCGAGTCATGTGAGTGAGTGTTTGCATGATCACCTATGCATCTTTCGATCATTCACACACCTAGTCATGTTTGCTGAAGTTCTGATGACAAGACTCCCCTCCGACAGCCGGACCTTCTCCCCACCATCGAATCGATCGACTGTCAACTAGAACATCACAGAAGTACCAAGCCATTCTTTTCAAGCTGCACTACCTGCAAGAAGTTCAATCCACTTTCATGTTGGCCACCCGGTAGTCGGACCCGACAGTCACCCCAGGACTAACTCCCCCAAAAATTGTGTAGAGGCCACTAACCTTACTTGCTAAGCTGACTGAGGAAATTGTGCAGACAAGATGGACAGACACCAAGTGCCCATCCCTATCTCCCTTAGAAAATTGCACAGTTTTCCTAGTCATTCATCCCAACAGTTGACCAGATTCTCATCCAAGAAATTGCGTAGTTTTCATGACCAGGCCTTCTATTACTAAGAAACCCGCGCAGCTCAGAAATTGTGCAAAAATGAACAGCAAGCCGGTCTCTCAGCCTCATTGCAGTTTCCTCAGCTAACAAATCCTAGCAACAGGCTTCCATTTTCCTCCAGGAATTGTGCAGTCTCTGTTGCCTATGACCCAGCAGCCAACTGCCAATTCCCTATGGGAATTACACAGTTTTTGCTGCTAGTGACCCCAACAGCCAACTGTCAGTTCCCTCTGGGAATTACGCAGTTTTTCTACCAGTCTCTCGGACAGTTCCTCCCAAAAATTGTGCAATCTCTGCCTGTTGATCCTCCTTACAGCCCGACCTGTTCCTCCAGAAAATTGCACAAATTTGGTCTTCCAGCCCCTGCTACCCACTTGTTCCAGAAACTATGAAAATCCTGCCTACCTTGCCTTCCTGTAGCCCAGACTGTCCCTACCAAAATTTTCGCAATTTTGCCTTCCAGCCGAGCCAAACCTCGCAGGCAGTCACTGTTAACTTGGACTATCCATCTCCATAACTCAGTGACTTGCACAATTTTCATCAGCAGTGCCCAGAGCCATCATCTCGCTTCACAACCTTGCTGCCTCTCTCTGTCACTTGCATCCGAATTGATCATGTGTCTTGGTATACTAGGAGGTTTTGGATTTTATGTCGTCTCATCATGGGTGACTACAAGTACAAGTATAGGTACACCAACAAAGATGGAAAGATGACGAATGGGATGAACAAAGGGAGCACACGTAGAAGGACAGGTTCACCAACAGTCGAACAAATGATGCATGCAAACAGATGTGCTCACCAACGGACGAACATATGAATGTGCACCTTCGCGAATAGATGAGCTTGTCAAGCCTTCCAACATGTAAGCAAGGAGAAACATGCCAAAGCTTCATCAAGCGAAACAAAGACCATCAAAGACTCTACGCACTTTGCCATGTGGAGGTGAAGCTGTGATACACCATGAAGACATACATCACCCAATAACACTATAGCTCAAAATGCATTCCAACAACGACATGAATGTACCAACACTGTCATGTCGAGTCATGTGCCCAAATCTCTACTATGGGCTATGTTGTCAATCAATGTGATGTAACGTGGAAGTCCAAGAGACCCACTTGTTGAATATAGAGTCATGTAAGTCAAAAAGTCATGGAAGTAAAACGGTCATGAGGGTAGTTGAACAACCACAAGGGTCAGTTTCACCCTTGGATATAAATACCCCCTCATTTGTACATGCAAAGGACTTTTTCACCTCAACTTCTCCCACATAGCCAAGAGAGTCTGTAATATTTTCTTTGAGGAGTAAATAGCGGCTCCAACGCCCCACACTTGGGGTTAGTGATGTATGGTGTAACGACATATCTTGGAACTTTCGCTTAATTCAGAATCCTACCAACAGGCCATCATGCTTTTACACATGTATTTTAACTGTTGTAAGACTAATCTTTAACACTTGTGATGCATGTTGCTTTAACCTGTGTTCTACATCTGAACTATTTCACTTGTTGTAATACATAATGTATTAATGGAAATGTGTTGTATATGTTGTTAACGTTGTCTCGCCCGTGTAGAATACTCCCCCGGACACCAGACAGACTTTTCACATGAAACTTGATGTAACAACTACTGAACTCATTTGGACTCATCCATTGAGTGTTGTAAGAGTTATTTTACCTTGTGTATTGTGACTACCGCATCGGTGTGGACTATTCCTCCGGAAGATATGCACGTCTTGTTGTGTTGTGTGTTCCTAGTCGAGTTGGTACTTCATCCCAACTAACTTGGGACTCACTCCCACCCTCTCCCTCTACAGTGAAAGAATCATTCACACAAGTGACACTTACACTCACTAGGCACGTGAACCTCACTTCTCGAAGACAAAGCATATCGCTCTCCTGCGCTGACAAGAAAGAGTTGAGGCAAATCCTTATGACAATGGCAATCGGGCCATCATACCAGATGAGACACCTACACCAAACGGTGTGAGGTCTAATTGGGACTTCATACCGAGGTGATCCCTGAATGTTGGCGGGTCCAACACCGTCGACAGAATGTAATTTTCAAGAGTGAATTTCATTTAAGAAAGTGTGTTTTATTTTCATTAAAGCAGATGTGATGTTACTTTAAGCAAGTGTGTGAGAGATTTTATTTCAATCAAGTGTGAGTGTGATATTTTAAGTTTGAAGTTTCTTTTAAGTAGGATGAAATTTTTATTTAAGAAAGGAAAGCATAGTTGATTTCATTTGATATAAGAAAGTTGTTTAATTATATAGCCATAGAAAAACATGTGCATCTTGATAACTCAAATTGATTTAGGCATTTAATAAGTGACAAATACTTATAGCACATAAAGTGCACATACATTTCATTGGTTTACTGAATTTGGTTGATAATTTTATGTAAGTAATTTAACATCAATTAAATTACCAAACATTTTGGCACCGTTGCCGGGGAAGTGTATATAGGAGTCTTTTTTTTTTCATTTTTTAATAAAAATAAATAACAAAAATGATATGCATATGGAAAGAGATTATAGAGGTATATTTGTAGATAGAGGTAGAAGTTTGATTCCAACATCATGACTTACCCCACCACAACCTCACAGTGCCACACCATCCACCCAAACTCATATTCCATCTATTGCAGGAAAACAAAAACTTCCTGAGGTACTTAGATCTGAAATCCAACCTACACATTCACCAAATTCATCATCTGAATCCATAATAGAAGAAGAGGATCCTACATCCCCAACAGAAGGAGTAATTTTTCTATCTTCAACTGGAGAGAAACTTCTAGGACAAGAACTAGAAATCCCTAGTAGAGAAGAAGAGGAAGAAACTTATTTTAACCTTCCATTGATAGAAGAACTAGAAAAGGAATTAGAAAATCCAATTTTGGAACCTTACGTTAGTTCTGAAGAATCTATAATGGTTGGAGAAGGGGAAGGAGAGGTACATAATGTGAATGGTGAACAACCTATGATTGGAGGTGGAAGAGGTGGAGGAAGAGGAAGAGGAGGTGGTAGAGGAGATTCAAAACCTTTTGGATTTCCCATCCTCGATGAAGGTACCATAGCCACAATGAACATTGTTTCACCCTCCATCCTTCCAAATTTTCATGGATTAAGAAGTGAAGAACCCGAAAAATTTCTCTTTGAATTTGAAGTCTTGTGTAGATCTTATGACTACTTGCTTGACACTCAAAAGTTGAAATTGTTTCCAACAAATCTTAAGGATGCAACATTAAAATGGTTCATGGGATTAGAAGCACATTATATAAGAACATGGGAACAAATGAAAACTACATTCTTATAGAACTGTAAGGATTACTATAAGCGCCATAATCTCAAGGATGAAGTATTTAAAATGATGCAAAAAGAAGATGAAAATCTTGAAGATTTCATTGAAACATTTGCTTATAATGTTAAAAGGGATAAAATGCATAATTTAGATGAAGAAACTTTGAAATCTCTCTTATTAAAATCTATCAGAGATGAGTGGATTGATCTTCTCAATTCGATGGGTAAGGGAGATATTTATTAGTTAACATTTGGAGAAATTTGTGAGTTATGCATACACATTTCAAGAGGTCAAGCAAGAACTCGGAAAAATCCAAGAGACCCTGTCATGTCTAGGATTAATAAATCTGCAACTAGGACAATAAGTAGGGATAAATTAGGTAATTTGCTTGAAAATTTTAAAATATATATTTTGGGGAGTCTTAGTGAACAAATAGATACCCTTAAAGTAAAAAAACAAGAAAAAGGATGAAAACACTGCATTACATATCTTTTGTCCAAAATGTAGAAAGAAGCATGCTTTGAGAGAATGCCCACTTGACTTAAAAAGTGTAGAATCCTATGTTATATGTGAAAAAAATCATGATACAAAGGAATGTCCTTCAATACCAGGTATTAAAGTTGTCTACCAAGAGGAAGTAATACCAAATCAAGTAGAATCCCTTTGTTTTATTTCTAAGAGACCATGGCAAAATTCACAACCAAATATGACCCAAGGTTTTAACACTCAAGCATTTGCACAACCATCACAAAAAAATTGGACTGCATCCATGCCTTGGAAATTTTGGCCTCAACCTTGGGCACAAGGATGGAAAAATCCCTATGGAAAGTACCCTCAATATCCTCAATATCAACAACCCTACCCGATTTTTCCACCATAATATTTTCCTCAGCCTGTTCAACCAACTCAACCTCAGAATCCAAATCCACAACTTTCATTACCATTTCCTCAAAGACCAAATCAACTGCCTGCTCAACCACTTCCAAACCTGAATAATAATACAAATTCACAACTCGTTTACACTGTGGAAGGACAAAATTTCCAAACCTACTTGATAATTCTGTTAGATCTAAACAATGTCCAACTTAGATATGGTAGATTAGTGGAAAACAAGTCACCATCAGTTCTTATTCAGGAACCTGAAAAAGAAAATCTCACCAAGGAAGATAAATCTCTTCATCAAGAGGAAAATTTTCAAAAACAAACCACCCCTGCACAATCTGACGATATCCCAATAAAATCAACTCCCATCATAGAACAACCTTCAGTTTCTGTTCAAACACTACCTTTTCCTAAAGTATTGAAAATTTATAAATGGGTAGAAAAACAGATTATATTGCCTAATTATGATATGATAGATGACTTGAAGAACGTTTGCATAAAAATTCCTTTGTTACAAGCTATAAAAAATATCAATATTTCCAAAGACAATTAGGGAGTTAAGTATTAAAAGATCAGGAAAAAATAGGAAAGAAGTCAAAATATTTCATTTAGTTGGAAAAATTGCAGATATCATGATGGGAAAAACAACAATTCAGAAATAACTTGATACAGGAAGTCCCATTGTGAAAACACACATCAATGGTATTGAAATTCCAAATACATTAATTGATTTAGGAGTAACTATAAACATCATGAGTAAACAAACTATGAATCAATTGAAACTTCCTAATCTTCAATATACACCTACATTATTGCAATTAGTAGATATATTTGTTATCAAACCTGATGGTATGTTGGAAGATATATTTGTATCCTTAGATTCTTGAGAATATCATGTTGACTTTATAATCTTGACACCCAAGAATAATTTAGAAGGACATCTATTGATTCTAGGAAGACCATGGCTAGCTACAACTAATGCTTTTATAGGTTGTAGATCTGGTGATATGTTTATTTTTGATGGAATTTCAACAAATAAATTCACATTATATCCTCCTGCAAAAACAACAATAGAGGTATAAATTGAAGAATGGATAGATAATGATATTGATATACGACCAATCTTTGTTACTTCAAAAATAGATGAAGAAGATCAAATTTTGAATTTAATATAAAATAATGAATCTTCCTCATATTGTGAACCTAATCAAAGTTTTCAAGGACAATGTAATATTGAATATCTATCATATCATCAATTGTCTTTACATTCTATGGAAAAACTTGGCAAATCTTTAATAGAAATATTTCTAGAAAAAACTTTGAACATCAATAATAATCTGGAAGAATTTCAAAAGAAAAAATTAATATAGATGTTACAAGAACATTCCTCTGCTTATGCATGGGAATACACTCTCATGAAATGAATTGATCCCAAAACTTTTATACATCATATCAATATTGAAGAAATTCCAAACCAATTTGACTACCTCAAAGAAAAATGAATCCAAATTTAAGAGAGATTGTTAAAGAGAAACTACAAAAATTGTTAAATGTGAATTTCATTTAACCAATATCAGATAGCCAGTGGGTTTCACCATTGGTAATTGTTCCTAAAAAGAATGGAAAATGGAGAGTATGCATTGATGCTAGGGAATTGAGTAAAGCTACTTTAAAAGATCATTTTCCACTTCTTTTTATAGATCAATTTTTAGATACATTGGCAGGAAAGAAATAATTTTCATTCTTGGGTGGTTTTAGTGGATATAACCAGATCCAAGTAGGTATAGAATATCAAGATAAAACCACTTTACCTATCCATGGGGAACCTATGCCTATCGAGTACTTCCTTTTGGGTTATGTAATGCACCAACAACATTCCAGATGACAATTTTAGGCATTTTTTATAATCTAATTCATGATTGTGTAGAAGTTTATATGAATGATTTTAATGTCTATGGAAATTATTTTGAAGAAGCTCTTAAAAATTTGGAAAAAGTTTTCATTACATGTATAAAAACAAATCTCTCACTAAGTCATGAAAAATGTTTTATGATGTTTACTGAGAGAATTGTTTTAGGACACCATATTTCAAGAAATTGAATTAGAGTGGATACATATAAAGTAGAAGTTATTTCTAAATTATCAATTTCAACTTTTCAAAGAGATGTTAGAAATTTTCTTGGTTTTACTGACTATTACAAAAGATTCATAGAAAATATTACAAAATAACATCTCCACTTTTCAAATTACTTAAAAAATATTGTGAATTCATTTGGAATTCCAATTGCCAAAAAGATTTTGAAACATTGAAAGAAAAGATTTCTAAAGCACCCATTCTAAGAGGACCAAATTGGAAACTACCTTTTCACATTTCGACTGATGCCTCTGTTACAACTTTAGGAGTTGTATTAGGAAAAAATGATTTAACCGCTTATGCCATTTACTACATCAGTAAAAATTTGACTCCTGTAGAGTTACATTACATTGTAACATAAAAAAAGAGTTTCTAGTTGTTATCCATGCCATCAATAAATTTAGACATTACACCACTGGTTATGAAACCTTCATACACATAGATCATTATGCAATTATATATTTAATGAATAAACCAATCACTAGTGGCATAATTACAAGATGATTATTGTTGTTACAAGAATGCAATATTACTATATTGGATAAAATTGGAAAAAAAAATACAGTTGTTGATTTTCTATCTAGGATTCAAAATGATAATAACAATGTTCCTATAGAAGATAATTTTTCTGATGAATATCTTTTTTCAGTATCTATTAAATCTCCTTGGTTTGCAGATATTGCTAATTACTTGGCTACAGGGAAGTTACCACCATATTTGTCTCCTCGAGAGAAAATAAAAATTATTCAAACTAGTGCATCGTATTTCTAGATAAATCAAGAATTGTACAAAATAGGATCTGATTTAATCATTCGAAGGTGTGTCAGAGAAAATGGAGTACCTGAGATATTGAAGACTTGTCATGATGAGTCATGTGGAGGACATTTTGTTGATAAAATAATTGCTTATAAAGTCCTTTTATTAGGATATTATTGGCTTTCCCTTTGTAAGGATGCCAATTATGTCAAGATATGTGACAGTTGTCAGAGAATGAGAAAGTTTGTTCCTTTAGATGAAATGACTTTATAGTCTCAGGTACTTATTGAACCCTTTTACAAATGGGCTTTAGATTTTGTTGGTCCAAACAATCCACCATCAAGACAAAAAATGTATATTCTTGTTTGTACAGATTATGTTACAAAATGGGTAGAAGCTAAAACACTTTATTTTGCTACTGAAAATGTTGTAGTTTCATTTCTTTTTGAGGATATTTTAACTTATTTTCGTGTCCCAAGGGAAATTGTGACAAATCAAGGCACTCGATTTATATCCAAGCTGGTACAAAAGATAATGGAGGAATACAAAATCAAACATAGAAAGTCAACTCCATACCATCCACAAACCAACGGACAAGTTGAATCCACCAATAAAGTAATTGAAGCAATTCTTACGAAAAATGTGCATTTGCATAGAAGGGATTGGGCGGAAAATCTTCCAGAAGATTTGTGGACATATCATACCACATGGAGATAAACAACTGGCCACACTTCTTATGAACTTTTTTTTATGGTAAACAAGTTCTATTTCCTATTGAGTCCCAGATAAAGACTTTTAAAACAATAACCAAATTGGGTCTTGATTTATCAGAAGCCCAAAGACAAAGAATAAAACAATTGAATTAACTTGATGAGATGTGACAAGATGTTATTCAAAGACCTAATATTTCCAGCAACAAAGATCTACGTGGCATGACAAATTTATCAAAGAAAGGAAATTTCAACCTAGTGATTGGGCATTGCTTTTTGATTCAAAATTTAAAGATTTTCAAGGAAAATTTCAAACTCATTGGCTTGGTCCATATGAGATTGACATTGTCTTTGATAATGGAGCAGTTAGAATTAGAACTATTGATGAAGAGAAAGTGATATTCCTTGTAAATGGTCATAGATTACGAGTATATCATAAACCATTAAAAAATGAGGAATTCATAAAGGATTTGCAAGGAAATTTTGATTTAAAGTTGGTTAAGGAAGACTCTTCTTTCTCTCCAACTTAGTCTTTTATTTTTCTTCTAAAAAAAAATACATAAAAATAAATTGTATAAACATGAAAACTAACATTGTTGGCATGTTTATACAAAAAATCCAAGCTGAAAACCAAGAATTCTTGGCAGCTTAGATTTTCTTTTCCCTATTCTAATCCCATTTTCCTTTTATTCTTTTTTTCCTATTTTGAAATAATATAGCTACAGAATTGTGAACAATCTACAGCTCTACAAAATTCTACAATTGAATTGATAGGTTATGACCTGAAAAAATGGAAATTATGGTAAATGCAAAATTTCAATGAAGATTGCAGTTGAAGCAACTTGAAAACATGTAGAAGATAAGTAAAAATAGTAAGATAAGGGAGCAAAGGTATGTAAATATTGAGTTATATAATAAAGAAAAAAAATGAATTATGAAATTAAATGATGGATAACCATTGTTACTGCCATGCCGAGTAATGATTACCCTTAATTGATTCGACACAACTTTGATTCTAACGAAAATATCAATGCCTTGTCGACTGAGTTGGACTTAAAATGCTGATATCATTCAAAAATCACCTTACTTCTCCGCTCATCATTCCTATTTATGTTGAACGGCTCCATCTCATTTAACTTTGTTCTAGTGCCGAGACTAACTTCACTTGAAACTTTGCTTTCCTGACTCGTCTCATACTCAAATTCCTTCCCATTCCTTGAAATTGTCAAAAAGAGAGATTGGGGGTTAAACTTCCTCTGCCATGGGAGTTATTGTGAGGTCAAAGCCAAATGGATTTAGGTTTTTGGAGGGTTACCCATAGGTCAAACAAACACTGCAACAAGCTCGATGGTTGAACTTTATGGAGAAATCCAACGACCATGAAAAGGAGGTAACAAAATATTTTGTTAGGGCGTAGGACGACATTGAAGCAAAAATCAGGGACATAAAGTTGCTATTGAAAAAATCCTTCATAGCAGAAGCCACAAAATTGCCAAGAATTGGAGAAAGTTGGGTTAAGAACAAAATAATCAAAGAAAGAGAATGGAGGGGTTTTCTCAAAATTCCAAGTATGAACATTTCTAAATTTAAGAAGGGAATTCAAATTACAGCTTTGAAAAATAAATGGAGAAACCTGTTGTTGATCATCCAAAATTTATAACTTGTGAAGGAAGATTTAGAAATATGTTCTTTTATCATGCAAGATTAATGATGAATTTTCTAGATGGAAATGAAATTATCTTAGCATATTTTCTGCTTCAGAGTTTAAGAAAAATGGCTAAAAGCATTCAAAGAAAAATTCAATCTATAGATAGTGCTTTATATCACCATGGCTAAATGAAAATCTTGATTGAAGCACACCTAAGAAACACTGGAGATAATTGGTAAGATTTCCTAGCTAGGAATCATTTCAAGGAAGAGCAAATAGAAGAGCTCAATGATAAAACAAAGAAAAGTAGAAGGAAGCTGACCATAAAATAGAACTCACAAGAACAACACTAATAAGATGAAACTCCTCTTGCAAATATGCAAGTAGATCTTAAGAAGAAAAATGTTGGAAGAACAAAAGCCAACACTCAAGAAGAAAATTCATCTAAAGAGAAAACAAAGCAGAGAAAGGTTAAGGATGTAAAATTTTCTGTTTCCCACCCCGGTTTTCAGTTTCACCTTATTTCTCCCATATAGTTAAATGCCCATTCCCATAGCCATACATTTAACAGACTGAAAAAATAAATATTGCTGAAAACACAAATTCTGGAAATTTTTCAGAGTGCTGGAAATTGCAGAAATAAAAAATCAGCAATTAAAACAGCCATTAAAACACATTTAAACTCAGTGATTTTTGGTCAACTTGACCCTGGAAAAACCCCCTACAACTCTTGGGGAAAACCAGTTTGAGAGCTCTTCTTTATTTCTGGAAAATGCCTTTTACAGAGAAAATTTTCAGCAAATAAATTTCAGCAAAAACAGAAATTTTCAGCAAGCAAAACTTATCTGTTTTCAGCCCAAACGACAATCTGAAAAATGCTGTAAGAGCTGTACGGACCGTACGGATGTACAGACTGTACGGACGTACAGATGTACGGACCGTACGGACTGTACGAACGGCCGTACAGACTTGTACGGACAGCCCTCGGAAAAAGTGCAGAAAATCGCCTCCTCGATATTCGTGCTGAAAATTAATTTTTCCACTATTTTGCTCACAAAAACTGCCCTTTTTAGCTTGTTCTTTATGCTGTTCGGATTTGCTGAAGTGCTGCCTTGGTGTGTGTGCCAAACTGCTGCCCCTTTCTCCTCCTTGTCCAGAAATCTCCCTTGCTCTCTTGCTCTCCTTCTCCCAATCTGCTCATGAAAGAATGAATGATCTTTTTCTCCTTTTCCTCCCTTAACCCAACCCTAAATGACTTTTGGGTGATCCCTAAATCCAATGGCTGAAATAGATTTAGATCAATGGCTGAGATTAAATGCTCATTTAAATCTCACTTTCTATTTTTTAATTCACCCCACTTTAATAAAGACCCACTTAGTCATTTATTTCCAAAGTCACTTTTCCTTTCTAATTTTTCATTGACTTTATAAAGTCACTTTAAAATTAGACTTAGTAACTTTATCACTTAAAGTCACTTTCAAATTAGATTTAACTTTATAAAAAATTATAAAGTTACTTTAGGAGAAAAATTAAATTCTTTTGGACACTTTTCCCTAGGCCAAAGATCAAAGCCTTAGGGAACCACCTGTCCTCCGGTACCAAATTTCAACACTCCCTCTTACCGAGGAAGGTGTTCCTCACCACACCCATCTTGTCTCTGAAGTAGACATGCTTGCTCCGTGGTAAGGCTTTGGTAAGAATATCTGCAACCTGCTCATCAGTGGAAATATACTCAAGCTTCACAGCTCCCTTCTGAACATAGTCTCTGATGAAATGATATCTGATCCCGATATGCTTTGACCTGTCATGAAATACTGGATTCTCCGTGAGTTTAATGCAACTCTGATTATCACAGTAAATCACTGAAGGTCTCAACGGCTGACCAAATAAGCCAAACAACATCTTGCGAAGCCAGATGGCCTCACAACTAGCTAGACTGGCTGCCATATACTCTGCTTCCGCTGAACTCAGTGCTACTGACTGCTGCTTCCGGCTGAACCATGACACTACTGCTGAACCCAACCCAAAACAACACCCTGAAGTGCTCTTCCTATCAGAAGCACAACCTGCCCAATCAGAATCAGTGTATCCTGCCAATCTCACTCCATCTCCCTGCCTGTAGTCCAGACCATAATCCACTGTCCCCTGCAAGTACCGCAAAATGTGTTTTGCAGCCACCCAGTGAACCTTCCTAGGCTCACACATAAACTGACTCATCGTGTTGACTGCAAAACAGATATCTGGTCTGGTGTTGACCAAATACATCAAGGAACCAATCAGCTGCCTGTACAATGTGGGATCCACCAACTCGGAATCCGAAGCATGAAGCTTCTTCCAGTTGGTGATCATCGGTGTCGACATGGGTCTACAATCCTCCATGTGGAATCTGCTAAGGATGTCCACAATATACTTCCCCTGCCCCAGGAAGAAATGCCCCTCCTCCTGCCACACCTCCAAACCCAAAAAGTAATGCATCAAGCCGATGTCCTTCACCTCAAACTCCGCCGCAAGATCTCTCTTGCAGTGCTCTATGAGTCTCTCTGCACCTGTAATGATCAAGTCATCCACATACAGCACCAGAATGAGAGGCTCCTCACCAATCACAATAAAGTAAAGGTTCGGATCTGCCTCACTCTTTGTGAAACCCATCCCCTGCAAGTATGCATCTATCCTAGAGTACCAAGCTCTGGGAGCTTGCTTCAGGCCATAAAGCGCCTTCTTCAATCTGCACACATGGGACTCCTTCCCATGCACCTCAAAGCCCTGTGGCTGCTC
Organism: Pinus tabuliformis; assembly: GCA_031772625.1. Taxonomy (NCBI): domain Eukaryota; kingdom Viridiplantae; phylum Streptophyta; class Pinopsida; order Pinales; family Pinaceae; genus Pinus; species Pinus tabuliformis. Next base: position 1,103,722,601 of record CM062816.1, on the reverse strand, counting down.
AATGTACACCTCCTCCTGTATGAAGCCATTGAGAAATGCAGTCTTCACATCCATCTGGTGGATCTTCCAACCCATCTCTGCTGCTATCGATATAATGGAGCGGATCGAAGTATATCGAGCCACGGGAGCGAAGGTCTCCTCATAATCAACTCCCTCTACCTGTGAGAACCCTCTAGCCACAAACCTTGCTTTGAATTTCTCAATGCTGCCATCTGCAGCATGCTTTACCTTGTAAAGCCATCTGGAAGTAACCACGGATTTGCCCTCAGGCCTCGGCACCACCTCCCAAACATCATTCTTCATGATAGAAGAATACTCCTCCTGCATGGCCTCTCTCCAGACCTGCTGGCTAGCTGCCTCCTCATAGCTAGAAGGCTCAGAGTCAAGGATGCTGGTAACCATCGCCATATAGCTACAAAATCTCTCAGGTGGTCTACTCTCTCTGACCGGCCTCTTCGGCTCAGCAACAGATGTGGCATCTCTCAAGGTGTCCTGAAGCCACTTGGGCTTCCTCTTCCCTGAGCATGCTTCTCCCATAGGAGAATGAAACTCCTCCTCCTCATCCCCATCAGTAGCCTGAACTCCTGACTGTCTGTCTGCTGTCCTCCTGCCTGCACCTGAACCTGTAGAAGCTGAGGTACCGTGTGAACTGTCCATCAGTGGACTCCCTAGTGAACTGCTCTGCATGCTGCCCGGAGCACCACCCCTCTGGCTCGGCGAGCCACTGCTCACTGATGGACCTGACATCCTCATAGATGTACCTCCGGATCCTCCTGATCCCTGCCCACTGGATCCCTGCGACTGACTCAACTGCTGCTGAGGGTCTGGCTGATCCAGATACTCTAACTCCCGTGACCTCCTAAAGGCCCTGTCCTCCTCGAACTTCACATCCCGTCTGACAACAACTTTCCTCTGTGCAGGAATGTAAATCCGAAAGGCCTTTGAGGTCTCACTGTAGCCCACAAAGATACCCTTCTCTGCGGTGGGCTCTAGTTTGGTCCTCTCCTCCTTGGGTATATAGGAGTATGTAATGCATCCAAAGATATGAAGATGACCAAGATCAGGCTTCTTCCCAGAGAAAGCCTCCTCCGGAGTCATGTGCCCCAAGGCACGATGCGGACTCCTGTTCTGCAAGTAAACAGCTGTGTTGCAGGCCTCTGCCCACAAGAACAATGGCAACCCCTGATCATATAACATGGCTTTGGCAGTCCCTATGATGGATCTGTTCTTCCTCTCCGCAACCCCGTTCTGCTGGGGGTTGTAAGGAACAGTGAACTCCCTCCTAATGCCTGCCTCCACACAATAGTCAACAAACTCTCCAAGGGTGTACTCTCCTCCATTGTCCGACCTCAGGGACTTGATCTTTCGACCTGTCTGAGTCTCCACAAGAGCTCTGAACTCCTGAAACCGCTTGAAGACCTCACTCTTGGTCTTCAAGAAATAAATCCAGGTCCTCCTGGAGTGATCATCAATGAATAAGACATAGTACTCATATCCACTCAAGGAAACATGAGACATCCGACCGCTCACATCGGAATGAATCAAATCAAGTATCCCCGTCGCTCTGCTGTCACTGCTGGGAAAAGGGGATTTGGCAAACTTGCCCATCGCACAACCTCTGCAAGTATCGAAGTGATTAGTACTGAAATCTGGCACACCTGTGGTGATCTCCTGCAATGTCCTCAAGGCTCCATGATACATGTGTCCCATCCTGCGGTGCCAAATCTCACACGGCTCAGAACTGCTAGCTCTGCTGTCGGTACTACAGCTCAATGCCAAAGGGGCTGGAATGCAAACTTGTACACCTTTGCATGGCGTACACCTATCACTCTAGCTGAATCAGCTGGAGAGCCCCTGGGATACATCAACACCTGTCCTTCCCTGAACAGTACCTCATATCCTCTGTCCTCCAAAGCTGAGACGGATATGAGGTTCTTCCTCATCCCTGGCACATAAAGAACCTCTGACACCTTCAAGGGAGGTTTGGACTCCCTCTGAAATGTCACTGTCCCCACCCCGACTGCTCTAACAACTCTGTCATCACCGAGTACTACCTCAATATCAATGCCACTCTCTGAAAGCTCTGAGAAGTACTCCCGGACTCCTGTCATGTGACGTGAAGCCCCATTGTCCACATACCAGATACCTGTAGATGCTCCGCTAATCGAGGGAAAAGCATGCTCCCTCTGAACCTGTGTGGCAGGTGATCCTGCACTAGAGGACTCACATGTAGTGAACGCAAACTCCCGGTCAAAACGACCTGCAAAGTCCTCAATCTCAGCTGACGCTGCCACATCCTGGGTCTTCCCCTTCTTCTTCTTCTTCTCCGGACACACAACTGCATAGTGTCCCATCTTCTGACAATTCCAACACTTCACTTTGGAATAGTCCTTTTGTGAGTTACCCTGTTTACCTTTACCTTTGCCTTTGCCTCCACCACCGCTTGTGGAAGCCTGCTTCTTCCCTTTGCCTTTCTTGCCTCCTGCCATCAGTGCTACGTCCTCATCCTGCTCAACTGGCTTGGCTGCCCCAAGCTGTCCTTTCCTGATCTCTGTCTGAATACAATCATCCCAAAACCTCTCCCATGTGGGAAGGGTCTCACGTGCACAAACCCCATCAGCAAAGTTCAACCATGAACGGGGGAGGCCATTCACTGCAATACGCACCAACTCAGTGGATGGAATGGCCTCTCCAATCGCTGCCAACTCATCTCTCACATTGGTAATCTTTGTGAGATATCCAGCTGCACTATCATTCCCCATCTTAATGTTCTTCAACTTCTCCTTCAGGACCATCTTCCGGTTCTCATTGGTACTCTGGTAGAGATTGGACAATGCTGTCCACATCTCATGGGCATTGCTCTTTCCTCTCACATGAGGAATGCAATGGTCTTTGATTCCGTCTAGAATCAGCCTCTTACCCTTGTTGTTCTTTTTATTATAAGCTGCCAACTGAGTAGCATCAGTAGGCACAACAACAGGGTGCTGTGCTGTATGCACCATGATATCCCAGACTTCTGCCTCCTCAAAGATACTCTGCATTCTCTCCTTCCAAACGCTGTAATTTGTATGCCCATCCAACCTATCCTCCACCCTCAATCCCAATGACATCTTGCTGTCCTAAAACTGAAAAATAGCACTGCTGTGGTAAAGATAAACCTGCTGTTTATGAAAAATCAGCTTGCTGGAATTTTCTGAGTGAAAAAATCAGCAGCTGTATTTTTCTCTTTTGCTGTCCCAAACTGCCCTTCAGCACTCAAGCTCTGATACCATGTAAAATTTTCTGTTTCCCACCCCGGTTTTCAGTTTCACCTTATTTCTCCCATATAGTTAAATGCCCATTCCCATAGCCATACATTTAACAGACTGAAAAAATAAATATTGCTGAAAACACAAATTCTGGAAATTTTTCAGAGTGCTGGAAATTGCAGAAATAAAAAATCAGCAATTAAAACAGCCATTAAAACACATTTAAACTCAGTGATTTTTGGTCAACTTGACCCTGGAAAAACCCCCTACAACTCTTGGGGAAAACCAGTTTGAGAGCTCTTCTTTATTTCTGGAAAATGCCTTTTACAGAGAAAATTTTCAGCAAATAAATTTCAGCAAAAACAGAAATTTCCAGCAAGCAAAACTTATCTGTTTTCAGCCCAAACGACAATCTGAAAAATGCTGTAAGAGCTGTACGGACCGTACGGATGTACGGACTGTACGGACGTACAGATGTACGGACCGTACGGACAGCCGTACGGACTTGTACGGACAGCCCTCGGAAAAAGTGCAGAAAATCGCCTCCCGATATTCGTGCTGAAAATTAATTTTTCCACTATTTTGCTCACAAAAACTGCCTTTTTCTGCTTGTTCTTTATGCTGTTCGGATTTGCTGAAGTGCTGCCTTGGTGTGTGTGCCAAACTGCTGCCCCTTTCTCCTCCTTGTCCAGAAATTTCCCTTGCTCTCTTGCTCTCCTTCTCCCAATCTGCTCATGAAAGAATGAATGATCTTTTTCTCCTTTTCCTCCCTTAACCCAACCCTAAATGACTTTTGGGTGATCCCTAAATCCAATGGCTGAAATAGGTTTAGATCAATGGCTGAGATTAAATGCTCATTTAAATCTCACTTTCTATTTTTTAATTCACCCCACTTTAATAAAGACCCACTTAGTCATTTATTTCCAAAGTCACTTTTCCTTTCTAATTTTTCATTGACTTTATAAAGTCACTTTAAAATTAGACTTAGTAACTTTATCACTTAAAGTCACTTTCAAATTAGATTTAACTTTATAAAAAATTATAAAGTTATTTTAGGAGAAAAATTAAATTCTTTTGGACACTTTTCCCTAGGCCAAAGATCAAAGCCTTAGGGAACCACCTGTCCTCCGGTACCAAATTTCAACAAAGGAGCAGTCCCTTACTACTAAGCCATCATCTTTTGTAAAGAGGAGTGCAAGGCTCAATAAAGCAATGTGTGAACAACCTAGAAATTCCCCAAATTTTTTTGATTTATAAATGGAAACTACAGTTCCATCACCAATTGCTAATGCAGTAAGGAAAACTCTAGAGATTGATCCAGTACAATAGGAAATTTACGACTATATAAAGTCTTTGGAAAGGAAAGTTGCAAGCAAAGTTATTGCATCATCTTCAAATCAAGGTGAAAATGAAGCACCCAATTAAAATATTTCAAGGGACTTTCAGGTTGAAGAAACCCTCAAACAATAAATTTATGAGTTAGAAGTATTGAATAGACATTTAAAACAAGAAAATGAAGCAATGAAGGCACAAAATGAAATCCACAAAACCTAGAATGATAATATACTATTACACCTTGGTATGTGGCACAAGAAAAATAAGAAATTGACTGCTCAAAACAAATTTCTTAAGAGGAATATTATGGGCCTGAAACACAAAATTTTGATGAAGAAGCCAAGGATGACAATCACTGCTAAGGAATCAAGGAGAAGTAATTTGGATGTCCTTGCTCAAGTATCTAAGGTGGTTCAGTAACAAGGAGGACTTACAAATTTTGAAATTTTGCATGAGGACATGTAATGTCTTTTGTGTGGGGGAATGTTGAACCCCAAAATTGCTTCTTTTTTACAGTCCTTTTTCCACGTTAATCCTTTCTTTTTGACCTCTGTAAGTTACAATATGGGTATCAATTTACAAGGTTGAAGCATAATAGGTATATAATTATCATATATTTTATAAGTGTCATTTGTCTTTATTATTTGACTTAATACCAACCTAAGCTACCAAATTACGATGATTCTGCAGCTGATAAAAGTTTCTGCAGCTAGATCCAAGGTTCAATAGGTTCTAGAGCTTCATCCGAGAAACAAGGCACATGGGTAGCTAATAGATAATGGGGATTACGATTCATTCCTATTTTCAAAATTGGATTGATGAAAAAGTCAACTTATTATTCTGGTCAAAGGATAATTCAAACGACATGGAAGGCGTGGATTAAGCGAGTGAGATGCATATTTTCGTTTCATGATTTGCTATGTTGATTAGAAAATCATAAATAATATTACGATATATTATCTCTTAGGATAATTATAGATGATGTTGATTAGCATAGGTGTAAAGCTTTGAAAACATTTATTGCATAAGGTTTTTATAAATATGCCTCTCGGCATAGCTAAACAGGACAAGAATTGTATTGTGAAGTACTTTGTTTTGATATAAAAACTCTCTTTCAACTCCATTGCTTGCTATGTGTTCCGATCCATGAATACTCATTTGTGAACGCTTTATAATGTTCCCTGCTTCTCGTAGGAGGGCCCCCTCGAGACAATAAGGATTTTTTTTTATTTACAGTTAGTATTTCCACACAGATTTCCTTTAGATTTTGTTGATTCATTCAAGTATTCAAGTTTTGATTTTTAGATATAGATTTGAATTTTTTTTACTAATCATTTTATTGATTAGGAAATGAGAGATCTCAAATGCATATGGATAGAGTTTAATTCAAAATAGCAGTAGGAATTTAAGTTTTATATTGCAGTAGTTTTTAATCACAGTTTTCATAGAGATAGATTTATTTATGAGTACGATTTGAAGAGTGATTTTATTTAAGTACAGGTGTGATTCTCATTCAAACAAGTGTGGGTTATGATTCTTATTCAAGCAAGTATGATTTCCATTTGAATGTAATTTTGAAGAGTGAATTTCATTTAAGAAAGTGTGTTTGATTTCCATTAAAGCAGATGTGATTTTACTTTAAGCAAGTGTGAGTGATTTTATTTCAAACAAGTGTGAGTGTGATCTTATGAAGCAAGGTCGAAGTTTATTTTAAGTAGAATGAAATTGTTATTTAAGAAAGGAGAGAAGGATATAAGCAGTTTTTTTAATTATATAGCCATAGAGAAACATATGCATCTTGATAACTCAAATTGATTTAGGCATTTAATAAGTGACCAAGACTTCTAGCACATACAATGCACACACATTTCATCAGTTTACCATCCCTGGTTGATAGTTTTATGTAATTAATTTAACATCTATTAAATTACCAAACACATGGCAAGTTTGACTCCTTTTGGAGGGAACCATTTATGATGGAAAGTATAGCTGGAACTAATTCTTTCTACCTTAGCCATTTGGATGGTGAGAAATTTCCCTTGCCTATAAATTGTTGAGCTCTCAAAATATACTTTCTTGATGGAACTTAGTGCCTGTTAGCCTTAGCACATGACTAAGCTCTTTGAGCAAGTTGTTTAGTCTTATGTGTTCATTTATGATTAAACTAATTTTTCATTTATTTTCATTTACTTCCATTTCTTAGTTTAGTTGCATTTTTCCTTTCAACATTTACTTTATGTCATTTCATTCCAACATGTTTTTCCAATAGTTTCCAAGGGTGGTAGATTCGCCTATTGGCTCTAATGTCTCTCAAGTTAGATGCTGCAAAATTTACAAGTCCAGTGACTACATGGCCCAATGAATAAGGACTTATGGTTTGTGAAACCATGGACTATTTGTTTGTGAAACTAGAATAAATTGGAGTTCTCATACATTCTTATACAAGAATGAGTGTCCTTGAGTTGGAGCCATATGTTTCCCTTCAGGAAACTACCCTAGAGACAGACTTGTGTGACTTGTTGCCTTTTTGACAAGATTTTTTCTCATCATCCTAGACTTGTTATTCTTCGTTCATTATTTGAATTCTTGTGCTCATTAGTAATTCACATACAATGGTGTATCAATTTTTGTGCCCTTGATCTCAAATGTGCTAGATGACATCTCTATTTCTTCAGTCATTAATTGGTATGGTTCTGCACAGTATGACTTCCATTACCTAAAAAATGGTGCTAAGGATTCAGCTTGTTCACTAAATGCTAGCATTAGATGGATGCTCTATCATTATTAACTTAGTAATGATGTTACCTTGTTACTATTTTAACAATTTGAGACATAATTACATCTAGATGAGTATGCCTTAGTCTACACCACTAGGTACTATTGGGAAGTTAGGGTGGGTAGTGTGGTCATATCTCGTCCATACTTAACATTTCTCGTTAAATACTCTTATACTTTCCATCTGATCCAGAAAAAAATAAAGTTTCCCTAACCTATAGTTAACTTACCAAAGTTCATCCAGAAAAGGGTTGTGAATAAAGATAAAGAACAAATGCAAGCTTGAAAAGGTCAAATCAAGCCAAATAAAAGGCTAAAGAAGTGAAGAGAAAAATAAACTAAAGAAAAGAACTAATTTATAGTATCCCCCCTCCTCCCATTTTCAAGTCCTAAGAGTGTAAGGCTTATCTAAAGAAAAAGGACACAGAAAAAATCAAATCAAAGGAAAAATTGAATAAATGAGAAGTGTGCATAGGCCGAAGTAGTAAAATCTCTCTCTCACAGGGCTTTGTAAATGAAGAAGATTCCTAACCACAATTTAGTCAACTACTTAGAGTAGAATTACACCCTCAACATTGTATATGACTTTGGAAGTTAATCCATATGTTATCTTCACATCCCCTTTCATAAAATAATAACATTATCCGCCTATGTTAACTTAGAAGACTTGGAAAATACCTTATGTTCTTGCCCAAAGATGTGTAACAAGGCTAAGGTTGTTTTCTTGGTTAGTTTTCAAGTAATTTGGTGACATTGATTAGGTCATTTGTGTTAACTTGTCTTATCTTTGTTAATGTCTAACTACTAGTTGAAGCTGGATGTATTACTAAATATTTGGAACTATGCTTTGGAAATATTATCAACCGATACAGATAAACACATGGTGCTTCATCATCTCTAAAAATCTATATCAACATTATTTGAAGAATTACTTCAAAATGTACAAAGTTTTGCTAACACATGCATGGGAAATAGTTTCCTTGTCCATGTTCATATTTGAGAGAAAAAGTTGATGTAAAATTGAACTAGTTGGTCAAATGAACATAAATAGCTTCAATTATTAGATTTATAGAACTTTCAAAAAGTGTTTTGATCACTTTAGTATTTTAATTGATCTTCTAGAACAAGGGTACAAATATTTTTCCCACTTTTATTTATTTATTTTTTGACCTTATCAATATATACACATCATTTGGGAAACCATGTGCATTTTTCCATTGCTTTTCAAGAGCACATGGAATTGTAATTAATAGATTAGATACCTCATTGTCCTATAAAAGGAAGACACTCTACCTCATTCGAGAGATTGTGAAATAATAAAGAAAAATTTTGTCAGTTATCCGATGTTATTTTTTTCTTTTTCTTTGCTAATGTTCTATCATGTTTCAAATGAAATAAAATAGAAGTTCATTCTCTTAAGCGACCAAGGTAAACATAAATATGTTGGGAGAGGTATATTTTTATTTTTCCTGCATTTTTTTAAGGTAAAAATAATTCAAAATACTTGGGGAGAATATAGTGTAATTTTCACTAATATTTTATGTTTTATCTATGCAAAACCCTTATTTTTATCTAGTTATTTTACTAGCACTATATTTAACTTCCTTAAGGATCAAAGTCTTTTTGTTTGTTTAGTCGGTTTCTTTTCTTCCAACCTTTATGTGGAGGAATATTGTAACACTATCACTCTATGGGGGCATTGCAAGAGGAAGGAAGGGTGACCTCGACACCTATTATTAAGAGTTTCATTTAACATCTAAAAATTAGATACACACAATACCTCTCCACCCTTTAAAATTATTTAGAATATTTAAATTTTATTTGGAGTTTAATTAAATTGATTTTAGGTAAAAATAAGATTAATTTCAAATTTAATTATAAATTTAAATTCAAGTTTGTTTTATTTCCTAGTTATTTTGATTTAACTTAGTCACTTAAAGTTAGATTTTTTTTTTTAAGTGAGTTTATAATTTTTCATTTAGCTTAGTTAGATTTAAGGCAAACTTTAATTCTATAATTAGATTATTAACTAGATAAAAAATGTTTTTCTTTTTATATCTTATTTCATGATTTAATTTTACATTATATTAAAAAAAAAAAAAAAAAAAAATAATAATAATATAGAAACAAAAAAGTGGAGGCATAAATGAATAAATTCATGACACAAAAAGAAAAAGAAGAGGGGTGAATCCACTGTGAAGTACGATCGATCCATAGTCGAGCCATAGAGAGAGGCCCCTGTGGCACTCCCTCTCAACCATATTACTTAGCACGAACCCAAATCCATTAAAACACGTCGTTGTTTTTTAGCCTACAGAGATAGCCAGATATTATACTTGATGACGATGTGTTAAAATCTATAGGAGACAAGGCCATGATTTCGTTTCCAGAATTTACAAGCCACACTATAGAGATGCCCAGCACGAAGGAGCCGCCAATTTTTTTTCCAGACCGATCCTTATGTTTGCCTAGAGTTTTTATTTTTATTTTTAGGGTTGATATATTTATCCTAGGCACGTCTGAGAATGGATTGGACACAGGGTTAGTGACAAGTAGATTCAAACCAATTCATAGTTTTGTATGGAAAATCAAAAGCCAGGACGCAAATTCGATTAATATATCAGGGTTTTGTGTGAAATTATTGTATTGCTTCTTCAAACAGAGGGCACATCACCATACAAATATATCCAACTGTTATGTTTTAGGGTATTCGATTGCCATACATTTGAAGATGGTGACCATAAAATCATATGACATGAGCTTGGGTTAATTCTTTTTGTAGTTTCTTCAAACAAATTTTTTCCATTCATATTTACATCTAGGGGCATTTTTGGGAAAAAAATAAATAAACTGGGTTACATATTCCCTAAGTTTGAATAAGAAAGAAAAATGTGGATGCAACAATGAATATGGGAATAATCCTTTAAATATTTGATCCATCCCTTATTTAAACCTTGATAAGTCTTGATTAAAATTTCATCTTCAGAGAGCCAAGATGTAATGTGAGATGTAATGTGACAGTGAAATTTTAAGAATTCTTTCTACAAATTTTATTATCTTGAGCATGAATAACACATTTAGGAATCATATGATTCGAAATCTCCATTGCACTTTTATTTCATTTAAAAACTAGCTAGTACTTCATAACATTTTAAATTTTGGGATTATATCTTTGCAGTTTAAGACTTTATTTCAAACCAAATACAATTAAGTTTAGTTGACGTTGGAACAAATTTTGCAGTACACAACAATCACTCTGAAACTTGCATTAATGGTTTTGAGCAGACAAATACATTTTATTTGCTATTATCATGAAGTGTTTTAACCACATTTAAAAAGTGTAGGAATTTATAGGGTAAGTTCCTTAGATAGAACACCAAAGGATACCGCTCACAAACAGATCACAGATCAATACACCAGTGTTATTGATGTGGTTAAAACCCTCAAAGAGGGAAACAGTCCATGCCCTGAGCCAACGCGGCCACTTCAGGAAATTTATTAATAAAAAAAAAAGAAAATTTACATAAGCTTCTCTCATGAACGGTTACCCTACAAATTCCCCTCCATGCTCTTTAAATAGAGATCATGGACCAATCAGGTGTTAAGCCACGGATCAAGTGTCAGTAATACCAAGGACAAAATGAACCATTGGGTCACTTCATGTCTAGCACATATCGTGACCGTCAGATTGTAAGTTACAAAAGCACATAGTAAAGAAATACACTTTACCTAACTCTACACTAGACCAAGTTATACTTAACTATTTCCTATGTGTCGGAATATCCTAACATCCCCCTTAAAAACAACTTGGGATAGGATTGAAGGATGTACAAATATGACATAAAAGGAGAAGGAAGGAGGCATTAGAGCCTATCCCCCCTTAATGACAACTTCCTGAACTCCAACCATAAATCGAAGTTTAGTAAATTGTGCTTCTGTGAGAGCCTTTGTAAAGATGTCTACAACTTGATCATCTGTTGAACAATATTGCACTTCAAGAACATGGTGATGAATGAGCTTTCTGATGAAGTGCATGTGTAGTTCAATGTGTTTGTTGCGCTGATGTTGGACTAGATCTTTGCATAGTTGAATGGCACTTTGATTATCACACCAAAGTGTAGTCAGATGTTGCTGCTGAAAGCCAGATTCTGATAGGATCTGACGAGGCCACATGGCTTTCTTACTAGCTTCTATGATGCCACGATACTCTACTTCTACTGAAGAAAGAGAAATGGCATTTTGTTTCTTACAAGCCCATGTAATAGGTCCAGAACGAAGAGTGAACACACAACTTGTAGTAGACTTACGATCATCAGGGTCACCAACCCAATCGGAATCAGTGAAATCAACCAATAGAGGAGATGCTTCTGCATTGTAATGAATCCCAAACTAAACTGTGCCTCGAACATAATGAAGTATTATTTTAGCTACTTTCCAATGATTTTCTTGTGGGTTTTGCATAAACCAAGAAATAAGACCAATAACAAAGGAAAGGTCAAGACGGGTATGGGTCAGATACAAAAGTTTTCCTACAAGCTGATGGTATAAGGTAGCATCAACTTCAGGGGAAGTACAAGTGACTGAAAGTTTGGTTCCAAACTGAAAGGGAGAAGGGGTTGGCTTACAGTCTTCCATGTGAAAGTGGCATAGAAGATCACAGACATACCTGGACTGGGAAACGGAAATACCTTCCTTGGATTGCAAGACTTGAAGACCAAGAAAATAATGCAAGTGTCATAACTCTGTCATTTAAAACTTCTTTTAAGGCTAGACTTCACATGGTTTATAAGGTTGGGATCACTATCAATAAGGATAAGATCATCAACATAAACAACAAGAATGATAAGAGACTTACCCACTTTCTTGGTGTAGACAATATTATCAGAATGACACCTAGAAAAGAAAGTATCTAAAAGAAAGCTATCCATTTTGGCATACCAAGCTCGATGGGCTCGCTTGAGACCATAAATGGATTTTTTAAGACAACATACAAGGTTGGACTCTGTTTGTATAAATCCAAGAGGTTGTTCCATATAGATTTCTTCATGCAAGTCCCCATGCAACAAGACATATTTAACATCCATATGATGGACTTCCCATTTGAAAGAGGTAGCAAGGGAAAGAACAAGGCGATAGAGTTCATTTTGGCAACAGGGGAGAAGGTTTCAGTATAGTTAATGCCTTCAACTTGTGAAGAACCCTTAGCAACAAGACAAGCTTTATGTTTATCAACTTTTCCATCTGGTCCAAACTTGGTTCTGTAAACTCATTTGCATTTAGCAAGTTTTCGTCCCTTTGGAAGAGGAACAAGATCCCATGTATCATTTGTCAATAATGAACGATATTCTTCATTCATAGCTACGTCCCAATCTGGATGGCCTGAAGCTTCTGCAAAGGTGTCAAGATCATAATTTGTTGAAGCTTGAACCACTAAAGAAGAGGCTATATCAAACTGAGAACGTGTACATTGTTGATCTGTAGGACCACCTACAAGAGCACCTGCTACATCCCGAGTATCACAGACCAATTTTGGAAGCTGAGGAGCTGAAGGAGGATCCTGAGAAGGTGGGGGAGGATTTTCATCCTCACTATCATTATCTAAAGAAGAAATATTTTCAAAAGTAGAATGGATAGAGAGAGGTGGCACATCCACCAAACTAGGCTCATAGGCCGATATATTTTCAGCAAAATTTACATCTTTTCTAATGATAACATGTTTGGACTTAAGTGGAATAAGTTTATATCCTTTGACATCTTCAGAATATCCAACAAAAATACATTTTTCACTCTTAGGTTCTAAAGATTTATGTTTCTCATCTGGAATATGGGCCAATGCTTCACTTCCAAAAACATGAAAGTGACTTACATCTAGTTTAATTGAGCTCATGCTTCTTCTGGAGTGATATTCTTTAAAACCTTAGTAGCAGTGCAATTTACGATGTAATTTGCACAGTTAATTGCTTCTGCCCAAAAAATTAAGACTAAGTCCTTTAGATTGAAGCATACGATTAGCCATTTCCTTTAAGGCGTGATTCTTCCTTTCAGCTACACCATTTTGTTGTGGAGTATATGGAACAATATGTTGCATTTGAATTCCATGCTCAGTGCAAAAGTTCATGAATTTGTTGTTAACATATTCTCTGCCATTATGAGATCTTAGCTTAAGAATTTGATGTCCAGATTGTTTCTCAACAAAGGCCTTAAAGGCCGAGAACATGTTAAATACTTCACTCTTGAGTTTTAAGAAGTATACCCAAGTGCATCTGGAGAAATCATCAATGAATGTTAAGAAATACTTGTAGCCAGAGAATAAAACAACTAGAAGTGGACCACATAAATCACTATGCACAAGCTGTAAAGGGGTTGAGGCGCGCTAAGAGGCACATTTTTCAAAACTATCTTGATGATGTTTTCCAAGTACACATCCAGAACAAACACCATCTTTGCAAGATACCATAGGAAGACCTGTCACAATATTTTCTTTACATAGATTGTGAAGGGAGTGATAGTTTAAGTGACCAAATAGCTCATGCCAAAGTTTGCTCACTTCATCATTATGAGAAACAAATATCGAGGGAAGTGTTGATGACCCAAAGTTGTTAAACTTATCCAACCTTGTAGAATCATCAATAATGCCAGTGTTGGAAATACTGAGAGGGGGGGGGGGGTTGAATCAGTATTTCTTATTATTTTTTAATTGTTCTAGTGATTGCCAAAAGCATATATAGATATGTATATGTATACACAAAACACAGAGATAAACAACTGGAATTAATGCTTTTATTCAAACTCAAGATAGTGCAATGGAATAAATACAATAAATATAAGTATAAATATGATTGTGAATAGTTGCCAAGCTCCAACTTGGACTTCAGTGAGGCTCCAACCTCTAGAGCACCAACACTGTTTTGCAGTGGTTCTGCACTTAGGAGCACCCACCCCCAATGACGTTAGTCCTGTTCAGTTCTGAGGCTCCAACCTCTTGGGCTCCAACTCAATATTGGTATACACTAGTATGTTGCTGCACTTTATTCAGCTGATGTTCACTCACTCCTACTCTCCTGCCTCTGCTGCTTCTGCTGCCTCTACAGCCTCCGCTGCTTTTTCTGCCTCTTTTGCCTTTGCTGCTTCTACTACCTCACCCTTTGGTTCTTCACCACAACAACAGCACCAATAGTTCTCTATTTTTACTGTTTTATACATTCCCATGCCTTTGTCCATTCGTTTTCGCTTACACCGTCTCTTAGGCTTCCTCCTCAGTCACTGTCATTTCCTCTGACTCGCTTGATCTTTCAGCTTCCCTCCTTGGTCGTTGTGGCTTCCTTTGTGTTGGCTTTCCATTCAATTTCTCGGTTTTACGGTCACTGTGTATTAAAAAATGTAACACAGGCCCGTTTTTTTTTAATGATAATAGGCATCCACCGAAACTGTTTCGTTTAATAGACATGCCACGTCCTATTGCAATCAGAATCAGCTTGATTCTAGCCTTCTGATCTATTGGGAGCATTCATTAACGTATCTCTGTCTCCAAACCCCGCGCAAGAAATATATACAAATACACAAATTACGATCGAACACAGGCTGAAAACTAAAGGGTGGACTTCAAAAAAAATATTACACCAGTATCTATAACAACATCGGGTCCGCTCCTCCACAACATTATCACAGTCGACAATCACTGCTTCCAGGAGTTCTTTATATAGTGACCTCATGATATCGCCGATGGTCGATGGGCCGATACTCCACTGCTCCGATGAACCGGATGCGATATGGTATTTGTTATCACCCCAAGAAACTCTCCTAGGTTGTATCTCGGAGATGCTCGGGAACATTACAAACTCAAAAAAATGTTGGAAATGGATGAATGGAAGGAATGATGCTTGTCCAAGCCAGATAAACACTTCTACTATGCTTAACTCCAGACATGGGTGAACACCCCCAGAATACAAGGCTTTAGACCACCAATTACTCACAGTTTGAGGATTAGGTGAACATGGAGAATACTGACCACACCAGCAAATGCACAGAACCCTGTGATGGCCGGCTGCAACCAATAAAGAGGTTTGCAAATCTATTTCCTAATGCACAGACAAGATGACAGCTCTCTAGCACTAAGTAAACAGAAACCTGCATAGCACATTCAATGATACATACTAGACTTCAACATAGAGGTGGGATGATAGCCCCTTTAATGCTAAATATCAAGAGCACATGAACAAATGCATAACAGGCATAGCCTAGAACAGAATATAAGTGGACAGTGAGCAATTAACAGCAAAAGAAGCTTGTATTAGCTGAAAATGAAGACCAGACGATGCAAGTATCAAAGTAGTTACAGTCTCTAGAAGTTGAACCTTACATCAACACTACAACCCTCAACCCCGATTACATCTATTTTATGGGTATATATCAAGTTTGATTACAAAGATATCATGTTGTTCTATGTGTTGAGGGGTCATAATGGACCACCAACCGCTTTAACTCTCTGATGGAGTCTCTGCTATAATCTTCTTGCTTTAATTGCTGAATTTGACGTTCTCTAGTTCTCGGCGGTCCTTCCTGAACAGGTGGAGTGTAATATGAAACAAGCCCTATAACTGATAAATGCTTGTGATCTTCTCAAGGCATTTCCTTTCCCTTCTCGGTTGTTAGGTTCCTATACCAATAGGTTTCATTTTTCGTGATTGACCTAGGAAGTGCCAAATATGTTCATCTTTTCATGCTGCAAAGGTTCCATATTTTGTAAAAGAATTAGAGAGAGTTAAAAAAAATGTAAAGAGGGTATACCCTAAAAGAAAAATCAAAGGGCAAGAAAAATCAATTGGTCAGAAAAATGATAAAAATGAACCCCAAAGAAAGACCAGGAAAGTGGCTAGCAAAAATGCCACTGCTAGCTTGATGGATGGCCCAACAGTTCAATCTGGACCATTCCATGTTTTAAATTGCTTGTTCTAGACTAGAGAATGAATATCTGTCCAAACAGTTCAAGCTTGGCAGATCACTAGCTAGGTAGAGAAATTAAGGAGCCTAACTGCTTAATCTGGGCCCTTGGAAGAAATAAGGGTAGATTTAGATAGGAGGGCAGTCAAAAGAAAAGAAGATAATCAGGGTCTGTAAGCCTAAGTGCACCCATTCAAAAGGAAGAAAAAATGTTAGGTGTATTAGGCCAGGTAGGTAGTTTGAGGTTGCAGAAGCAAGGTTTTGATCACCTCATGTATTGTCAATCAGAGCTCATCTCACCAATGAAAGAAATGTCAAAGCAGTTGTTTGATGGCAGAACTACGGAAGCATGTCTAACTCCCTTTCAACCCCCCCCCCCTCTAAGTTTCTTACTAACACCCCTTAAGGACCTTGGCATCTGCCCAATAAGTCCTACTCTCACTTCATTTTTGTCAAAAAACTAAATCAAGTTTTGGGTTTTTTTAAGGAAAAGAAGCCACATTTCTTGTGTAAAATTCTCATTCCAGATTCCACTCATTTCTTATATCTAAATTTTCCTTCATAAACTTAGCTTCATGCCCCTACACTTTCACTTCACAAGGTCATATTAACTTATAACTCTATTATCTAGCTCCCTAAATCACTTCCTTACCCCTATTGTACAAAAAATTATATAAAAGAACCCAAAAATATTACATAACCCACCCCATGGCACTATAGCCATATAATTCAGTCTTGGGAAATAATAGTCCATTTGGGACTATTATGAACCCTTCCGCGTCCTAAATCCGGAATTAGTTTAACCTCTGGTTAAGTTAACAACCATAATACCCCTTCCTAAACCATAGTTCATTAACCCCTCTGCGCTCATATATTTCCGGGTTTCTGTTTAAATGTTTAAACTAAACACTAAACTTTACCCTGGCGCATACCCATAAAACCCATATAACCCAAAGTCTAAACCCCCGCAGCACTATATAAAGATTTAAATATTTGGGTGGGTCCCGTACATTAACCTGCCGCCAGCTTTGCGCCCCGTTGACCCTCCGATCCGCTCTCCCAGATCCGACGCTCCAGGTTGATATCGGAGTGCCCCCGACGTACGGGAGTTAGCATCCGACGGAGGGTGGTTTTACCGCCGTACACAGGGACGCGTGCCCTGTTTTCATTGCATCGGGCCTCCTCTGACACTTACCGTCCCAGCACAGAAGGCGGTCCGATAAAAACCACTTACCGCCTTCAGTCCGGCCGCCACGTCCCCGTGACGTCACCCCCGCGTCAACCCACTGCTGCTCCGTGTCACCGCCACCGCATCTGCCTACATCCCTACCCTGCCACCGTGTCCTGTGCCACGTCGTCGGCCCAGTCAACTGCCACGTCAGCCTGCCGTACCCAGGACCCACCGATGACGTCATGCTGACGTCATAACAAAAAAGCGCCAAAACGCCGCAAAAGCCCAAATTTGCGTTAAAACTTGCGAAAATGTCGTTTTTGTTTGTTTTTTATGCAAACAAACGGCGCAAGCTCTTGCATGCAACTCACGTCCAGTTCGCATTCAACGTGCCCGTCAACCACCCAGGCCTACTCGACCTGCAACCTGACCTCTTCGGCCTCCGCCTGCAGCTGTTCACCACAACAACCTCTCAAAGTAATAGGTATTTACTCAAAAAACACTAGTAACCCCGTTTTTCATGATTTCTCTGCAAAATTTGCCAATACACCTAAAAATTCACCTGAAACACGTTGGCACCTGCGACCTTTTCCTCTCTGATCCACTATATAACTTGATTTGTGGCCAAAACTCGGCATCTCTTTCCCCTCTGATAAAATTGCCATTGCTAGCTCGAATTCCAGCTCTAATTTGTCTGCGGAACCACTAAAGACAGTTTGCTAAAGCCCTTTATTTTTCTCCCTTTCTAGTGTACTTATTGCAGAGCCCTCCATACTCTTCATTCCCCTTAAGTTTTACTCCTCAATAACATCTCTGCATAGAACTTAAAACTGTGATTTCCTTGCCCAGAAAGCCTTCATCAGAACTCTGTCCCTTGTTGAAATACAGGCCTAATCCAACTGTAATCACAGTGAAAAAATGGAGGCCCCAGTTGCCCTCAATATTGCACCACTAAATGCACCCCATAGACAGTTAGAATGGATTCCACTGGCAGATAGAGACTATCAAATTACTGATATGGAAGGAGACAAGCCTCATCTTCAGGCTTTCTGTGAGATAAGGAGTAAATTCAGAAACAAAACTGATCCATTAAGAATATGTGAGTCCAACATGCCCATGTACTACTTGCCCTCAGTAAATGTCTTTCCTAACCTCATCCATCAGTGTTGTTCCAATTATGAGCCCTCTCAAAGGGTAGTGATGGGCCCTGCTGGTAAAGTCCTCTTCTACTTTACCCCTCAGTCTATCAATGAGATGTTGCAATTCAAACCAACTCAGCCTTTGGTCCCCCTTTCCATGAAGAATCTGCTAGATCAAGCCTCAAAGTTGCCCTCTGCAGATATTGACCGAATTGCTAAGTTGTTTATGCCACCAGACTGTTATTCCAGGTTCACAATCCCCTATCTCCATGTTGCATTTACTGAAGAGGGAAAAATGCTTATAGATATGATCTCTTACATCTTGGGATTCAGAACAAGTGAAATTGTGGACAACATTGTCTTTGCCTTGATGTCTATCTTCACTCCAGGACAACCCCCTGTTGTCCAATATGATTGTGCTACCTTCATAGCTGATAAGATTCATGAGAAATTCATGAACCTAGAAAGGCAAAGGGTATTCAAATACACCTCACATATCTATCATTTGCTGCTATATTATCAGTCTGAAAGTTTCCCAGTCGTCCTCAGAAAATTGGATGCTAGGGGGGAGAGGAGGTCGGTCATATTTTGGTCATCAGTATTCCATCATGTTAGTTACTCCCCATACATATATTGTGAGTTCATTGACTTTTTTGTCTATCCATCTACCTGCTTACTATCAACAGACCCTCCTCCCAGACTCACTAATGAGATGCAGAAGATTCTACAGCTTTCCAAAAGCTACAGCATTGGTGACTGGTATCTTTACCAAAACCACACAATAATCAGGGTTTATGGCTATGAATTAGCCCCCTACCAACTGCAAAAATATGTCCCTATGAGACTCTTTGCCTTAGAATACTTTCGGCAATTTGGTAATGAAGATATGATTCATTTTCATGGCAAAAGCAAAAAGGCACAGTTGAAAATCAGACATCGATTGGGCCCCTTTATTTTCAATAAGAGAGAAGAAGCATGGAAGGATGCTGATCAGATTCTGGGAGAGAAACTTAAGCTCAAACTAAGTTTTATTTGGTCACCATATGATTCCAATCACTTTATAAGCCTTAGAAGAATCAAATATAGGCTTGTAGGATATGTACAGTACAATATCCCTCAACTTGAACAATATGCCAATCAACAAGAATGGGTAGAAGGCACCCTAATGGAAGAGCTCACTAAAGAAGAAATAACAAAAAAAGAAATCAAGAATCTGGAAAAATCTGTTGACTTGGAATCTTTTGGACAGGTCTTTTTTACAGCTCCTCGGCACCTTGGAGAAGCCACCTCATCTGCCATGGCTCCCCAGCAACTTGCCCAAGTAAGTGCCCCACCAGCAGCAACAGATAAAGGTAAACAGGTGCAGCATTCAGAAGAACAAGTGCACAATTTGGGACAGCAAGAAACAATGGCAGATCGGTTGGTTTCTACATATGGACAAAGTCAAGGGCAAGACCCTTTAACTCAAGCAAAAGTGACTGAAATTCCTGTATTGCAGACACCTCTTAATGAGGAAAGGGAAAATGAGAGAGATAGACAGGAAGAGACCCCTCCAGGGACATCTACAAAACAACAAGGAGAAAAGAGACAAAGGTTAAATCATTTTTTGGAGGAAGAAATGCCAGAGGGGCCCACTGAACAACAAGTTCCCCCAAGCATGGAGACATCGGCTAGCTCCTTTCAACAGGAGCAAGAGAGACAACAGGGGGTGGAAGTAACATCCACCAGGCAACAGGGCCGACAGGGCTCTGATATTAAAAAAGCATTCATTGATATCAAAGCTAGGAATGAGCCAGTGAGATTACAACTGTACAACAAGCTAATAAGGATGGCCCCTAACAATCAGCAAAGGCTAATGGCAGCCTATGACATCCAGGAAGGGAGAATGACCCTCGGTCACTTCAGACCTACAACTCAGCAACCCCAATCAGCTACTGACTACATTAGAACCAATCTGGAAGTGTTCGCCAAAGATATCCATCCGATGGACCAGAATGAATTGCACAAGCAGACTGGGGAGATGGTATAAAATACTTTAGCAGATAAAACATTGTTAGCCCATAGATTGCAAAACTCTTTGCACAATATTGCTGCCCAATTAGAGTTGGAGAAAGTTTCATCACAGGCCAAGGACAATAGAATCAAGTCCTTGGAGGAGATCATCATAGAGCTGGGACATGATCCCACTAATCCCAAGGGTGTGCAAGCTTTGATTAAAAATACAGATGAAGACATAGCTGCCCTTAGCAGACAAATCAAGCTATCACCCACATTTCATCCTCAAACTACAGAGGTGGCATAACAAAAAGAGGAGCAGGATGTCGTATCTTTGCTTACAACCTTACATAAAAGGTTGGTAGAGACAGAAAGTGCCTTGGAGGCATCATTACAGGGAAGACAGGGAGAGTTTGCCTCTCATCCAATTCAAACAGCTCAGATTCTTATAGCTGCTCCTCCTATGGCCACCACAACAGTCCCTCCCATTGTTACAACATCAGAAGCAGGTGCCTCAAGCTCAACACGAATTTCAGCAACTACTTCAGCACCTACAGAGCAAGGCACCAGCTTGAGAATGGACAATATGATGAAAGAAATAGAAGCCTTGGAATTACAAATGGCAGAATTGAAAGAAACCAAGGAAAAGCTAGCTAGAATTGAGGAAAAATATGATAAGTCAAAGCAGGAAGTAGCTGAAAAGACAAGGGAAGTGAAAGCCCTGGAAAGAAGAATAAAGGAGCTGGAGAAAGAGCTTACTTTTGATAAAACTCTAGCAGATATCAAGAAAATTTTGTGGGCCAAGATTGGCCAATCCATTACAAACCAATGGCAATCCATTGAAACTATTCATGAGCAAATGGATTTGATAAGCTTGGCTCAATTTGAAAACCAGAAAGCTAGAACATCTTTAGAAAACATGCCCGAGCAAGCTAATAGAATGATCCAATTTTTGAATACTCGCACCAAGGGGCAGTTGGCAGCATTAGGAATCAGGAACAGGACTGAAACTATATTGCTAATAAAGAGGGTGTTAACACTTAGGAATTTTGTGCAGACATTGGAAAGAAAATGCCAAGAGATGCAAGCAGAGGTGGATGAGTTCACAATAAAGATCACAACATTACAGAGCAGAGGGTTACCTAGCCTAGTAACCAGTGCTGGAAGACTGCTGCCACATGAACATTATGCCAATAGGGTGAACAATTATGCTGCCAATCAAATCACAGCTTCTTCAAGCACATCAGAAGAGACAGGGCCTCCATCTGAACAGAGTGTCTTTGATAAATTAGAAAATCTATTCTACATTTCACATGAGATAATCCATCTCTTTGAAGACGAGCCAAACTTTTACAGATACACAGAAGCTGATGAAACACTAATAAGGATACAAAGGCATCAGCTACCTATAGAATATTGGTGGAGAGAAATGATGGAGACTTTGCTCAGGTGATTTTGGTTATTTAATTCTTTTTGTAAACTACAGTTCAGCATATACAGATGGCCTGTCAAAGGATCAAAGCAGCGTAAAGCAGAATTGGAATGTTAACTACATCTCATTAGATGTAAAAGTAACCTAGCACCAAGGATGAAGACCAAGACAACAACAGGCAGCATACCAGCATCAGAACAGCACACGCAGAATAAATGCGCAGCAGGCAGCCGACTCATTCAGAAAGTCAAAATTTTCTGACAAAATAGACAGCTAGCAAGCCAATATTAACTGCAGTGTTTAATTATTCATTTACTCCCTTGGAAGAGTTGGTGATGTAATTTATTGCATGAAGACTCATCATCTAGATATTTTGTATTTTATTTTTGTATATATACCTCCCCATAGAACGTATTTGGGGTTAGTTGGTGATTCTCTCTAAGAGCTACGCTGTAAATTTTCAGACTTTTAATACAAATTGCTGGTGAAGTTGCTCTCTGTGCTGCCTGGATGTGAAATGAACGACGTTCTGCTACAGAATTCTTGTGTCGTTTAATGGAACGATAAGTAATTCTAAACCGTGTATTGTCTTTCCGTGTTTGCAAATTTCACATATGTTTCATGATCTTAGTAACAGAGAAGAAAGAATAGCTCAGGACTTGTTTGAATACACCCTCTGCTCAATCTCTGTTTCTAACTGTGTTTTCTTCACAAATGAAGGGTAAGCAAAAGGACTTCAGTAAATAAGTGTTTTAATTATGGCGAGATGGGTCATTTTTCGTTGAGATGTCTGATGAAGAAGGGAGATGACGAGAAGAAGAAAGGGAAGCTGGTCGCCTGTGTTACCACTTCTGCTGAGATAGATGCTCTCACCAAAAGATTGAAGGAGGAGGACTTTTCTATGATCTCTGATTTCTCGCAAGGTACTATCGATGAGGATGGATGGTATGTGGAAAGTGGTGCGTCGAAACATATGACAAGGCCACAAGAATGTTTTGAGTCTCTAGTTGAATGAGACTCGAAGTTGCACATGGTGTTGGGCGACAAGAGTTAGAAAGAGATTCTAGGATCAGAAGTTGTGCCATTGAGGATGGAGATAAGATGGGTGATGTAGGTCCAGGATGTATTGTTTGTACAAAGACATAGATATAGTGTGATATTTGTCTCAATGATCAAGAAGAAGGGGTTTGAGGCCTTGTTCCAAGAAAGGAAGGCAAGACTCAGGTCCAGAGGCTCTAGCTCTGCAGGTATTGTGCTTGGAGTTAGAGAGCATGGTCTATACAGGCTGATGAGCAAGCCTACAGATCATGGGAAGAAGAAATAGGAGGACCAAGTGCAGGTTTGAGAGAATAAGTTGCAGGTGCATGCTTCAAAGGTACAAGTACAGGTTCTAAGGAAGAAGGTATGAGTTCCAAAGACTCAAAGGGAGTTGAGTTCTAGTGGGAGCTTGTAGATTTAAAGGGAGACTTTGTAGCCTGAGAAGAGCACGTGGTCAATGGGGAGCAAGGGTGCTTCCACATCTGCCAAGGAGGAGTCATGGAGGGATTGGAAAGCGATACAAGAGAAGAAAAAGAAGTAAGATGCTTCCAGTGATAACGAAAATTCCGAGAGAGGCATAGTTCATACTACAGGGATCGCTGCAATGGTGAGCACCAAGAGTTGGGCGAGCATTGCGAGCAGTGATGATGATAATGAGTTACTTCCTAGTCTTGGAAGTACTTCCCTCGCGAAGAGGGAGTGTTGATTTTTGGTAGCTTGGGAGGTACTCCAAGACCTAGGGTTCGAGGTTTGGAGTTTGGAGCACCACAAAGTCATTTGTGGGCTTAGAACCTAAGCATGTGGGCTTGGCACCCAAGTTGGAAGGTGTGAATACACAAGGAATTTTGATGATTTGACACATGGAGGTGTTAGAGGACTCTTCAAGAAGAAAGGGGTAGTGAAAATCATCAAAATACGAGCTCTATTAGTGGAGAAATGAGTTTTTCTATGTGGCTGTAGGTTAACTTTGCATACAAGTCAGGTCAACTTGCGTATTAGGTGTGCCAAATTAGAGTGTGACAAAGCCACTTAAGAAAGGTATAAATATGAGAGAATGTGAGGTCATTTTCTCACATCCAAGAGATATAAAGCCAAGGAAATCTTCTCTAAATTGAGTCGCAGGTCAAGGACCAGAACAAAAAGGAGAGTAAGAGTCGTTTGGGTGAGTTCAGGGTTGTTTTGCCACTACAGTGAAGGCCGAGTGGATTGGGAGAAGATCTGGGTAGTGTAAGTGTGTTTTAGGGTTGCGTTTTGTCATAGGTATGGGCCACATGCTTCTCTGAGGGAACATCAGGTAAGCAACCCTTGTTTTTGGAAGCCAAGAGGAGGAGCACCGTCATTTGACTAGGCTATAGTCAAGGGGAGAAACAACGAAGTGCTAGGGCCATATTTGAGGCTATACGCATGAGACTTGCAACAATGTTTGGCACCGTGGAAAAATCCCTAACCAAACTGACATCTCAAAATTAAAATACACAGAACCAGTGGTCAAGAAAGGGTGTGATTGGTCCCTTCTTGTTGCCAGTCTTTGCTAAGTGGATGAGATTAATTTGCAACATGTGGGAGCCAATTGGAAGACTTGTCTTGGTGGATGAAAGCCTATCCTAGGAGCGTATTTCACAGTGAAGTATTAGGTGCCATTGGACTGGTGGAGGGCAGCATGTTGGCTACCCAAAGTAGACCTTGACAAGAAATCATAAAGTGACGTTGACAATTGAAGGTTGGGTGAAGATTGAAGCCTAATGTGTAGCTCTTTGATGGATGAAAGAAACTACTAGATTGGCAGATTGGATCATCCTATGTTCATTGTAGCAGAAGCGACTTGCAGCAGTGATAGGTGGAAGCCCTCTTGGAAGACTCTATGTTTTGCCTCTTGATGGATTAAGGGGTAGTTAGAGAGCATAACGAAAGCAAAGGACTGGCATGATGAGATACAACATGGGGATTGCAACGAGATTGTCATTGTATCTTGTATCCCTTGTATGGAAGCCCTAAATTGTTATATTACTTGGTTTAATATAACGAAGATTGGGTTGTTGTACATATTTGTACAATATTTTGTAAAAAGTTGTCTAGACTTGTGCATGTGTGATTTATAGATTTATATTGTTCCACTCTGAAAAGTAGTTTTGTTGAGATTCATGGTTTGGTAGCGTCAAAGATTCTGAGATTCTATTGTAGATCCAAGATCATGGAAATTCAACAGACTATGATTATCATATCTTGGGAATAACCATAATCCCCTTTTAGGGCATTGAGAAAGCTCCTCAATTTCATAGCCCCCAAGAGATTCACTAAGAGGGGCATCAGGCTCCTCTTGGCTTTTAATGACATCATGATCACTGGATTGAGGATCATCATCTTGAAACATATTAAAAGGTCTCTCCAATGAACCATTTATTATCTTGCAAATTTTTGTAAGATACCAAATATGGATTCGCCAAGGTGAACTTGAAATGCCTTGAGAGAGGCTTGCTTCACCCTACAAGAGTTGACTTTTAAGTTCAATGAAGAAATAGGGTTTCTTTCTTCCAATGGAGTCGCCAAAATGATATGTCAATATTGTCATATGGGAACAAGAGAAACATCTTGTTTCCCCAACAATGATGCCAAAAATGTTGTTGCACAAACTAGCAGAGCTAGTTTGTAGGCTAAAGCTAGAGGGCACACCAACAATTTGGGACAAAGACCCACTTCCACCACAACCTATGTACCCTTCTCTTCTCGGATTTTCACCAACGGGGGGAGTCGTAGTAACCCCCACCTTTGATTAATGTGTCTATACTAGGGCTTGAGGTGAGTCAAGGATGGTTCATTCAGTGGAAAGGCTCAATTAAGGTGCAGGATTTGGGAGAAGCTAGAATGGTTTTTCATGAAAAACCCCTTGAGAAAAAGACTATATTAGACCTAGAGTTGGAGCATGTGACGTGATAGGAGTTCATCCAAGGTCGATATAATCAAGAGGAAACGTTTTGAATGATATGCTACTAAATTACAAACTTGAAAGAAATCCCTAATTCAAAAGCAACTTCAAGGGTTCTCACTTAGTACGGTGGCTAGGGCATCAATTATTCTTGAGATTCAACCATGAGAATTGCCTCAAGTTTGGGGGAAGGCTAGAGGAAACACTAGCGCAAAAACCTGTCGAATTGGTTTTCCAAGAGCTCACATACCAAGCCCTAGAGAGGCTACCTTTCCTTGAAGGGACGAATTTTATGAAGACAAAAGAAGAAAAAATTATGGATTAAATCCAAGTTTGACCACCAAGGGACTCAACTAGTCCCTAGAACATTGGGAGCATGGAGTCATGGGTGATTGTGATTATAGTAGGCTAAATTGACTTTCAAGGAGGCTAAAAGAGGAAGCCCTAACTACCCCTTTCAACAATTACCTTCATTAGCATTAGTTAATGGAGTTTCATGGATATATTGTTACAATTTTCCACTGGGAAAATTTGTTTCATACCATCAATGAGTAGTAGCACATGCAAAACTTCCCAAGATCACAATTTCACAACATATCAAGTAAATTAGGGCATAAATTAAAAAGGGAAAATATTATTTTGGAGAAAGGTGACATATTATTTTATTGGAGATTGTCGTCCAAGTAAATATTTATTAAAATGAAGGAAAAAGTCACTTAGTGGAAAATGGCCCCCACCAATAAGATAATAATTAAAAGGGGAGTCTAGAAGCATGGAGAGAAATTATAAGAGGGACTCATTTGTTGATCATCCTTTTGACTATTACATTTCACATTACATCTTCTCTTGGAGTTGTTTAGCACAAGAAGAGAAGTGTTGTTTAACACATGAGTTCCAAGTGGAATTCCACCCTCATTTCAGAGAACTTCGAGTGTCTCCCTAGTGAGGCAAATTTGGGGAGCGCAATTTAGAGTTTATATTGGGCATATTTGCAGGTTGTTATAGTTAATGCATGTTTCTTCTAGGGCCCATAAGTGGTTCGAATTACTTGTGGGGAGATAAGTTATGGAGGAGTAGAACATTGAAGGATTTGCAAGTGTTTTCCATTATTTTATTTGGAGATTTCATCGTGATTAGTTGGGTTGAGTTTTAGGGGATTCTTGGGGAAAAAATTCTACATTTCTGAAAGTGCGTAGGGGTCTCCAGGCAGGCTTGCATAGGGGCTGGAGGAATAGAGGTTGAGGAGAGATAAGGGCTGAAGATTGGAGATATACCTCAATGGATAATTTAGCTAGAATTGGTAGAGATTTCAAGTGGTGTATTTGGACTTAATTAAGCAGTATCAAGACTGTGTGGTGTTTTCTAGCCAAATTGGACAATTTGCACTTGTTGGGGGTCACTAGAGGTCGGTGGATTCAGCCCAACCATCATGGAGGGCTTACTAGGAAGTGCTACCTAGGGGTGCGCAAAGATATGCCACAGAATCTAGTGTTATGCAGAAGGATGCGACCTAATGCATACACACCCAATTTTAGACCCTAGCATCCAATGTTGTATGGGTGTATGTAGTGATGAGCAAATGTCTACAGAGGAGCATGGAAATTCATGGTTGTTTTCTATATCATGTTGGTTTGTGTTTTGGAGTAGGAGGAGCAACACACATCACATTGAGTACACACGGGGAGTGTTAGGTACAGTAACAGGCATGATACGAGATGTTACAGGATGGTACAATAATAGCACGGGGTATCTAGTGGTGTGAAAGGCTAGGCCGCAAGGTAAAATGGCATGACGAGGAGTACATGGATACTCAGTGGTATGCAGGGGTGTATGGTGAAGCACAACGGGGTCTTGGAGTGTTTCCTCCAAGGAGACATATGGATGGACACACCAGGCACACCTTTCGGTGTAGTTCACCCAAGATTGATGAGGATGCAGATGAGCGATATTTAATGGTATCCATGGGGACTCACATGCCTATCCCTCTTCTACATCGCTTGTAGGCACAAATGATTTGGTTGTTGTCCCTTGACACTATGGGCATGAGCAGCTGGGTGTGGGGAGCTCACTTGAGATATTTGGATGCAACTCAACGCACTAGGGGAAAGACTTCTCAGCATTGGCATTGGGCCAGGGCACAAGCTGATAGGTACAAGTTTGGGGAGTGCATGGTTTGTTGTAGAGGTAACATATGTTCCACCCTTGAGTTCACACTTAAGGGGATGCATGACACATTTTGGGCGAGGCAATCTGAGGTGTCACAAGAGCATATACAAAAGGTGGTTGACCTTTCTTATGAGTGGATGTTTAATCTCTGAGTAGTCTCGGGGTGCGCTTCCAGGAGACAAGATAGCAAATTCCACAGTGTGGTATGGCGGGCGCAAGGTAGCTTTGTATGCACTAGATTGACTCATGATTTATGTAGCCTATATATCGATTTCATGAAGGGAGAAGGGATGTGGGGCTAATGCATTCCAATAGTCATCAGGTCTACGCCATAACAAATTTGGTTATGGGATCGAGGGATTTAGTTGGCTAACAGGACACTCCATTTTGTGAGGTGCAGGACCATAACAGAGGGTGATCTAGCTCACTTTGGCATTGACACATAGGTAATC